>JAWWEY010000115.1:144853110-144894511 GCA_035582745.1 Loriotus luctuosus | reverse complement strand
GAGGAGAAGCAAATGAGATAAGAATTGTTTTCCTTTTCTCTGAGGCTTCTCAGCTTCCCAAGAGAAAAATCCTGGGTGAAGAGATTTTTTCAGAGAATGTGAATGCCACGTTTCTGCCTATCAAAAATGCTGCATTGCTTTAGTCATCTTCATGGCCCTTTGTTGGACTCCTTCATTATGTCCATGTTTGGCAGCTCAGCTCTGGATACAACATTGAGATGTGTCTCAACCAGTGCTCAGTAGAAAAGCAGGGTCACATCTCTCATCCTGCTGGCAGTGCTCTGCCTGATCAGGCCCAGGACACCATTGTCCTCTCTGTTGCAAGCACACATTGATGTCTCGTGTTTAACTTGGTGCCCACCAGGACTCCCCAGTAGTGCAAAGATGATTTCCATCTGTGGTTTCCACGGTGCTTTCCTCCATGCATTGGTGCATGAGGTTGTTCTTTCCTTTTGTAGAATAACTGATCCCATCTTTTAGAAATAAGTCCTTTAAGTAACCTTAAAACAGAGAAGAAACTCAACAAGAGGCAGAAATGCATGCCGAAGTATGGGAAAAAATGGAGCATCACTGAGGGCATCCCTGCTGGGGAGCTGAGAGTGAGGAGCACAGAGGAAGAGGAGCTGAGACCCTTTCCCTGCCCTGCCTGTGTCCTTTCCTTGCTCTGTTAAGGCTGCAGCCAGACCACACCATCACAAGAAATTACATGAGTTTTGCTCCAGGACAGAAAACTTGAATGTAGTGAAAGTTATTGAGCACCCTTCCACTACTTGCTGGGATTTGCAGGGAGAGAGCTGCCACCAGGCATGCAGCCAGATGGAAAAATCCAGGGAGAGCCATGAATACTGTCATGGCTATTTTTCCTAGGAAAGTCCCCCTTGGAGCTGACTCTGGATGAGTTGGGACAGTACAACTTCCCTGGAATAAAAGGTCTTGCTTTTCCAATAAAATATTTCACAAGTGGTCATCAGTTTACCACATTACCAATTTTGAAGGCATTTTTAATGTGAGAAAAATAGAAACAACTTTCAACTTTCCAGTACTTAGTCATCCAGTGTTGACAGATTAGATGAGTTTATATCATATTTTATTGTGCTGTGTATGTGTTATTGCAGTAATCTGGGCTATAAAACCTTTGCTTTATCTTGTTTAATGTCCTACATCTTTGGGAGTAGAACTGTCATTTTAGACCAGTCCAGAACATTTCCCATTAGTCTCAGTCCATCCTCTGGGAATGTTAAATGGAGTCGTGGGAGAGAGAGGGAAAAGAGCACAGACCCAGTTATAAATATAGGACATTCTTTTTTCTTTAACTGTGAACTTTTACACAATAAATGATGTCTTCTGAGTCTGGTGTGGTTTATATTGGGCACATATATTGTCAGTAAGAGGAACTCAGGAGTTTTCTGCAGGGATTTCCTCTGCTTTTATTAAGATTAAAAGAAATTCACTTATAACTATGCTTAATTGCCTGCTGCCTTGACATAACCTTTGAGAAGAGTGAGGGTTCCTCTTGCTTTCCAATAGCAGAGCATCCCCAGAGGCCCTACTACCACGTTTTCCTTCATCTGCAGAGGTGCACTGAAAATTGAGGATAAGAGCTTTCAGAGTCAAGCTATGCCATAAAGTTGAAAGCTGAAGACTGATGAGGCTTAGGGAGAAAACCCTGTGCCTTGGTCCATAGATCTGAAGGGCTAAAAATACCTAAATTTCTTCACTAAGGGGGAAAATTATGCCTGACCTGTCTAGTGACTTTATATGATGGAGTGACTGCAGGAGAAAACAAGGGAAGACTGATTGATGCCACCTGCCAAGAGCTCTGTAAGGCCTTTGACACAGCATGACATGGCTATCTCAAAATGGAGAGACATGGATTTGATGTGGACAAGGAATTGTGTGGGTGGAGGCAGCCAGAGAGTTGCGGTCAATGGCTCCCGTGTCCTGGTAGAGTCTGGTGAGGAGTGGTGCCCCTCAGGCTCTGCCTTGGGACTCTTCCACACTTTCCACACCTTCCACACCTTCATCAGTGACACAGAAAGGGAAACAGGGTGTGCCTTCAGCAGATTTGCAGGTGACACCAAGCTGAGCAGAGCAGCTGACACAACAGAAGGATGGGGTGAACATCCAGAGGCACCTGGACAAACCTGGGATGTGGGCCCTCATGAAGAACCTCATGAAGTTCAACGAGTCCAAGTGCAAGGTGCTGCAGCTTTGTTGGGGCAATCTCAGACTCAAGTTCAGACTGGGAGGAGAACTCATTGAGAGCAGTCCTACAGAGAGGTTTTGGGGTTCCTTTCAGGTGAAAAGCTGGACATGACCTGGCAATGTGCACTGGCAGTCCAGAAAGCCAACCTCATCCTGGGCTGCATCCCAAGCACCAAGGGACGGGATTCTGCCCCTCTCCTCTGCCCTTGTGAGACCTTCCTCTGGACCTGCTCTTACAGCTCCTCAGCACAAGACATGGACCTGTTAGAGCAGGTCCAGAGGAGGGCTGCAGCACCTCCCCTGTGAAGACAGGCTGCGAGAGTTGGGGTTATTCAGCCTGGAGAAAAGAAGGATCAAGGGAGATCTTATGGGAGCTTTCCAGTGCCTAAAGGAAACTACTAAAATGATGGAGGGAAACTCTTTACATGAGCAGATAGAGACATGACAAGGGGAAATAATTTTAGACTTAAAAAGGGGACATTTAGATTAAATGTTAGGGAAAAATTGTTTACTGTGAGGCTGATGAGACACTGGATCAGGTTGCCCAGAGAATTGGGCATCCCTGGAAGTGTTTAAGACTTGCATGGGGCTCTAAGCAGCCTGGTGTGGTGTCCTTGCCCTTGGCAAAGAGGTTGGAAGCAGCTGATCTTCAAGTTTCCTTCCAGCCCAAACCATTCTATGATTGTAGCTGAGCAGGCAGATGAGGCTCACCTGGAGAGGCAGAGGGCCCAGGGATGCCTGAGAGACACAAAGCAGCTGTAATTTCATCAGTTTTCCTCCAATCCAATAAATGCACTACCTCGGTGGCTTTCTGTAAATGTCGTACCCCTTGGCCTCCTGCAGAGACTTTTCCCCAGAGCTCTCTGCCTGTGCATGCCCTTCATGTAAGGCCACACTGTGAAAATGATGATTTTCCAGGACACCTGCTGCTCAGGAAAGCTCTTTGCCCTGCCCAGGTATTCTTCTGCAGCATGCCCCTCTCAGGTGAGTGTCTTCATGGAGAGCCAGGCAGACTAAAACTCCCTTCAGATGTCTCCTTTTCCTCCTGATGATCCAGGTGTTAAGGAAGTAGGCTGCTCCCACCCACAACTCACAGGGGAAGAGAGAACGGGCTGGAAAATCTGAACTTATAGATCAGACAAGAACTGCAGTAGTTAACTGGATACCTCTGGTGACATCTTAAGTGACCCAGAGAGACAGGTCTCCAGAGGCACTTGAAGTGTCTGCTGTCACAAGTGAAACATCTAAGTCTTGAAATGTCTCTTGCATCAAACTTGGATCTCTGGTTCCTCCGTGGAGAGGTCAGCTGTGTTTCAAGCCACCAGAGAAGCTGCAGCAGCAGACAGTGATCTGCACCAGGGGAGGCTGGGAACAGTGAGCAAGGAAAGAAGCAGAGAAGGGGATTGTGCAGAAAACAAAGTTGATGAAGAGAGATGGAAGATCAAAGTGAGAGGACAGAGGGAGGAGCACAGCAAACCAGGGCAAGAGACAAAGAGGCAGATTGGGAGAAAATGGGAGGAGATTGAAAGAAGATAGAAACTGGGGCAAGAGAGAGGGGTAGGGAAATTAATTGGAAAACAGTACAAAAAGGTGCTGCCTGAAAAAGAAGATGGAGAAAGGAGCAGAACACAGTGGACCAGAGAAGAAAACAAACAATACTTCCAGGACAGCAAATGTTTCCATGGAAATAAGATGTAATTGGAGAGGGGTATGGACCCTTACTTGTCCCCAAGTTGAATGAATAGAAGGATATGCCCTCCCCAGCGTCCATCAGCAGCAAAAAGATATCTCAGACCAAACCATCATAAATGCTTCTCTTGTTCTCTTGTGCTACAGGAGAGGCACTGCCTCTCCTGGGAACAAAACAGTCAAAGCAGCCTCTTTGAGACTGGAGAACACACTTCAGCCTCATATTTCTAAGCGTTCAAGAAGGAAGGACAGATGAAATTAAAGCCCCTTCTTCCCTCAGCAGGAACTAACAGACAATTTTTCCTGTAGGGGCTTGGTTTTCTTCTAGCTCCTACACCCAGCTGGCATCATAGTGGCAGCAGGACGATTACAGTTGATTGAACCCATTGCCATTCTGTGTCAGAGATGGTTTAAGGTCTTGCAATCATTTTACTCAGCACAGTCAGGAGGTGAATGACTCCAGAGTGGTATTCCTTGATAGTTTCAGTAGTCTGAGTTTTAGTAAGAATCTCTCTTCCCTGTGACAGATGCTATTTCTGTTCTTGCTTCTTGTGAGCAAACCCTTGCCATCTTCTTACCCCTCCCCTTTTTTGTAGTCCTGGTCAGAAAGTTGAAGTAAAAACCTCCCTCTCTGGCTCTGGTTGCATTTCTCCAATCCTTCCTTGCTCCTGTCAAAAGATACAGCATCCCAAAACTTGTTTCTCTCTATCTAACAAATCTCACACATCAGTCAGGTGTGCCAAGCTCCCATCTCCATTTCTTGTTGGCTTTATGCCTTTTTGCTCCTCTTCCCTTTGAACTTTGCTGCCAGGTACGGGAACCAAGTCATGACTGGAACACCTTGGAGCCCCAAGCTTGGCAGAACTGTCCTCTTCCCTGTGGTGCCCAGCTCTGTGGCTTGAGGCAGAGCACATCTCTGCAGCACAAGTCAAGAAACATCCTCCACTGTTGATTATCTGGTTAGAACTACACAGCACCAAGAAGAAAGCAGTGATGGCTACTGACTTCTTAGTTCAGAGTCTCCCATACCAATTCTTTTTCAGGCTATCTAATTACGTGGTGTTTTCCATTTTCTGAGTTCTTTCCCTTCACCCCAAGACTGCAGTAGCAGCTTGAGACACACATCAGCTAAGCACATCATTTCCCAGTAAAAGCAATTCCTCAGCTCTGTTATCCTCTTTCATACTGCATCATTGTAGTCCTGAAATCCACCTGGCTGACTGCCTCTCCAGTTATTCACCCAACAGAGTAGATCCTACAGAAAAAATGCCAGCCTGTCATTTCAGTCTAGTTGAGGAATCTATTAAAAATTGGATGACAGCTGCAAGTATTAAAGAGCACTGCTCAAAACTCCACCTGCAAACAAGGCTGAGCCAGAGCATGCCCTATGAGTTGTATGGTTCATCTCAGGCCTGGTACAGGAAATTTAGGATGCATGAACAAATTGCAGAGCAGTAAAGCCTTTAGTCCCAAATGCTACTACCAAGAAAGATGGCAACACAGTGAGGCCACAAAGAGGGAGGGAATTCCAGGATGATGAATGGGACTGCAATGAGCTGCTGCTTTCTTGCTCACTCCCCCAGGTCAGCTAAAACCAAGCAGAAATGCCCACCTGCACAAACACCCTGGCCATTAGGTTTAGCTTTTTGACTCACCTCTCTTATTTGCTGGATCTGGTTTCAGACACTGACAAAATTTCTCAGCCATGTTTTCCCTCTCCATCTGTATAATTATTCAGGATACTAGATGCACGTGGACCTTGTCTTGTAATTATTAATACTTAAACATATTCTCTTCACTATTCCTTTTTTTTTTTTTTTGCAAAGGGACTGACATATAGACCTTTTTGAAATTTAAATTTACAATCAGTTTAGATTCAGGTGCTTTAAGATGAAAAATCTTAAGCACATTTAAAATTCTGTCCTTCTGTCTCTCTACAACTACAGTTATGAGGATTGTTTACTGATGGAAAGGAATCCACATGCATCCTGGAATGTGCAACAATAGAAATTAAATTAAATGTGTCTCAAAATAGGTCATTCAGGAAGTGGCCATTATTTTATTTTAAACAATCAAGCAGACAAATACAACTGCCCCACCAAAGGCAAGTCAACAACAACCACATCAAAAATCAAAGTACAACAACAACAAAAAAAACCCCAAACAAACTACTTAAAAAGTGTGCAGATCCTAAACAGAATTCTTTGTTTTGCTGCCAGTTCAGAGTAGCTGGGTGGCAATAACCAGCTCATCCAGCGTGCTGCAGCCTACAACACTAGACCCATTTTCTATGTGAGGACACTGAAGAATACATCAGATTTATAGTGCTTTGAAAGCACACACAGGAGACTTTTAATTACCAAGATATAATTGGTTTCAGAATTTATGTGCAATAAATCCTTCTGCTTGGTTATTTGTTAATAAGTTCTGTTGATAATACTTTGCAGTGCTTTTAGTGCCTCCCCTGTGTGTTGTGGTGATGGAAGTCCAAGTTTTCTGTGTTGGACAGTTGGGGCATCAGTAACCCTGCAAACTTAGGTATGAAAAGGGTGATGTCTCATGCTGAGGCCAGCAAATAGTGGTTGGGGGGGTCAGGAAAAGTCCTACATCTCTGTACCTCTCTGCTGTGCCATTGTCTGTACAAATGGTGAGGCAAAGGAGCTGGGGTTTCTTGTTCTGGGCAGGCACATGAGTAGGCAGTGTTGGAAACATCCAGGGGGAATGGCTTGTATTTCTGATTTGCTAGTATTTCTACTGCCTACAAAGTAGATCTGTAAAACAAGTCCCATTTTTGCACCGCTATATCTGTTCTGCCATTCTGTCTGCAGGAGCTTCTCCAAGCAAGCCCATCTCATGAGCAGCAGCTCTCCATGAACTGTGGCAAGGTGAGTCCATCCCACAAGTCTCTTAACACCTTGGTGTCTCCCAGACACTGACAGTGTGTCCAAGCACACCTGCCCCCTCCCAAAGACTTTCTGAACGCCAGGAGAACAAACAGTGCTGTTCACGGGTCACTGAGCCCCCCAGGTGGGGTGAAGAGCACACAGGTCATTCCCTGGCTGCTCTCTCTGTGAGGGTTAGACAGAGCCACTGTCACAGAACAAAACCATAGCAATCACAGGTAATTTCCAGGTGAAGAATGGTATTGTTCATTGCCATCATTACATCAGCAGGGAATCCCCTTGGGGGATATCTGTGAGCAGAGCACAATTAGATGACAAGGAAATCCTTTACCCAAAAAAGGATTTAGTTTAGGGTTGGTTTAAAAAAGAAGGTGCAATGAATTGTAAGGTTACATTCATGTTTTCCTGAAAGCTGATTCCACAGAGGTTTTGATTATTGTCTGTTACCAAATCACTTCTTATTTGTAACCTTTTATGTCTATAGCATGCCCTTGCCAAGTTTAGACTGGAAGATCACTTATATTTTATAAGAAGATATGACAGGGCAGGCAAAAACTGGATTTTTATGGTGAGTTACAGCCTTTAAACATTGGAAAATAAATGGATGATAAAACCCTACCACTGCACATCTATCACTGCCACCCAGCCTAGGAAAAGGATCTCACTGCCTTGACATTGTTCCCTGCAGCTCTCTCTCTCCAAACAGCCCCTTGTGCAACAGGAACCATACTCACTGATAAAACAGCAAGAATTTGACTTTTCAGAATCTAATTTATGGCTGCCAGTAGTGCTCTTTCACTAGTGAGTCTTTTGTTTCACTTGTGTTGGAAAGGGAAAAATAATCATCAGCTTCCTGTGCTGCTGGGTACATCTGTGAAAAAGGGAAGGGAAGGGAAGGGAATCAGCAGAAATGTCATCTTTGCAGAAGGTATATTAGGGAAATAGTCCCTCCAAATAAAACCTGTGAGACCTTATTGGGGTATTGTGAAGGACATGCCTCTCTCATTGCCCAGCTGTGTGGGGTCCCTTAGTCTCCTTTGCCCATTGATTTTTAGAGGTGACATATGGCAGCAGTCACAGACTCTCCTTCAGTATCAAATGCTGCTTTTACTTTGGTCCTAGAGACACATATTTTGAATTTGTTTCCCATATATAACTGAAATGTCATCTGTCACTTCAGTGTGAATTGGGCTGGAAAGACAGCCTTCAATCCCACCAGTGCCAATGAAGAGGGAAGGAGGGAGTGCAGAAGGCTCCCATTAAAAGGCTCTCATACCATTCCTGGTAGTGCAGCTTTGCAATACATTTGGAGGTGAGCTGGAGATGAGACAAAAAGGTCCTGACAGGATTTATCTTCAGCCCAGAGAGAAGACAGTCTCAGAGACCTGTTTCTGAGCTGGTAACCAGAGAGCCTTGCTGGTATGAACATTAGCAATGGCAAAGGCTCACAAGGCCCTCAGCCAGATCCAGTGATCACATTGTTCAGCTGCACCCACTCACTTCTTCAAACAAAACTTAAGCTACCTCCAAGACTTGGTCAAAAGAGGGCACAGGAAGAAGATAAAATGAATCTTGCTTAAGTAAAGTAGAATGTAAAGAAAACAAACCCTGAAAGTTTAGTTAAACAGAAAGGAGAGGGGCTTTTTCTGGATAGTTGTCAAATCCTGACCCTCTTTCACACCTACAGCAGCAAAGGAATTGCCAGCAGCTCTGACCTGTGCCCTGAACCACATCAGTGGGCATCACTCACAGCTTGTGCCTCCAGCACCTGGACCAAGCTGATCTGCAGGAAGGTGAAGCTTAATCCTCTGTGTAATGAGCTGAAACAGCAGAGTGCTCCATTTCCTTCAGCCATAATCCAATTTCCACATATGGAATAATCCACTTTACGTTCAGACAATAATTTTATCCATCAAGGGTGAAAGAATGAAACAGATCATCACTTTAACTGAATGAAACAACCTACTGGTCCCTAAAAAAGCCCATGCCCACATGTGGCTCTAACTGTTGGCTGCTAACAGAGAATGACTCTCTGTCACTGTTCCTGTCCTTTAATGCATGTCTGTATTCCTGCTCCACTGTGATGTCACTGTCACGTATTTCCCAGACTCCCTTTTAATCTTATTGTCAAGAAAGTAGTTTGATCACAACCCCCTAAAGCAGATTCTGGCTCCTCACTCAACAGAGATCTGGATGTTTTGCTCAAGACAACTGGCAGAACTTTGCTTACATGTTGGCTAAGAAGCTCAGAACCCCCCCGGATGTCTGAGGTTAAGGATGGAGTGAGTCAGTGCTCACAGCTAACAAGATTATTTTATCCACCTGCCGTTCTCAAGGTGCAGACAATGAGAAGACCAGATTACTGTGTGTCCTAGAGTTTATCTACTGCTGTGGTATAGAATTTGTACTGTGCATCAGAGACTACTTGGAATAAAACAGAGGCACTCCTGCCCTCCTTTTGCAGAACAGGATCAATCACTAGGGTGTGGGGAGTGATCCAGGACCTTCACAGGACCTGCCAGGACCTTCCCCTTCACAGAGTGACAATTGTTTTGCAACTTCAAAGAACTGTCTCCAAGAGGCTTTGCTGCAATTGCTACCGCAATTAAGACAAGGGGCTGCACCACAGTTTTCTTTTCGGAAACAAACATGGACACATTTGTGGGGTGTGCTTTAAGGTGTCCAGGGAGAACTACCTCTAGGCAAATTCAGGCATTGCTTCTAGTTATCTGGATGTATACAATGGTTTTAAAATCCATACAATACTTCTTTGTGTATTACAACATGAGAAACAGGTTGCTGAACTTTGATTAAAAAGGAGCATAAAACACATTAAACTTGGTTTGGGGAACTTTGGCATGAAAGTCTGTCACACAGTTGTTCAGAGTCTTGTACCAAGTCTCAGCCGTTGATCAGAAAGTCACTGTGTTATTCTAAAACATTTAATCTATGTCCTTTGAAGGAAGGGAATGACTCATAAGCTTGGTCTGGGCTCTGATGCTACCTACTATAAAATTTTTTAATATTGAAACAGCACGTAAGTTCTAGACAGGATGGCTGGAGATATAGACTGAATCATGAACAGATATGAGCTGCACATATGTACAGATGCTGGTATTTTTTCTTCCATAATGCTCATTACTTCAATATCAAAGCATGCATTTGCTTAAGCAGCAATTCAAAGACCTGGAAGATCTTTGAAGGAAGCGGGGAAGAGAAGATTTAAGAAACTCTGTTGCTGGAGGACACGGAGAGAGCTGGTAACAGTCACCTACTTCTCACAGGAAAGAGCATGAGGAGCATCATCTTAGTAATGAACCTATATAGTTTGCATTTTACATGAGTGAAATTACACTGCAGTTGGAATAACTTAACCCTGTCCTGACCCAGAGCTGGTGTGTATGAGCAGCGTGGCACACCAACTTAAATAACAAGTGAGAAACTTCCTCCTCACTCCATGTGCCTTTTCCTTTGCACAGGAACCTGGTCCACACAGAGTCAGCTGGTCCCAAAGCAGCAGTGGAGGAAACCCTGGCAAGAGTTGCAAGCTGAAGATTAGATTTAATTGAACGACATTTTGATTTGTAAAGATCACACAGATGGAGAAGCCTGATTTAAAGGAAAGCTAAAGGTCATGCACTACTTAGGCAGCAGTGGAATTTGTCCATCTTGCTAACTCTAAAAATAAACTTTTAAGAATGTAATAAAATTGGACTTAGGACTAGAGGAATTTTGTGTATTTTGAAATGCTTATGTATGAGCCATGTGGGACAGATGTGCCTAATGAAGGGAACAGGGAATTTTCATAGTGATTAAAAACATGGGCATGAACACTCTAAGTCTGCAAGATGGAAACCACATTGCTGTCCCAAGTTCACCTATAAACCAAGACAATGATTTCACTGCCCCTGATTTGAGGCCTCAGCACCACATCAGCAGCAATGTTTGTAACATTTGAGCAGTGGGTGCATATGATCCAATCACTGAGACTGGGAAGGGTTATAGGACCCCATCCATTGACTTCAAAGGGCTTAGGAAAAACCCTTTCCAGCTTGTGTATGATTTTCCCCCCTAATTAAATTCCATGATAGATAAGATTTGGGATAATGAAGAAACTCAGTCTTCCATCCCCAAAGGATGATGTATGACCCCACATCAGTTTCAATTAGTGTAAGCAGGAAAGGCAAGCCCTTCTGAAAACCTGGCTCAGGAATAATGATTTCTTTTTAATGGGTGATGACCATGAAAGGGTGGCAATACAGCTGGAGAGCAGACTCAGAGCACTGCTCAACTCATGACTGAGGCGGATGGGCTAAGTCTAGGGAGCCACAAGCCCTGGCAAGTCAAGGCAGAGCCCTGAATGAGGAAGAAGAATGTGTGCTTGGTATGCTTTGAAGAAATGTGATTGTTGCTAATTTTAGCTATAGCTGAAAAGGTATACATTGAGCTTTTGGAATCAATAAAATTGGCTTCATGCATCCAAACCATGGAGTCCATGTCTCTACCAATCACCACCAGGAAGGACCTCAGAGCTCACAAAATTAAACCAGCTCTTTTTCTAAGAGAAATATTTACAAAGTTCCTGCAGCTTTCAAGCCATGCATGCATTGAGTGATAGTATGGATATCTCAATTTCTCATGCCTACTTATCTTGCTTGCCTCCTCCTCAGCCCCAAGATTATTACCAAAGGCACCAATGACACCAGGTTTGGTGGGACAGTTGCCTGAGCCACCAGTGCAGGTAGCACATAAGTGCCACCTACCTCCTTGTAGGTCCTGTAGGTGATGAGAGAGGAGGAGAGCTTAAAGCAATTCTCGCTGTCATGATAAAATACAAAGCAGTCATCACACACAGTACAAGCCTTCCTTGAAGGTTATCAATCCAATGTGATATTTTGAGAAGACCAGCTGCTACAGAGAAACATTAGATATATTATATCACCAGAACAGACTTCCATCCTCAGGGAGGCATATTGTTACCAGTTGTTTGAGGAAAGAATAGCTTAATGCAAAAATAAATACTCTAAGGCCTTTTAATATACAAGCATGAAATGAGGCTTCATGCTACAGTACTCCAAGCAAACACCAAACCATTTTCATTCCCTGTGCCCTCCAGTGAGAACTGAGGGCCTCAATTTCCTTGAGGAGCTTAGTGTGCATACAGGGGAAGGTTGCCAGTGTGAGGATGGACATGTGTTCAAAACTGAATTTTGTTTCTGAGAAGCAGAAGGACTTTTGCTACTCAAGTAGGATTTACCCTGATCATGATTTGAAACCCAGAAAGCAAATGCCAGTGAGATAAACTGGCAAGTGCTGTCTTTCAGTGGGACTTGCATGCATCACTGTGGGAAGAAGGGTGATATTTTGAATGGCATAAAACTGCCTACAGGCCTCAAATATACTTCTTTTTCATGGCATTATAATTTGTCAAGAACTATTCAATTCAAGGAGTCACTTCACCATGCATGAGAACAGAGTGGTATAAATCAGGCTGCTTCAGGAGCAGGTCTGGTGTGAAACTATGCTTGAGATCTGGGCAACAGGAAAGATGGTTTCTTAAAGCAATTGCAAATTCATAGAAACTATCCAAAGAAAAAAATATTACACTGGTCAGTGTGGGTTTGCTGCATAACCATCTTATTGCAGGTCTTTCTGTACAGAGCCCAGGCATTCAGTGAATTGTAGATGTGCATGAAAACATCTGGCAACTGAGAAGAAACCTGCAGTAATCCAAGGCAGGAGATCAGCCCAGCGGGACTTTTCTATGTCCTGTGACCCTGAACACACAAAGCTCCCTTTCACTGCATCTGATCTTTGCTGTGAACATCACAAGGACATCAGTCTGGTGGCAAGCAAGAGATTGGAAGGCTTCCAGATTCAGAAATCATGGTTTTCATCCTGCCAGGAGCCAAACACAGTAAAAGCAGGCCCAAAAAATTATAGCCAACAGGAAATTCCAATCATCCTTTGGCTTTATCTATCAGTTCCTCAGGGTCATAACCCCAACCCTTGTGTGTATGTAACAACTCTAGCTGTCATCTTCCAAATAATTAGCACAGACAGGATTTATGTGTTTTGCTGATTATGGAGACTTGCATTTCATGATAAGCATTTTATAGGCTCTTAGACTTCTAACTAGCAAATTCAGAACTGAATTTAAGTTAATTCAAGACTGAAGGTTCCTTATATGGTCAAATTGTTTTAGGGTCTGTATTTGTCTGATTTTAATACAAATGACTCCCTTTGGATTTTGCTCTCAGTGAGACTTTTAATGCCAGAATCACAACAGAGTCTAAAGAATTCAGAGGGTGAACTCCTCATTCTGTTCTGTTAACAGTGTCCCCACAAACACACAAAAGGAATGTAGAATGGAAAGTTAAGATGCATTCCTGTCTTCACCACTCAGTGCTGCTTTGGGGTGAGAATACCACCTCACTTGTGCTATACCAGAGCAAGGTGTGAAGCAATTACCAAAAGAAAGATCTTGTAAAATAGGGCCATTCTAATCCTTGCTAACAGCTCCCCAAAAATCTCTTCCCCTGTTCTCATTGCTGGGGAGCATGTCCTGCGTACAAGCACATCAACTGGCAACCTATTTACTTGGGACTGGCCACTCAATCCCCTTTTCCCTGTGTTTTCCCACCTTTTTTCCTTTCTACACCAATCATATCCTTCCCTTTCCCTGTCTTTGGTTTCTCCCCCAGCCTATCCCATACCAGGTCTTGTGGAACCCCAGCTGCTCTTCCTCCAGCTCCTCTGATGTGTTCCATTCCCAGGCAGGATGTCTCTCCCACCTGTGAGGTGAGCTGGGCAGCTGTTTCTCCTGGGAAGGGTGTTTCCTCCTAACCCTGAAGCTGAGGCTCTCCTGGAACAGCCCCTGCCCAGTTTAGAGTCTTGTGTCTCTGACTGGGATATTGTGGTTCCATGGCTTGTCCTTCTGCCTGTGTGTGTGGAGATGAGCCTTCAATCACACAACACAATAGAGTTCTTCCAAAATACATCACATCAGATGAAAGAAGATCCTGAGGACAACCCTGTGGCTCTGCATCTGTAGATGCAGCTTTTCTGCATGGCTGTGAATAAAACACTTTCTCAGTCTGAACCACGGGACATAACACACTGGGTGAAGTGGAGGAGGCTGATGATGTTGGGCACTTTTTTAATGGTTGTGAGATACTGCCAAAGACTTGGTTGAGAAAAGGTTTAAAGAAGGGACACAGAGAGCTGTGCTTCATCTGGACTATGTTAGAAACAAAATGGGAAGAGAGACACATGACTGTTCTGAGAGAAGGATACTTTGTGGACACTTGGGACATCTGTATTAATTTAAAGAGCTCTGGAAAATCTTGGCTGTATGGAAGAGATCTGCACTCTCTTCAACATGGAATAAGCCTCCATGGGGACATGGGACAGGAGAAAACCAGAACTCTGGACCTGTGCTACCTTGTGCTACCACACATCCTTCATCCCATACTGCACAACTTCCAACACCAGCCTTGCTGCCCTAGAGGGCTGTAGTCTGTCCATCTCCCTCATCTGGGGCATTAAATGCAGGTATTGATGCTTGTTTCTTCTTCTCCCTTGAGGCCAAGGTAAAGCACTACTACACTTGCTGAATTCATCACTTTGTGCAAACTACATTCATATGACAGCAAATCCATAAACTTTCCCGTGTCCATTTTACTCTGTTGTTCAGCTGTCAAGAAAAGGCAGCCCATCAGGTCCTTGCCAAAGGGCACAGCAGCTGCATCTTTCCCCTGGCTCTGTAGGATCCTCTGCCCTACATGAAGCCAGACACTAGAGCAGAAGCCTCCTTGGGAAAAAAAAACAAAAAAAACCCCAGAATAAACCAAACAAACCCCAAAGCCCCAGATCTCTATTCTAATAAATTATTTGGGTTATTTCCTCTCAGTAGTTCATCTTTAACTTTTGATGATCAGTTTGGTTCCCCTTTATATTTCCTGTTTTCCATAAGCCATAAACATGCAGAAACCAGGAACATAAAAGGAATAGAAGAGGAAGATAAGTCCCAAGAACAGGTACCAGTGTGAGGGAGGGAAAATCTTGGTCTATATGTGCCTTGTTATCAGTTATGAGATGATAAAAAACAGCACTGTGAAAACAGGCTTTGAGTCTAATGTAGTCTTTATAGGGCAATGGAAATAAAAGTTGCCCCAGAATAGAAATCTGAGATTGCCAGATAGGTTTAGATTGAAAAGAGGTCTGATGGATCTCAAATTATACTGAAGACACTTCTGTTCCTAGGGGATTTACAATACCCTCGAAGATTTTCTGATTTCTGTAGTTGTTGGTCACTTTGGTCTTTCCATATCAAAACAGAAGAAGAATAAGGTTTAGTGTTTTAAATTGAGTACAACCGAAAGAAAATAAAGATGATGCTGTTTATAGAACTGAGTTTTGTTAGAAAATGCTGATTTGAAATATTCATGGGAGTGTATTCATTGCAGCAATCTTCCATTAAACTCTAAACTTGCATGGTACTTTGAATTTAGAAGCCATTGGGGGTCCCAAGGCTCTCTCCTCTACTATTAGGTATTAGGGTCTGTAACCAAATATCAGTTCCCAAGTTGTCCCAAATCCTTAAAAACTTCATCCTGGATTTTGGTACCACTCCCAGTTCTATCATAAAAGTTTGGACATCATGGGCAGCACCCCAGGCTGACAAGAGATTTTCAGACCTTCTGTGTTATCTGAGGTGGATGGAGGAATCTGGAAACTAAGAAACAATATTCCAATGGGAAAGATCAGCAGAAAAATCCAATCAGGCTGAAGTTGATTAACTTGAGCATTACCCGAATATTTACATTTTTATGAGGCATAACATTTCTGGACCCTGCATTGCTAAATCCATCCTATGCACAGATTGGAATTATTTGAAACAGTTAATTTTAATTAGAATTCAGTAAGCATATCTTCACAATTTTTCTAGTACCACTTTAAGGAAGATGCTGGCAGGACAGTAGATGTTTGGTTGTGGATTGAAAACCAACAGATGTGACCCAGCAGGCTGCTGATCCCTTTTTCCACTCCTTGTTATCTTGCTTATGTCTCACAGCTGAGCAAAGAAATCCCACATGGATGGAATGAGGCAGAATTTTACTGGTGGCCAAATCTCTTCTTATGCAGTGAAGAAGACTCAGAGACAGCTTTTTAAAGTCATTTTTTTCAGTGAAAGTTTAATATCTAAACATCCTGAAAATTAGTCCTAAGCCAGTGTGAAAAATGAGCCTTAGTCAACCCAAGTGTTAACTTTGGCTTGCTGCAGCATACAAGGGAATAGTTGTAGGCTCCAGTTTTAAACAATACAGGAGTCCCCAAACTTTGGCTCTGCTCACAGTGTCCTCTTTAGTCCTGGGATTCCCCTTCTGCCCACTTTCATGATTAATTTTCTCCACCCACCTCACAGCAGCAGCACTGTCAGGTGTTGGGAGGAAGCACATTTGCACAAAGGCTACACAGCACTGAAGGATGACAGCCCTTGTCACCTGAGACCAAGCAGGAGTGTGGAGGCTCAGTGGGTTGGGACAGTCAGACCCTTCCCTAAAGCCCTTATGATTAATGAAAAAAATTTAGAAGTGTGCAAGCATGTTTTGTTGTTTCTTCTGCTTTTTTAGAGGTTTTTGTTCTTTGTACTTCATCTTGGATTTACCATTACGGTGACCCATGAGCAGTGCAGAACCCCCATTCTAGAACATTCCATTTTTGCCTTCTTCCATCCCCTCCTTGCAACTGTTCATCACAAAAAGTTCATCTCCACACCCACAGGAGGCACAAGGGATGTGGGGGAGTCCCAGTACCCCAGCCAGGGGCACAAACACTTGCCAGGGCTCTCCAAAAGGAGCTTTGGCTTCCTAGATAGGCACCTCTGCTGTGGACAGCACCTCTCTGGGTCTACTAATTGATTGAGGAGGGTCTCATGCATGGGAGCAACATCTTTGTATTGTGCAAGGCTTGTTAAGGGATGCTGAGAGGGGTAACCAAGGCAGGGAAAAGAAAATTAGCAAGGATTAGGGAGGAACCAACATTGGAAAATAGATGGATACAGGGATAAAGTGGCTGGTCAAGTGTAAACAGGCTGCTGGACACTATGCTTGCTTGGCCATGCTCTGTGCCTCATGAATGCTATCTGTCTTGTCTTCTTCATTTCAAACTTCATTGAAACCTCCTTTTTCTGTGTGAGAGACTCTCTGCTTGCATATGGAGACAGCTCCAAGTGGAACAGGACCAGGAGCCATGGGATCCCCGTGTTGGTGATGCAGGGGTCAGAGTCTGTGGTCACCAGGGAAACTGGAGCTGCACCAGCCAGGGAGCAGGTGGCATGGCCTGGGAGCAGGGGGGTCAGCAAACCTCTGAGGCCAAGACCAAAGGAGGCTGGAGACGCCAGGGGAGTCCCAGAGAGCTTTCTGTGTGAGCAAACTGGTCTGTGATAACAACTGAACTGGGGCTGTGATCCCAGGGACTGGTGTCTCCAGGTGCCAGCACTGGTGCTTACTGTGCTCATGTGTGCTCTCTGTGTGTCTGGGTGTCCAGGATTTATGTACATGTATAGATATGTGGTGTGTAGGTGTGCCCTGTGTGTGTGTGTGCCTGCAGGGAGTGCATGCCCAGGGATGCTGCTGGGACCTGGGGCACGGAGCTGTGCCAGTGAGACATAAACTTTAAGGAATTCAGAGATTTTAGAGGAGCTAAGATTTTAGTTAGAGATAAGCTTTATTGGAGTAAATTAAAATTAATGGGTTGGCCTTGATGAAGTTAAGAGTTAGTAGTTAACTAATAATTGATTGCTTGTCAACACAATGTTTGGTTAGCTGGGTTTATAATGAAGAATATAGAAATTGATAAACAGCTTTTAGGAGCTATTTATAAGACAATTGTAGGGCTCCTCTGTTCTGAAACCAATTGAAGACAGAGGATGGGAATTCTGCCAAGGGTCCATTTGTCATATTTGCATTGAAAAGGTAGAAAGGTCAGAATGAGGAAGACTTCTTTTACTTCCTCATTTTAGGACCCCTCTCCATGAGAGGGACCACCGACCCATTTCAAGGAACAAGCTGCACACGCTTAATGGCTTTTGAACTAATTATCTTACAAAGCAGGGATGTACCAAAGTTATGAATATCTACTTGTATTTTGGGTATTCAATACTTGTGTAGATAAAAGGCCTCTGTAATCACCTGTAAATTGTGGTGTGTATTTGGGAGCTATCCCACAACAAACTTACACTTTCTAACTCTAAACTGTTAGAGAGTCTTTGTCCGTCACAGTTGGATATCAGTACTAGATCAATATCCATAATTTTTTAATAAATCTCCAGACTCTCCTCCCCCTAACTGCTGGAGCCAGCCTCCCCCAGCAGCAGCAGCCACTACCACTGCCATGACACCTCCAGGCACAGATGGGAAGTGATTTCCAACTCTGCCAGCCCAACATCACTGCCTTGGCAGAAAAGGCCACAGAAAGAAGGAAAAGTAGAGCACAGCAATAAGCCCCAGGATGCTGTAGCAGTTGTATCCATCAGTCCTGTGTCTGTCTGATCTGTGGATTCAATAGTCCCTCTTCCCTTTCTCTCTCCTCCATTTGCATCCCACCTATCTCCTCTCTTCTGAAGGAAGAATGTGTAATTACTCCTCAAATCTAGCCAATGTTTTGCTGCCTCCCTCCTTCCGGCCTTCTCAAACCTATCCTGTGATCAAATCCACCCACCAAAGTCAAATGTCTTTCCAGGGATGAACTTTCACACAATCTTGGGAGCAGTTTTCTAGTTTTGTGGTTGGTGAGAATAAAAAATTAATGTGTTTTTTTCCCATGTAGAAGCATCAGTCACGCATTTTGTGTACACTAAATTCACAGGGTCATAGAAATTAGAGACTGGAGAGCCCAGGGGAGAGAACTGCTCCAGCTAAGGAGCTGTGGAAAATTGTACTCTGCATTGCATTAAGGTGAGGAAGGTCTTTGAGCATTCCTGAACTGTCATGTCATCCTTGTTTTCTTGTCACCTTCTTCCTGAAACACAGGTGTGGGCATTGTCTTTCCCAGAGAAAGTAGCTTATTAATTTTAATGAGCAAGGAAGATGTGTGCTGTTGAGGAACAAGCTCAAATTAAAATATTATTAATATGCAATCAAATATGGGCCTTTCACAGTGACACTTAAAGAGCCATGTCCTTATTTTTAGTGCAAACCTGCACTAAACTGGCTTATGATCCATCAGCATCCCTGTCTGAGGATCTGACCCAGATTGGATTTATTTGATTCTGTTCTCAGGCTATTATATACTCTCCCATCATGCATCGAGCCCTAATGCCAATCAAATGGCATTGGAAAACCTCCAAATGGTTTCAGCTGAGTGGGAATGGCCCTGTTCAGACCATGTGCTTAAGGTCAGTGTCTGCTCTCAGGTATAAATCCAGCAGAATGCCACTGAAATCAATTGAGATATAGCTGATTTATAGAGATGGCGTTGGCAGTAGCAATTGACTGCCTCCAAGAACCTGTCTGTGGCCTCAGCTCAGCCCTGAGCTCTCAGGATGCTCACACAGGTGCTGAAGTCAATGCACTAGAGGACGCACTGTCTAGTTATCTTCTGACTCTCCTTTGAGCTCTTTTGGTTTAATTTTCTGAAAAAACAGACATTGGGTGCCCTGATTCTGGGGTGGAACACCATGATGAGATTGAAAAAGGCCAGGTTTGCTGTAAATTCATTGTCATATGTTCACCTATCCCTGTGCAAGTGGGAGCAACAGGAAGAGAGTTTCCTCCTTTCCTCTGCCACATAGCTGAGGGGCAGCCAAAACATCCCTGAATTTCTGTGTGGAAACCAGGACTTGCCCTGTGCTGTGCTTCTCCCACCATCCCACATCCTCATCCAGCCCCTGCAGAGATCTGGAGATGCCCTCAGAAACTCCCTTTCTTGCATGATGCCTCCTCCAAACTTCCCAGCATGGAGTGTGACTTTGCTGCTCACCTTGTTCACGTCCTGAATTCACCCCCACTTTGTGGATTTAAAAGTTCAGCAAAAGGGCAGCCCCATGCAAAGATTTAGAGGGTTCCTAAGATACAGCTGCAACAAATCTTTTACTCCCACTCCAAGCAGCAGAGGTCTGGACATAAGAAGAAATGCACAAGGAGGAAGAAAAAACCATTTTCATTAGCAGTGACTTGCTGACGATGTGGTTTCTCTGTCAAAACCTGTGACCTGAATTATCACTGCCTGTGCTGCTGGAGGGTTTATTGGAAAATGGATAGCTTTGCAGGGAAAAGAAATCAGACTGGTGCACATGACATTTTTCTAAATAAAAGGAAAAAAACCCACTTCCTTATATTGCATATAAGCAAAGAGGACATGATCAGAATACTCTTGATGATGAATCGGGCTGCAGAGTTCATCTGGTCCATGTGAATCAGAGGTCAGGGATGTTCCAAACTACCTTCATGCCCTCTGCAGCTAAAGCCCCCCAAAATGCATTCTCCAACCTGTAGTTATTTAGATGCTGATTGAGTTTCCAATAACCTGAAAAAAAAAAAGCATTCAAAGGAATGTCATGGCTGGGGGCTGTCCTCACACCACTTCCCATTTTGTATGAACATCATCCCAGTGGAGTTCTGCAGCTAGCAGAGGCTTAAGGCTTCTGGCAGTCTGGAGCCCTCACTCAGATGATGTTCCCAAGTCACTGCCAAAATATCAGGGGTGGAGGAACTTCTTGGGCAGCTGTGAGCATGACAGGTGTATCCTGCCCCACCTCTGGATGAATGCACTGCCAGGAGGACAGTGGCTCAGATATACAATCCTTTTGGTGGTCTGAAGGACAGACTTGTGTAAACTCCTGGACACACTCAAACACAAAAACAAGACAACACAGGATGGCCAGCAAGGCCAAGTGCAAGGTCCTGCACATGAGTCAAGGCAATCCCAAGCACGAACACAGGCTGGGAGAAGCATGGATTGAGAGCAACCCTGAGGAGATGGGCTTGGGTGTGCTGATTGTTGGAAAGCTTGGTGACCTGGCAATGTGCTCTGGCAGCCCAGGAAACCAACTGTGGCCTGCTCTGCATCCCCAGCAGTGTGGGCAGCAGGTCAAGGGAGGTGATTTTCTCCTTCTACTCTGCTCTGGTGAGACCCCACCTGCAGTGCTACATCCACCTCTGGGTCCCCAGCAGAAGAAGGGTATGGAATTCTTGGAATGAATCCTGAGGGTGAAGAGCAGGGGCTGAAGCACCTCTGCTATGGATAAAGGCTGATATGGTTGGGGCTGTTCAGCCTGGCTATGAGAAGGCTCTCAAGGGACATTAAAACACCTATCAGTAACTAAAGGAGGCCTACAAGAGAGCTGGAGAGGGACTTTGTCCGTGGGTAGATGGAGATAGGACAAGTAGCAATATCTTTAAAGTAAAGGAGAATAGGTTAAATTAGATATTATGAAGAAATTCTTCCCTGTGAGGGTGGTAAGGCACTGGAACAAGTTGGCCAGAGAAGTTGGGGATGCCCCATCTCTGGAACTTCTGCCATCTTCAGAATATTTATTATTTATACCAATACTTCTGCTCATCTTCATTCTTTTCAATGTTGTGGTGGGTTGACTTTGGCTGAACACCAGGTGCCCACTCTATCACCCCCCCTTCTCAGCAGAGGGAAAATAAGATGGAAAATAACTTATAGGTTGAGATAAGACAATTTACTAAAGCAAAAGCAAAATTTTACATGCACTGAAGCAAAGAGAAAAAAAATTAATTGTATTCTCTACTTCCCACCAGCAAGTGATGTTCAGCCACTTCCCAGGAAGCCAGACTTCTGCATGGGTGGCAGTTTTTCCAGACAGCAAATATTGTAAATAACAAAAGCACCCTGTTTGTCCTCCTTTTCTTAGCTTTTATATCAGAACTGATTTTGTATGGTATGGAATATTCCTGTGGCTAATTTGGGTCAACTGGCCTGCTTGTGTCCCTTCCTGGGATCTTGCCCACTCCTAGCCCCTTGGTGGGGGATGCTGATGCTGTGCCAGCTCTGCTCTGCATGAATCAAACTCTGCTGTGTTACCAACACCTTTCCAGCTATCAATGCCCAGCAGAGCTCTGTGAGGGCTGACAGGGGAAAATGAACTCAATCTCAGACAGACCCAATAAAAATGCTTTTCTTCCTTCTGACTCCAGAGTTCCTGGATTAGTCAGATTTTCCTTTTTTATAACACTTCTGCAAACATGTGACTAAAGGGAAAGTCAACACCTGCAGACACAGATGAGATTAGGCAGAGTGGCCAACAAGCCAAGTGCTTGACTGTCTTTAAGTCAGCTTGGATGAACCAGAACTTTGTACCTGTGTTTGCCCCTGGTGAGTACTTTTTGTTTCATTTTTTAAAGAATAATGGGTGGGGGTTTTGGCAACAAAATGAGGATCCTAGCCCTAAGTTCTTGCTTTCCTCACAAAGTGCAATTCATTCCATCTTTATCAATATGTAAAAGGTCCTAACCAATCACCAGTCAGAAGGGGAATACTCATACCTGCTAAATTTTTCTAGGGCAACTTCAGGTTTTGAAAATGTGCACATTACTGTAGGAGCTTTTTCATACTTCTGGTTGGTCCTACATGGTTCAGTGTTGTGCTGTGTAGATATGCCCAAGTCATGTCTGAAAGCACCACATCAAATACAGAAAGCAGGCTGATCATATTGATGGAATCTTCCAACCAGACAATCAGTTTTCCTGAAAAGCAGGATAAAGAAGCCAGGGAAGCCTGGCTGCCTCATTCAGGACTATTGCAGTTTCTTTGTGTGCTCCTGCACTGCTCTGCATAAATACCCCTTGACTTACAAGCTTCATTTATTTGCTGAAATTAATGCAACAGCATGCAGTTACTATGGTGATGTGGGCTCCCTGACTATCTCAGGCTAAATCCATACCCATGTGTGAGCTGGTTCCTGCAGTGCCTGAAGTTTGCTGGCTCTGGAGCACAACCAGACTGGAAGCCAATGTGCAGGAAAGGCTGGATGATCAGGGAATGTGGGTATCACTGACACAGACACATTGGCTCTGCAGTAGCTATGGACTTTGTTGGGGTGTCTCCATGTCCCTACATGCTCCATGCATGGAGGGGACAAGCACAGATGATCTTTAATCTTTATGAAGAAAGCAATGACACAGTTTGTGTCTCCCAGCCTTGTTGCTCGTGTACTCTGCATGATGTTTTCCTTTTGCCAGGCTCCTGCCTTTAGAGACAGGAGATAAGGAAGTTCTGCCTTATTCTCTTGACTGCAAAAGGCAAGACTTCAAATGTAGGTGGAATTCATGCACTGACAAGGTCCTCAAAGTCTCTGAAATACCTTGAATGTTGTGACATCCTCTGTTTCCAGGGCTTCAGGGCACTTCACAGATGCACAGATCTTTCACTGGTCTTTTGCATAAAGGGCTCCATTTGTAATTACTAGAAGCAAGTAGGGAACTTCCAAGAGCTTTAAGAATTTCTCTGTGGCTGGGAAAAGGGTGCACTTAATCAAAGCTGTGGTTTGCTGTGAATTACCCACTCAGCTGTTGATGGTGACTGGCTTTACCCTGCAGCTTGTTCGTGTTCCCTGGAGGCTCGGATACCTCTGTGCTGCCATGAGGATTTTATCTTATTTAACCTTTTCCTCAGGAATAAATCTGTGTCCAGTGGTGTCTCAGTCAGCAGGTTTGTCTGCCTGGTGCAGCTCCCCATGGCACACAAAGTTGTGCTGTAGCATATTCTGGAAAAGAACAAAGTTGCTCAGATGTGCTATAACAAAGATGGTTTCCCTGCTAGGGTGGCACAGAAATGTTTGCTCTGTTGAGAGATTAAAGAACATCTGCAGAGTTTTCTGCTGACAGGAACGTGTCACTTCACAGCTGGCTGTTTGCAGAAGCACCCTGTCATTACCCAAGCACCCTGCCTGCAGCTGTGTGCTGCCCAGGGAAGGAAAGAGAAGTGGGCTCATTGCACAATTTTCCTGGCAGATGACTTACCTGCTGCTTGCAGCACTAATCAGTGTCAGAACAACAGGGACTACCAGGCTGGAAACATGTTTATGGGTAGATTTTGCACTGTCTGTAGATGCAGAAATTTTGGTAAAATTAGGGGAAAAAAAGAAAAGGGAGGATAAAAGGAAAACTCAGGGATAAAGGGAATTTATTTGCCTAAGCTGTGAATCTTAAAACTCCCATTTTCTTAAGTAACTTTAAAAACCACAACTGACATCCATGGATGTATTTGAGCTCTTTATCTATGGAGGGTTATATCTTTGGATGTCCTTTCTGTTGCCACTGAGTCTGAAGCTCTCCAGATGCTCTCCAACACCAGAGAGAGGAGGGGGCTGTGAGCTGCAGAGATAGTTCTTCATGGAGACTTATGAGGCTGACAAAATCCTCATCCATGCATATTGTGAAGAAGGAGAATGAGTGTCTCAAGCTGTTTTGATGCCTTGAGAGGCTACCTGGAACAGAGAGGCTAGACAGTGTTAAAGGAATAAAGTAGGTATTTATCAAAAAGGCCTTCAAAGGCTACACCTTGGGCAGTACAAGGCTACACCCAAGATGGACCCCAGGTCATGAGTTTCACACTTTTATAAGTTTTGGTCCATTTACATATGAGGTTAATTGTCCAAGTACAGCTTCAGGTTATGAGGTACATCCTCCCAGATTTCTCTCTTCAATTTGCTGTTGTTTATACTTTTTGTGCCTGAAGCTGCAATGGTGTCCTTGGTTCTCAGGCTGGAAAAGGGTTGTTTTGTCCGACAAAACTGTGAAGAGAACTTGCTAAGACTTTATATGAAAGTTCAGAGTTCTATACTAATACAGTACAGAATCTGCAAAATATGAAAGCTGAAACTTAAGGCATCAGTTTCAAAGGTCTTTCCTGGAGATGGCAGAACCCTGAGAAAGTGGAGATACTTCAAAAGAAGAGGTTTAAATGTATCAAGTTCTGTAGCAACATCAAGGCAACAACTTTAGAATAAATTTGCAGATGGTTATAACCAGTCTACAGCAGCACAGCTATCATGCAACAACAAACCCACTGGGACAGGCACTGATGCATCTGAGCTTTCAGCTCTGTCACACCTCTGCATTTTGAAGAGAACTGTCTCCTATGAAACTTCCCTTTGCAGAGGACAGAACTGACCCAGCTGGTTAACATGCCATGCTCCCTCACACAGGCTTTCCTCTTAGCCTTCCTTATTTTGTTTGTCTTGATAGGAAAGAATTATTTTAATGCCATTTAAACTGAAGGAATCTGGTTGCTGCTATTGTGCACTGTAATTCTGCTGCCCTTCTGGCACAGCACAGCCCTTCCCTCTCCATGGCAGCCAAAGGAAAAGGAGAGGGGAATGAGATCTGGGCTACACTGAGGTGATTATTTTAAAAAGCTCATTGAACAGACCATTTGGCAGTACAGATGTCAGCTGCCATTAAAATTGAAAACGAATTTGCTCTTTTCTCTAGCCCACAGCAGTGGGTTTTGCCTCATTGAAATGTAATCCAGATAACTGCCCCACTCAGGATGTACTTCCAACCCTGCAGTTTGGGAGTTACAGCTCTGTTTGACTCCTTAGGTAAACAAAGACAGTAAAATGTTCCCCAAAATAAATAGGAACCAGAAGACTTGACCTCAAAGATAAAAAACTTCCTGTGTAACCACTCAATGCCTTTCCCCTTATCTCTGTATGCCCACATTGTCTCTGTGTGGTGTCCACACCACTGGGTGGGGTGGGTGTGGTTTTTGTGCTCACTGGCCAGTTCAACTCACCCCACTTCATAGCCATGACAGTCAGCAACTAAATGGAAATGCTCTTTTTTTAAGGTGTAGGAACTAGACTACAGCTAGCAAGAAAAGCAATTAAAATCCAAATGCAGGCAGTTGTGAGGCTTTTCAAGGGTGTGGTGCTGGAGAAACTAAGGTCAGAGTCAGGGAAGGCTTAGATGCTAGCAGGCATTATGTAGGCCATAGGAGAGGTGCTTCATCCCTCCAACCATTTTGGTGGCCTCCTCTGGACTTGCTCCAAGAGATCAATGCTCTTCCTCTGCTGGTGGCCCCAGAGCTGGATGCAGTGCTTATGAGTGTGAATATAGGATCCTTAAGTTATTCTTAGGGTAATATAACTTCATTTGTACAGAATTTTAAAAATTTCTCTTATATCAGAGAATCACAGAACAAGGTTGGAAAAGATGTCTAAGATCAAGGTCAGGAGGGTAAATAGTGGCTGTAAGGCCAGCAGGAACCTTTGTGGTCATCTCTGCTGAACTCCTGCATGGGGTACAGCAGCGTTTCCCACATCAAGCCCACGGCTCCTGCCTGAGCATGAGTCCTTTAGAAGGGCACAGAGCCAGCCTGAACTCTCAGTCTGGGGTAAAGGTATCAAGGGATGGATAACACCCCACTGCCCTCAAGGAGGAGATGTTAGAGGAGGAGCTTGGGTTTGGCCTGGAAAACCTCTCATCCCACTGCTCTCATGTCCCGGCTGGGACTAACACCCTCTAGGCCCAAAAATCGTTCTGGTTGCTGCCTCAGAGGGCAGATACTGGGTCTTGAGCTTGTTCAGAAGTTAAGCTGTTAGTTGATATCTCTTAGGCTACACACACATCACAAACGCCAGCCCCAAGGAGCCAATCCTCCTGGAGGAGCCTGTTCCAGAGGTGGTGTCCATCCCTCAGCACTGCAGAGGGGCAGCAGCTCATGGCCCCCTCTCACAGCTGCAAGGAGCTGAGTGTTTGTGAGGGTCACTGTCAGCATCAAAGGTGGGACAAAACCTCCTTGGTGCTCACTTTGACCTTCTGGTGAAGCTTTGTTCTCCTTTTTCTGAAAAGTCTCCAAGTCTCACCGGGGTGAGACAGTGTTAAACTCAGCATTCAAGGATGCTTGAGCACTCAGTGAAATATGAATCAGGACCCACCCTCTGTCCCAAAGCCAGGTTTAGCTGGCAGAACACCTCCCCTCTTTGTGCTGCTCATTCATTGGCCTTGTTGTGATGAACTTTCACCCTACAAATGTATTTAGATTCACTTTTCAGACACTGACTCTCATTGGATACAGTGAACCTGGAGCTGTACATGGAGATATAAGGCAAGTTGTAACTCCAAAATAACCCACACCTGCATAAGGAATCATGCAAAAAGGCTGGTTAAAGGTGAATTCAAGAGCTCCAAGGCAAAATGTGTTTGGGCTGCAGGTGTGTGAGGCACTTAGAACCCCGTGCTTTGTCTGGTTTCTGCTTCTTGACTTCTAACTGAGCATCTGAAGCCTCTCCTTAGATCTTCAATGTGCTGTGATCTGCAGGCACAGAGCCCTGCCTGCTCCATGGGAACTCCCTGCAGGGCTACCAGTCAGTCCACATGGCTCCCAAATGCACCTCATTGCAACAGATCCTCATTGATTTTAACATTAATGCAAAATTCAAACCAGGTGAATCATTCCCAAATCTCCAAATCAATGTTAAAATAGCATTCAATATTGTAATAAATTTTGGAATGTTTTGGATGGTTTCTGAACCTTCAGGGTGCATTCAGTACATGTTCCTAGCAAAATTAGAAATAGTGTATATATAAAAGAAAATACAATTAAAATACATTTACATTATATTTAAGTATTACTATATAAACATTTAAGCACATAAATGTTAATATAATTCATCAAAGCTGGAAATATTATTTAGAAATACTATTTTTTTAAACGGTAAGATAGTCCCTTGCCAATTTTTTTTCCTGTGATAGTGTTAATTTTCTTTATAGCAGCTCATATGGTGCTGCTGTGTTTTGGATTTGTTCTGAAAGCCAATGTTTTCATTGCTGCTGAGCAGAGCTGACACAGAGCCCAGGGCTTTTCTGCTCCCCACCACACCACTGAGGAGGCTGGGGGGGAACAAGGAGTTGGGAGGGGACACAGCAGGGACAGCTGACCCCATAACAAGGGATATTGCAAACCATTTGGGGTCACACTCGGTGTATAAAGCTGGGGGAGAGGAAGGAGGAAGGTACATTCAGGCAGGTGTTTTTCTTCCTAGGTAGGCAGATGGATGCCGGATTTCCCAGGGATGGCTGAACACCTGCCTGCCTCAAGTGGGGAATGAATTCCTTTGCTTGGGCATGCAGTTTTTGCTTTACCTGTTAAACTGTTTTTAACTCAGCCCACGAATCTTCTCACTTTTACCCTTCCCCTTCTCTCCCCTATCCCACATGAGGGGATGAGCTGACTATCAGGGTTAAACCACAACACCCTCAAAAAAGCTATTTCCAGAAATGGGGGATTTCAGTGAAACAGCAACACTTCCATGCACTGTGTTTGCTCAAATAGTGACAGTGATTTTTCTCCCCTTCAGATTTTGTTAGGGATGAAGCCTTAGCACAGATCAGTTTTAGAATTGCCACACAAATATTGTTACATCCATAATGTGAATGCTGGGTATTCAGAAATGACAATTCAGCTTTCTAAAACTGAGCACTAAAAAGTAAAAGCTATTTCCAAAAGTCCATGAATAACTTGCTTATGCAATAACATCCCCAAATCCAGTGTCAGAGATAAACTTTGAATTCTGCAGACTTTAACTTGCAGAAACAGACACAGCCTCTGCATATGCTACCTTGGGAGATGAAGATCCATCTGAAAAAGTCTATAAATTTGAAAAATAACTCTCATAAAAACTAATGTGATTTATGTAAGCACATTAAGGGGAAAATACCCTGAACAGTTGGTTTAAGTGCTTAGACTTCTTTAAC
The DNA here is from genome assembly GCA_035582745.1 of Loriotus luctuosus. Classification (NCBI taxonomy): domain Eukaryota; kingdom Metazoa; phylum Chordata; class Aves; order Passeriformes; family Thraupidae; genus Loriotus; species Loriotus luctuosus. Next base: position 144,865,983 of record JAWWEY010000115.1, on the reverse strand, counting down.
TTAATATTTCCATATGGTTACATTGTAATTTTAGATTATTTTTTGTCGCTTCATACTCTTCTTTGTTAAATTTGAGAAACAAATCAAGGTAGTGGCACAAAGAAATTAAGCAGTAAAGATGCTTCCAAAGAGTGCTTGATTGTTCCCACATGAAGTAATGATTCTTTCTACAAATTGCCCTAATCCTCAAGGAAGCATCATTCCAATTGTTGCAGGGTTGTTTGTATGATTGTCTGCGAACAGACAATCATCAAAATTTTCTGACATAAAAAGCAGAAAAATAAGTGAAGAAATGAACAAACTACATTTATTTTTTCTAAAAAAGCAGGATTACATTAGCTAAGTAAAGACTAGTTTCAAAATGCCAGACATGGTTTGAATTCTTAGTGAATTGTTTCATGTTTTTAACACTTTCACATATATCCCACAAGATTTTCACTTTTGCCTATACTTTACTACCCCTGCAATGATCCACCACTAAAAATACTCAGTTTATCTGGAGCCCTCAAATTGGCTTCTGTGCTGTTTTTTAACTACAGCTTCCAAAGATCTTGAAAATTATTATTTAAACCAGCACAACACATTGTGTCATCCTTCTCAAACCAATGCAAGCCCACATTATATTGATTTAACTGAAGTTGATTCCTACCAACTAAAACTAAATGGATACAAATCACTTTTAGAGCAAAGTGGAGCTGCAGGGGAGTGCTGTGATCTCACCTGCACATCTCAGCTCACTGACTGCAATACTGTACAGCAAAATTCAACAAGAAAACTCTTTTTTGGGGGGAATTTCTCCTCTGCTGCAATTCATTCTTCCTGTCCCAAAGAAAATGGTAGGAGCAAGTGCTAAGAAAAGTAATAAATGACATCATGAATTTTCTTTCATTGTCTGTATCAGACCAGTTTATGGGTAAAGAGGAGGTTGATATTCAGATGACAGAGCAAGTGTCAGTTGAAACTTGGCTCTAGGATGGCCTGAACATCTGTGGGGACACAGAGCTAAGTAAAAATGGCAACACTTGTCCAAAAGTTCATTTTAGACAAAGTTCATTTGCTCATTTTCCTGGAAGTATCTGCAATCAGAGCTAGTAAGTGAATGGGGGGAAGAACACAGGGATGGAGAGAGAATGGGCAAAACAGAGGGATGAGAAAAGACAGATGGGGATAGGACTCACCTGAACTGCTCCTGCAGCTTGTGGTGGAAGACTTCCATAAGGAACAGCAGGATTGTCTTGGGAAAACTCCTTACTTCTTCCAGACAGAAAGACTGGAAATCCCCCTCAGCCCTACATGCCACCCATGCAAGTGGGCAATATATAAACATATCAATCATATTTATCATGTGAGAACATTCCAACCAGCCTTTCTCAACACAGAGATAAGATGCTGGGCAGGAGAAGGATTTTTATTACATTTCTTTCCTTCAGGCCTAATAAGCCACAATGGATTGATGGTCAACACCCCAACACTTAACACACTTTGTACAAATTAAGGGGAACCTGCTGAGATACACAAATGTTTTGGCATTTGCTGGAGAGAGTATGCAATTCTTAGCATGTCTTATTAAAGTGACAGACAAAAAAAGCTATCAAGAATGGATTAATTGCTTTCTGCTTTATAACTTGACAGATGTAAGAATTTATTTAACAATAAAACACCTGGCAGCTGTCTGGCAGGGCTAGAGGCTGGGCCTGGTACAAGTGGATACAGCTGAATGGCTAATGTTGGAAACCAAGCTGGATGGAAGGAGCTGAAACCTGTGATGCAGCAATGCTTTTTAGTACCAGAAAAAGGGGAAATAGTTGTGGAACAAAAATATCAAGATCAATAGTTACATAATCTGCTCTTTTTTCCAGGGGACCATAATTATTAAGGCATTTTCTCATCTGAGCCACATGGAACTCATTAAAAAGGTACAATCAATAGCAAGCACAGACTGTGCACAGCATAAGTATTGAAATCCAGCTCTATCTCCCAAACCAGCTCTTCAGTGAGCTGCCCCTGTGTGCACCCCCAGCACTTGAGAGTGAGTCCTCTCATCCATAAGCAATAACACCATGTATCTGCTGGAGATCTGCAAAGCCTCATCAGTGTGATGTGCAGAGGAGGATGCCAAGGAAATGATTCAAACCTGGGAAAATGCCTTAGTCCAAAAGTCAGACTCATCTTGCCTAAATACAGGAGTCAATAATGCAGGCTGTGATAGGAGAGGTGGCCAGCCAGGGTTCCTTGACTGTTGCTAGAGAAAAATAGGAATGCTGTGAGGGACATTTATCCAGTCTGGTTTAAAGATTCACTCTGGGCTGAGATGAGCTTCACTGTGAAGGGCTCATTGCTCCAAGCTGACTCCAGGGGGATGGTGACTGGTGCTGTACAGCCATCTGTTGGGTAGAAGTGCACATCTGGCCAGATACATCCATATGAGAGACCGGAAAAGTTCCATCTCCTTAATTTGTCAGAAGCAGATCACAGTGCTAACATATCAAGGAGACCTTCATGTAAAGACAGTTTTGTTTCCAATGGGCATTGTTAACAGCAGACAGAAAAGGGAATTAACAGGTGTAGGCTGAGGCAAGATACATGCAAGGAAAATACAAAATGAAGGGCTTTGTACAATGAATGAAAGGAGCCACTGCTCAGCAGTAGAAGAGGTGGCTTCTTGATCTCTGGGAACCTCCAATGTCTATGAAACATCAGAGCTCCAGTTCCACTTAATGTGGGTTAAATGGATAAACCTATTAACCTGAATAAAACTGTGGCACTCTATAAATCAGACCAGATCAGATTACTTCAGAGTGTCTGGCTGGTCCCTGTCGTAAATTTGTTTTAAAACCTGCATACTTTTCTATATCTAACAGTCTTCCCCTCTGTTCTGCAGGGGAAATAAATAAACACATAGAAATACAGTAGGTTCTTTCATCTTCAGAAGAGAGATAATCCTTTTCAAAAATAACTGCATTCTACACAGTCAGGGCAGTGAGCACAAGGATTTCATCTGCAAAGGCAGGAACAATTTTGCAAGCCAAACAGAATAAGTCACCTCAGCTGCTGCCCCCAGAATCAATGGTTCTTCAGTCTTGTACTTACTCCAAGTGACAAATGTAGGTTAGAGGGGTTGGGTTTGCTCAGCCCCCTCCAGGTGGTACTGGTGTCCATAACCACCTGGCTTCAGAGATAACGAGAAATATTTGCCCTGAGCTCTGCATTGCTGGCTCAGTTTAGGTCTCAGAGAATTCAGTGGAACATGTTCTATTGCCTCTCGTGAACTGCTGCCAGCTCCTCTGACTCCTTTGTGAAGCAGAGTTAGAGCATCACAGGGCCAGCTGGGAGGTGATGCATGCACCTCATGTCTTTACATGTGTTGTTTCTTGCTTTGCACGTTTTCCTTGCTGTAAAACAAGAAATAGTTTTGTGGGAACATGAAGCTACCATTCTTTATATAAGGAAATGTGGGTCTAATGTATTAAGGCAGGTTCTTTTCTCCAATAGAAAACCATACAATATATTTGTCAGGAATGCATCAAGCCCCAAGTGCAAACTTCAGAGAATTTGTTCATCCTTGCATCTTTTTGACTTTTAATATGATGGTTACCAACATTGTTTTAATTTACAGCCTGAATACCTTCACCTGCACATGATACTCTCTTCTCCTTCATCTGCTATACATCCTCCCTTCCCTGACATTTACTTCCCTATCAATCAAGAGCAACAGGATCCCACCTCAGCCTTCTTTTTACAAGGTTGAGCAAATCTCATTTGCCCTTTTCAGGGCTGCATCCTGCCAGCAGCTTAAAGTCATCATGTACATCACAATCTTTCCCCTCCTACACTGGAAGCAAGTAAAGAGCTCTTACCCCAAGGCAGACTGTTTTCTAAATTTCCAAGGGTGAGGTTCACTCAGTTACCTTGCTCTAAAGGACATCTTGACAGCTCCCTCAAATGTGCTGACTGTTTTCCAGCAGTTAATCTCTCAGCCAGGTAACTCCTTCTGCACAGATCTTGGAGAGAGTTTCCAATATGAATGTTTCCATGGCTCTGTGCTGTTTTTTATTTGGATACCTTCTCTTCCTGAGTGGTGGGCTTGCCTATTCTCTTGGGTGACGTTGCAGCCTGCCTCATGGAGGTGTGCTGTGCAGCACTTTGAGCTACACTGGACATGAACCTTGCTGCAGGGGGCTGTTTCTGCACCCTGGCTGCAGGCACAGCCTTGTGCATCAGCTGGGCTGCTGCAGCAGTGAAGTGAGCACCCCAACATCAGGAAAAAACCAGTACATCCAATGGGATCGTAGGAGACTGGGAAATGTTCCCATGTATTCTTAGGAAGCTATTTTGAATCCACTTTCACTAAAGTACCAAAGGCTCTGTCTGCACCTTCATAAAACCATAGTTTGGTTTGGGCTGGAAGGGACCATAAAGATCATCTAATTCCAACCTACCTGACATGAGCAGGGAGACCTCTCACTAGTTTAGGTTGCTCAGATCCCCATCCAGCCTGGACTTCAACCCTTCCAGGGACAGGGCATCCACAACTTCTCTGGACAACACATTCCAGTGCCTCACCACCCTCACAGGAAAAAAATATTTATAATACATAATATAGATCTGCTTTGTCTTATTTCAAAGCCATTTTCCCATGTCCTATCACCACAAGACTTTAGAAAAAGTCCCTCTCCAGCTCTCTTGTAGCTCCTTGAGGTCCCCAAAGGTGCTGGAAGTTCTTCTCACTGACTTTTGTTATCTGGGCTGAACAACCCCAACTCTCTCAGCCTGTCTTCATAGGAATGGTGCTCCAATTCTCTGATCATCTTCAAGGCCTCATTTGGAATTCCAGTAGATCCACATCCTTTTCCTGTTGGGGACTCCAGAGCTGGATGCAGTACCCCAGGTGGGACCTCACCCGAGCAGAGCAGAGCAGAGCAGAGCAGAGCAGAGCAGAGGGGCAGAATCCCCTCCCTCACCTGCTGCCCACGGGGCTTTGGGTGCAGCCCAGGACAGGTTTGGTTCCTGGGCTCCATCCAGAGCACATTCCTGGGTCCTGTTCAGCTTCCCATCCATGAGCACCCCGAGCCCTTCTCCTCAGGGCTGCTTTCAATCTGTTCATCCTGCAGTCTGTGTCTGTGCTTGGGATGCTTAGCACACATGGACTCTGCACTGCCAGTCTGGCTCTACCCTTTGCCCCTAAGAAAACAGCCAATTATCTGGGTATCTTTTTTCTGCTTAAATCCAGGTAAACACAATATATTATATTAATCTTTTCCTGAGAAACATTTATTGTCTCAATAAACGTACAAGGTAATCTGGTTTATTGTCTCACCAATAAATACAGACTTGCATTTTATCTGACTTTGTATTTATTTCCGGATGGTAATTTTTTTTTCCTTCTAGATTTACGCTAAGAAATCACACTGTATTAAGCTTAGATTAAATTGCTCTCTGGTTTTCTAAATCTTTTTTTATTTCCTATTTCTTAGAGGTAGGCTGTACTCTGAATGTAGCACCTGTCTGCTTTACACTAAGATCATTTTCAAGTCTTTGAAATCTTTTGTCCAGGTCTCGTATCTAACCATTCAATTCCTTAGTTTACACAACTTCACTCTTCTGCCATCGGGGAAGTGTACTCCAAAGTGACCTGTGATGGCAAGATTTTCTCTAAACATTGCTTTGTTAACATCAGATCTAAAACACCATTGCAGGTGACTTGATGCTGCTTTAGTGAAGCACTGTACTAGCTTTTGCACACAGAAATAATGCAACATAGGTATTTTCTAGGCAACATCTGGGGAATTGATTTCTAAACATTTTAAGATTTCTTTTCTTTAGCAGCATGTCTCAGTTCAGGTCTGTCCTGAACTGAGCTCCAAACTGTGGGTTAACAGCAGAATTTCAGAATTATCCTTGCACAAGCACTCACCATCCCTCCTTGGAGGGATTCTGCTCATACCATTTATCCCTTCCCAGCCTATCTCAGTAGCTGGAATGGACTGAAAAGTTATTTTAACCTATATATCTGGCAAGAAAGCAAAAACACACAAACTTTTCTATCATATCTCTGTTACTATATTGCTTTTCTACCATTCAAAATAAATGCCTATCTATAATAAATTAAGCTGTGTGAGTAACATCTGCCAGGTGTGCCTCAGTGTTTTATTCACAATTTTTCCTGGGGATGAAGTCCACCTGAAATTGCCATTTTGTGTTATTTGTGTTTAAGTGAATGCAGAATGTACAGCCCCTGGTATGTGTGTGATGTCCTTTGAGGAAAAGAATTTGAGAACTGCATGGTGGCACAGCTCATGTGCTTCTGTGACATTCAGGAGAGATGAAACTGTTAGTTGGTGCTGATCAGACAAGCACATAAGCCTGACTTTTAAAAGGTTCATCTGTGTTACTATATTTATTTTGTTGGAGCCACAGAAAACTGCGTTCTTGTCAAAATGTGTCTTTAACAGGCTTTGCTTGCCATTCTTCTTGTGGGCTGGAAACTCAAACAGAAGCCTAATAAACACTTCAACCTAATCAACAACATTTATTTTCTGGGTCTAATTTCACCTTCTGGTTTATTCCTGACTGTCCTGGGGACAAGTGAAATGAAATAAAATTACATTATGCTAATAACTTCCCAATCACTTAATGCACGTATGTTCAAGCCTGTGCTTGGGAATAGAGGGTACTCAAAGGCATTGTGAGATCCAGATGGCCAAAGGTAAATTAGGTTTATTTTACTTCTGTGATGTTCTGTAGGTGACATCTGAACTGCAAAGAAGGGTCATTTATATTGGAGAGATTGAATGTGCTACATGTTCAATCTGTGAAACACACCAAGTACACATGGCTGCCTCTCTTTGCCATGGGGTCACTTACCTTTATCCTCATTTTAGGTGCTTATGCCATTTCCTCCTTCTGCAGTAAAATATTTATGGCAAATTGGTTTTATATTGTTTTGATCTTCCTTTATCTTGACAGAGGTAGAATCATAGAATCATTAAGGTTGGAAAAGACCTCTGGGATCATCAAGCCCAACCTTTGATCCTGCCCACTAAGCCATAGCATGAAGTGCCATATTAAATTGTTTCTTGAACACTTTCAAAGATGGTGATTCCACCCCTACCTGAGTTATGTGGGGTTTTTTTCTATTTTCATATCCCATCAGTGCCTTTTATTTTTTTTATAAGTGTTTATTATTCCTCTCAGGCTCTATGCTGTCCTTATAGCAAAACTTGCATTTATCCAAGAATACAAAAGTGAAGAAGTATTTCAAAGCACAGAGAGGTTTTTATGTGAGTTTTTGGAAGCTCCAGATTTGCTGAATATTTCTAAAAAAAACAGGTTTTCGTGTTTACTGTTTATTTTTATGTGCTGCAATGCTGAAATGTTTCTCTGACTTTCACAGACATTTACTGAGAGCAGATTGTACCAAATCACAACCTTTACCCATAGCTAATGCTCCCATATACAGCACTTATGAGTCCTGGCAGGTAAAAACACACCTTTGTGTAATAGTTTGGCCTCACAAGAAATCTTTCTCTGATGTCACAGCTGTCTCTGATGTGGGCCTGCACCCTGGTCCTGCAAAGCAGAGGCTGACACCACTGACCGTGTGTCAGTACCACTGAGCTCTTACAACTCCTCATCATTTGAATTCCAAGAGCAAGTAGGGAGGGATGCTGTTTATTGTTTCTTTTCTCTTTGCTGTTAATGCACCTTGGTGCCAAAGCCTGCCCATGTGAAGCGTGGAGGCTGAGGATGTGAACTAAAAGCCTGCTTTAAGCCTGCACTCTTACCACTTGCTTTTAGAAGGCTCTGGAACAGGGAAGGCTGTTACAGTCCTGTGACATTTGTAAGAAGTGTGGGGCGTAGTTTGCAAAAAAAAAAAAAAAAAGAAACCAGCAAGAAGACCAAGTCAAACATGATAAAGCTGTGTGTCACTCATGGCAAAGTCTACAGCCATCAAATAGCCCTATCAAGTTTATTAGCACAGCGTTTTAAGTGCTACTGTTGCAAGTTACACAAAATAAGGGCAGTGACTCTTACACAATTGAATACAGAACATGATGTACCTCTTCAGTGGAGGCAAGGTAGGTATACATATATCACCTGTCAAATGCACATAGACCATCTGTCTCTTCTGCCAGTGAGAACAAATAAATTGTGCACAGTCCATCCGTGGTCAATCTTCTTAGATTCATATCTATAAAGTTTGGAAGTATTTATTCTCTTTCACCTCTAGTCATACTGATCAACAGGTGTGTTCTGTATGGTGTAAAATAAATACAAATCATTATCCAATATAATTATATAGATTACCACTTTTAAAGGAAACCACCTGTGTGGAGCTTGGTCCTGACCTGGGAGCACAACCAGCAAGGTCAGTAATCACTCCTGCCCTGTTCACTGAGACAGGAACTCTCCAATGGCATTTTGGCCAGAGCAAAGAACAGTCCCATTCAACAGAATGAGTGGGAGAAGCTGGGGATGGGGCACTAGCTGGCCACACTCCTGGATCCTCTCCTCTTTCCTCCCACTGGGAGCACAGTGCAGTGCTTAGCACATCTTTTAGAGCAAGCCAACCCTTTTCGAACGACAATTTATTTACGTAGGTGAGGGAAAATAGCTTCTTGGCAACTGTGTACTTGCCAAATGCTGATTTTCTATTTTAACTTCTAGACACAATGGCAATTGGCTTGTTTGAAAGATGATGGATCGATTATGAACTGAAGGGAGAGCTAATGAGGGGAGAGCAAACATGAGCCCAGACTTGCACTTCCCCAGTGCACTGCCTCAATTTACAGCTTGGTGAAACACTTGAAATTGGGTTTGGGCCCAAGAAGCTTTTGAAACAACCAAACCAATTTATTTTTACCTACAAATATGGAGTAACTTTAAAACAGAAATGAAAAGCTGGACAATCCAGGAAAACAAGGAAGAGTGTGGGAACCAGTCAATAAGGTTGAAACCCAGGCACCCTTTGAGCATCTGCAAGGTAGATGCCTCCTCCCTTTCCTGCTGCAAGCAGTCAGGAGGGGACAAGAAATTAAATTCATAAAAGGTTGTTATTCACCAGCAATTAGCTTTGCCTATTAAACTGTCAAGAATTACTCAGATGGTGTTCCTAGCACAATATTTAACAGGAGGTTGGCAAAAAAATATTCCAGCCATCCTTCAAAAAATAACCCAAAGATAACACGGCTCCTTCTCCAGCACCATCTAGGTCCATCCCTTTTGGAGTCTTAGAGCAAACAAATCACAGCTCCTCTACCTCTACCTTGGGATGAGGCTTCTTAAGATGGGACAGCCATAGTTCTGCCACATTTGTTTTAGCAGTGTGTGTAACAGGAAAAAAGTTCTGCAATTGCTTCATTTCTCCTCTGTTTTGATCAGTGCTGGTGATAATGGTTTCCTTGTTATGGCTTGTAGACTCCAGCATGCTGCTGTGTTGAAGCATAGGAGGGCTCAAATCTAACTCTTAAATAAAAAAGGTTCCAGCACAGCATGTTTGTAAAATATCTACTGACAAGTCAAAAAGTGTTCCACATGGCCTGTAAAACATATGTTAAAAATTATGCATCATAGACCAGCTTTAAATTATTCATTTTTAATTCCTTCAGCCTTGAAGGGCCTTTAAACATTGACTACTGAGAAACAATCCTGCCACTGAGGGAACAGCTATAAAATAAAAAACTGGCTACTTAAAAATATAGAGAAAAATGCTTTACCTAGGCACAGTTTCTGAATTTTAAAACATGAATAAAGGTCTGGATCCCCACTTGGTAAAAGCTGATACAGCTCCTTTGAAGTCTGCACAACTATCCCCCATCAGCAGTTGAAAGCCCTGGCCCAGACTTTAGAATAGATATAGTTTTCTACATAAAATGACAAGCAAGATTTGCATGGTTAGCTCAAACTATTCTATATTCACTGAGCTGTTGAGGAAATACTGTGTGAAATAAATCCTGGATTCTTTCCCAAAACCATCTAAATGACACTTGCTAGTGAAATGCTACAGCATGAGGGGATCAGATCCAGCACGCTGGGCTGGACCCTGCTGGAATTCCAGTGGCATTATCAGAGAGCACTTGTTACCTCCACGCTCCTTGGGGTGCAGCAGGGAAGTTGAGAGCACCTAAAGGAATTAAGTGAGTGTAACACTGATATAAAAAGGAGAAATAGGCTCCACGCTTGCTGTTTCAGGTGGATTTGGTCTTGTTCTCTGCTCTTGGCTCAGCCAGGTGCTGGCAGAGACCTGTGGATCTTCTCCATGCTCTGCACTTCTCCATGCTACACCCCTGTCACTGTGTCATGCCTCCCTGAGGCATCTCTGGGGCAAACACACTCCTCTTGTGCCTTGCTTTACAGAAAGGAGCCTTTCTGAGCAAACCCAGCCACTGCAGAGCTCTCCCCCGCATCTCCTCCTTGCAACTTGTAACCAAGGTAGGTGTGGCTGGAGGGATACAACATATCCTCTCTTGTGTGCTCCAGAGAAATGGTGCAGAGATGGGGCTGAAAACACAGAAAAAAAAAACCAAAACAAAACATCTCTCACTCCCTTTCTTCAGTCACAGAATCATAGAATAGTTTGAGTTGGAAGGGTTCTTAATGATAATGTCATTTCAACCCCCCTGCCATGGTCAGGGACATTTTCCACTATCCCAGGTTGCTCAAAGCCCCATCCAGCCTGGCCTTGAATAGTGCCAGGGATGGGGCATCCACAGCTTCTCTGGGCAGCCTGTGCCTGTGTCAACTTGATTAACTATTAATAATTAGGACATTCTTGGCTGCTGCGTTAAGCTTTCCTTGATACAACCTAGCGAAACTTTATATGTTGCATGATGATAAATGAGCTCTTTTACTAGATACTTTTTTTTTCTGTTGAACTCATGGACAGACCAGGTGTGGTACAACAGGCAGTGAAACGCTTCTTTCTCATCACTTTCTCACTCCCTCCCTCCCCCCAGAAATGCTTGGCAAAAATCCCCAAACCTGATGCACAACCCTATTACTGGTGAGCTGTTCCCCAGAGATTCTTTTTCGTAAACAGTCCCAGTCACTCACTATTATTGTGAAGCAAATGAAGCACCAAATTCAACCAATTTGCCTGAAAGTAGGAAAGCATCAAGGCAAAAAGGTAACAGAGACACTAACAGATGATCAAATGGAGCTCCTCATCCCACCTCCAGCAAAGTGTCAAGCAGCTCCTGGGAAAAAGCACTGAACAGCTCTTTAATAGACTGTTTCCACCACACAGTAATTCCTTGTATTGATACATTCCTCGTAAAAGAAGACTAATGTGCTTTTTTTCTCTTTTTTTTAACGCTCATTACTGTAGATTAAATCCCTTCCAAACCCTTTTTATGAAGGATATAACACTATGCTGCTCTTCAGGGTGCAGAGGCAGGATTTAGTGATGGGGCGAGTCCCTTGAAGGGCTTGTTTGGGCTCATGCTCCCTGAGCAGAAAGCTCAGGCTGTCACAGGTGCTCTCACTGCATGCAAATGCCTGCACAGCACAGTACATGATGTGACACTGGTCTAAATCCACACTCAGCTTTTACTAACACAACTCTATGGAAACAAGCTCAGTGGTGATTGATGAATTACAGCTCCTACATAGCACGTTACAGTTTCCACTGGAAGTACCTGGTGCTGGATTTAATAACCCAACAACGTGGGCAGTTTCAGTAAGTAGATTAATCACCTGTAAATTCATCTGCTTCACTAAGGGAGTTGTGCACTGGCTGTCCAGTGTTACAGAACATGTTTTTCAGAGCTCAGGAATGCGTTCTCCCCTCTGATATGTGCTGTGCATGTTCACTGTGCATATTCGCCTGCCTACGGAAGGGTGGAGGAGAGAAGATCAGAGATCATTTGCTTCTTTGGAGGTGCTATAATCCCCCCACTTCTAGTCATGGCCCCAGTCTTTACACATTGACACTAAAAAAGCCAGCATTATGTTGTTAAATAGTTTTAGCAGACACTTTATCACTTCAATGTATCCGCCTAGGGAATTCTTTAATGATGCTGCTTTCTTTTTAATTCTACAGTTTTTTATAGACACCTTAAAAATGTCTGATGCTGGACAGAAAGAAGAGGGCTGAAGTATCTCTCCTATAAAAACAGGTTAAGGGTGGGCATTGTTCAGTCCAGAGAGCAGAAGTCACAGGGGAGACCTTACAGCACCTTTCAGGATCTACAGGGGCTGCAAGAAAGCTGGAAATGTTTCTGTTCGTTTGTTTGTTTTCCCAAGGGAATGTAGTACTACAAAGGGGAATGGCTTTAAAATGAAACAGAGTAGGTTAAATTAGATATTTGGAAGACATTCTTTCCTATGAGGGTGGTGAGACACAGGACCAGGTTGCCCAGACCAGGTGCAGATGACCCACTCAACGAAGTGTTCAAGCCCAGGCTGGATGGAGCTCTGAGCAACCTGGTCTAATACAAGGTGGTCTGTCCATAGTAGGGGGGTCCAAACCAGATTATCTTTAAGGTCCCTTCCAACCTAAACCATTCTATGACTCTGTGAATATCGACTATGAACTACTTTTATTAGCGATGCCACCTAGATTTTCTGCCCTGAGAAGCACCAAATTTCTTTCCACTTTCCCTGCTGCGATCACCTTTGGGGTCACGCAGCCCAATTCCAGACACAACAGTTTGGCGAACACACACACACACATTCCTGGGAGGTGACTCTCTAGGGAGGACCCGACCAGAGCCGGATTTCATCCCGAGGGCGCTGGGGGTGAGTCCGGGTTCGCATCGCAGCTCTCCGGGTCACAGCCCGGCTCCGGGGGAGGCGATGGGAGGGGAACGGGGGTGAGCGGGGGGCGAGGAGGGCAGTGATGGGGGACGGGGGGTGCTTGGAGAGTGAAATGGG
>JAWWEY010000115.1:144761350-144853062 GCA_035582745.1 Loriotus luctuosus | reverse complement strand
GAGATGGGGTTGATGAGGAGGGTGAGATGGGGGTGCTAGGGGCAGTGAGATGGGGTTGATGAGGAGGGTGAGATGGGGGCGATGGGGTGATGACGGGGGCTGATGAGGGGAGGTGATGAGGGGGTGGTGGTGGTGAGGGGGGTCCGCCCCTCCCGGCCCGGCCCCGAGGAGGAGCCGGCGGGGCCCCGCGCCGTCCACGTGGCCGAGGGCGCGCTATATGAGCGGGCAGGAAGCCCCGGGGAGGGAGCGAGGGGAGGGACGGGGCGCCCGGAGCGGCCCGGCAGACAGACGGACAGACAGACGGACAGCGCTACATACAGACAGCGCGGCGGCAGCAGCCACCACAGCAGGGACCGCCCGCCCGTCCGTCCCCCCGGCCATGGGGCTCGGCCGCCCGCCGGCCCCCCTCAGCCCGCCGTGAGTACTGCGGGACCCCGTCCCTCTCTCCCGTCCTTCCTCGCCGCTCACCTGCAAATCCCCGCTGCTGCAGAAGGCGCAGTGGGAGCCTTCCCCCCTCCTGACTCCTCACTCGGCTGTTGAGTTGTTGGGGTTTTTGAAAAAAATTATTTCTGCGATTTAGAAGCAGGGGCGGCCCCGGCGCTGGTCGCAGCATCCCCCGGCACTCCGGAGGGGGGAGGCTTCTCCCCATCCATCCAGCCGGGATTTCCCCACTGGAGGGAGGCAGAGGGGAGGCGGCGGTGCCAGGGTGGGCTCCGGGGGAAGGGGCCGCCTTCGGGCGATGCTCGGGGGGCGACAGTGCCGGGAACCCCCCTCCAGCTGCCCCACGGACCGGTCCTGCCCAGCGCCGCCGCCGGGAGGGAGCTGCGGCAGGGACCGGCCCCGCGCCCCGGCTGGGCTGGGTTGTTTCCCTCTCCCCTGGGTAGGCTGTGTGCCGGAGGAGCAAAGCCGCTGTTACTCCGTTAGAGGGCAAAAAGCTGACTAGATGTCTTAGGTATCCGCTCGCACATTCCTCCTTGCAGAATGAATTTCTAGAGGAGCATAAATAACTACTCTTCGAGGTCAGCCGTTTGCTTTTATTTGTATTTGGTATATTTATCTCAGTAGCGAACATCTATCCCAGGTCCTTAGTGTGATTGTGTGTAGTCTTGGCACAAATGAAAACAAGCCAGTAAATAAAAAAGGAAAAACCTTGATGTATATTTACTCATTTGAGGCACACGAGATTTTCCAACTCTTTGTAACGGTTGGGCTTGTATGTATCCAATATACCGAAATAACTCTTTCATGCAATTGTAAGTCTGAATTATATATTTGTCTGCTGGGCACATATGTTGAAGGAAAAACCTCCCTAATTATGGATCTTTCAGAGAGATTGGAAGGGTGACAAAGCCCTTGTAATCTTTTGGGTCAATTTTCATAAGCTCCAAAACCTCTCTTTGAAAAGGAAATTAAATTTCAGTGTACAAAAGGGACAGGAGATTCAAGGATATAAAAAAAGAGTCTCTTATTCTACTTTGATCTTGTCCTCAGGAGTTCATTTACTTTAGTGCTCTTCAGTGACACAAGTTAAAATGAAGAGTTGCCTTTAACTGGAGTCTTCCTGCCTCTTGGCATTTCTGGAGATACTCAATTAGCAGCACACTTCTCCCGTATATTATTTACTCAGCTTCAGTTGTAGGGGTGGCTGTGTGTGAAGCATCTGCTTGGAAACACTTGGCTTGTTACATCCACAGCATCCTGTGCCACCCATGCCAGCCAGCACCTTCCCCAGGACAGTGTTCAGCCCTCCTCAATTTTTCTGTCCCAGTCTGGAGCTGGCAGTGCTCTGCCCACTGTGCTCAGTGCCTCGACAGGGCTGCTCTGGTGTCAGAAGAAGCTGGCGTGGCCCTGAGCTCCCTTTCCTGCTTTCAGCAGAGGCAGGGTGTTATCTGCCGGGCATGGCTGTGCTTAAAGTCCTATCTGGGATCCTGACAGTTTCTAATCTGCTTGAGCACATGTCCAGCAGGGTGAAGGAGGGAATGGTTGGATGTGAATGAAAAGAATGAATTTGTTTATTAGTTAATAGCATGTGTTTTCTTGATTATCCTGGAAACAAGCCCCAGCGCAGATCTGTGGTGAGCTTGGTGCTCTGTTCCTCTGCTGATTTCTCACTTCATTTACTCTGTTTTGGAGCTGCTATAGAGTAACATTTCTGTGTCAGGAGATACAAGTTCTGTGCCTCGCCAGTCCCTCCCAGTCTATGGTTTTGCCAAACCAGCTTTTAAGTTACCACTAAGTTTTTAAACTACAGTTCTGCTAATACACGTTTGTTTTACCTTTTTGTTTAGTAGTGTGTAGAAGCATTGTCTCTCAAAGTGCAAAAGAGGGGAGAAATTGTATTACTTATTTTTTTGGCTCACTCACTTGGTGCACAATCTGATTCTGCAGGGGAGACAGCGAGTTGCCCTGTGCGTATGAATTTGTCGCACATCTCTGCCAGAAACAAACTTGAGAACTTCTTTACAGTTTTTCTTCCAAACTTGATTATACTGCTAATGGTAACAGCCTCTCAATTGAGGAAGGTTGCTTTTCAAACTAAACATAATTTTATGTAAGACTTGGTATGTGCTTATCAATTTTCTTTTTTTGTTTATGTAAAACTGGAAGCAGCTTGAGAGGAAATTAAGGTCATGCAGATGGCAGTTCCATCTTCTAGGTTATAAAAGCATCTTTTATGTCAAGTGAGTTGCAAATGCTGCCATTAAATGATAGTGGAGATAAATTTTTACTTGGAACATCTTTTGCACCTATTTTCAAAAGCGTAGTGAAGCAGAAACCTGCTTTTAAAAAGCAAAGGAGAGAGAGCAAACTCAGCTCCACAGCATATTTCAAGTGCTGTTAATCCCACCACCTGGTGGAGCTTTTCATGGCTCTGGCTGAGAGAACTCTGAAAAGGATGCATTTTTTTTCCTTGTTTCAACACTGTCACATGCCACTTGTAGTTTCTTCAACTTTTTTATTTTTCATAGCAGACTTAATTAATTTTCTATTGTTCTGTACCTTTTATACTTTGCAGAAGGCAGCATAGAGCTATTGGTGTCTCATCTGAAGCAGCAGATAGATGAACTGGTGAAGTAAGGGGTAAAGTTCTCACTCACAAGCACTTATTAAGTTAAAGAATTATTTTTAATAACCAGTCCCCCTGCCAAGATACTCTGGTGGAACCTTTCAGTCCAAGCTCTGTTAACGTCGTACTAATAATTTTTTATATTTTTATATAAATATTACTACAAATTTTTTTATTTACTATAAAATAATTGCTAAACAGTCTGTGTTCAATCAAGCTTGCAAGGAACAGAGAGGCAGATATATTTTGAACTGATCTGACATTCCTGATATAGGTTATTAAAACACAGGAATGAGTTCCAGGAATTAAGGTGAAATATGGCAGAGATACTTCACCCCCTCTGCTGCAGTCTTGCCTGACTGCATCAAAGCCTGTCTGTGATGTTTATGGTGTGCCTGCTAACTGATAAATGAAAATCTAACTCACAGGTATGCAAGCTGAAAGTAAACTGGGTTTATCTGTCAGCTCACAATGCAGAGGAATTGCTTACAACAGGGAGAAAGCTCCTTGACCCATACAGACATTTCCTGTGCAGGACATGCAGCCTTGCAGGCAAAATGCTGTTGTAAATGTTTGTGTTGCTCTTTTTGCCACAGCAGCAGCCAGCAGACCAGTGGAGTCCATGGCTGTGACAGCTCCCATCTGCCTCTCTGCTCCTGGCAGGAATGGGGGTCCTGGTGGGATGGGCAGCTGCCTTTGCAGCCCATCCAGAGCATGTCTGCCTCCCTCTCTGGGCCAGTTTGGGATTCACTGCCCAGCAGGCACCTGCTCTGTATCACCCAGCATGTGCCTGCTCCAGGGAGCTGGGATCTCCTACCAGGCTTCAGGAACCTTGGCTTCTCAGCTGTAGGCTCTTAGTGCTGTTTGAACTGCCCTGGGCTAGCTGTCCCTGTCTTCTGACACCTGGTGTTGTTCTTGAGACTTCAGGAGAGTGGGTTTGATGTCCAAGGTATCTTCAGTGGCACTTGAAATGTGTTTGGCAACTGAATTGACCCTGTGGGAGCTGTGTGAGTTTTCTGGGCACACACCTCTATCTTATGAAATAGATAACCTTATCAGCATAAGTGGTCTCTGTTCAGGATGTATGTCTGTTAGTTGTTCAGAGTTGTCACTTCTTGTGACTCCTCTTGTCCTGATAACTGCTCTGGGCTGACCTGGCACTGATTAGCAGCAGCCACAGAGGAGCTGCTGTCACCCTTCTGGTCACCTTTCCCACTCTTGCCCAACCTCCTCTTCGCTGGTGCCAAGTGTCCCATGCTTGGGTTTGTAAGTAGCAAGCTCAAGTTGCTTTGTGTAAAATGTCCCATAAAACTTTGAAAAGCTCTTTTAAGTCAGGGTTGCACAGCCCCCTGAAGCTGTGAAATAGCTGTGGAATGTGGAAAATGGGTGACCTGGACAGACAGGGAGCTCTTTTTAAAAGGAACTCACCCATAGTATTGGTAGAAGCTTGCTCTGAAGCGTGAGATAAGGTTAAGAATGTCATCAATTGTAAAGACTGTAGTAATTGTTAAAATGCAATTCTTGGGGAAAGGAGGGTGGAAAGCAATTCTTTCCTGGCTTTGTTTCACTTTGAAGTGCTGTGATTAAGTTGCTTTGTCTGGACTGACGTGCACATCCCCTCCTCGGGGAGAGGAAGATTTGTGCCCTGTGTAGGAGATGACCAAACCTTTGAGCAGACAGGAGTGGTGCTATTTCAGGAAACCTGTTAACCTCATCAAGCCACATCTGTTTCTCTGGGCCAGTCCCACAGCTATTTCTGCCAGGCAATTGCAAGGTGTCCTAGAATGCAAAAGAGACACAACACAAGTGGTTGAAACCTGCACTTGGTGGCAAGTGCTTGAAGTGTATCTGTCTTACTCTGAGGACATCATCTCAATAGAACTTTTTGGGTTTGTTTTTTTTGTAGTAACTTTTCAGGTTTTCAATGCAGGCTCAGCACTGTGTAGCTTTCCATCCCAAAAGATTTGAGGGGAAGACAAGAGGAATGGGTGACAGGTTAAGAGCCCACAGGGTCCAAGCACAACATTTCCCACCTTGCTGGTGCCTGACAGAGGACTGCTTCTGGCTTGGAGGTGACCACACATACTCCTGGTGTCCCCAAAACTCCTGCAGTGGACTCCTTAGCCATCCTTTTGGAGGATTGTTCTGCAGAGTGAAAACTGGCACAGTGACACTGAGACATTAAGTCTGATGCAATTTTTAAATGTCTCTGGACTATATAATTGCTGCTGACATTTTTCCAGGAGCCATGGAGTTCTGTATTTTTTTTTATTTTTGTTTTTAGAACTTCGGTACACCAAAACAAAGGTTTTTCCTTTTAAAGGACACTGCATTTTTTCTAGAGGCTGGATCTTCAATCAGGGACTTAATCTTACTTATCTGAAATACTTTGTGTGCTGACACATCACAGCGTTGTACCAGCTCAAAAAAGAAATCTAATTCTATCAAATCTGCCAGCTCAGTTAATATGACCCTGCCAGGGAAGCATAAGGCATCACCTCCAGTTCTTTTAGGAAGGTATCAGATTCCCACTGCCAGCTCAAATTCAAAGGAGAGTGGTTGTGGCCAGGTTTGGATTAAAAAAAAAATAATTCTAAGGTGCTTCTTGCATCCTGGCATGCAAAACCAGAGATAAAATTGGAAGATGTCATCTGAATATTTGGGTTGAAGCAGCAGTTTGAATCCTACAGTCCTTTGGGAATAGTCCTGAAGCAGAGACCGGTGTTACTCCACCCTGAGACTTCTAAAACTCCTGTGTAAAGAGCATGGTGTAGGGCTACCTGCAACTTGAATCAGAGCTGACCTGACAGTTTTTGTCTCTTTTTGATGCTCTGGAGCATGTCCAAAGCTGCCAGGGTGTGATAAGGACATCCATACCTGTACATTAAATTCCTTTAGCCTGATGGGAGGTGGTGATGCCTTCTCTGGAACCTGCAGCCTGCATTAATGCAGGACTTTGGCTGTAAATGCTTTTGCTCCGTGCACCTAATTCTTCTTTTACTAGAGCTTCACTTAAATCAGTTTGGGCAAATTATCCAACTTAGTTTTTTTTTTTTTTTTTTTTTTTTTTGGTGACAACACTGAGAAAAATACTCATTTACATTGAATTGAAGCAATTTTTAGTTAAGCAAAGGCAGGTCAAAATAATTATGCTTTTGAGAAAGTGATGCATTGCTACTTTTAGATACTTTGTCTTAATTCCAGGTCCATTTCAAACCTCTCAGGTAGTCAAAATCACTCATTTTGAAAGAACCAAGTTTACCTTCAGAGATGTCAGAATGATTCCTCTGAATTTGATGTGACCTGCATTGTCACAGTTTGTCAGCCAATGGCAATACTGATGTTATAGCTGAATCTGGGGTTTTGTTTCTTTTCTCTTTGAAACTATTTTTGTAGTGAAGTTATTATTCTTTGGAAGGTTTACCCTGTTTTTCTCTTCAGGGACAATTCTATATATTCCAAGTAAGAAAAGGATCTCTCCTGTTGCTCAGCCTAGTGCTTATTAGAAGAATTAGAACTCTTCCTTCTTGATCTCTCTTCTCTTTTCAACTCCTGTATCCTCTGCTTTCCCCCTTCAGTTAAAATCTGCCTTTATGGAGAAGCATTGATTTTATGATCAGGTCTCCTGTGGCTTCACTCTGCCTGCTAAAACAGATCTGCTGCTCTTCTCGAGCAGCTGGCTTGATTCTAGCCTAAAAATTTAACCTGAGGAGTGAAAATGAACTTCTGCTTGCCCACTATCAGATGTTCAGCTTCATCCTTCAGACTCTAATACTGAGGGCTGCCTGATATCTCCAGGGGATCAAGCAGCAGCACTGGTGAGAGCACAGGTAGAAACTAAATTTGCAGGCAGGACATTGAGGCATGTACAGCAGCTGAGAATGCCACAGCCACTGGAACTGTGCAAGTTATCATGGAATCATGGAACATCCCTGCTTGGAAAGGACTCACAGGGATCATTGAGCTGGCCCTGTGCAGGACATTCCAAGAATCCCCCCTGTGCCTGAGAGTGTTGTCCAAATGCTCCTTGAGCTCTGTTGGTGTTGCAGTCACTGCCCTGGGGTGCCTGTTCCAGTGCCCAGCCACCCTCTGTGGGGAGAACCTTGTCCTGGTGTCCAGCCTGCACCTGCACTGACACAGCTTCAGGCCATTCCCTTGAGTGCTGTCACTGATCACCTGAGAGGAGAGATCAGTGCCTGCCCCTCCTCTTCCCCTTGTGAGGAAGCTGTAATTCCTCTTTTCCCCCTGAGGAAGCTGGAATTGCAGTGAGGTCTCCTCAAGGCTGAGCAAACCAAGTGACCTCAGCTGCTCCTCATGGCCACCCCTCAACGCCTTTGCTTCACAGCTCTCCTTTGTAAACTTCCTAATATTTTTCTATCTTTCTTGTGTTATGTTGCTGTTGTGATGAAGTTCTCTCTGTGCTCTGGAGGCTGTGCTCTAATGGCAACGCAGAAATACAAGGGAGAACTGCATTACCCTTTGTAAAATGTCAGGAGTTAAACAGACCCTTGCAAAAACCTCCCTTGCTTAGAAAGGCAATATTGAAATGTAAACTGGCTCTTACAAAATATCATATGGAAACCAAAATTGGCTTTTCTGGTGCTAAGAGGAAGAAAACAATTTGGGAGGGCAGCGTGAGGATGCTTTATAAGTTTGGTAAAAGGCAAACCCTTCTCTTGGGCTGCCAGAAATGCCTATGGTTGGTTTGCTGTTGTAAGTGGGGACTCTGCAGTGGATTCATGGAGAAAATCTGGGCAGGGGACACAGCTGTGGGGTCAGGATATGGCTTTGCTTCAAGATTGCAGCTGTTGGCAACAAGATGTCAGCTCCACCAAGGCTATTCTGATGTCTGCCATATGGTGATGTGAAGTGTCCATGGAAGTACCAAGTGTGTGCGAGATACTGAGAGCTTCTTCAGAGCTTCAGGAGAGTTTTTTCTAGTTTCATCTCCATTTCTCTCCTTCCTGAGTAGGTACTGAAATGTTCTTTAGTCTTGTTCTTCAGGATTTTTTTCTGTCATTGTTTAACCCCCCAGACAGCAGCTAAACCCCACACAGCCACACTCTCACATTCCCTGCAGTGGGAGAGAACTGGAAGGGTAAAAGTGAAAAACTCATGGGTTGAGACAAATTTAATATGTAAAGCATGAGCTGCACATGGCTAGCAGAGCAAACTGAGGAATTAATTCATCACTTCCATGGGCAAACAGCTGTTCAGCCATCCCCAGGAAAGCAGGGTGATTTTTTTTTTTTATTATCCCACATAATGGTGAATGAGAAGGTAAATTCCATCATTCTCAGTGTGCCTTTCTTTCTTCTGCTCCCATCTTGCTATGCTGACCATGATGCTGTGTGCTATGATAACCTGGGGTCAGCTGTCCTGCCTGTACCTCTTTCAGTTCTTGTTCCCCCCCAGCCTCCTCGCTGGTGGGCTGGGCTGAGGAGCAGAAAAGGCCTTGGCTTTGTGTGAGCCCTGCTCAGCAATAATGAAAACATGCCTGTGTTGTCAACAGTGCACCCAGCACAAATCTAAAACACAGCCCCATATCAGCTACTGTGGAGAAAATTAACTATTCCAGCCCAAACCAGCAGAGTTCTTTTCCACATACTTCTTCTCATCCACCCTTTTTCCTCAAATTCTCCTTGTTTGGCGAAAACAGGCTGTTCTTGCAGCTTCCACCACCCCCTTCCCTCCCAGGCTTTGTTCTCTGTGTGCCAGGATCAGAGTGAACCAAGACAGCAGGAGAGCCAGGGACACTTCAACTTTGCATCTGAGGACAAGTGAGTGGTGTTGTAGGACACACTTATGGCTGAGAACTTGGAGTGCAGGCCTGCCCCCTCTCATCTCCCTGCTCCAGACTTTCTGGCTTCATTGGACAGTATTTCAGTTTCCTGGAGGTTCAGTCCAGCCTGTAAAGTGGTTGGAGATTCCAGTAAAGATGTAAACACTGCCCTTTTGACCAACAGCTTGGTTTTTGAACTATGAAAGTAAAGGGAAATCTACCATATGGAGAAAAAGAACTTTACAGAAGGGATTCACTCTCTGCCACTCCATTGAGAGGTGCAGTCATCAAAGATGTGCAGAAGCACAGCTGATGCTGTGCTGCTTATAAATCATGTATATTTCTATTTTGTTTACTACAATGGGGTTATCACCATAGTGCTACAAGGATTATGCAGTTTGGTGTCTTATCCATGTGGCTGTTCGTGAACTTTTTTTGCTTGCCTGGATCCTAAGACCTTACAGAGAAACACAGTGTCATTGGCTCACTGTGGCTGTCACGGCAGATTTTCTGTTAAAAAGTAAGCAAAAATAAATATGCAAAAGTAGAAACTGCTTCAGACCTGGAGTTAGAACAAACCTGTATTGTGGTGGCAGGAGGTGGGAAAGAGCATCAGCTTCACAACTTTGGGATAGACCTAGGAGGATGCTGGAGCACAGCTGTCCTGCATCCTGCTGTTAAATCCATCTCCAGTTCAAAGACAAGGATGTTGTGTGGGACAGTGTGTTAAATGCTGTGTACAAGTTCATGTAGATGATGCCAATGGCTCTTCCCTCATCCCACAGCATTGTGAGACCCTTGTATGCCCATTGCAGAAGGCCACTAGATTTGTCTGGAACAATTTGACATAATGCTCACAATTCAGACAGTTAATTACACCAACAAAACTTGTGTGCTAATGCTCAGGTAAGATACTGATTTGTGTTTCTCCAAAAGCTCTGTAACTCTGTTGTATAGAGCACCAAATGCTTCAAACAGAAATTACCTCAAGCAACTACATAATTGGTTGTGAGGCCAAAGAGCAGAGGAGCAGGAGATGGAAACTGGCTGTTGAAAAAGACAAGGTTATTGAAAAACAAACAGTAAGTGCAGAAGTGGCTAAAAGGCTTGGAAGTAGCAGTGAAACAAAGGAGTTTAGGATAAGCTGCTTCTCCCCAAGGCCAGAGTCTCCTGTTGATACTGAGTTGAGCATTGGCAGAGGATGTTGCTATGGAATTGCAATTCATTTTGGAGTGTTTTTAATAAAGGAAAATGACAGAGGCCTGTATTGAAAAGAATCAATAGGTTTGAATTACCAATCAGACTCCTTTGGAGGGGGATGTCTCTGTTTCACAGAGCGCCACAAGAGGCTGCTTGTTTCTTCCTCTGTTGCTGCCTGACCCGCTGCTGCTGTAGGAGAGTGGCTCATTTCCTGAGCTTTGTTCCTGCTGTCTTAGGAGGATGCACACTTTTCCTCTGCCTGTAAGTGGTCTGGATGAAGAATTCTATCATAGAGTCAATTAAGTTGGAAAAGACGTCTAAGTTCATCAAGTCCAACCATCAAACTAGCATCAACATCACGTTCACCATTAAACCATGTCCTCAAGTGCCACATCCACAAATTTTTTCAACAGTTGCAAGGATGGTGACTCCACCACTCCCCTGGGCAGCCAGTTCCAATGCTTTACAACCCATTTCATGGAAAAAAAAAGTCCCAACGTTAAATTAACCTGATGCAACGTGAGGCCATTTCCTCTCATCTTGTCACTTTTTACCTGGGAGAAGAGCCTGACTTCCACCTGACTACAACCTCCTTTCAGGTAGTTGTAGAGAGAGGGAGGGTCTGCCCCCAGCCTCCTTTTCTCCAGGTTAAACACCCCCATCTCCCTCAACATGTCCTCATAGGACTTGTATTCCAGCCCCTTCACCAGCTATATAAAGCTAAAATTCTACCAGATTAAGACAGGAGTGCTCAGTGTGGCTACTGTTGTACTGTTCCTGGAGAAAAGCTTCTCACACTCCAGTGACAGTAGCCCTTTATCCCCTTGGCTTAAAATACCCAAGTCCTGTCTGTGGTGACTGTCATCACACTAATTGAGAAACAATCCTAAGAAATTTGTCCCATTTTCAAGTTACTATCTTGGAAAAAGGACAGTTGTCTTGTGGGAACAAGCTGGACCAAGAGTTATATCTTAGTGCAGCAGAAGGCAGTCCTTAGATCCTCCCCAGGCAAGCTGTCAGAGACACACCCAACTTTTCTTTTTTGTGTGTGCTTGTGAATTTTTAAAGAAGCATTGCTCAGAATGTCTTTTTTTCTGGCTTATCTTACCCCACAGAAAATTAGAACTCCTCTGTATTGTATGAAATAGACCCACCAGGCGCAGCTCCATTTTAGAAAATATCTTTTCATTAAGGTGTAACTCTCCCCTGCCTTGCTCTCAGAGCCACTAACCTCACATTTGGCACGTCTCTGAATCTGGAAAATATCTTATGAGTCTGGCTGTTGTCTGCCAGTACAATTTTTACACCTTTACTGTCTTGCTTGGAAATTTAGTGGCTCTGATATACAGAAGATATCAGTGAGGAGCTTCTCATGGAAGAGATGAGCTGAAGCAAGACCCCAAGGGAACTTGATGCTCTTGCTGTGGGAGTCTCAGGCTTGCTTGGCAGAGGGCACAGCCTGAGGGTGGGATCACCATTTAACCCTTCCCACTCCTGTTACAAGGGTGAAAGTTGGTGCCATTGGGGCTGGTGCCACCTGCTGTGCTACTGACACCCTCCTCACTTAAACACTGGTGTGTGGCACGCTGACCCCTGTGCCCAAGGGTTAAGTTAAGGGCAAAACTGGGAGAGATTTGCTTGTTTTAAAAAGTATCTCTTTCACAGTCCTTCAAAAAGGAAACACATCCAAATTTGCCTTTGTTAC
Source organism: Loriotus luctuosus (assembly GCA_035582745.1). Classification (NCBI taxonomy): domain Eukaryota; kingdom Metazoa; phylum Chordata; class Aves; order Passeriformes; family Thraupidae; genus Loriotus; species Loriotus luctuosus. The sequence goes on along the minus strand of JAWWEY010000115.1, from coordinate 144,841,308 downwards.
TTTTGTATCTGATCAGACTTCAGCTGACAACTCCAGTTCTTGGAGCTGGAAACTCTGTTATTAGGGCACTGAGATTTTTCTGAATATTAAAAATCTCTTGCTTTTATAACTGTCAGAACCAATCTTTCAGATCTCCCCCTCCAGCTGCTGTGCTCTCTTGTGAGCTGGTTGCTACTCCTGGGCAGGTAAGTGTCAGCATTGTTGTGCCTGGCACCAACAATATTGACTTCCAAGGAAAGGAGGGTGTTTCTGCATCTCAGGTCTAGTCCTGTGTTTTGTTTATGATAACTCTCTTCTGTCAGGAAAAAATGCTGCATAACACTTTCCCTGTCTCCAAGAGAGAGTAGGGTCGTGCTCAGTAACCTTGAGTGTGGACTTGTCGTGTCTGGTGAGCTCATTAGAGCTTGATCTGCTCATTACCTGGGGACTGTTGAAGGCAAGACCAAAACATTTCTGAAGTCAGCTAGGGCAGCATGCTTCCCTCTGAGTGAGCATGGGAATGTTGTTCAGCACATGCATTTGAATTGATGGCTGAAGCTGACATCTGCTTACTGAGGTTTACAAAGCTTGTGGCTTCTCGTAGTCTGTAAAACACATGGCATTTGTATGAACAGGCTTGTCAATGATAGTTCCCTTACCCAAAGCCAACAGGACTCTCCCATCTGTGTAGCAGAGCCCTTTCCTTAGAGCCATCAGTCATCACTGTCTGAAAGTCTAGCTGAAAGTGAGTAAAAACAAAATTTTCTTTCTTGCTCTTCCCTTCCCCAAGGAAATTCTTTCACTGGTGTGACAGCCCTTCCCAGTCTACTTATAGCTCCTATTGAATTTCAGCTTCCTGTCCAAAATTACTGGGATATGAGATGATTAACAAGATGTTGTTCCTGAAGAGACACAGGACAAGGGATCCTTGTCAACAGTATATGGTGAAAGATTCCAAACCTGGTGAGTGATTTTTAGGGCGTGCAGCAGGCACCCAGAGAGTGTCTTGGGTGTTGAGAGAGTTAAAATTGGTTTGGATCTTTTTCAGGAGGTGCAGAACAAAGCCACAGCACTGGCATTATCATGAAAGATGTCCTTCAGCCTGCCCAGTCGGCTATTTTAGGAGGCATTAAGTGATGTAAACATCGTGGCAGAGAGACTGAAACACTTGTTGCGGTTTAAACCCAGCCAGCAACTAAACACCACTCTCCCACTCCCCCACCAGAGACTGGGGGGAGAACTGGAAGGTAAAAGCTGGAAAACTCAAGATAAGGACAGTTTACTAGGGAGAGTAAAAGCCAAGCACACAAACAAAACAAGGAAATGATTTCCTGCTTCCCACGGCCAGGCAAATGTTCAGCCATCCCCAGGAGAGCAGGGCCCTGTCACAGGTAATGGTGACTTAGGGAGACAATTGACATCACCCCAGATGTCCCCCCACTTCATACACTGAGCATGATGTCACATGGTCTGGAATATCCCTCTTGTCACCTGGGGTCACCTGTCCTGGCTGTGTCCCCTCCCAGCTTCCCATGGACTCCCCAGAACACAGCCCCATGCTGGCCCAAATCAGGCACCACCCCACAGCAAATGGAGCAGTGTTGGTGCAGGCTCACGGGTAACTTCATAGTTCCCCATCACTTGTGGGATTTGTAGCTTTATCTAAACAGCATGGAGATTTGTCACTTGGCTTCTCTCACCAGGATTCTCTAGGTGCCCACTGAAAACCCCTATGCCAGCAGGATGCACCACACCATGGTGAATGGCAAAAATTCCTTTTAGTTTAGCTGAACAGAGGTGAACTTTTCATTAAGGTGGTTCCTCAGTTTACCTAAAAATAAACAAGGTGCTGACTGGCATGGTTATGCCAGGTCATTGCTTGACCTATCAAAGGAGACAGTGGCATGGAAAGGACACAAGTAACTTTCAGATGACATTGCAATAATTTGTAGCAATGCTGGAATTTCTGTTGAGATGCTTCCCAAGGATGTTGCACACATCCGGCAAAGGCTCTGCTTGTTCTTTCCTTTGATATATGCCCAGAACCAGAGACAGATGCTGTAAAATGGAGTAATTAAATGTGTTGATTTCTTGTAAAAATGGTTACTTGGTTACTGTAGTTCATTTCATAGTTTGGGGGTAAGGGGGAATCTTTAAACATATCTTCACTCTGCTTGTGTAATTTGAAGGCGGCCTTTTTTCTCCTTTTTTTGGTGTCAGTTTGTAGAGGTTTTTTGGGTTGGGTTTTGTTTTTTTCTTTTCAAAGCACAAAGCTTATTTAAGAACTTCGTAGACAAAAATGTTTTGCAATGCCAAAAATCTTCTGCAGTGTGTTCAGAGCAGGACTTTCTTTGCTCTTCAGCTCAGTGCTTTAGACAGAATGGGAGAAGAACATGAAAGAGAATTGTGTTGTACTTAGCAGAATTAGAATAAGCCCACAAGCACATGGTTTGTACTTTTTAATTCCAAGAGCCTGAATCTGATCTCACTCCTACTAATCTCTGAAGGGATTATTCCTGATTTACACCATCCTGAATGAAATCAGAATCTGGCCCTGAAAGCCTGTTTGTACTTCAGACATTGTCTCAAGGCAGCTGACCTGCAAATATGAAAAGGAGACCTGAGTTCCTGTGGGTTAGCTGTTTAAATTTGTCAAGCTAAGTCGAGTACAGCTTGTTTAGCAGGGAAATGGAACTGCAAAACCTCAGGCTAGAACCCATTTACCTCTGTTGGACTAATGGGAGGTAATCAGAGGATCCTCTTTGGTGCAACACAGTGCTCTGCATTTGCATAGCATCTTTCATCTGAGGATATTAAATAACTACTTCATTGCACTTCTGGAAGCTGTTCAGCCAGACAAATCTCTTTAATGACCTGCCACGACTCTGGTTGTTGCAGTGAAGCAAAAATAAGTTAGTACATTGAGTCTCTGGTCATGAGTGGCATCTGTAAGAAGAGGTCTGCAACCTAGAACAGTGTGAAGCTGTTAGCTGAAAATACTGGGGTTTCTGGAAAAAAGGCTATGTCATACTTAGCTGCTGAGAAGAAAATTGATTTTTATTAGCACAGGTTCAGTTAGTGTTCACTGAGACAGGTACCAAAAGCAAATGTACAGTTTCAGGGTGGGGAAGCACAGGTTACCTTTAAGTCATCATGCCAACTTCTTTATGGCCCCAAATGAATATTTTTTTGTTCATGTTTTGGTTGTCTACATGCTCATTTTTAAGGCTGTGTTTACAATGAGATTAAGGGGAAGTTGAACACACCTTTTCATGGAGCTACACTAAAGGAAGCTGCTATATTATTATACACCTGTGCATATTCTCCAATGAACAGGTCATGTTTGCCATTCTGCAAAGCACAGTTTTGGTGTGGTGACACATTTGCACAGTGTTTGAACATAATAAATGCAGCCATACAGTGGGAACCAGGTGGGCAGCCTCATGCAATGGCCCACCTCTTTCCTTTTAGATTTTGTTCTTGAATTCTGTTATCAGCTCAAATTTCTTGGTGGTTGTCTCTTTGCCACATCCATTTGAGGTGCTCCAAGCTTTAGACTACAACAGTTAGATGACTGTGGAGGGTGCTGTCTTTATGGACTGTAGGATGCCTACATCCCAAGATTCACCCAACACGATGGAAAAAACACTGAACCTCTGGGACACTCAGCAAAAAGGCTCAGGATAGGAAGATTTTGCTCACCCTGGTTCAGTGATCCCATGCAAACATCTGCTCCTGCTCTGGAGCTGAGCTCCTTTTTCCTTTCCAACCTGAAAGCATGGTTATGACATTAAATATATTGAACCAAATTTGACATGCACAGTCATTTGTCTGGAAAATACCCTTAGTTTTTCTTGCAATAAGTAAGGAAGTCTGCTTCTTCCTCAAAGGTGTATTTAGTTTTGTTGCTAGTCACTCCAAGTTGTTAGCCATGGCTGATGTAAGCCCTGCCTGTCTGTCAGCAGAGACTGGAGGAACTAATGACTATTCCTGGAGGTGAGACTTCATTGATTCAAGCTGAAACAGCTGGTGAGCAATGCTCTGAGGAGTTGGTATTAGAATAAAAAACCCAGTTGGCTTCGTGTCTACAGTTCATATGAATAACCCAGAAAACTCTGTAGTGAGATCTCTGCGTTTTTCTGTTTTCCATAAAATAGTGACCAGCATCTCAGGTCCACATCTCTCCACTTTTCTATATTTACCTGATATAAACCAGAGGAAGTGCCATGGAAGCAAATGTGGGATTTGCTGGGGGAATGAGAACTGCTTAATCCCACACTCTTCAGCAAAGCTCTCCCTTCCTTCAATCCTGTCTCTGCAGCAATGTGTCCATCAACCTGGGTCCTCTTCAGTGAAAAAGGGTGATACTGGACCTTCCTTTGAAGCTTTTGCTGTTTGATTGAATCAAATTCTCTAAAAATTCTCTCCATCTATATATCTGCTATAGGGTAAGAGACATTTTCCCCTGTTTGTTTCTGCTCTCAGCTGGTCCCACAAAGTCTGTTGCTCCAGCAGATGTAAAGATGGAGAAATTTTAAAATACACCACAAAGCAGATATAAAATCTACTGCCTTGCTGAGCTGGTTAATGTTGCTTAGCTGACATTTCTGCAGTGTAGGAAAAGCTGCATATTACTGGCCAAGCACTTTGTAATTTTCTGTTATTTCTAAAATGGATGCCAGCAATTGGAAATATTGAGTAATTTTTAATTGAAGGGATATGATCAGTGGGTGATTAGTTTTTGGAGTGCCTTGGATGTGTGCTATGTTGTAGAGAGAAGCCATCTGGAGCAGGGCTGTGGTTTAGCTGCTGCAATGAGTACCCGTGGACTGCAGTGCCAAAATGACCAGGTTTATTACATCGATGAAGATCTTGAGTAATTCAATTCATTTTCACAGATCTAAATGAACTAAAATGAGAACATAATTTGGCCTGAAGTTTTAGTTTGATGCTCTCAATTATTAAACCAAGGATCATCGATGCATTTTCTACTATGCTTAAAATAACCCAGTCACAGCAAATCAGGCTGTTGAGTTCCTTCCTCTGCCTGCAGCTTTTACCAAATTTACCATGGGCAGGATTTCACCACATTTTGCCTGGATGGCCAAGTGCTTCTTGTATTTGCTGCTCCTCTGACCTGCAAGCATCACATTCTGCCCCTGATGCTGGGGATAGGCTGGCAGGGGTGAAGAATCCTGGAACCACAGAATGAGTTGTGTTGGAAAGGACCTTTAGAAATCATCTAGTCCCACCCCCTGCAAGGTGCAGGGACACCTTCCACTAGATCAGGTTGCTCAGAGCCCTGTCTGTGGTGATCTTGAAGGTTTGCAGGTGTGGAGCACCCACCACTGCTCTGGGTTGCAGTAATGCTCTCACTGCTGGGGATTGCTGGGCAGAGTCCCACCATAAATCTGTGTTAGTCACAAAGCTTGCAGCTCACATTGCTGCAGGGTACCTGTAGCAGCCCTGGGTGTGTGGCCAAGCTTGTAGCTGCTGGGCTTAATTACTCCAAAATGAAGACTGATTTGTGGTATCACACCAAAGTTAATCCTCCCTCTTCCTGAAATTTTCATTGCGCACTCTTTTTGCGGAAGTCTGATCAGTCATGGTGATGTACAGCCCTGAAACTTGAATCCCAAGTGCTGCTCTGTATTCAGTGTATCAAGGGGTGTTTGGAGCAGTGAGGGTTACTGGAGGAAGTGGCTGGAAGGAAAAACAAACAAACAACCTTTGAGAATGCTTTGATCTGAAATCAAATATCTGCACGAAGGAGGCAGTGTATTTTAGGAAGAGGGCACAGGCTGCATGTAAGTAGATGCATTCTATTTGATGTGCTGAGATCAAGGTGTTGGAGTCTTTAACTGCTCATCTGGCCATTTTATCTTGTGTTTTCCCTCTTAATTTTTCCCTTGTGTTTTAAAATTGTTTTTCCCACTTGTTCTGTGAAACATTCTTATGCAAAACAAAGTCTCCTGCAACTCAAGCAAGCTTGTTTGTCGCACAACAAGAGCAAAGAGGTGTCAGAGCCTTGGTTTTGCATAACAACACATCATTTATTTCTTTTTTTTTTCTTCCCAAACTTGTTATTAAATGAGCAGTACTTTAATGAAGCATTTAATGGAGAAAAAAACAAAACAACTTCTATATCCTCTAGATTGTTCCCAAATTCCTGAATGAAACATTATTTAGAGATGAAAACCCTTGTTGTTTCCTGTGTCATTGCAAAGCAATAATGAGCAGAACTTGAAAAGCTCTTCTCTCTCCTGGTTTGGAGTACCAGCCTCTATCACAGCATCAAACAGCCATGCCAGCACTTTTTCATGGCACCAGCTGATTAAGTTTCATAGCAGATTCTCCCCCAGTTTAATGCTGCTAATGACTATGTGAATGAAACTCACAATATAAGCACAAGTTTGAAATCTCAGCTTCAGCATTGGAGCTTAAACAATCTGTACAGGAAGAAGCTGTTGAGAATGTAAGCATCAGTTTAAAATTGTCAAGTTTTCCAGTTTTCATTGCAATTTCCCCAAAGCCACGCAATCCCCAACAGACCCAGGAATAAATTGCAGGAATTGGGATCTTGCTGTAAGCAGGGACAAGTGGCATGCCCTGAGCACTGGCACATGATGAAAAAGCCAGTGGTCTCTCTCTCAGCAAGATGTGAGTCACTTGGGTAATTCCTGTTTTAAACAGCAGAACTGGATTCATGCTTCAAGCAGCCTCAGACAGCCAAAGAGGAATAAACTTCAGGTTAAAACCTCGTGTTTTGTGTCATTACCACCTTCTCCATCCTTTTTGCCCCTCAGTGACAGTGTGTCAGAGGGTTACAATTGGAAGGGGAGCTTTGCTGGGTGTGGGAATAATAAAAACCAGCCAGGTCTACACTGAGAGGTCCCAGTCTGCAACAAGAGAAATAGAGCACTTGTCTTGCCTTCTGATGTACAGGAAAGAAAAACAGAGGCAGGTTCAGATGGAATTTTAACTAAATGGCTTAGGTTTTGCAAATTGCAGCCCTGCAGCCTTTAATGTGCTGGAGGAGAAGAATGAGTGGCTCATTTGCTGTGAGGGCAGTGAGACACTGGAACAGGCTGCCCAGAGAAGCTGTGGATGTTACATTCCTGGAAGAGTTCAAGGCCAGGTTGGATGGGGCTGTGACTAACTCACTCTGATGGAAGGTGTCCCTGCCCGTGGCAGGGGTTTGGAACAAGAAGATCTCAAAGGTCCCTTCTACCCCAAGCCATTCTGTGATTAATCTTGGTATGTAGCAGACGTGGTTACAGCAGTGATTGACAGTGTGCTGAGAGTAGATGTCCCTCAGCAGGATTTGCTGTCAGCATGGCAAAGATGTGGAACACTGTTGGAGGCAGTATCCAAGTGAGATGCTGTGCCTGCCTGCCAGGAAAGCCGAGGTGAGACCCAGCCACGATGGCCCTTGAGCAGAGAAGGGTGCAGGACTGAGTCAGGTGCAGGAGTGAATGAACCCAGGTGCACAGCAGAGCCCCATGGGATGGGAGTTTGGAGAGCTGCCAAACCCAAAGTAACTGCAAAGGTGTCATCCTTTTAAACAGAAAATTCCTTGGTGGAAATCATGGAAAATCCATGAGGAATTTCTGCTGCCCATGCAGGTCCATCAGCTGAGGTGCTGTACAGTGCAGTGACTGGTGACCACTCAGAGATGTTCTTCTCCTACTGTACTTGTCATGCAGCGATGGAGAGTGGAAGGAGCTGCCACCATGGACCTCCTCTTCTCTGGCAGGATGGAGCCTGTCACTGTTTTATCTCTGTCTCCTCTTGGTCCCAGTGCTGGGAAGGGAGAGTTGAAATGTGGCAATTGTACCCATGCCAGGGAAGGTTGGTTTAGGTTTTCAGGGCTTCCTGAACATTCCAGCTCCAGTACATTTTGTTCCCAGACATATCTTTATTCTTCATTTCTGAGGCTTTTCAGGCAAGGCTGCTCAGAGCACTGTCTTCCTGGGCTGATGGTGAGGACAGAAAGGGACAAGAGAAAGCTGTCAATTGGAGCCAGTAATCAGAGAAGCCAGGAAAACAAACAGCTAGGAAAAACACCTGGCTTCTGGGACTTATTTCCTTAAGAAGCAAAGTGGAGAGCAAAAAACGTGTGGGATGACTAAGACAGGAAGGAAAACCATGCTCATGTTTGGTGACAAGCCCTGCCTTTCAGCACTGAGGGTAGGGCTTGGTTTCTCCATCTTGCTCCAGGGCTCTGTGAACACATGTGTGTCTCTCATGGACAAGACTCCCACTCCTTCTGCCCCTTCTCCTGACTGCTGGCCGACAGAGCCACTGGCAGGATCAGTACTGGCAATAATACCCTGCTGCAACCCCGTAATGTAAAAACAATCTTGCGGGAACGAGTCTCGGAGGGAATTGCATCTTCATTTTCTTTTAAGAATACTCCAGTCTCTCTCAATCAGAAGAAGACTGCTCTCCTTATGAAATGAAAGGCAATGAGTGCATGGAGGACAGGCATGGTACAAGGTTGTCCCAGTTTAGGGCAAATCTGGGAGAAAACCTCCCAAGGGAGTCCCTTCAGAAAGCAAACCCACACAGCCCCTCCCTCCAACCAGTTTGGGAAGGATTCCTCAGAGAGATGTGGAAAGAACCTGTTTATTTCACAGGCAAAGCACCCCCCACACAAAATGAACAATACTGGATGACATCACTCGTTCACCTCTCTGAAAAAGGTGACAAATTCAGAAAGTCTCTCGGGGGGTGGTCACTCGGTTTTCAGTCCCTCCGGCGCTAGGGCAGCTGCTGCAGCCACAAGGTGCAAACTCTTGGTGTTCCCAGGTCCCAGTCTGGAGCAGGCTTGAGTGGTTCCAAGAAAAGGGAAAGAAAGACAGTCCAGGGAAATTCAGACTGCCTAGCTAAACTAACTGACAAGCAAAGCAAAAAGCAAGAGCAAAAAGCAGGAGCAAAAGCAAAGCAAAAAGCAAAAGCAGCGCTGTGTGCTACCCAGTCTGTGTCCCACCAACTGTGGGGGAGTGAGCAGGCTGATAACAAAGCAAAACTTCACTTTTCAGAGCCAGTCCTGAAGGAACAGAACATAATATCCAGCATAAACAGAACACAGGAATGGAGATACAAGCATCATAACGTCACCCTAGGACAAAGGTGAAAACAGCTCATGTTCTTTATGGAACAAGGAGAGTTTTCCTGTGCTAGAGCTTCCTTGGAGTGCAAATACTCCAGAGTGCAGATGTTGGTACATCTGACAGAGTACAAGCATCTGCAAAGCATGTGCTGCTGTCAGACCTGGTAATCTCTCCTCCTTTTATGGGTCACAATGAGAAATAGGTACTTTAACATGTCATTTGTCTTGTTTAGAGGAGGCACTGGAAAAACAGGCTCTGAGGTGGGACTTCCTGTGTGCTGACAGATAAAGAAGCCTTGGTGACTTGCTGGGGCATTGAGGTGTGAGATCAGCTGGGTCCTGCCCCAGCACAGCTGGGAGTGAGATCCCATTAACCCCTTAGCTGGGGATGCAAGGGCCAGAGGGCACAGGCTGGGGTGTCTAAATGAGGGAGCTGATGCTGGGTCTGTGGTTGCCTTCTTCTGTGGAGAATGGAAGCAGCAAGGTAGTGCCCATCCAGTAACCTGAGGGGAGACTTTCAGAGCCCAAACAGCACTGAGTTTTCAGCACCTTAATGGTGCACATTAAGGTCTGCACCTTAATGAAAGTCACTGAGGGCCATGCTGCCTTGCTTCTTTTATGTCATTAGAAGAACCCAAACCAACAAAAAACCATATATATAGGTTTATATATATATATTTTTATATATATACATATATATATGTGTGTGTGTATGTGTGTCTGTATGTTGTCTTTTGAAAAAAATCTAACATGTAGGTGTTCCTTTTAGACAAAAGTGGAAGAGATGAAGAAGCTTCCTTATGGTCCAAAATGAACAGGATGTGCTCCTCTTTCTATAGGAAGAAAAAAAAAATAAAAATCACTGACCTGGTTGACTGAGATGTGTCCTGCAGAACTGAGGACCCAGACTCTTTTCCATAAAACCTGACCAAATGAAACAGAATCAAAATCCAAATACTCAATTGTGCTTAGATCTCTGGCTCAGCTGAAAGCTGATTGGTGCCTTCCTGCTGCCTGCACCCTCTGTACACAACCATGGAATAGGTGGTCCAGAATAACCCCATCCCAAGTGCCCACATGTGCAGTGAGTGAACCCTTTTCAAAGTAATTTTTATCCCCATGAGGAAACAACTTTCTCAAGTATTTATTATTTTGCCATGTCCCCTGATTGAAAGGATGATATGAGCCCTGTGCACAGGGCAGATGTTAGGGTGTTCATTTTTTTTCTCAAATGAAAGAATAGCAACATTCAAGTTCCAGTGGAGTGGTGATGCTTCATCAGAGTCTCCTTGACCCTGAAACTCGCACTGTGCTGTAGTTTTGAGTAACCCAGGAGAGCAGGGTTTCTGATGCACCAGGTGCTGTGTCTCATGTTTGGGCTGTGCTGCTGCCTCCACAGGGCTAAGGGGGAAATGGCTCTTCCTGTCTGAAAGAGCCTTTCATAACATTCTGCTGGTCTTTTGGAACACCAGCTGCTGGTGACAACCCGAGGATGGAATTTGTCCTGTACAACCATCTGAACAGCTGTAATTTCAGTGGCAATTTCCCTTTGTTCACACTGTTCAAATGCACTTTTCTGATGGTTTGTAGCAGAGGATTCATTAGCTCCTTTTCCAGCAGGACAGCTCTGCTGTGCATGCAAGTCAGTGTTGATATTATAACACATTTGTCTTCAATTTGATAGCCCATTGCTCTTACACATGTTCACTGTCATTGCAAAAGCGTGCTTTTTGTTGGCTTTTCTCAGGAAGGGATGAGGGGATGCAGAAGTAAAATTTGTTTAGTAGAGAAACATTATTTCTCTTCTCTGTTAACAGCTAAGTATGTAAAAGAATAAAGCCAAAAATACTGGTCACTCATAGAGGAGTAAAAGGAGCAATACTTTGCAAATGCAGCTGAGGGATGTGAAAACACGATTCACTTTGAGAAGATTTTGTATTGTAATTCTGCATCACACCTCTGGCTCTCAGCACTCTGCTGTCTGTGTGTTCAACTCATAATATTCTGATTATTTGTCACTGGGCAGCTGCAGCATTAGCTATGATGTGATCTGAAATCCCCTGAGGCACCAAAATACTTGAAGACAAGGAAAGATATTGCTAAATAGCACATGATTTTTGTGCTAAATAGCACATGATATAGGTGGAAAATCTGACCACAGGAAGCCCAGATGTCTGCTAGAGGCACTATTTCTTAATTACCTAATTTCAGATACTTAAGGAAGTATGTTAAAAAGAAACAAAACTAGGTTGTGGGCAGTACTTTTGAGGTCTAACATAACTGTTATGGATGATCCTTAGATTTTCAGATGCTTCCAGGAAAACAAAAAAGCCAAGAATCCTCTACTGTATGCCATTTTCACATGTTAATTATTTTATTTTATTTTATTTTATTTTATTTTATTTTATTTTATTTTATTTTATTTTATTTTATCTTATCTTATCTTATCTTATTTTATTTTATTTTATTTTTTTTTTCTAACTCCAGAAGCTTTTACATCAAAAGTTGCATTTCAGGTTGAGGAGTACTAAGTCTGTTTCAGAATGATGTTTTCCTTATTTGCAAGGTTTTTTCTGAACCTTTTATGAATATTTGACTTTGCAGAAACCCCCAAATTGCCATCCACCCACATGCAGCTTTGCTCTGGGGTGCCTCTGGTGCTCTGGGCATCCTTTCTCAGTGCTAGAGCTCAGGGAGTCACAACTTCCCAGCACAAAGCACTTGCCCTGTAGTTCTGCTTTTGCTTTGTTATATTCCAGTTTTTTAAACCTTTTTTTCCCCCTCTGACCTGCTGCTGCTGACCTTGCTGAACCTCTGTCCTGATCTGTATCTTACGCCACCCTGAAATATCATACACAGGAAGCATCTGGCTGTTCCCCTGCTGTATGGGGCATTCTTTCAGCGGATTATCTCTGTTTCATTCTGCTTCGTTCTGGCACAAAGCCTGCAGAAGTCATTTGACAGACCTAAGCTCTCTGCAGATCCAGATCATCCATCTCTCAGCACTCCTGAGGCTCCCGTGGTTCCCGCCGCGTCCACTTGCTCGGAGCCGCCTGCCCTGGGGACGGGGGCATTTGTCAGGTTTGCCTTTTTCCCCTTCTCATTGCTTTGCCAGTCTCACCCCCTAGGAAAGGAGCTGCAAGTTGCTAGGAGAAGGTGAAGCAAAATGTGCTCAACTTTGGGAAGTGAAGTGTGTGATGGAGATGGGATTTTTAAACATCCACTGGGAATATTCCTGGTGGCAAGGGGGGAGTGAGTGTATTTCTCACAAGCTTCTGGCTTCTGCACTTGCAGTTTTCCCATTGAGAGGGGAGTTAGCTTTGGTTTTGCAGGTGCAAGAGGAAAAGAGGAAACAAGTGTCTATTGCTTCCTTCCAATTTTACACTGTCTTTTCCTTTTTTTAAATAAATTTGACTCAACTTTGCACAGCCCTGGCAGGTACCCAACCCCTGTCGTGTTCCTTTGTTGAGTCAACACTAAATCCAGCCAGAGGAGAGCAGCTTAATGGTCTGTAGTAATCATCCATCCAAAATCCTGGCTAAAATCTTCATCTCTCCAATCTGCGTAGCTCCTTTTCTCCCAAAGGGGAACCATTTGGTGTGTGGTGGGTTGCCAGAGGGTCCTTGTTGTGCCTTGGTGTGTGTTCAAGACCAGGTTAGATGAGGCTTAGAACAACCTGGTCTAGTGGAAAGTGTCCCTGCTCACAGCAGGGGGCTGGAACTGGGTGATCTTTAAGTGTCCTTCCACCCCAAGCCACTCTGATTGTTTGCCATGAGTAGTGTATAAAATGGCTGGGACCCCTGGGATCCCCACATCCTTGGTGAAGTATGTGCCTGACATGTCCCCTTTTGGAAAATCAGAAGAACCTTCAATTGGGATGTAATGCCTTTTTCCAGGCTAAAATATAATCTGCTCAGTTCCAGATAAACGCGTTTTGCTTTGATGCTGCAGGTTTTAGTCTTGTGCGTTATTGCTGTGTTGATAAGATTAATGATGTTGTCATGGTCATCTTAATGGTGTTTCACTAAAATGCCTCCTTTTCAGGTTGGGTAGCAATGTGGGAATCTCTCCCTTCATGTTTTAATATTTTTTTTCTAACTTTCCTATTAGCAGGATAGGCATTGACGTGTGATTCCCAGTGCTGAGACCAGAAGGTCTATTCAAAGAATTCAAAACCTCATGGTTCCTGAGGGCCTACTGAGGGATATTTAATATTTGGGACTGCACCAAACCCCTAAGAATACAGCTGCAAGGAACAAAAGCCTCTGAGAGATGTACTTATTCATTACTATGTACAGTCATACATTATAAAGTTTAATGCTTGCTTGCAGACTGGGTGACAGGGACTCCATTTGCGCTGTGTTTGCCTCTTAATCATTACCATAATTGCTTCTACATCATCTCTAAAAGGCAGATTAAGTCCAAGCACGACAAAACCTCCCATGGTATTGCTGCTGAGATCTGCCCAATAAAAGCAGCACTGGGTTTATTTTAAATCTTTTTTTTTTTGAGGCAAGGTTCTTATTTACCTATTATCAAAACATGCAATTACTTAAAGACATTATTCTTCTGCTCAGTGATGAAATAAGCCCCGAAGTCTCACCAGTGAGGTCACCCAGGTACCTGCAGATGAGGTGCCTGAGCTTAGCAGCAGTTTTAGGCTTAGCAGCAGTTTTAGTAGGTGCAGCTGATGCAGTGCCCTGGAAGCAGCATCTATTACCAAGATGCTTTTGGCTGTGGCAGTTTCCAGCCAGGCTGCATGGCATGCTGGTGGCTGTGCTGCTCTCAGCATCATGGAAATCCTGGAGTGAGTGATAACTCTGGTCAGGACACGAGCAGAAGCAGGGCAGACACCCTGACAGAGACCAGCTTGGTTCACAGCACAGTCCTTACAGTGAACTGCAAGAATTCATTTTCCCTTTCAGGGCCCCCGAGCTTGAGTTTGAAAATGAGAACCATATTTTGATCTCTTTGTTCCGGCAGAAAATCAGCTCCTCTTTCCTGCTGAAACTCTCTCAGTGCTGCAAAGGTGTAAAAATAAGCCAGGCTCTGGCTCATGCCTTAAATTGAGTGCTTTGTCTTTGCCAGATTGGCTCTTTGGTGGTGCCCCGTGCGGGCTGTGGCTGAGCAGGGGAGGTCCCACAGTCCTGTCCCACTGTGCTGAGAGTGCTGCTCTCGCTGCCTACAGCTCCTTCAGCTCATTTCATGTGAGATGTCTCTCTTCCAAGTGAGTAAACCACAGATGCAACTTTCTGCAAAATTACCAACTTTAACAGAGCACTGATGGCTCCCTGCGAGGTCTCCTCCTCCGCTCCCACTGTACTGCTGCTTTTCTGAAGGCAAATTAAACAGATCTATTCCAGTCTGACTGAAGCCATTGAGTTACTTAAACAGATTGACCTGACTTGGGCTTATCAATTTCTTTAATGAGGTGTCCTCTGCAACTTCTACTTGGCTTTTCTCCATCCTTCTCATTAAAAAATTTATTTTAGAGTCTCTTTGTTCCAGGTGGAGTCATTGCCAAATAGTTGCCTGCGTGTATGCCTGACCCTTAGCCCCTAATAATGCTTTAATTTTCATTTTTAAATCTAGGAAAGGCACTGGGAAATCACCTTGCTTAAAAATGTAGAGTTTTGAAAGTGTTTTAACTCTTAAGTGAGGAGCAGCAGTGAAGAGGGTACTTATTCCCTCCTGGCTCCATGGAAATAACCTTGCATAACAGAAAGAGTTCCAAGATTAAAATGCTCCTTTTTGTAGCCTGGGTGAGATGTCTCTTTATGGTCACCTTTTAAAACAACAACAGCGACAGATTCCACCCAGGTTGGAGGAATAACAACTTCCCATTGAAACTTCTTTATGAAATTGAATCTTCAGGATCAAATGGTGGATATCTGAAAGGTTTACCCAAATTGTAGGTAAAAAAAAAATCATTGTTGATGTATAGAAAAACTGGTGTGCTTCTTTGGGATGAGTGTGCATCAAAACCAGTTGGATTAATCCAGATTTACTCCAATAAAACTGTACTTTGTCCTTGAGCATCTCTCCCTGGGCGTGTCTTTCTTGATGCTGCTGGTCCTTCCCCTAAAGCTGTTGAATTGGCTGATGTTAGGAGACTGTTTTGGTCTTTTTTCTTGAGCCATTAAGCTCATTTATGTATTGTACATCAGTCAAGGCCAGATCCTCCACATGTGCATGAAGTCACACCTGTTTGAAGGTCTTCCTCAGGCTACAAGGAGAGTGCCTGTTTTCTACTCCTGATCCTTCAGCTCAAACCTCCACCCAAAAGTACCTCCCAAGTTCTTCCTCCTCTCCAAAAAAATAACAAGCAGTGATGAATGTCTTATTTCAGGTCATAGATTATTAATCCTTCAGGTGTAAGCCTGAGCAGAGCCCTCAGAGGTGGGAAGGGAGGATGTTCTTCAGTCTTCCTCTCAACAAAACTGACTTTCTGCAAAAGCCCATCTCGTCCCTGTGTGTTGGGTACAACGTGTGCAGTGTGGGAGCTCTGAGGAAGCACAGGCAGAGGGGGGGAAATGAGTGATTTTGGGGTGCCTGTTGTATGCAGCCATGAGGTACAGGGCAAATGCTCACTCTGTAAAGGTGCAGGGACATCACACCAGGTTTTTTGAGAACATTACCACTGCTACTGCTTTGGTTTTGTTTCTTTTATGACAAAGTCTCTGTAGAGTTTAGGTGCCAGTGTGGGAAGAGGGCTACTGACCAGGAGGGCTTAGATGCCCAAGTTTGCAGTCAAGCATCCTCTTGTTGTTGTCTCTCTGACTCTTTTCCTGAGCAGAGGCCAGAGTTCCATCTGAACTGACCAGGTTTAGCAGGATCTGGTTTTACCTTCATCTTCTGCGTCTTCTGTCTATTCACAGTGGGGGCAGGTTCCCAACTCCACTGAAGTGTTTTGTTCTTTCATCCTGGTAGAAATAAATCCAATTTCATGCAAAGTTGCTGCAGAAGAAAAACCTTCTGCTCTGGCAAATAAACCACCTCTGCTCCAGTCCCTCCTGCTTCAGACACCCAGCCTTGCTGCTGACAGTGTTTCCATCTCAAATACACAGTTAGAAGAGCAGGGCAGGGAAACCTAAGATATATCTTGTAAAATAGATGCTTCCTATGTAGAAATACATCTAATTCCCGGACAGAGAGGAGCAGGAGTGTGTGGCTGTGGGCCTGGATGAGTGGGATGCAGGGCAGTGGGGACAGCCCTGTGGCATTAGTGGGGACACTGTGTTTGAGGTCCCAGCAGTGTGCTCCAGCCTCCTGGCTGCAGAGCTCAGTCACAGGGTTTGTTATTACTGACTGCTGTTGGATTTTTATAAAACTGATTCAGCAGAGCATTGGTATCTGAACTATTTAAGGGAGTGGGGAATGATCCTGTGGTCACAAAGTTAGGTGTGTGTGTCTTGCTGAGTTGGTATTAATGTAGAGAAAACAAACAGGTATTTCCTGGCTTGAGTCTGGGGCCAGCGTGTGCAACCTGATTAAATTTAGGAGGTTTCAGCTCTGAGTGCCTCACTTAAGATACCTCAACACACAAGTTAATAAAAAAAATAAGAGCACCCAACCAGAAGAGCGGAGCCTTAATGGCACTGAACCATATACAGCACTCATTTCCAGAGGGTTTCCAAGGTGTGCTGTCCAAGCAGTTGGATAATGAGTGTAAAGCTGTTCAGAGGACCATGTATATTGGATTTGCAGACAGTATGGTTGAGCTGGGGTCAGACTGAGCACAGATAGACCCCTTCTGACTCAAATAATCAGGTAGCATGGAAGCCACAAGAGTGTAGAGAAGGTGGGTTTTTTTGTCTCTTGTGTGTGCCCAGTGGGCTTGATCCTGCATTCCTGTGCTGGTTCTGAGAAACTGGTCATTAAAATCAAAGAGGTTTTTGACTGACTAAGGAGTTCAGACTGTATTGCTGTGGATTTTAGTTCTTGCCATTTATTTTCCTTTGATTATCAGTACAATGCTTTATTTTTGCACAGTGTAATATTTTATTAAAGGCACATTTGTAGCTAATAACATTTATGAAGAGGCTGCTTTGATTGAAGCTGCATCTGAATGTTACTTGAATAATGAATGGGAATACCATATATCCATTAAAATTTGAACAATGATAACTGTAGTTAGAGTCCCCTTTTTGATGGATATGGCCAGCAGCCATTAAAATACAGTGAGAATTCTTGTTCACAGTCCCACAGTGGCTGATAATAACACTCTTGATAAGAATTTGCAGCTCAAGACACCAGTTTTACACAAGGGATTTATTGCGGCTAACAGCAGCTCTGAAGATTAAAATGTAACCATCATTCAGTTCTACTTTTATTTTATTATTTTTTTAATACTTATTTTTTTTAAGTATGTAAAGAAAGGATTTTACTTCCCCATCTCTCTCTGGAGTTGGTTTCCTGCTGGCCCTTGTTAAAAGTTACTCACTTTTTGAATATAAAATGTTAGCCAATCTCCCCACTGGTTTAAAAGGAAAAAACCCAAAACTTTTCATCCTATTTTTAACACAGAGGGCTTGTGGAATTTAGAAATAGATGTGGCCTACTGGGTCATCTAGTCAATTTTCTAGAGCCCTCCATTATTTCTTGCAAGCCTTCATGTTTCTGGGCTTTTTAATGTTTACAGATGCATTGCTGCTGCAGCTGTTCTCCAGCTCAGGGATGTGTGGATGTCACTGGGCTCTAACAAGGACACTCACATGCCACTTTGAAGTTGGAGGAAAATAGGGAAAAATCTTCTTAATAGAATCTATCCCAGAAAGTGACTTTGCTTAGCTTACAGTTAATATGGGGTGCTTCAAAAAATGAATTAACTCTAGAGTCTTGTAACTGTTTTCTTGGACCTACAAAGCTGATGCAAGAGGCAGTGTAGTACAGCGGCTGAGATGACTGACAGATTTATATTCTGCTTTTTGACCTTCAAAAAGTCCCTTAATGGAGCTTTTCCTTTTCCCCCTCATCCCTTCTGCAGAGCAGGGTTTATCTGGGCAGAAAGTGCTTACTAAGCACCAATTGAACACCTACTGTGCCAGGACCCTCAGCTTTATCTCTCAAGCCTGGTCAAATGCAAAATAATAAGTTGGTCTTCTGAAGAAATAGGTTGTTGAAAGAATCATGTAGGCTTGGGTTTTTGACTGGCACAAAAAACTGAATTTCTTAAGGATTTGGCAAGCTGAGTTTAGCTTTTCTCCTATAATTATGCATGTAGTTTGTTGATTTTGCTGATTCTTTACCTCCACTCCTGTGTGAGGTCTGATCTGGTAGCAGGGGCTGGAAGGCTCACATCCATGTGCATTAAACAGGATGCAGTGCCTAATTATTATCTTGATTAAATTTGGTGATTAAGTGATCCGTAATTGTGTGTAAGCTCAGACATCCCAAGATATTGCTCAAAGCCATGGTGACTGATCATCTGGTCAGGGTTGGGGTGGCACTGCTTTGATTAAATCTAACTTTGAGGAGAAGTTGGTTCACATCTCTGCAAGCACTTAAAGCTCTGTGGAATTTTGCTGCATTTCTCTTTGCTGAGCAATATGTGAAAGTACATCCAGTGCAAGTCTAGATAGGTAATAAATGTCAAGAAAGTATCTACAGAAGGATGTATTTGTAAAATATATTAATGGCTCCTTGTTTAATTTAAGAAGACAGAAAAATACCACATTCCTGATAAATTTCTGAAGTACAAAAAACCATGAGAAAACAAATATATGCCAGCATCATAACTTCCTCTTGATGACTAAAGCTATGGCATTTTTAAAGCCAGGGCTGAAGCAATTTTAGGCATGATTCAGTTGAAATCTCTGCCTTTCTCTGTCCTCTTGGAATAAACCACCCATACATTTTAAATTTTGCTCCTTTCATATGCCATGGGATATTGATAAAAAATGATAATAATAAAAAAAGCAATGCCCCTTATAGCAAAGAAAAGGCAGTCTGGTAGTCAAATGTTTTGCAAGCTTGGTGCAGCTTGGACTGAAAACTGGGATATCACCCAGTAATAAGTTTGTGGAGATGAAATCCACTTGGATAAAAAGTACAGAGCTATGCAGCTTGACAGGCTGAGTCCTAAAGGGCAGCAGTCTTGGATCCAGTAGTCTCTCTCATTTTGAATAATTGCTGTGCCACACAGAGTCAAACATTTATTGCTGAGTACAGGTGCATTTGCTCTCCCTGGTGACCGTCTATAAGCAAATGTGCAGGACGATTTTATTACCAGGACTGCAATTCACACAAACTGTTTGCTTTAGAGAATTAAATAAACCCAGACAAAGGACAGTCAATACTGTTGTTTTACCTTCTTGCATTTAAATGCTGCCTCCTGGATGGTTCAATAGCAAGCTGGAAGACAGAGGGGTTCTGTGGAATGATTCATGTGAAGAAATTTACCTTTGAGGCAAAGCCACAAGAGCACCAAAATCAAGGGGTTACTTTGCTGTAGACAAATTCAGAGTATCACCTTCATCTGAGCAGGCTGCTGTGATTGATGACTAGTGGGAATTTGGTTGACTGGAGAAATCTTGGCTAAAAAATTTGTTTCCAAATTGGAATGGCCAAGCAGTGGCAAAGCTTTGATTTTGCTGCCAATGCAGCATTTGAAGAGTGAAACCATATTTGTGGCTGTGGTTGAAAGAGCTTCTAGGAGACATTTGAACCCATGCCATGAATTTTTGAACTAGGAGCATTTTTCAGTGCAAGGGAAAATGATATCTCAGAGCAGCCCTGGCCTGGGAAGGGGCTGTGATCAGCCTTGCCTTTGGGCAAAGCCTTCCCTGAGACCAGTATCTCTTCAGTGCAATTAAAAATAAAGGAAATAAAGGCATCTGGTGCCTGGCTTGTAGTGATGACAGCAAATTGCATGGCTGTGGAGGGACTTTAGGAGCCATTTAGAGTGCCAACTAGTGCCTTATTGGTTTTTCTACTGTATTTGTGCAGTGTTGACTATCCCTTGCTAGGACCAAATTAGACTAAGCAGAGTTGGAAAGGTAAATGCCTTTGGTCTTCTCCTTTTTATCAGCTTTGTGACCACAGCAGGGCTAAGGCATCCCAAGTCTTTGTTGTCTTCATAACCCCCTGAGAACTCCATTCAGAGATGCAGATCCCACACAGCACCCTGGACTCTCACACCTTTTAGCTGCTTGCATTCAGACACAGTTCTCTCCCCCAGCTCTGAGTTTTTACAGTGAAAAGGCAAAGGAAAAGAGAAGCACTATAAAATATATCTTGGATGTGACTGATAGCACCTCATGGAAGCAAGAGTAAATACTGAAATGCTGATTTATCTTTCCAAGACCAGCACTTGGGCTTTTTATGAGACTTGGACTGAGGAATGTAAACACTGGGTGACAGCCACAGTAGGACTGACTGTTCAGGCTGTGCCTCCAGTCTATCCAGTCATTAAGAGCCAGCACAGAGCAGTGCAGAGGAGCCATTAGAACAGTGCAGGAAATCCTCAGCTCTTGCACATCTGTTTGTGGGGCAGGGGTGAGATCTCCTAGGGCTCAGTTCCAGACAGAGTATTGTGGGGTGTTCATCCTCTGCAGGGTTCAGGATCTATCCTTCAGCCCCATGGAGCACAAACATCACAGGCATGGGATGAAAGCCATCATGGACCATTTTCTGTGTCCAACCCTGAGTTTGGAGCAACAGGTTTTGTCCTGAGCAAAGATAGGTGGAAGGAGATGTGTCTTCTCAGCACTCTTGAGCGATCTGGCAGAAGTCTTTACCAAAATTTTCTTTGTAATCATTTGTGAGATAAATAAACTGCAGGCATCACACACAGCCAAATGAAATGGAAGCTACAGCAAAGCTGGCCAAGGGGACTTTCTCCTTCAAAAACTTTTGTAATGGGTGACCCAGACTTCCAAGACAAAACATTTGGCAAGTGAGCTCAAACTGAAGAAATTCTCTTATTCACTCAAAAACTCATGCTTCTTGCCAACACAGTAATGTGCTGTTGGGACAGGTAGAAAGGGCTGCTTTCCAAAAATAAGCAGATCTTATGCAACAAGCTTAGTTTTATTAATAAGTGAAAAACGGATGTACTATTCATTATCTGCTTCCAAATCCAAGTAGACAGTCATCCTGATGATTACTGATTATTTTTTTATTCATACACAGAGAAATGTTTAAGGAAAGGCAGAACTCAGTCTTTAAAATTCTTTTGATTCCACATTGGAGCTTGGTAATTGATGAAAGATGTTCCATGTGTTACTTGTCCATGTGAAACTTTTCTGTTGGCTTTGTGATCTGAACTCGGTCTGACAAGTTACATCAAGAGTCCTTCACAGGACACTCCCTCTAGCAAGAGTAATCCCTTCTTGCAGGACCTGCTTCTGGAATTCTCATTGAAGTGAGTGGACTTGATGTGGATAGACAGTGTTTGTCTCTATTCTGTTATTTTGGGGGGTTTTGTCCTGATTCTGTTGAATATAGGAGCTGTCCTGCTTGTAATGTCCACTGTTATAAAAGAGGAGCAATACTGAAATTCATCCTTAATTGTTTGTAAAAAGGGATTTTGGATAAAACAGCTGGTGGAAATCATATGAAAGACTCAGCTGGCTTTGTGTGAAGTTGGAGCAGGCTCAAAATACACTGACAAGTCCAGCAGTGAAAAAAATCTCTGTTGTCAGCGGATGTTTCTCCTTCCTCTGCACTCTGGGCTGTTCTCACTGCCTCTCCTTAGGCACTGGATTTCATTTCTAAATTGGGAGCCCAGTAAATGAGAATGCAAGTCTGTTGGGTTTGCATAGCAGGGTTTGGCAGCGGGGGGACTACAGGGATGGCTTCTGTGAGAAGTTTCTGGAAGCTTCCCCCCATGTCCAGCTGAGCCAATGCCAACTGGCTCCAAAAGGGACCAAGTCCATCTGCAATGCTGGTAGTGCCTCTGGGATAATGTGCATAAGAAGAGGGAAAAGTTCTTCTGAGCAGCAGCCAGAGGAGGGAGGGAGTGTGAGAGGGCAGCAGCTCTGCACACCCTGAGGTCACTGGCTCCTGGAGGGGTCCCACGCTGGGGCAGCTCCTGCAGCCCATGCAAGGACTCACACTGGAGGAGCCTGTGGAGGTTTGGCTCCCTGGGGAGGAAGGAGCAGCAGAGACAATGAACTGAGTGAGCACAGCCCACATTCCCTGTCTCCCTGCACTGCTGGTGGGGTAGGAAGAGAAATCAGGAGTGAAGTTGAGTCTCAGAATAAGGGAAGAATGGGGGGAAGATGTTTTAAGGTTTGGTTTTATTTCTCCTTGTCCTGTTCTGATGGCCAAGTTGAGTCTGTTTTGCCTGTGATGGTAACTGGTGAGTGATCTCTCCCTGTCCTTATCTCAGCCCACAAGTTGTTCACTATTTTTCTCCCCTGTCCAGCTTAGGAGGGCAGTGACAGAGGGGCTTTGGTGGGCACCTGGCATCCAGCCAGGGTCAACCCAGCACAGTGAGACTCTCCACATTTCCAGTGTCAGGAGTGCATCTCTGCACTGTGATCACTCAGGGGAAGAATTGAACTTCAAAATTACAAGTGTGCATTGAAAGCATGAGACTGAGGCTTCTGCCTCAGAGATGGGCTGGAACTGCACATCCTAGCTCTTGTCCTGGGTGCTCATGAGGAGTGACTCAAGAGCTTGAACACCTCCATTCACCTGCTCCACCATCACAAGGATACTTACATTACCCTCTGCAGGAGTACTGCTCTCTGCATAAGGGACCTGCTGCTCATATCACACTAAGATATCACCCAGATTCATGTCTTTGCAACCCCAGGGGCCTGAAAGGGGTTGTGCAAATGTGTGCATGTGGCTTCTCTGACCCAGAGAAAGGCAGTATGTGGAATTTGGGCTTGTATGCCTACATGGACGTCCATAGCTAGAAGAAAACAAAGAAACAAGTTAATATATGCCTGTTTCACACTCAGAAATGCTCTTGAGGAGGGTGGCTGACAGTAGCATGGAGTCTCCTAGATAGATGCAGGTGGAGGCAGCAGATAACTGTGGTGGCTGTGCCAGGCAGAGCAGCTCCTGCTGCCAGGGCCCAGCGTGGAGCCCTGTGGCTCCTTTGTAGGCATCACCATGGTCATGGAATCACAGCCAGGGAACCAGCTGGTAGCTCTCTGCCTGCAGCTTTCTTTATCCCATAAAGAGTTCCAAATGCTGCCCCCTGCTCCTTGCTTTTTAACAGATGACATTGAAGGGCTTTCACCTTTTCCCCCCAGTTTTTTTTAAGGTTCTTCCTGCTTCATCATGTCATGGGTGACGCCCTGACACCTGACCACTGACTTCTGCACCAGCAAGATTTTCATGGAATCACAGAGGCATTAAGATTGGAAAAGACCTCCAAGATTATCAGGGCCAGATGTCTTTTTTCTTGTCTAAGAACCAATCTGTAGCAGGGCTGCCTACAGCCCCCTCCTCCCATTGCAGGCACCAATTCCTGACCCACGCCAGGTGGCTGCTCCATTCTCCTGCCGCAGGCACCAGGGATAGGGCACATCCTGACCCTGGGAACTGCCTCCCTGCTCAGCTGCCCGTGCCAAGCAGTGCTGCAATCTGGGCTCAGTTTCTGGAGCAAAGAGCAGCTGAAGCAGCTCAGCGTTCCCCTCTCCAGAGACCAGCTGCTCTCACCTGGCGCCTCGCAGCTAATCATAGTGACAGCAGCCATTGTTTATTTCCCTCCATCCTTGTCTTCCTTGTTTTATGGAAAATTAGAGCAGGCAGGCAAGCCATCCATCAGCCTATAAATGCTGTGGAGTCTTTTGGCTTTGTGCTAAATAATTGTGCATTTTATTGCTATTTACACGTTTATTTTCTGAGGCAATAAAATACAAACTGCAGTCCTCAAGACTTTATATTTTGCATCTGTATCGCAGCAGCCACACAGGCAGCATGCAACCTGCTGCCATAAATCCACTTTCTTATTTTAGTAGGTCTAACATTTATTTATAATTAATGTCAGAGACCTTACACAGGAATGCCAATTATTGATTTTTTTTCTTTTTTTAAGAAAAAGAAATTACTTTTTTCTTATTACTGCCATAGCAGCACAATCAAATTGCAGAGGCTAATCTTGTTCACAACAGTGGAAGAAAAGGCTCTTAAAAACTGAGTTGGTGGTAAAGTTATAAAAAGCATCATGCAGCCCCTTAGGTCTGGAGTTTGTATATATGGAAATTATTGTGTGGGGGGCAGGGGACAGTAATTCACATTAGCAGCTCTGCTGGTGTCAGTGTGGGAATAGGAAAGATCTCAAGCAGGAGCCATTGTAACCAGTGCAAAATGAGAGCCTTTGCAAATGGCAGGGGGGGTCAGTGTCCCAGGGCAGCTGGGGCTGGGGGCACCCAGGGTCTCAGGGGGACCCCCAGACTCCATTGCTGTGATTGAGGAGTGGCTGCTGTGCCTGCAGGTTTGCACTGCCAGCAGATCCCGTGGGGATCAGCCCTTCCCATACAATGGGTGTCCATGGAACTCAGCTGCACTTGCTGCAATCACATGCACAGGGATGTGAATCGGACAGAAGAAGCCTTGAAATATATTTTTATGGCTTGAATCCCCCATTACCTGCTTAGTGCTAGGAGATCTACCCATGCATTTGTAAACTAAATGGCCCTTATCAGTAGCCTTTGCACAGCTGGTGCTTCTCCTTCAGTCCAGCTATGCCAGGAAATCTGCTGAGGGAGGCATCAGACTTGGCAAAGAGTGATGGGAACGGCAGCCAGCTCCATCTTAAACTAATTTTTACCTCTGGCAGGGATGGCTGCCTAACAAGTGTTCAGAGGCTGAAACACAGCCCTGAAAAAGCTGCGGGTTGGAGGTGTGAAGGGGCTGCAGAGGGCAAAGTAAGGAGTCTGCTGCTGCACCAGCTTCCCATTCCTGATGATTTACTGTCAAAATGCCGAGCAGCTCTGGGAGAGGGAAGAAGTGGAGTTAGAAGCAGAGTTGGGAGCCAGGGATGGATGTTACATTTCTACCTCAAGCTCTGGAATGGTGAGAATAAGATGGATGCCTGCAGGTTCACTCACCCCTTCCACATCTGCAAAGCACAGCTGGCACCAGCATGTCTTGTGTGTGGTGATATTTGGAAGGATTACCAAAAAAAAGGGCTTGTCATGAACAGTTGTCATGGAAGTTGAATAACCTGCTTGTTTTGTGCCACCTTCCCCTCCAAAAGGGTTCTCCTCCCACAGCAAGTGAACCTCAGTGGGTCAGGAAATAAAACCAGAGGTGATCAGTCCATTCTGTGCCACCTTCCCAAGGAGCTCCATAAACAGTAAGGGAGCCTGTGCCAGCTGGGAGGGGTGTGATCTGTGCTTGAATGTGGCCAGAAATGCTGTCAGAGCAAAGCTGATGTTGCTGAACTGTGTGATTCAATCTGAGGAACAGCAAACCAGCCCTGAAGGATTCTGCTCTGCCTGCCTGGGGGCAGTGAGTGGCAAAAGGTCTGGAAAACAGTGAGGTGTGGGTTCTCAGCGTCTCTGGAAACTCATACCCCAAACATCTCATGTGGAGTACCACAGATGGAAGCAGTGAGTGCTTTGACTGTTACTTGTTTGCCATTGCACAGCCACAAATGCCACCTGAATTCTGTCACTTCAATTCTGACCTTTTTGTTTTGTTTTTTGGGGTGGGTTTTTTTTGGTTTTTTTTTCTTTTGTCTAGCACTATTAGCACTATTTTCATTTCCTAATTAGCTTGGTATTCCTTCATTCATTTGAAGATGTCTGGCCAAATTAAATTAACGTGCAGCACTTGTCAAGCCAAAGGCTTTGCACGCCAGGGCTAGACAGCCTGGGAACAGGAGAAATGTGCTCTCACAGGGCTGTACTGTG
Source organism: Loriotus luctuosus (assembly GCA_035582745.1). Lineage (NCBI taxonomy): Eukaryota > Metazoa > Chordata > Aves > Passeriformes > Thraupidae > Loriotus > Loriotus luctuosus. Next base: position 144,815,394 of record JAWWEY010000115.1, on the reverse strand, counting down.
TGGGCTTGGGGCAGGTATCACCCACAGGAACCTCACCTGAACACCTCACACAGGGGGGATGTTGCTGGCAGGCATCTGCGCATGAAGGAGCTTTATTCTTGCCCAGCAGCGCTGGTGGGGCTGCAAAAACTTCTTGATTTGCTCTGTCTGCTGTGACAGTGCAGGGGAGCCTGGCCACCAAATGTGCAGCTCACCTCCATGGGTTTTGTAAAATTGTTTCTGAAAGCAAAGTCTGTTTTTATTCTGCTTGTGTTGAACAAGTTGAGCTGTGAATCATGTTTCACCCCATGGATGCTTTTCCAGACCCAGCCCTACCTTTTTGAGATGGAGAGGGCACCAAACACATCCAAGGGCCTGTAGGAGTGGGACAAAAGGTTTTAAACTGAAAGTGTTTAGATTCAGACTAAGGAAGATACAAAGAATAAATTTTTGTGAGGAGGGTGGTGAAACACTGGCACAGGTTGTTGAGAGAGGTTGTGGATGCCCCATCCTTGGAAACATTCATGGTTGGGTTGGATGGGGCTCTGAGGAAGCTGATCTTGTTGAAGATGTCCCTGCTCATTGCAGTGCAGTTGGACTAGATGGCCTTTAAAGGTCCTTTGGAACCCAAACCATTCCATGATTCTAATAAAAGCTGTGGGGAGGAAGAGGGGCCATGTCTCTCTCATTTTTTATCCTTTGCCATAGAAGAGGGGTTTTATCTCAGTGGGAGGTTGGTTTGGTTCACACCAGCAGAAGTTTGGACATCCCTGTGTGCCTCCTGTCGTCCTTGCAGGCAGCAGCATGACCCACATAGGGGTTAATTCCACAGTAAGCCCTGTCAGCAGGTCAGTAAACCTGCTCCCACCCCTTCCTGCTCCCTGCTAATCCAGGCAAATCCTCTTTCCTTCTACCTCCTCCTGTTTCTTCCATCACCTTGAAGTAAAAAGGTGAGGATGAAAGAAAGGAAGGAAAGCTGTGGAAACACACTTTAGCTGTTTTGATAGGTGCATGAGAGTAAAATCAGCCTCCCTGGAGTGCAGCCTGGCCCCTGCTGTCTCTGTGGGCTCTGTGCAGGTGTCTGTGTGCAGTCTGCCCCCTCTACCTGCTCCTTCCCCCAGGACTGCCTGGACCATGGCATCCCAGGGCTTCCCCAGCACAGAGTCATGTCCTGTAAATAAGGCTGAGCTTATTTCCCAGGCTGCCTGTATCTAAAATCAGGGGGACATTTCCTTCTGGGTTCATTTGGATTGGAGAAAAGGAGGCTGAGGGGAGACTTTCTCTACAGCTCCCTGAAAGGAGGTGATAACCTGGTGGGGGTCTCTCGCAGACATTTCTTTATGAAAAATTCTTCTTTTAGGATTTTCCTTCTGAGAAGCTGTAGCCTCAGAAGCAAACATAAACAACAGTTTATCTGCTGCTGTGGAATGTAACAGATCTGCCTGGATTGGCCCATCTGGGATGTTTGAAGTTAGTGGCCAGTCCAGACTGGGAACTCTCTCGGACAGAGCCAGACAGAGCTGCCTTGTTTTCATCCTTTACTTTCTATTCTTAGGTAGTTAGCAGCCTCTGGAATTCTCCTTTTCCTTTTCTTTTAATATATTTATAATAGATGTATATATGTTAAGATAATAAATCAAGCCTTCTGATCATGGAGAATCACGTCTCTTCGTTCACCCTAAAGAACCAGAGGGAAAATCCCAACAATAGGGGTCAGTCTCCTCATCCAGGTAACAAGAGATAGAATGAGAAGGAACAGCCCCACACTGTGCCAGGGCATGTTTACAGGTGTGTTTAGATTGGATATTAAGAAATTTTTTTTACCACAAAGGCTGTTGAGCATTGGAACAGGCTGCCCAGGGGAGTAAGGAAACCACCATCCCTGAAAATAGTCAAACAACATATGGATGTGGCACCTGGGGACATGGTTTAGTGATGACTTGGTGCTGGGTTAACTGTCAGACTGTGATCTCAGAGGTCTTTTCCAACCTGAGTGAGTCTGTGATTCTTGCCCTCTGCACTGCTGTGCAAGCCAGGGTGCAGCTTCAGCTTGTAGACTCTGCAGGGGATGATGCTCTGAGGTGATCCCAAAGAGTTTGGTTTTCATTCAGGACTGAGAGGATGGCAGCACAGTGTTTCGTCTGCAGGCTGGGCTTCTTTCAGTTTCTTCTTTCAGTCTTTTAAGACTGTTAAATAAGAATTTGGGAAACACATTTTTTACTGCTGTCATATGATCTGGTAGTGATAACAAATCGAGAGAGGCAAGAGAACTTCCTGTACTGGTTGTTTGTGGAGAAGGAGTTAAAAAGTCCTCTATTAGTTATGTGTGACTGGTTGGTACTGCTTTGCATAGGAGGAAACTTCTCAGCACCTCACCCAGCTGAGCCTCCCACGAGTCTATGAACAAATGTCCAGGATTGAAGCCAAACTAAAGCCAAACTGTCTCAGTTTCATGTGTCAGCCAGGAGCTGCACCTCTCCAAGGGGCTCTGGGGGGTGAGCAGTCTTGTCCTTGGCTGCAGTTCTGTCTGGTAGCTCCATGAACAGAATGACTGCAGATATTTGTAAAACTCAGGAAAGAAAGATCACTTTGCCTCCATGTGCTGGGTGCAGCCACTGTGAGCGTCACTGCCCTGCCTCTCTGCACTGTCCTCACTGAGGAGATGAGAGATGCACCAGATCTGCCATGCACATCAACCAGGGCTGGGGCAATGAAATTCAGAAGCAAGAAATACAGGAGGCTGCAAAATAAGAACAGTTTCCATCAGCTGCAAGTTTGGTAACACCCTGGCAGCAGTGATGGTGGGAACTGGAAACTTGGAAACCTCATCTTTCACACAAAGATCTAGCAATCCACCATGGGACAGCAACCCCTGGTATCCATTCTCTTCTCCTGAGGGTGGAAACTCCCCAGCAACAGCAATTACCAAGTACTGGATCATCCCCCTGTAGCTGAGTGTGACAACACTTCTGGGGCTGGGAAGTCACATCTCATTTTAGAGGAAATTAAAAACAATGGTGCCCTTCAGCCAATGCATCTCCTCCATAAGTCATAGGTCAGTTCTCCTCTGGGAATGTCTTAAGTTCTGTTTGGAATGACTTCCCTTTGGATGCTGTCATTATTTTTCAGCATTCACTTTTTATTTTTGAACAAGAAAGGCGTGGTATAAAAAGAGTAAAAACTCATATTACCCTGTTTAAAACCAAGCCAAGCAGAACAGTGCATTTCCCAGAGTTTCTTGGTATACATTTCCTTGCAAATCTTAGAGAGATTTTAATTAAAAGTTTCTTTTCCCTTTCCTTCATAAAGGCAAAACACAAATAAAAATCTTGTAGCTGCCACTTTTAAAGCAAGCTTTTGGACACAAATTGGTGTCTCATTTAAGAGAAAACCCAAAACCCCAGGGCTCTGCTGCCTGTGGTCACTGGGGACCGTTAGTTTTTAACAACGTGCCCATTAAAACTTTCCAGGAGCTTTATTTCTACAGCAAGTGATGACATTTTCATAAACTCCAGTTTTAAGGCTACCATGAAATATTTCATTTGGAGTGAGAGCAGGATCCCATATTCATTGCAATAGTCATACACACAAAACCTTGCAGTCCCACAGGAAGGTTTCCCTGTCCCACTGAAAATGGAGGGATGGTTTAGGTGGGGAAAGGATATTGCAGTGAGTCTGGGATCCTGTTCTCAGTGTTTGAATGGGAGGTGTGATCTTGAGCCCAAGGGCAGAATTTAGCTTTAGATGTTGCCCTGCTGTGGGTTTTGTGCTGACAAAGGGCTCTTACAATTATGGTCACTTCAGGACAGTGACACTGAGGCCAAAGCTGAGGTTTCTGACCAGCCCATGTAGGACTGGTGTTTTTCTTTTGTTGATGCACAAGAGGAAGTTCTTGGTTTTCTAATGTGTCACTAACTGGAAAGTATTACTGGGGAAAAGTCAGCAGGTGGGGCTTCCCCATCCTGAAGGAAAGGAAGGAAACTCCTCAATAAATAGGAGCCCAAAGGACAGAGATCTCCTCTCTGCCACTCTTTGTCATAGGTAAAAGGATAAATTCAGGGTGATGTTTCCACAGCATCTGGCCTGCTACAGCTTGATTTCTGGGCAGAATGCTGGCAGCACTGCAGAGAGCAAGACCAAAGCAATATTGAATTGGTCACCACTTTCTTGTGGTAAAATTTCTCCTTTTACAAAATCAGTGATATCATTATAGAATTGAAAAACTAAGTTCTAATTTTATTGAAGCTTCCTCTGCTAATTACTTCTGTATGGCTAAGTGATACTTTGAATTTCTCTTTGAATGAGGAAGGCCTTAAATATTCAGTGTTGCTGGTTACCTTAGCAGACTCCCTGTTTATGTTTTAGCCATCCAAGTAAGACAAGTGAAAAAGATGCCATGGTTGTGTGCATGTCTGTGTGTGTTTCTCCAGCATTCAATTATCAACATCCAAAACCTCAGTATTACCATTTTTAATGCAGCTCAGGATGCCCAGCTGAGTGCTGTATGTGCAGCTCTGATATATGCAAATCCATTTTGCATGCAGCTCTCGACATATTTTCATATTCAGGATTATGGGAAGCTTTTTGTGTGCCACTTTGATGTATGCTAATCTTTGTTTCTCTAAAAACACTTTAAAAAAGTCCAGACAAATAGACAATATCTCTTCTTCACTGAAACCCTGTGTTTTTTCTGTACCCAGGCTCCCCCATGGTTCAGAGCAAAGCTTCCACCAGTGGTGTGTTGAAGGGCCATATCCCTGTGCCCTGCTCTGGGCAGCTCCTTGTATCCATCAGGGATCAGAGACAAGCTGAGATCTAGCAGTCCTCTGGATGAAAGGCAGCCTGAATCCTTCATTTCTTTCTTGACTGTCACCTCTGTTGTAGATGCAGAGCAAAAGCTGGAATGGGAACCTCACACAGAGGCTGGGTGATGCCTGGGCTGGTGGCAAGAGCACACAGTGCAGCTGGATCCAAATAGGTCAAGTACACCTATTAGGGACATAAATGATCAATCAATTAAAGTGGTTGCCTAATGGCTTTGTAATTCTGCCTCGTAACACAGGATGTGAGTTATCAAATGTGTTACTTATATCTCTAATATATTTTATTGTATTATTTATGGACTTATTGTAAACTTTCTGTGGCTACCAGACTTAGCATAGTGTGCACAGCAAGACAAAAAACTTGGAAGTATTATTTTGTTCTTGCAAGGTTTGCAGTGGGTGCCAGGTCCAGACTATGCACAGATGCTAAAACACCTCTGAATTTAATTGTGGGTAGTTTGACACCTTTGTAGCACCATAAAGACTAAATGTAAATCCCAGGTTAATGAATGAGAAAATCCCTGTGGTGTCATTAAATCTTGCCCAGAGTGAGCTCAGTGTGCCCAATGAATAAATGTTTAATGCAGTGCTGTGTCAGATGGAGCCATCGATTGGGAGAGAAATGCTCTTGGTTTAACAGGATCCCATCAGCTGAGCTCCACTCAACAGCCCCACAGTGCCAGCAGCTGCTGGGTATTGCTTCAGGGCAGGAATCCCAGCAAGGAGAGTCAGAGCTGCTCACATGGGCACAGAAACATTTCTCCTAGATTTTCCTGGAGTTTTGGGATTATTGACAATATCATCCATGTTATCATCGTTACCATCTAATCTTTCTTGGCATTCAGAATTGTAATGCCGTGACATCCCCTGCAGTGCATTAATCACTTTCTTAATATCAGGAATTAATGTTTCTCACAACACATTTTCTAAAGTCACAAATACCTGTATTTATAGCCACATACATTTCCCTGCAGCTTTAACCAAGAAGCAGGTTGGTGAATATTTTTGAGCTGGTTGCTCACAGGTGGTGGAGCAAAACACCTGTGGTTGGGTTCCATTTTGTGTTGGGATTGCATGGCCAGGTTTTGGTAGTGGGACTGGGGCTGGGGCTGCAGGGTTGGCTCCTGTGACAAGCTGCCAGAAGCTGCCCCCATGTCCAGCATGGGCACCTGTCACCCAGACAGGGCCAACCCACTACACACCTTTAGTTCAGAGTATTCTACAGTCTGAAATAATCTTATATCCTCACCTGTAATCCTATAAAATTAAAACAAATGCAGCTATAGGATTCACTTTTCAGTAGTTTTAGTTTGCATCTGTTTCTAACACTGCTGCTATTGTTAATTAGTCACTGTGTACTTGAATTACATGGAAGTAGTTTTCTTACTGTCTTTGGTAAATTAGCAAGACTTTAAAAACAAACCATAGTCATCCCAACACTAAGCTAAAAGTAAAAAGAAGAGGTGATTTTATTTTCTTTTCTCAGAGAAGGAGTAAAAGGAGTGCTTTGTATTTGGACAGGGATGGTGGTGGTGGTGTTTTTGTTTTATTTTGAATTTCAAAATGTTTTGCTTTCCTTTAATTACCAAAAGTTACACATTATTCAGAAAAAAAATTTTGCAAAATGAAAAGTAGATTTCTTCATTTAAAATGTCAAAGATCCTTCTTTTTGAAAATTTAATACAGCAAATCAACATGAAAAATAGATTTAATTTTGGCAAACTGATTTGAAACAAGACAGAAATAAAAATAAATTGTGCTGGAGAAACTCCTTACTGGCTCCAATTCTAGACTTGTAATATCATGAACCACTTAAAAATTCTTCTAGGTGCAAACACCCATAGGTGTCCTGGAAATCCCTTTGATAACTCTTCTTTTCCAAGCAAAGAGTAGCAGAGCTTTGATCACAGTCTACAAATCACTGAATGGCATGGGAAGAATGGGGAAGCACCTGGGCAGTCTGTCCACCATGGACTTTGCTATCAAAGTTTGTCAACAGGAATCAAACAGCAATTTTTATGTGTCCAGTTGTCTGCTTGGATGTTTTTAAAGAACTCTTTGAAGTAGAGCAATTCACAGACATAGAGTGAATAAATTTTAGTGACTTTTAGTTTAGGATTTTCATCACAGAGTTATTCTTTTCATTGTCCCACCTTTGGACTCTTGGCATGCAGCCCAAAAAAATCCCATTCCAACCCACGGTGAATATTGGCCACAGAAAAGTTCTCATCCAGCAGGTTAAACCTATGTGTCTGTCCAGCATTGCAAACTACAGGATAAGGAAGTAAAGGAGTATTTTTTAAGAACTTTTAACAATATATTTGCTATTTAAAACATCAATGTGTCTGTGGGAAAGGGGATTTGGAATATATAAAAGAAAATGAAGTAGCCCCAGGGAAGAAGAGGTGCCATTTTCTGATTAATGGAGTGTGTGCAAAGAGGTAGGGCTCCTCCAAAATCACTTTCTAGCAAGAACAGGGGCTGTGGAAGACATTCTGACCAGTAGCTTATTTTTCCACTGTTGTTTTTCAACACATCCCTGGTTGACCTGGCAGACTCCAACCTCTTGGCCATAAGTGCCACTGCTCACAACTTGGCTGGGCAGTTCTGTCATTCCAATGCTCCTATTTTGTCCTGAAAATACTTGAACAGAGGATTGAGCCAGAGGAACGGACCATAAACAGGTCAGCAGTGGAGCTGCGTGTTAGGTTTGAATTCATCAACAAATTCAGGCCTTTCCCTGGCCTCTCCCAGTTTATCTCATGGTTCTTTCCTGCTATAAGGATGAGGCTGAGTGCTCCCTTGGCAGGGTAATGACCTGGAAAACTTAAGACCAAGCTCCCACTGGCAAGCTGTGGTGCATTACCAGTGTGCTTTTCTTCAGTGAACCTGGCACAGTACCAAGCCTGGCTGCAGTAACAAAAGGCCATTGTATCAACAGTGACTTACTCACATTGTGGTTCCCAGTGGAAACAAATTGATCAGGAGTTTATCTCCATGGTCCCAGACATTCATGTGTTTCTGAGTGATAAGTGATAGCCAGGAGAATGCCATCCTGGCAGAGATGGTGCCACCAGTGGAGGGAACTGGGCTCTCCCACCCTTTCCCTGGACCACAAACCCTCCTTCCACCTCCTCCCTCAAGGCTGGAAGTCAGGTGATGTGTGAAGAGATGGTGGTAGGGGACATGATGTTTATCAAATAGGATGAATTTATTGGGATCATAGAATGGATTATCAGCATTTTTTATTCTTAGAGTCACAGATTCACAGAATCATAGAATTGGAGTTTGGGTTGGAAAGGACCCTTTAAGATCATCTAGTTCAATGGGGCCCCCTCTGCCTTGGGCAGGGACATCTTCAACCAGATAATTTTGTTCAGAGTCCCATCCAACCTGGTCTCCAACACTTTCAGGGATGGGCATCTGGCACCCTTCTGGGAAACCTGTTCCAGTGTTCCGCCACTCTCACTGTAAAAAAAATTCTACCTTGTATCTAGTATAAATCTTCCATCTTTTATTGATTTTGCCTTATCTTGTCACTACAGGCTCTACTAAAGAATCTCTCCCTACCTTTCTTAAGCCCCTTTAAACACTGGGAAACTGCTGTGAGGTTTCCCCAGAGGCTTCTCTTTTCCAGGCTGAACAAACCCAGATGTCTCAGCCTGTTCTTCATAGGAGAGGTCCTTCTCCTCAGATCTGCTCTCAATCTTTTCATCCTGTATTGATACCTGGGGTTGCCCTTGTTGAACTTCGTGAAGGAGATTTTGGAGCCAAATAATCTTTCGTGGCATTTGCAGTCCCATTCAAAACAAAATTTCCTACTTGGCCTGAAGTCGTGAGTACACAGTGTAGCCCATGGAGGACAGCACAGTTAGTCCTGGGTATTAACAGTGTGATTTCTCCAGCCTTTGCAGGAGTGAACTCCTGGAATGCAAGGGAGGAGGATGTGGTGGAGGAAGAAATGTCTTCACCATGGTGGGAGGTGGCAGGGATGGCAGTTCTCCACAGCCAAGGATAAGAGCAGACTCATGACCTTTCCAAGCCTCCAGCTCTTTCTTCAAACACTGTGAGGGAGTTTTCATTTCCAGACCTCTCAGCAACAAGCCTGATAAAGTCTGCCAAGATGAATACTTATTTTGAGGCAGCAGAATGAAAATTCCCCACCCAAGTTTCTTTTGGTCTCATACATATCTAGCACAAAGAGGTGCTTGCTTACCCTGACCTCACAGACCTGTTGTGTGTGTAGGCAGGATGGGCTGTGTCAGAGTGCCAACAGGGAGATTTCCTTTGGACCTGGCCAGCCCCAGCCTGCTGCCAAACTGCCCACTGATAAGGCACAAGTGGGTAATGATTTTTTTTCAGATCACTGGCACCTAAAATGCTGTTCAGGTTATGCTCCATAAACTATCTCCAGTTTTTCTTCTATTCACTGTGATGAATGAAACTCTGCCCAATAGCTGGCTTCACACTCAAGAAGCACAGAGGAGCTGCTGCATTCAAATTTTTCTGAAGCCACTTTTTCTCATGGCTTAAATGCTCCCGAATGCTTTTGTTTTCCAGGCAGTCTTGATACCATTAGTTTGAGTTGCTTGGAGTGGACATTGTAATAAATCTGAGAGCAATATACCAACTACCTTGCCTGATTTCAATGCTGCCATGCCATTTGACAGTGGCAATCAAACAGATTTATGCCTCTCAGCATGGTCAATGATAGGGCAGAAGAGTTACAGATAATTTTCTCCCTGGTTAAATGGCAGGTGAGACTTGGGTCTGCCTTTCTGTCTGTGAGCACACAGGACAGCAGCACACAAGCCATCTCTGTGGGGTTGTAATGAGGGACAGGAGAAAGTGAGCTCTGGGAGACAAAACACAATCTGATTTTAATTAATCATAGAATGGTTTGTGCTGGGGGGAGATTTAGAGATGATCTGTTTTCACCCCCCCTGTGCTGTGGGCAGGGACACCTTCCATAGACCAGGGTGCTCAGAACCCCAGTCAGACTGGCCTTGAACACTTCCAGGGATGAGGAATTATATAGAATCCATAATGTAATGGAGGGATGGAGGGATGGAGAGATGGAGAGATGGAGGGATGGATGGATGTGGATGGAAGGAAAGGAAGGAAAGGAAGGAAAGGAAGGAAAGGAAGGAAAGGAAGGAAGGAAGGAAGGAAGGAAGGAAGGAAGGAAGGAAGGAAGGAAGGAAGGAAGGAAGGAAGGAAGGAAGGAAAGAAAGAAAGAAAGAAAGGGGATGTTGCACCTTGTGCTTTTCCAAAATTGTGTCACGTGGTGGCTTTTGGTGCCCCATAAGGGCAGGGCTCAGCTTTGCCTGCCAGAGCATGGAAGAGGCTGAAGTGGCAGGGGCTGTGCTGGGGCACAGGCTGCACCCCCTCGTGTCTCCATGAGGCTTCAGATCTTGGTGGGACTGACCTGCTGGAGCTGAGGACATGGAGCAAAGATCTGACAGGGGTCCCAACATCATCTGGTTAAGATTCAGGCTCACTCCCTGTGCTCAGCTCTGACTGCCTGCCAGGCTGTCCTGTAATTCACATTCCTTCTCACAGAGCAAGAGCTCAGAGGTCTCTGGTGAGGTGTCAGACCAAGGAAATGTTCCATTCTAAATATCAGCCAGCTCTGGTCAGGGGAGGCAGGCAGTGATGAGCCTGGGCAGGGCAGACCAGCCTGGTTTGGAGTGAAACAGTTCCCTCCACTGTTTCCCTCCAGGCCTAGCACAGACCTGGGGTGTGAATTTATGTGTGTTTTTCCAGGCACGTGCTTTTTGTTGTCCTAGAACAAGATTTTTCATGGCTGCTCTGGGCCCTTGTGGGTTCAGTAAGGCAAGATTTAACCTCCCAGGCCAGGGCTTTGAGACTAAGGGTTGCTGAAGTAGTTGCTCACTAGAAGTGTGGACAGGAAAAAAGTCCTCAAATGGGAGGAAGGATGCTTAGGGACACACTGTCGGTGTTGTCAAATTTATAACATTATAGCTGTCAGTGGCTTAGCTGAGAAACTACTTAATCTCTGTAGGTTTTACAGGGCAGGAATCTGAGCTGTGTTTCTGAAAATGGGCACTTGCAGTTCTGCTGCTGAGGCCTTTCTAGCACAGCACATCCTCTTGAAGCCAAAATTGCAGCAAGTCTTGAACTTACTCCTTCAAGTGTAGAGTTTCCAGCTGTAAAATACTGTGGGATGTCCAAAGGTTGTGTGATGGCCACTATCAGTCATGAGAGAGCTGCAGCAGGTCACACTGTCCTTTCCCTTACAGGGCAGGTGGGTATGTGAGGTTTGACTCTAAAGGATTTTGGGACCTCTGAGCAGTTCAAGCCCTGCATGGAGCACTGGCAATGTCTCTGAGCTGGGATGCTGCTGTTCCCTGCTGCTGCCTTTGTGCTCTTCTGCCTGACACAGTGTCTGGAAAGTGCTGGGAACTTCAAACTAGAGAGTGCATTTCACACCAGGGTCTTACTGTGAGTTACAGACCAGAAAAGCTGGATCCTGAGCCACCAGCATCTAACAAAGGCCTCAACGTAGTGCTGGTACAAAGCACTTCTTTGCTAGGCAAGTGGCCATCAAAAAAGGGCCAAAGACCAATGTACTGGGACATTTACAGTGTGGGGGGATGAGTGGTAGTAGTATGGTGATTTTTTTCTCAATTTTTTTCGTTATTATTTTCTTCATGCATTTTGTCTAAGGCCCACCCATTAAAAGAAATTTTTAAAAATCAACCACTACACAATGGTTATTATTAACCATTAACATTAATATTGTGCGGCTGACCACAGAGATGTTGTGTAATACCCAAATGCCCTTCCCCTGCACCCCATGAGCTGTTCCATGCCCAAGGCAGCAGCATAAATCAGTCCCAAAGGCAGAGTTGACTCACCTGGGTGAGTTTCATGCCTGAGGCTGAGGCTGTGCAGGGCCAGCCCTGGGAGGGATGCAGGCAGGGTGTCCCTTTGATTCTTGTTTCAGGTTCCCACCTGCCCCTGTGCCCCAGGCTCCTTTGGGCTGGAGCTTTGATGCCCCTGGGATGGGCCTGGGAGCAGCTCAGCAGGGCATTATTCAGGTTCCCCTTTTCTGTTTGTGCTCCTTTGTGGGTGTGCCGATGAGCTTTTGTCAAAGAACCTGACAAGTGCAGTGAGAATACATTGCATTTGTAGGTGGATTTGTAAAAAAAAACAATTTCCTTAAGGTGTTAAGAATTGCTTTGTATTAATCCATTGGACCGATGGGGTTTTATCTTTGTTGATCACCGGATTGGCAGGGGACCAGGGACATTCTTCGAATTGTGAGTTTTCAATGCAAATAAAGTCTGTCTTGGAGGAGGCGAAAAAAAACCAAAACAAAACCAAAAAAACCCAAAAAACAAAACCCACAAAAAAAACTCCAAAAAACAAAAAACAAAAAAACCCAAAAAATCAAAATAAAAAAAAGCAAAAAAATCCCTCTTCTTTCTAAAACATGAGAAGAAGATGACAATCGCAATGGATTGATCCTGGTATCTTTTACAACAGAAGATTAAGCTCGACTCTCACAACCATTTAATCACCCTGGACCCAATTCTACACTCAGGACAGAGTTTGGAGGAACCTGTCTCTTCTGAACCTGCCTCTCTGCTCTTCCTGGGCCATGACCCTCTGCATTTTCCCTGTCCTGTCCATCACTGGGTATTATCAGCATAAATAAACTGCCCTGGGGTGCACAGAGGTGCCTCACATGGGGACAATGATGTGGTTAAAAGAGGAGGGAGTGGGAAGGTAGCAGGCAAAATCCAGCCCAGAAATAAAACCTTAAGCACCCAATCACTTAAGGTAGCTTAACCTGCTGCGTGCCTGGGCTGAGCTGGATCTCTGAGCACAGGCAGAGCTGCAGGCAGGCAGTGCTGAGCTCTTTCATCTCTCAGGGAACTGTGGCTGGGAGAGGGCTGGGCACTCAATCTCCCTACCTTAAGTCCCCAGAAATTGTTTCTGGGTCTGAGGCCAAAATAGCCTGTTCAGAGATGTGCTAATGCTGAGGTCATGCCAGGGGTGGTGATCAGGACTGTGGCTGGTGTCATGCTGCTTGTGATGGCTTAATTTAACTATCACAAGTAGTATCCAGAAGTGAAACATTCCCAGCAGCTGGGGTTGGCATCCCTGCATAGTTTCCCACACCAGTCCCTGACCTCCCACTTCCCACTACCTTGGTGAATCCTTTGCAATTATTCATGCATCTTGCATGAGCAGAGGGAGGGAGACAGACACAGGGATAGGCTGAGATGTGGTACAAGATGTTGTGAAGAATAAAAGTAACGACATCTGGGTTGGATCTTTCAGGTGTTTTAAGAAAGAAAACAAAAAAAAAGCTCCAAGTGATACTGAACTGAAAAAAAAAGTTTTACATTAATTTCGGTTATCATTTTCCTCAGGCCCTAAATCGAATATATAGTCCCTGGAGCCTTTCTGTCAGCATATATATATATATATATGTGTGTGTGTGTGTGTATATATTTTTATATATTTTCTATCATAAGTATCTATAGGAAGCATGGACATTCAGAGGAAACTGTAAGTAGTAAGAATTAAAACAGAGTATCCAGTGTTCACATCCACAAGGAAAAAGAGCCTTGGGAACTCTGGTTTCTTACCTTCCCATCATATGCTAAAAAACACAGGATGATTAGGAATTTGAAGACATTGTAGCCCATTGTGTAAACACTGGTTTGGGTTTCTCCTGGAGTTATAAATTTAACCTTAGCTGAGTTACAATAAATAAATAAATAAATAAATAAATAAATAAATCTGGCGAAATGGGTGCTTGTTTTGGAGGCCAGGACTGTTTTATCAACTCTGCTCCATTTTGCAGGCTTTTCCAAGACAGGCTGGATAATCCCTGTCCCTTCTCCTCTCCAAACCCCAGAGCAGAGCAGGAGCTGTGTTTGTTTGCAGACGCTGCCCTGGCCCGGCGCTGACAGCAGTGGGGGGCTGACCCGCCGGTGTTACAGCTCTTGAATTATCCACTCCATAAAGGGAAAATCAATTTGCTTCTGGGATTGGGCATGTTTTCGGGGTTGTTAGAGGCTGTGTTTTTGTTTAGACTCACAACCACATCCAGGCTGGAAAGCAAATGTGTTTGGAGCTGTTCTGCAGCACAGAAAGGAGCTGGCGTGGATGGGGCTGGGCACTGGGGCTGTTCTCTGAGCTCCCTTTCTCACTTTCCTAGGCACAGTGGCAGCATCCCCATCATATCTCTAAAATTTCAGGGATTCCTGATTTTTAGCTGGGAATACTTCAGGAGATTTCTGGTTAGTGTAAAAACTTCCCTCTGCAACATTGAAGTGAATGCAGAACAGCTCCCTGATGTACTGGTGCAAGGAGCCCAAGCAGATGGGGTTAATACAGCCCTTTGTTATCCTGCCTGACCCACTTGTCAGCCCTTGAGCTGCTATAAATGCACGTGGAGGGGCCAGACTTAAAATAAATCTCGAGGCATTTGGCAAACAGCAGCTAATTGAAGGGCACACGCTGCCCATCATGTGCTGGGGAGGAGAAGCCTGGGGCAAAGGCTTAAAAACGAGGTCTGAGGTTCCTGTTCTCAGAACTGGCTGTGTGGGACTCTGTAAATATTTACACAGCACCTCTGAAATCCAAGCTGTTTCCAAGGTGGTGAAGTGGTTTGGCCTGGGGCAGCTCCTGGCAGATGCCCAGGAGTGGAGCCACAGGAAAGCTGGGGATGCTGCAGCTGCCCTTCTGTCTGGATAAACAGCACATTTGGGAGAGGCAGTGAGGGGGGTCCTGCCTCAATGCCATGCACAGAAATGGGTTAAAATAGTGAGGTTTCATGGTAACAGTTGCAGTTTTGCTGGCTCTTTGCTGGGCTGAAGCCTGCAGCTGAGCAGTGAATGAGACTTCTCTCCCTGGGCTTTCATTTGTTCATAAGTTGCACATATTCTGACATGGTTGCTTCTCTGATTTTTTTCCTACCCTTAAAAAAAAAACAAAAAACCAACAAAACAAAGAGTGTTATTTAAGCAATGGCACTTTTGGGACTTTTTGTAAACATGTGAAGTTTTATAAACAACGTGTTTTTCTTCCCACAAAACAATGCCTGTCCCACAATGGCATTCCCACAAAACACTGTGGGAAGAAGGGATTCATTTTATGACTTTTAAAATCTTGTTTAAATCACTGCTGCCAGGAGGGGAAGGGAGAGCAGCTCTGGATCCCTCTGTACCTCCAAAGCAGCTTGGTGCCTCTCTGCCTAGGTTGGGGTCAAGCTGCTATCACCTACCTTTCCTTGACAGAAAGAAAAGCAATTTTCCATGTGAAACAAAGGCCATTTATATTTTGATTTCCCCTGTTTGTCCAGGACATATGAGCTGTTTTTTCTTGGCTTTCTCTAATCTCAAATCCAATCCCAATCCTTAAGAAATTAAGCGGGCTGGGGAGAGAAAGAGAAAAGAACTGATTCTTCTTCCTCCCCATCCTGCTCCTCCTCCTTTGCCAGCTGCTCTGAGTTTTGAATACTTTGCTACCTATCTTGTGGCTGTCAAGGTCAGCCTGAAGGAGGGAGGGGACTCATTGTCATTCAAATAGCTACAAACTGTAATACAAATAAGGCCAGAGCAGAGCTAGGAGGTTGATTCAATACAAAGAGGCTCTGTCCACAGGTCGATACTCTGCCCTTTCCAAAATTTCACCCTCACACTCCTCAGTGTGCAAATACCAGAGCAGAACTTGAAGCCGGGGCTGCTGTTTTGAGGGCTCTGACCAGATCAGAAGTTCTGGGATGGGGAGGGAAAAGCAGAGAAATTAGGTTGAGAGGAATGAAAAAAAAAATCTGACCGTTTTTCTTTCTTTTTTTATCTGTGTGTCCCTAGGTTGCAAACTTCTCTCCATGGCTTAAATGGACATTGGAGCATGTCTCTCTGATGGAATGTACAACCCCAGATGATCCAATTCTTCAAGAACTAAATTCCAAGAAAAAGAACACAATCCTTTCTACAATTTGCTTGTTTTAATGTATGGCTTGCTTTCACACACAAAACCTGAGTTTTAATTTCTGTATGCAGAAAGACAAGGGTCTGCCTTCAGTAAACCCTCACCAGGAGAGGTTTAGCCACAGGACACAGAGAGGTGGAAGGAACTTGGAAGCACTGTGAGAAGGTGAAAGGAAATACCCAGCTTGTCCTTTTTTAAGCCCATCTGGGGAAGATGAAGCAACTCCCTTATGGCTGGAAGTAGTGGAGTCAATCAGTTCAGCCTGGGGCTGGGGTGGTGACTGGCAGGGACCTGCTGCAGCTTTTCCTTTTTGCCTTAAGTTGGACCCTGTGCTGCTCTCAGCCAGTGCTGGGGGTGGAAGCCCAGGGGCAAAGATGGTTGTGGTGAGGAGGAGGAATGTGAAAGTGTTCACCTTCGCCTTCCTGCTGATCACAGTGACATCCTTCGTGCTGAACTACACTCACCAGGTGACTTCCACCACCTGGGACCCCCGACATCTCGTGGTGCAGTTCTCAGAGCACGTCCAGAAGCTCTTCAAGTACCCCAGGAGACCCTGCAGCTGCCACACGTGCATTTCAGAGCTGGGACATTCCCTCTGGTTCGACCAGAGATTTAACTCAACTATGCAACCTTTCCTGACCTCACACAATGCCTTGATCCCAGAAGACAGCTACAGGTGGTGGCTGGTAAGTGGGGATGTGGGTACAGCCCAGGCTTTGGGTGGCAGTCGTGGTGTCAGGCTTGCAGGGGTGCCAGGCACATAGAAAGAGATGTTTTCTGCCCAGAGCATTTGCTGTCTCAGCTGACAAGGCAGAGGTGGAAGGAGTGGGTGTTTGTGCTGCTGTTTACCTCAGAGGGGCTTGGAGTGCACATTCACTTGCGCCAAGCTAGAGAAGTCCCTGACAGGGTTAGGTGGTAGATCCACAATTTGCAAATGTCAGTACTGTCATTTTCTCCCTTCTCTTCCAAAGACCAGGTTTTGTAACCCCTCTGTTTCTGCTTCACATGGGCTTTTTGCCATTCATCAAGGTGGATAATCAAACTAATTGTGAAGTGTGTGATTCCCCCAGGGGTTCTCCCTACCATACGAAATGTAAATAATTAGCAGGATTATTTGGGAAATTATTTATTCCATGCTTATGAGAACATTCTCTGTTGTGGCTGATGATGTAAAACAGATCCAGAAAGCTCATGGGTGGCTGTGGGTCACTGGGAAGGAGCAGCCCCAGGTGTATCCTTGAACAGGGTGGTCCAGCTACTCCTTGAAGCCTGATCCAAGCATCATGAAAGCAAGTGGATGCCTTGTTCCTAAAGCACAGAAGGGAAAAAGATGCATCCTGTTGTTTTGCTTAACAAAAGCCCCTTTTATGTTCTCTTGAAACAGGACATCAGTTGTTTGATTTACTCCTGGCTGTGCTGCTGAGGTGCTCAAGTGCAGGTTCTGCTGCAACAACCCCAGTGAAATCACAGTTTCTTTGCACTTGTTTTCCCTCTTTTCTGGAAAAATAGTCCCCTGTGCCTTTCTTTGAACCCACAGCAGCCTGCAACTTGGTGTCCTTGGTGTCCTGAAGCAAGCACAACCCTTGTTTGTGGAATTCTGGGCTTTCAGGCCTTCTCTGGCATCCTGAGGGGATGGCACCCACTATTGCAGTGAGGGTATTTGGGTTTTAGGGGGGATGTGGGAATGAGGCTGTATCAGATTTATCACTTCTCACTCCACTGGCTGTTGCATTTAGTGTTGAAAAATAAATCCCACTGAACTCTGCCACCTTTAATTGTTGTGTAAATGATCTCATTGCTTTATGACGAGGCCCTCCTTTTTACAATGAGTCTCAAGTACTGCAGGTGCTGTATCTTTTCACCTGTCCCTTGGCCATGACTTTGATTTCCCATTGATTGTGGGGTTTTTTGCAGCTTCCAGACACTTTTCCTTCTGGTCCCCATGTTTAATGTCTGGGCTTTGCTGGGGCATTGAGCAGGGAAGGTGGCAAGCTCAGGTCCTTGTCCTTGTCCTTGCCCTGGCTTGAGTTTTCACCAGGGAGCTGGGCTGATGTGACCTCTGGCAGTTTTCAAAGGAGTGGACACAGCCCAGATTGAGCTCAGTAATGAGAGGATGAGGTTATTCATGGACACCTTGAGCAAAGCCACTCTGCATTCTGCACTCAGAACTCACTGATTTAAGCATGAGGTTTGGCTGCATTCTCTCTTAGGAAAAAAAGAAAAAAATAAAAAGCTTGGGACTCTACAGAAGTCTGAATATCTAATGCCCCTTGTTGTAGTGAAACAGGTAAAAAAAAAGAAGCAGTGCTTCCTCAGCTTACAGAATCAGAGAGGTTGGAAAAGAGCTCTGAGATCATCGAGTCCAACCTGTGACTGAACAGCACCTTGTCAACCAGACCAGGGTAGCAAGTGCCACATCCAGTCTTTCCTTAAACATCTCCAGGGACAGTAACTCCACCACCTCCCTGGGCAGCCCATCCAATGTCTAATCATGCCTTCTGTGAGGAAATTCCTTCAAATGCCCAATTTAAACCTTCCAACCATAGTTTTAGACTGTGTCCTCTTGTCCTGTTGCCAGTTCCCTGGGGGAAGAGACTGACCCCCACCTGGCCTCCTTTCAGGTGGTTGTAGAGAGTGACAAGGTCACTCCTGAGCCTCCTTTTCTCCAGGCTAAACAACCCCAGCTCCCTCAGCCTCAGTCACCTCATAGCACTTGTGCTCCAGACCTTTCCCCAGCTTTGTTGCCTTTTCTGGACTTGCTCCAGCACCTCAATGTCTTTCTTGGAGTGAGTGACCCAGAACTGGACACTCCAGGTGTGCCCTCACCAGTGTGTTCAACCAGTTCAGCTCAACCTGAAACAGATTCTTTCAGAGAAGGTTTGTCCCTTTTTCAGCAGAATGAAAAAAGCAGATTTTCAGAACAGCCAAAAGTCTCCCCTCCTCATCCCGAACAAAAGCTGTTCATTAATTTTCAGGGCTGTCTCACCATCTTTTAGTGTTTTCATTCTTTTATTATTCAGATCATGTTCAAAGGGAATACACCACTTCAGAATACAAAATCAAAGCAATTTTTTTTCAGATGGTAAAAATAAATCTTCTAAGGTTCCTAGACTTTATCAATCTTCAACCTGGATATGTGGGATATTCGGATGTCCCACATGACTGCATTGTGTATTGGAAGTTTTTACTCACTGAAAGTCTTTGTCCTAATGTGTAGTAGATGAAGAGAGGGCCCTGACTCCTCTGAAAGATGGTTTTGGGTAAACCCCAGGCATGATGTGGCCTCACCTCCTCATTGCAACTGATTCCTTATGTACGTGTTGCTTTGGGTAAGCTTTTCCAAGAGAGTGTCATTTCTTCAGTAAATAATTCCCAGGTGCATCCTGAGGGCAACTCCCTCTTCACTGTTCATTTTTAGGCTCATCTTCAAAGCAATTCTGAGATTTTGGCCAGTCTTTAAGAAAACATTGCTCATGGCCATGCTTCACTCTTGTGTGCTCTGCCAGCTCAGTAATTTGTGACGTTTTGCTATATTTGCACATATAATGAGGTATGAGGAAACCTGAGATTGCTCCAACTTCTTTTTGGGGTGGGGGGGGGAATGACTGTGTGTTCATTCTCAGGAGCTGATTTCAGACAGTGGGGTGGTTTTGTTGAGCTGTAATTTTGTTGAGATGAGGCACTTAGATGCACTGGAGCTCTTTATTACACGGCTGTGACTTCCCTCCCTTGGGGAGACCCGTGTGATGCTGCCCTAAAAGCAGGCACAGCCCTTGCCTGTCCACCAAACTCTGCCCTCCCTTCCCCTTAACCCTGTGCTGTAGATGTGAATAAATGCTGCTCATCCCAACAGCCCTGCAGCATTAGGATCCCTCCAGTGCTAGGACAGTGAGGAGGATTTCAGAGTTAATGACCAGGATTGGAGACAAAGGGACATTTGGGACCAAAGAATGGGGTGGTTTCCCTGGCTTACAGCTCTTCCCATGGCTGCCAGGCTGCTTCATTATTATTTGGAGAATATATAGTTTGAACACTTTCAGCCTGGTAAGATGTGACCTTTAGAAGGAAATATTCCTGCTTGCTCTGAATAAAAGTGTTTGTGTATACTGGATTTGGTGCTGCCCCCTGTGCAGGGGGGAAGGAGGTCAGTGCCACCATCCCTGCAGTGGCTCATCTTGCTGCTTGGGGCAGGGCTGCTCCAGAAAAGGCTCCTGAAAATGTTCCTGGCTTTCCTTTGTTCATGGAAACAAGGGGGATGTTGTCAGGATTACTCCCTGCTTCTCATTTGCTTAAATATACAGAGCTGATAAACTGTCCCTTCATTATCAGGTAGCAAATAAGGGCCCAAATTCTCCCACGCACACCCCTGCAGCTGCTCTGTTCTTTTTGTGCCTTAAAGTTGGATTGGAATCCCCTGCTCTCAGGGAGGATCTGGGCATTAATAACACTTCAGGCTGTGAACATTTTGTTAGAAATCCCTCCCTTTTCTCCCTCTCACCCTTCCTGTCTCCCTCCTCCTCTCTCTCTCTTTCTCCTCTGCCTTCTCTCATCTGATGCTCAGGGACTGTGAGAATGTTTTTGCGAGGTGGTTCCTGGTGTTACGTGGTACATTCCTTTCTGTTTATGTTTTCTTTCTCACCTCACCTGCAAGCTTTCCATTGTTTTACCATGACACAAATGCTTTGGATATTCTCACTTTAATGTCTCATTAAATTTCACTAAATGTTCTCACTAAATCTCCTAACCCATATATAAGGAAACATGGCAAGAATTACATGCTGTGACAAAGCACAGCATTTATTTATAGTTTTCTTGTTTTGTTCTAAGGGCTGGATACATTGTTCTTGGTGGTCAGAAAGTATAAAAAACAGGAGATCAGAACCTGCTGTTCTAAGCCCAAATATTGAGGTTGATGGATTGAAGTTGTGATAAGTAAATTTAGGCTCAGAGTTTCCTGGCAATCTTCTCTGTATCACAATTCATAAACTATCATGTTGTAAGAACTTTTATCTCAAGTCTTAAAATGTTTGAGGATTTTGCATTTTCTTTGGAAGAAAGCTCAGATCTTGGGGCCATGTTATTAGCGTATCAAAAAGAAAATATTACTTTAAACTCACTATGTTTGTAGGAAAAATGTAACATATAGCTTAAAAATTTGCTTTCAGCTGGTGAACAAAGGGGCATCCCCACCCAACACGTGCTGGGGAAGTTGGGGCAGCTGCACTGATCTTTAAGGCAGCAGCAGAGCTGCTTGGCACCTGAGTCATGCATTTTGAATGCTCTCTGAGGAAAATGTGTCCAAATACTTTGATCACCAGAAGTTTCCTTTGAATCTGGGATGCTGTCTGTGACACTTGGAAAGCAATACAGAGGGCTCAGCACTTTGAAGGTGGCATGCAGCTACCAGATCACTGCAGAAGGGGGTACCAAATCCCAAATCCAGGCCAGGCTCCAGGCTCTGGTCCCAGTCCCAGCAGCCCCACCTGCAGCTGAGCTGCTTGGTTGTAAGTCTGACATTTAGACCAGATGTGGACATATGGGAAGAACCTGACCCTGGGCCACCTCTCACCCTCAGTGGCAGCCCCCACATAAGTCCAGCTGGGCTGGAGCTGCTTCTCCTGTGGTGAGGACAGATGGATGTGGAGGTGGCCCAAGCTCACAGGTCTCTGTCAGCACAAGGGTCAGAGTAGTGTAGGGGTGACCCATGCCAACCATGGAAGTCAGAAATTGTACAACTCAGCATATTATTGTGTGATATTTACAGAATATATGCATGTATATATTTATATTTGAGAATGTAAATTTTTTGACTACATAGATCAATAAACAAAGCCCAAACGCTTGACAGTTCCTCTATTCTTCCCCTTCTACTCTTAGATGCATAGTAATTGAAGGACATTAAATATAGCAAGAATAAAGCCATATTTTCCAGACCAAAGAGGCATCTTTAAAATTGGTGATTTCCTTTTAGGCTCTCCTTGAGTCTGTAGAATGGAGATTACCTGGATTTGCCCCACCTGACTCTTGCTAGGATTAATCCTATAGCTGGAAAGTGCTGCATGAGAGTTAAATGCCTCCAAACTGCAGCAGTGAGGCAATTAGTAGCTGGGCAAAAGAGATTCTTATGGGGCTTTATTTGCTCTTTATCTTTGAAAAACAGTTAAAAAAATTAGAAAAACCACAAAGCCCAGTATTGCTACCCCAGCTTGCCCCAGGCTGCCTCACAAGTGCTGCCACAGCTGTACCTGTCTGTCCACCACGAGGGTTCTGCCTTGCTCCATGTTCTGTCTGCATCTACATCACACCCATGATTGCAGGCTGATCTATTACACCTGCCAATAATTTGGGGTTTTGAAGCTGTGCTTAATAAACTGCCAGACTTGGTTGTGGGTGCAGGATGCACACCAGGAGAGCTTTCCTTGGAGGTTCTCCTGACTCCTTTGAGGCCCCAGGATAAGAAGGACGTGGATGGAGCAAGTCCAGAGGAGGCCAGGAAGATACCTGGAAAACCTTTCTTGTAAAGACAGACTGAGAGAATTGGGGTTGTTGAACCTGAAGAAGAGAAGGCTCTGGGGAAACTTCGTTACCAGCTTTCAATATCTAAAGATATTGAGAGGAGATATTGAAAGGATAAAGATATTGAAAGGAGAGCTGGACAGGGACTTTTCACAAGGGCATGTACTGATAGGACAAGAGGGAATGGCTTTAACTTGGAAGAGGACAGGTTTAAGATTAGTTATTAGGAAGAAATTCTTTCCTTTGAGGATGGTGAGGCGCTGGCACAGGTTGCCCAAAGAAGTGGATGCCCCATCCCTGGTGGTTTACAAGGCCAGGTTGGATGGGGCTTGGAGCAACCTGGTCTGGTGGGCCCTGTCCCTGCTCGTGGTACAGGTATTGGAACAAGATGATCTTTAAGGCCTCTTCCAACCCAAACCATTCTGTGATCCATGGCTGTAGCTGTGTCCTCACCACTCCAAACCATTAGCTCTGAGCAGCCCTGGCTGAATTCACACTCTCCCTTTGCAACCCCTTAGCCAAGTTTTGGGTATTGCTGCTTGGTAGTGCTGTCAGTGTGCTGGTCTTAGAGAGACCAGTGAAACCTCCTGAGAAGTTTACAAAGCAGCAAATCCCTTCTCATCCTCTGTGGAAGAGTGCACAGTGATGAGGAGGGAACAACAGGATCTTCCTTGGAGAGCCATTCATGGATGAATAAAGGGAGTGCATGAACTTCAAGGGTTCTTTTTTATTTTTTTTTCTTGCTTTTTTAAAATGAGAAGATGTAAAACCAGCTACTTCACTTCTGTGTGTGAAATGGGGAGTTTCTAAGGCTGGGAAATGATTAAGGAAAATTCTCAATATGAGCTCCCAAATACAGTTTATAACAACCTAAGGTGGAGAGTTGACTCTCAAGTGACACACAAATATCTTATGGAGGGAAGCCGGACTGTTGAGTGATATTTTATATGGGACACAAGATGGGTTAAAGATACTTTATGATCTTGGACAAAAAGTCGAACTGCTTCTTTAGACACACATATCACTTGCACAGACTTCTGAGAAAAGCAGCCACTTCACTCAGGACACAGGGGTCAAGTATTTCAGTGTAGTTAAGGCTACCTGTAGCAGCTATAACCATACACATATCCCTGTCACACATCCGCAGCACCTGGAGGGAGAATGCTGTCCTAGCAAAGCCACATGGCACTGCTGTGGCTCTGCCTTGCACAACATGGACAGACTTTCACTCTGTGTTTTTGTTGATTTCCTTTTGGGAAAGGCCAGACTGATGGGAGCTTGATAAGGAGGAGAAAAAAAAAAAAAAAGAAAAGACAACAATACTTTAAAAAAAGGACAAAAATTTGGTGTGGGAAAATAAACTATAATCGGTTTGTAATTGTAATGCTATTAGTGTGGTCTCTTTTCAATAAGCCAAGCAAACATTGTGCAATGAGGAACTGGCTGCATGTACATTTATAAGCTGAATATGCCTTGGAGTTAATCAGCTTTATTTCTTCCTCTTCTCTGTTCTGCTGAAACGTCAAAGAGTAACCACTGTTGATAGAAGATTAGGCCTGAAACGTGTATTTCAAACAGATAATCATTGGGAAATCAAAACAGAGCACTTGAAATGAGTTTAGGACAGATGTCTCATTGTATGGATGCTCAGCACACACTGCAATAAGGTCATCACTGTATTTGAGGTCACTGAGGGAATTTCTGGCATTAGTAATGGTCTTTCCCATGGAAGTTGTGTGCAACAGAGGGATTGTAGGACAATGGTGTCCTGCTTTCAGGTTGGTGTTGGTTCCCATGTTTCAGCTTGGGTGCAGTAATGTTAATCTGGACAGAAGCATGAAAGAATGGTGGATGCCTGAGCTGTGTAAATGGAGGTGCCTATCCAGGATGTTTCTTAGTATCTTAATGTAGCAAAAATGCATCACTACTCCAGGTCACTACAAATCACTACTCCAGGTCTTCCCCTTTTCTGATGCTGTCAGTCTGGACCAAAAAGAAAATGTAACTTAAAAAGGGCACTCAGGTACTTGGAATTTTCTGAAAATTGCCTTCCTGTTATTGAATTTTCTTAGGCAAAATCAGTTCAAGAATAAGGTTTTGGTGGGTTTCCTTTTCATTTCTTAAAGACACTTAAGAGTCAGCTCATCTTTACAGAGAAAGAGAGTATAGATGGTATATGCAAATGAGTTCAAATTACTCAAAATAAGTTCCTTTTTCAGAAAAGATTGTATTTTACTACATTATACACCTGTACTAGACTCTGACATAGATGAAGTCTCAAATTATTTTGAAGACTACAGATTTTCTATCATTGGTTTTCTCATTCAAAGTAAGATGAGGTTAGATTCTACTCATAAAGAACACACAAGAGTTTAGATATGTGGCTGTATGTTTGTTAAATCACACACAAATTTAGAACATGACCTTTTTTATTTATATAATTGAGCTTTGCACTGAATAGTGACATACACGGTCATAATTACAGTGCTTGTCTGGTCATCCTAATTACTTTGCATCCTAATCACCTTGTGCAGTCCACATACAAGTATATAGATTAGGAAGGATTAGTGGGAAGGTTAAGTCTGTGTATGCATTTCTTTGTCTTCTTTCTTTCAAGTTCTCAATGTCATCTTCCAGCTCTGAGCTCAGAGACCTGTTGTTTGTTTCAGTGCAAATAAGGTCCTGCAAAAAGCACAGAATTTAAACAAAAATTACAGTGCTGCACCTGTTTGTGTGAGAGAGGGAGAGAGCAGGACACATTAACAGTTCCTGGTGCAGTCAAGGGAAGCAGATTGGAAACTAAAGCCAGGTTAGCCCAGGTTGTTCCTGGAGTCGTGGGAAAAGGTGCTTCTCTTCTCTCCCTCCCTGTCTTTCCATGCCCTGGGCTGGCAGAGCAAGACAGAGCCTTTTTGGCTTTGTGCTGGAGCCATTCTCCTTTGTGAGCTTGGAAGCACGTGGCACCACGAGGGTGAGCAATGCTGTGTGTGAGCATGCCAGCACTGCCAGCCTCTTCAGTAAATCTCAGAGAGCTGAGCCCCACAAGGGGAGTGTCTGACCATCACCTGCCCTGCACCTCTCCTGAGCTTTCCTAATCCAGCCATTGTTTCCACCATGCACCACAGAGCTGCTACAGAGCAATTCTTCTCCCTGGCAACAGACACAATGACCAAATCCGGGTGGTTTTCTTCATCCTGGAGGGGTTTTTTAGATGATTATACATCTCCAGCCCTCAGGGCCAGTTCTAGTAGAGTTTCTTATTGCATGAGCAGCTGGTTCCTCCACAGTTCACTTCCCATCTCCCTCTCCCACTCCTGGCATATGCCAAAATTTGTGGCAGGGATATTGGCCACTTCTGTCTTCCATCAGCTCCCCTGAGGCTTTTCTGTCATTTATAGGAGAGTTAAAAGAAATCTTACACATAAATAAATAAAAGAAATCTTACACATATCTTAACAGAAAATACCTGACCCAGAGTGGGTTTAGGCTTATAGAACACCAGAGGAACATTTATTCTGCCAAGGCCAGCCTCAGGGAAAATACTTGATCTGTTCTGTCATGGCTAGATAGAGGAAGTGTGGGAATCTGATGAGGAGGAGGAGGAGAAAAAGGAAGCCAAGTTTGAAAAGTTAAGGAGTTTTTCACTTGATTTTTTTCACACTTTGGCTCCCAACACGAAGCCTGGTACTGCAGAAGGCAGTATCTGTGGGTAGCTGCAGGATTGCTCTTTGAGGAGATGTTTCAAAGCCATCCCTAGCTCACAGAAAAGCTGCCTGTGTTGGTAACCTGGACTGCTTTTTCTCCTAACAGAAGCTGCAGGGAGAGAAAGCCCCAAAGAGCTTGAATGCCACTCTGGCAGAGCTGTTTGGGGTGATCCCTGGGGACGGGGACCCTCTGCAGGAGCGCGGCTCCGACTCCTGCCGGCGCTGCGCCGTCGTGGGCAACTCGGGCAACCTGCGGCAGTCCCAGTACGGCCACGACATCGACTCCCACGACTTCGTGCTCAGGTGAGAGGAAACACTCAGCCACAGCTGCCTTTGCTGGCTCAAATTCACTGGTAATAGGGGGGACGAGTGAGTAAACAAGGTTTCAGGGTCTGTCTAGTGAAACCTGGTACTTAAGTCTAAGTTTCAGGGGCATCAACTATGTGTGTTGGAGATATCATCTTGTGTTTTAACTTGGATGAAAAAACATTAATAGGTATTGATGGTGTAGCTTGTTCTGCACAGTCCATGATTGCCTGTGTTAAAAAATATGGGAGAAAAAAAGATTTGCACTTATGAGTAAGAGTTCAAGCATTTCTGCAGCCAGTGCTCACAAGTGATCTTTCAGACATTTAGCTGACTGTATAAGATTTGACTTTCTTGAACTAGATCATTCTTAAGCAGTGGTAGGGTGGGGAAGCCAAAGACACTTTTCAGTGGACATGAGTCACCTGTTTGGCTGCAGGTAATTAGTAAAGGATGGCATTGTTTCTCCCTTTTGAGGCAGCAAGGTTGGCTGCTTTGTTCTACTGAAAGGCATGCAGGAGCTAGGTAAGGAGATCTTATCACCCAGGGGGCAACCAAAATATCTGGACTAAATTAATCTCCAATGTGTCATCTGCAATTGTGATATACTCCAATTACAAGGCCAGCTCACCCGAATTTTTTCACTTGAAACAAACTCAGGATGATTTTTTTTTCTTTCACACCACATCTGCCAGCACAGTACAATTTGGAGAGCAGTGAAGGGCAGGATGGGAGGGATTGCTCTTGAAATGCCACATGTGGGATTATTCTCTCAAAAGCAACAAAAGCCTTAGTAGGAAGCTGTGCACTGAAGTCAAGAACAAATCAACAAAAGATCAACACTGTTTGAACTGTTAAGCCACCTTGGCTTCTGATGTGGCTTGAGCATGGCAGAGTCTTTAGATGACACCTACATCTTCACAAATCATATCTGGAGTAGCTTCCTTCAGTTGCATGTCTTGCTCCCTGCCAAAAGTACCTCCCCAAAGGCAGAGGCACCATCTTGGTCTTCAGATCCATGAAAGGTAAGGGAGAACCCACTACATTATTCCTACAGGTTGTAAATGTGGGACAGCTGCAAATATGGGAAGCTATGGTGCATTTATGCTTAACTCTGTGTGCTTCCATGTGGAGACAGTCCCATTCCTGTGCGGACTTTTTATATTGCCTGTCTTACATTTCCAGACCCCTGCAGAAAAGACCTTGCAGGACACAAAAGCTGGTAGTAATAACTAAAGAGTAACACACCCAGGTGCATGTTTCTGCTCCAAGGCCTTGCTCATCCCATAGCCAGCCATCCCTGGCAAGGGCAAAACTCTGGGTGACTTAGTGAACCTTGCAGTCTGAGATTTATATTTCAGCCAGAACTTAAGCCAGATCTGAAAGGACTACACAAGGTTTTAGCATTCACTGAGGGAATTCGTGCAGAGAAGGTGACCCTCTATGCATCAAACACAAAATCTCTGACCTGAAATTCACCTCCACATGCTTTGGCAATACAGCCAAGTGCAGGAGAGAGCCGAGGAGTCTGGGGAGTCACCTTTCCTTCCAAATAGCTCACTTTTATTTGTATAACTATCTGCTTTCCAACAGAAGGAATTTCCAACAGAAGGTATTTCCTTCCAACAGAAGGAAGTTCCTGCTTGGTCCTTCCTGCTGAGCCTGGGTGTGAGCTCTGCCTTTTGCTGTGTGGCACCGACAGCCCCACCATGGTGGCAGGAAAGGTGCATGGACCCAAGGGCAGGCTGTAAGATAAACAACATGTCACCCTTGGTTTTGTCTTGATGGAAAGAAGGAAAGATCCAAATTTTATACCTTTGACTGACTAATCTCAAGGCAAAACACAGAAAGTCCTGTGATTTTCCAGTGTTTCTACCCAGTGATGTGGGTCTCTGGCAGGGAAGGTGGTAAAAGGGAGCTCAGTAACAAATCCACGAGCTGGCAGGATATTCTAACTACACTAATAGCTCCCTTGAAGGGAGTTAGAAGAAACTTAAGTAATTCACCTGGGGGAGAGCTGCAATAACACAGCCTGGCACAGACTTGATAAACAGATTTTGACTCTCCTGTTATCATTAACCAGGGCAGCATGTTGTCTGGCAATGTATGATGCTCCTCATTACCTCGTCAACTACATCCTTCCTTGTCCTCCCTGTGCTTCTGCCAGGAGCTGAGATAATGTTTTTGCAGGAAAAAAAAAAACCAACATTTTGCTCAGAGACAACTGAGGGGTTTCTCCATGGTTTTGCACAGCACTATGAATTCATACAAGTTGCTTCAGGGATCTCTAATGTGCGCTGTGCTGCACCACAGAAATATGCAAATCTCTGCCACTGAGGAGCTGAAGCATCAGGGAGAGAATTGCTGATGTGTTCCCAGATTGGCTTTCAGAAGTGAACACAGGCATAGAGGCATTTCTGCAGTCCTGAGTTCAGAAATCCCCTCTCTGTTCCCTGTATGGGCCACTCATTTAAGAGTTGGACTCAGTGATCCTTGTGGATCCCTTCCAACTCAGAAAATCCCATGATTCTGGGAATCTGTGATACATCCAGCATGAGGTAGGGTAGCCCTGTTTGGCCAACACACCTTAACTGAGCCCTGGAGGCTCTGGGCAGATTCCATGCCCTGACCCCAGGGTTACCTAAAGCACCCCATGTGTGTGCAGAGTGACCCTGAGTATCTGTTGGATTTGGAGTACCTACTGCAAAGTAAAAGTAAGGTTTGAGTAAATGAAGGGTCAGCAGCAGGTCCTGTATCTGTCACTGTCTCTGTGTCTATTTGGCACTGACTTTTGTGCCTTTTTTTGGGACAACCATAAGGAATATTTGCTGCTTCTCATCACACATAGCATTCATTCAAAGACATTCAAATACACCTGGATGAATAAGGGGAAATGGAACTGCAAGAAGTCAAGCTGATCTACTTCAGGGCAGTGTTTTTCTCACCAGCTGGAGGATGCAGCTTTAGGATGAAGTGAGAAGTGTCCTCACCACTCTTTTGATGACTGTAAAGGGAACACAGGAATGTGCTCAGAGATACACTTGATGCACTCCTGTTCAGTCCAAGGAATTCCACACTAAAGCTGAGCTTTCATTTACTGTTCAGTCACATGGGTTATGGTCATTCCAGCTTGCCTGAGGACCCCTACACCTCTCAGGGCTGTCTGAAGGCCCTGCATACAGGACTCTCCTTAGCCATGGGAGCGTATTCCTGACCTCAAACAAATGACTTGGTGAAAACTCACATGTACTTGTGCTTACCTAATTCCTCTTCTGTCTCAATTGTTATTTTTGGGCTGCAGAATGAACCGTGCCCCCACTGCTGGCTACGAAACAGATGTTGGGAGCAAGACCACTCACCACTTTGTTTATCCTGAGAGCTACAGAGAGCTGGCAGCAAATGTGAGCATGATCCTGATCCCCTTCAAAACCCTGGATCTGCGTTGGGTCGTCACTGCTCTCACCACAGGCACCATCAACTTGTGAGTAAGGGCAGGCACAAGGGCTGGGAGCTCCATGTTTCATGTTGCTGTAGGAGATTGTAGCCTATATGTGGCAAATCCCTGCTTCTGGTAAGGCCTAGGGGTGCTTTACAGACCCTCTCAATTCAGAGTTCAGCCCTAAGCACTTGGTTTCTAGGAAAAGCTTAATGTTATGGTGCAATTGTTGAGGCAAGGATTGAGATCCAGTCCTTTACGTCCCCAGTGGTCTCAGAGAAATGAAGAGGGGAGTTTTTGCTGGTGGAGGTGACCAGTTTGGTGAGAAGGCTTGTAAGCTTTGGTGTTTAGTGCCTCATTTTGGGCTTTTCTGCTTATCCTTCCTCCTGTCTGGTTCCTTGGAGTCAGTTCACTTGCAGAAGAGGATGAGGAGGCAGAGAGGGCTGTGCAGGCTACTCACCTGAGGCAGGGAGAGCAGATGCAGACTGCAGTACTTGGTGTCCCATCCAGAGGATGAGCTCCCCTGGACAGGTTGGTCAGGAATTTGGTCTGTCTTTCCTGGTGGAATGCTGAGAACTGTGCAGAGGAAACAATGTTTTATGTGTCACGTGCATGTCTTAGCCTTAAATTCAAGAGTTCTACTTGGCAATAATGTGGCACACTGGAATTTATTCCCCAGTTCTTTCCTGAGTGCTGTCAGAAGTAAAGGTTGTCTCCTGCTAGATTTATGGCAGCACCAGAATTAGAAATGTGATCAAAATGCATGTTTCTTCTGGAAGCCTGCTAGCAGATTCTTTTCCTCCCTCTAAGCTGGCTTTTCCTAATCCAGAGAATGAAATACGTGACATTTGTGCTGTGTGTGAGGTTATCTGCTGGATGGGAAACCACAGCCCTGTGGGGTTGCTTGGTGACACTCTGCTACACACAGGCAGCAAGAACAGATCACATTGCTTTACTCCAGAGGGAAATAGTTCAAGACATTTCAACTTTTTTCCCAGTTTCAAAGTCTCAGAATATTTAAACTTGGGAAAGTGTGTCTTGGGCTTGCTGACTGGGCATAAGACCCATTTCACAATTTTAAGACTCTTTGATGGAAAAACAAATGAAGATT
This sequence comes from Loriotus luctuosus, assembly GCA_035582745.1. Taxonomy (NCBI): domain Eukaryota; kingdom Metazoa; phylum Chordata; class Aves; order Passeriformes; family Thraupidae; genus Loriotus; species Loriotus luctuosus. Next base: position 144,784,545 of record JAWWEY010000115.1, on the reverse strand, counting down.
TATTTCTTCTCTTCATTTCCTTTCCTCTCTTTGTAGATACATTTTGGATTCTTTTCATTTATTATTAAGATTCCCTTAACTTGTAAAAAATCTGTGTTAGCTTCCTTTTACCTTTTTTATCACCAGCATTTAATACATACAATCATAAACTGACTTTAAAAAAACCCACCTTCAAGACAAACTCATAACTTGGAAAAATCAGTACACTTAGAAAAGTGTACCACTCACTACAAGTCATTGGGGTGCTGAAGCCTGCCCAGGGAAGGGTCATGGAACTGGGGAAGGGTCTGCAGGACAAGTCTGATGAGGAGCAGCTGAGGGAACTGGGGGTGCTCAGCTTGGACAAAAGGATGCTCAGGGGAGTCCTTACCATTCTCTACAGCTCCCTGACATGAGCTGTAGCCAGGTGGGGGTTGGTCTCTTCTCTCAAATAATAAGAGACAGGAAAAGAGGAAATGCCTCAAGTTTCACCAGGGGAGGTTTAGATTGAATATCAAAACCAATTTCTTCACCAGAAGAGTTATCCAGCACTGGAGCATGGGAGTGGTGGTGTCACCATCCCTGAAAGGATTTAAAACACATATAGGTGTGGATCTTAGGGACATGGTTTAGTGATGACTTGGCAGTGGTGGGTTAACTTTTGGACTCAATGATCTTAGAGGTCTTTCCAACCTAAATGATTCTATTGTTCTATAATTTACATGGGCACATGTTTTTCAGGCAGGTCCACTGCCTGTCCCTGCCCCAGGGGAAAGCTCTTGGTGCTTCTGAGCTCTGAGCCCTGCACTGATTTCAAGTGAGCCCTTAGTAGTTAGGGAGATATAACTGACCACAATGCAGTCACAGCACATGAAAAGGAAAACACCTTTGCTCAATAAATTACAGGATATATTATATATTTATAATTAGATTGTATGCATGGGCTTGGTAAGCATTTGGTATAAATTAGTGTGCAATTATTTAACCACACGAAAGAAACACCACTATTTTAAGATGTTTGCCATACTCAGAGCAGAGAAATTGCATAATTAATAAGCTGGAATAATAAAAGCAGAAAATCATAAGCATACAAATCATAGCAATGTACATAGCATAATTTTAGCCTTGTAGAACAAACCTACGAGCCTGTGTTAAACACACAGTGTCAGACAATGGGTATAAGGAAATTGTTGAGTGCACATTTTTAAAGGGGAGAAAACATGAAATAAAAATAAAACACATTTGAAAGTCAGTATTTTAGAAAAGAAGAAGTACTTATCTCCTTACCCTGGTCTGCCTGGGCATTGTTTCACGTGCACAGCCTGCATAGTGTCTGCTGAGTTTAGGGCTAACGAGAACCCAAGTGCACTCATAGCTAAAAAAGATAAGCATCCTCTATTGGTTAGACTTTTACACAGTCTTTAATTTTCTATATTTCAGCCAAATGAAAGAATTTCCTAAAAGTCAAAACCTGTGAGTTAAACATATTCTTCCCCTAGTATTATCACAATTCTTGCAATTTTTTATGATTCAAAACAAAAGCCAAACTTCAGATTGCCTTAATATTAACTTCAGTTGACAGCTGTGATTCTATCAGACATTCTCAGTCCCATTTGACTGATGTATTTCCATCTAAAAACATCTCTCTAAGACTAAGCATTATTCCAGAAAAGACTAAGAAATGCCTTTTCTGGGATGGGAAACTTTCAGGCTCTCAGGAACCATGTTATTTACCCTGGTTGCCTTCACTTGCAAGTCCTTTAGGAATCTGTATGGTGAAAAAACTCCACTTTGCTTGCAAAAACAGTTACTGTATTCTTCAAAATGTTACACATCTTGGGTCAAGGGTTGAGTAAATGTTTTCTACAATGAAATTAATGTTTCATACAGGGTCAATGACAGATTCCACTGGAGCCCTGCAAGGTGGCTCATGGAAAATGTTTCCCAGGTGATGTTCCACTGCCTGTAGCCACCTTCATCACAGGTGTCACTGTCCCACTCCTGTTGGTACCTCCTGGGTCACTCATTCCCTGGCTGCCCTGCAGCCCAGGGTTCACATGAGCATCAGAGCAGAGGTCTTAATCAGTGTGCCAATATTTTCTGTGTAATTTTATGAAATTCTGCAGTCACATGACAGCAGGACTTGGGTATTTTGAAACAATGAAGTAGCTCTTGGTTAAAATCACTGATATGTCACCTGCAAGAGCTCCAGCAGTCTCCTGGTTAGATCAGAGATGTCCACAACTACTGCCATGAACACTGCATACTCATCTCTTTGGTCTCCTACTGTATCTATCCATGACATACAGCCCTCTTGTTTCTTCCACATCACCTTTTTAGAAAAGTTTAACTGTTTATTTATATGATATTAAGGAGATTCTACCAGCAAAGAAGCCATTTTTGTCTTCATGAGCAAGCACAAAAAGGGCATGGGATCACCAGGACTGTGTTTCTGATTTGCTGATCAAGGCCAGGCATGGGCTGCAGCTGCAAGGGAATATTTGCTGAGTCCAGATTGAGAAGTCTTTATGAGTGTCCTTTTCCCCACCAGCATCACCTCCTAGGGGCACTGGAACCACCCATCTCCTCTCTCACTACCTCCAGCCCAGAGCACATGAGAACATTGCCAGGTCACCACAGGTTTGGGGAGATTCAGACTAAGTTTTAAAAGTTATGGTGTTCCCTGGTTCAAAGAAAATAAAACCTTTATGACAGGAACCTTGTCACCAAAAGCCAAGTGAAAACATTTAGACTGAACTAATGGAAGGTGATTTGGTGATTTACCACAACCCATCTAACAAGTGTGCAGGATGTATTTTGGGATATACTGCAATTACAAGGCCAGCTCACCCGAATTTTTTCACTTGAAACAAACTCAGGATGATTTTTTTCTTGCAGCACTCGTGATGAGCTGTACAATGCCAGTACACACTGTGCATGAGATATGGAGAATAAAAGTTTTTTTTATTTTCAAGACATGACTCATGATTTCAACCCAGTCATAAGGTGTAACTTGGAAGTTTTATGCTGGAAACTGCAGGAAGCCTTCAGCATGACCCTGGGGAGGAGGGGAAGAACTCTCTGAGAGGGGCTGTGTACTGGGAATGCCCGAGTTCCATATAACCACAGAACTGGTGAACTCTGCTGCCACCAGCTCTGAAAATCAGGTGGTAGCTCCGAGTATTAGGAGAGGAAAAGTCTCCCCCTGGTGGGAGAAGGTTTTTCTGCCATGAAATTAAATGGAAAGTCTTTCCCATCATCAAAGAGCAAAGACTGTAACAATAATGATCCAAGAATTAGAAGCCTTGAGCTCCACATAGTATTGACTCTACAGTATAGTCTCAACTAAATCTTCTGTGTCCTACTGTCAATAATTAACTTGAATACTTAAGAATGGAATAGTTTCCTATGAAATTGCTTCAGTGACAGCTCAGGTTTTTTCCTGCTGTGTTACTTAATTGCAGCCTCATTTTACAACAACTTCTTGAATTTACTACTTCAGAATCATTTGAATTTATCACTGTACATGAAGAATATTCTTTCTTTGGAATTACATGAAATTACTAATAAGTTGGACTTTTATTTATCATGGTGCTGTCTTTCTTTTTTCTTTAACAGCACATATGTTCCAGTTCCAAGGAAAATCAAAGTCAAAAAAGAAAAGGTGAGCAGTGCTGGTTTGGGGATTTGTTCTGCTAATTTATTTGTAGGTCTTTAGTCTGTTTGGGAGACTGCAAGCAAGCCCTTGACATTCATAAAAAGTTGCAGCCAAAATACAGCCTTTAAAAGGCTCAGCTAAGCTAAAGATTTGGCTCCAATGTGTCTTTTAGGCCATATATCAACCACTAAATAACTGTGGTTGGAAAGAAATTGCTTTTGTGGCTATATCATTGCATGAGCTCTGTTCTGAAGGTTGCATCACTTCCTCTGGTGCTGCCCAGGAACATTAAAAGTGCAGCATTGTCCTCCACAGTAACTGCTCTGTTCCTACCCATTGCAGCCATTTGTATGTAATGATACTGAGGAGAGACTTCAGAGGTTTTCTGAAATAATTTTAATATTTGAACACCAAGGGTGTTCCTGACTCGCAGGTCAGTTCCTTGCAATAAGCAGCTAAGTGAACTCTGAACACATAAAGCTGTGTGTTTCCAGGTCAGTGGAGAATTCCTGGTGGTAGGCCCTTAGCCCACAGCTGCAGTAATTACCTGTACCCAATTAAACAAGCTTGGAGGCTGAGCTCAGGCCAAGCCCAGCAAGGTTTTGCTCCAGGTGTGTTACAGCTCTCACAGGCAATGCTCAAGCACAGTTTGCATGAGAGCACAGACAGGGACAGGCTGGAGGCAGGATTTGCCACGGGGCAGGATGTTAATTCCCATGGAGGAACTTCAGCCCCTGTGCAAAGACTTCTGTTGTTGTAGCTGCATGGTTTGAGGCTTTAACCCAGGCAGGCTCTTCCTATAACCAGGAAGAACCTCCGGCTTCCTAAGAAACAAAGGTCTCATTCTCTCAGCCTTTGGAGAGACTGATTTTCCAAAGAAGTGCAGCTGTCTAGTCCATCAAGGGCTGTTAAACTGTGACATTAGTTCCAGAACATTAAAATTACAAATTAAGGCACACACCTTTCATTCAAGAAGCCAGGTTTTGCCAAAGCCTTCAGGTGACACCCTGAGCTAGTATCAGTTGATTTTCCTTTGCTTCAAACCATGGACCTCTAGGGTGCAATAAATAATCCCTTAGCTCATCCTCACCTGTTGTGAGGTACAGGATAACCTCTGCAAAACCCCTGTGAGAAGCAGCAGGGCAGTTTGTTAAACTCACAGCACAGCTGAGTGGCAGCAGCCCAGGGTACCATGATATGCAGCAGCTTCCTGAGCATGAGGAGAAGCCTGTGTTTCTTCCCACACTGTGCAATGCAAAAGAGCCTGTGAGAAGAGATTACACACAGATGCAATATCAGCAATTAACCTCTGACTTTGTAAAAGGAAAAGCTTTGCAGCTAACCACATACCACTGAAATGCTGTCACTCTAATTACAAACACAGCGTGGAGGGAAAAGTCTCTGTTTGCCTCACTCAGTGGAGGGGTTCAAACCAAGGGCTCCTACCAGTCCTTGGATTTACTGTACTCTCAGGTCTTATCTTAAGTGCTCTGTCTCTGGGAGATGACCTTTGTGAGAGAAACAAATGCATTTTACATCTTGTAAGAAAAAAAACATACAGCATAAAAAAGTGGCACATTTGAAAAACAGGACAAAATAAGCATGCATGACCTGATAGGCCTCCTGATAGTTGCATTTGGCCCTTGGTTTCCTTAGATCTGTACCTGTAGAGATACCAAGACATGGCTGGCACATTGTGCAGAAGAGGCAGTTGTTCTTAAGTTCCCACTCAAACTGATGGGAGCTGATGATCTTAAGGGTCTTTCCCAACCTGAATTAATCCATGGTTCTGTGAAACGTGTCATGGCATCTCATGTTTGCCTTGTTCAGGGCTCCAACTCCCCAGAGCTCACCTGTAGGGTGCTGCAGGGAGAGTTGAATGGCCAATACCCAATTTTCATCTCAGTTGTGCCATTTCATTTCCGTTGGTTTCAGTAGGAATCTCCAGGATTCCTACAGAAACAGGAGGGATATCAAGACCAAGGAAGGGCTATTGATATGTAATTGCACATGGGAAATATTCCTGAATGCACTTAATATGGGACTTATTTTTGCCTTCAAGGAATTACTATTGTTCCTTTCTTACCCAGTCCCCTACCCTGGTGTCCTTTAGGAATTTTGTGCTACCTTTGTTTTTTCCCCAGGGTATTTTACTAATGAGTCTTTCTCTCCAATTTTGCCTAGATCCTGGTTTATAATCCAGCTTTTATGAAATACATCTATGAAAACTGGCTGGAGCATCATGGAAGATACCCCTCCACAGGCCTTCTGTCTTTAATGTTTGCTCTCCATGTATGTGATGAGGTAAAGTCTGTCTATGTGTGGATATATGGATAAAAATCAGGACATTTCACACAGAAGAGCCAGGAACAACCCCTGGCCACTCATTCAGCCTTTGTTTCCCCCTCTCCACCTTCTCTTCAGACATGTGCAGACTCCTCAGAGACATGCAGACATGCTCCAGTGCCAGTGATGGGTTTTTTAATGTCAGCAAATCGTGGGGTTTACTATGTACTCCAGGAGAATATAATTAAACATAAACAGCGATTCCAGCTGGTATCAAAAGACATCTAAACATGAATGCTATCTGTGCCCATCTTGCTAGTGAAAGTTTGAATTATGTTTTGTCTCCTATTTTTAAATTCAGGCTTGTGGGTTTGTACTGTAGGTTATAGTAAGTCCTTTGCTCCAGGAGTCACTTGGGGACATTCTCTGGTTTGAGTGATGTGAGGTGCTCCAAGGTGACTGGAGACTCAGCTAGTTAGAGTAAGGCCAGGTCAGCTCTACAAAATCCTGCAAGTATGGGCTTGTTAGCATGGGACATCAAAGTCACTTTGCTGGCAAAATCCCTGTTCAGGACACACATCTGCTGCTGAGAGTTTTGCTTGGAGAGGTGATGGATACTCCTAAAGATACTGGAAGAAACTCTATCCTAGTCACAGCAGATTGGCTGGAGCCTGTTTTCTGGTAAGCAGGCAATGAACAGGGCTCTGACATTTCCAAAAACAACTTAGAAATAGCTCATATTTGAATGGACCTGGTTGTGGTTGATTTAGGGAGCTGGTTTGGGGCTATGACCTGTTCTAATCCAGTCAGACATAACAGCACTCTCAGTTTAAATAAATCAGTGGTGATGTTTGGATGTTACCATCAGAGGAGACAGGCATAGCCATCAGCAAACGAGCCTTTGGGAGAGGAGAGGCTGTGGCTGGGTGCACATGCAAAGAATATAAAACCCATTTTTCTCTGAAGTAACTGCAAATATAATACAGTCCAGCATATAAGTGTGGTCACCATGGGTCATTATTTGGGAGACCAGGACCAATCCAAATTTTTTTTCATTTTTTGTGGCTTAAATCAGCTGAAGAGGAGATTCCCATCCCAAGCCACAGATCTCCTGAGGTCAGTGATGCTTAAGGGATAGGAATGCATTTTCTTATTGCTAAACAAGAATTAATGGATACAAATCTCCTTTTCCCTCTGAATTGAGGTCTGGTGGTGTCTCAGCATAGCTTAGGATGTCACATGCCTTGGGTAGGCCCTGGGCTGTTTCTCTGTGGTCCTGTCATGCAGCAGAAGATCTCAGGATGCCACTGAGCACCTCAGGTGCTGCTGCCTGTAAATACACCGAGAACAAAGAGTTTCTTCAGCACTTCAGATGAGGAGCTTTCCAGTCCATAACACTGGTTCTCCCTTCCCTCCTAGGTGAATGTGTATGGCTTTGGAGCAGACAGCAAAGGACACTGGCACCATTACTGGGAGAACAACACTTCAGGTGGGGCTTTCCGGAAGACCGGCGTCCACGACGGGGATTTTGAGTTCAATATAACTTTGACTCTTGCCTCCATTGAGAAAATAAAATTTTTCAAGGGCAGATGACCCTGGCCACAGGGACAAGTGGGGGCTGCAATTTCCAGCATGCAGCAGAACAAAGCTCAGTGCAGATGATCTGGGCACCAGCCAGGTTTGAATGCGTGGATCTGCATTGGTGGGTTTGGAGCATCTCACGCCGCAGGGACGAGGCCGAGGCTTCCAAGCTGCACATGATTTCCCATCCTGGGATAGCCAGGAGCTGCCAATCAGCTGGAATAAATTAATCTCTGCTTAGGCTCTATGGCTCAATTCTTGAATTACTGATGAAAGATCTGCCTGTTGCAATTAGAGGAAGCGTGAGCACAGGAACTGCTGTCTGTGTGTCTGTTCTCTCCTCGAGCAAGGCAGCAGATCCTTGAAGAAGAGTGAAAATGACTTCTGGGACTTGAAATCTGCCAAGGCAGCTGTGAACATCATAGTAAGGATTACCTCAAAGAAATGAATTCACTTCTGCTGTTGATCTTCTTTTTGAACCACCTCTTCTCTGTTCTCTTATTACTTCTGTTTTCATGCTGTATTAAGGAAAACCATGATGAAGTTGCCTGGAGGAGTAAATATTTCAACCATTGCCTCATTTTGCATTGATAGTATCTAGAAAATATGAATCAAATAATCTCATGTATTATTTAATATTGCTTCCTACACAGCCATAATGATGGAGAAAATAATACTGAAAACTCCAGGAGAAAAAATGGCCTTTTTAGCCACTTGTTTGTCTCATTTGGTTATATGTAAATTTTGGGGTTTTCGGGGGTGTTTTGGTGGAAAATACTTTGGATTGGTTTTTTTTAATTTTTTTTATTTAATCAGTTTAAAATTGGAAAGTGGACTTTCTTCAAGTCATTTATATGTGCCTTTTATAACTGTGCAACAAATGTGATTTTTTTTAATATGACAAACCCTAAATTCAACATTTTTATAAAAGGGGAAAAATTAACCAAAGTTTAGCTTCTGTCTGGTATGCTTTTGTAGTCAAAACCAATAATAACAACTCCTATATTGTATTTGAACAAACACAAACAAGACAATTTTTGAAGGTAGCTTTTACCTTTTTTATGGGAAAACATTCAAAAGTCCCAAGGAAAATTTTCTTCTTAATTTTTTTACAAGTTTAAAAATGCAGTATCTCTTTACAAGGTCTCTATCCAAAATAGAAAAAGAAAATCATGGTTTGGAATATTAACTAGTTATACACTAAGAATCTTTTGCTCTGTAGGAGCACCCACAAAGACACCATCTGTCCAAGCTGATCTTAGAGCATGAGACAGATTTCAAAATCATGTACATCTCTGGAGACATGAGTATATTGATGTCAGTACCCCCAGGCAGTGAGAGGAGGGAAGTTACAATGGAGGTTTTATACTCACAGATTTTTGCTGGAATCAATGCATTAAAGCTTCAAGGACAGATAAAGCATAAATCCAAGTTCAGTCAGTGAAAAATAGAAAACTGTGGTCTTTTCTTCTCCATATGAAAACAGGACTCATGGATTATGCATCCACTTTCAGCCTTGGTGAAACCAGAGGGGTTCTTGCCACAGACTTCAAGGGACTTTTGATTGGGAAAAATGGCATATTTAATTTTTAATGTATCACATTGGTTGGAATTTCTAGCAAAAGAAATCATCATCTAAATGTCCTCCCTTCTATGCACCAGTTGTGGCAGAATGTCCAAGCAGATGAGTTTCTGAGTCAGTGAAAGCCCTTCAACAGTGATGAGCTTCATCCAAGATTTATCCCCTTGTCTGTCTGCACCAGTTGGTGCCAGTGAGGTGCCCTCCAAGGCAGCAGCACATGGCACAGTGGCATGGGCACAGTGGCATGGGCACTGGAATTTTGGGCCAACATGAATTGCTTTACCCACATGAGTATTACTGGACTTGTGGCTCATAAAGAGCCAAGAATGCCAAATGTCTGTGTGGGAATTGAGCTCCCTCAGCTTGACAACCTTCATTGCAGCAATATGGAAAGGGCAGGATTTTCAAATCCTCAAATCCTCATGATGAGACCGGTTCACAATCTTCATGTCAAGAAGCCATTTCCCAGCATGAACTGACCTGGATGTCACAGGCACAGCAGATTTGATGGGCTCACTGTCTTCTACAAGTCCTTTGTGAAAGAATGAAGCATTACTGCCTGCACCGTGTTTGTTTGCTTTAAGGATTCCAGCTTGTTTAAGTTGCTGTTAATCAATATGGCTCTTGTGAGATGCTGCAGTGATACAAACAAAGCAAGTTTAAGAGGTAAAAGACTACGTGTAAGGTGCCAGTCAGAGCTTCACAGTGTGGCTGGATTTTGGAGCTTCAAGTACTTTTCTTTTTTTCCTCATGGACAAATACTAGTAATTCAGAAACATTGACTGCTCTTTCAGTCATTTTTAGAAAGACTTGGAAGAAAACTCATGGTGGTTAAATCCCCTTGATGTTTTGTTGTTTTTGTATGATTTTTTTTTTCATCACAGGGGTCGATTTGGAATCAAAAACAGTGGAAAAAGAAGCCAACTATATTCTAGCCTGTGTTGTTTGAAAGTTTCCTTTTTCTCTTCTAATAAAATTTCCATTTCCCCCTGAACATTCTGCCTCTGACAGCACATATAAAACCTCATGGCTCATACATGCAGATAGATTTAGTGTCTTCATCATGGAACAAGCTGCAATTCCCATTTAATTTTGTTGCCAACAGCAAGCAGTAACTGTGTACCACTGATGTCCATTTTTCAGAATGTAGGGAGAGCAGAGAGTGGATCTCTCCAGGTGCAGGATGAGGAATAGTCTGTGCTATCACCTTCCTATTCCAGGGGAACTTTTTCCAGAATCTTTTAGGCAGTTGACTGTTGTGTTAGAATCTTGTCTCAGTTTCTCCACAATTTTGCTGCTCTTTCAATTGCCTTCAGAATCAGGAGATACCAGCAGATGATGCTGAGGGAAGAATTAATTCCTACTGGCATTGTTGAAGACTGTTTTCCTGTTAGAAACTTTCTGGGTTTATTTAGTTTAAAAGAATCAAGGAAAACATTTAACAACATGTCAAGGCTTCAAACTCTTGGACTGTATTTGCCACCACTGCAAAATCTCTGAAGCACTCCTTGAGTGTGTGTTATGTTTTTTACCAAAGCCAAATCTCTTGAGCACTTTTTTCCTCCCATGTCCAGGTTTTCTTTGTACTTTTCTCTGACTACACAATCAATTATGATTTTTTTTCCTCTAATGGTGGGAGTCTCACACAATCATTTGTTGACATTTTATTTATTTAATTTTTCATTATGATATGAATCAAAATAAATTTTTTATTGTAATCGAATCAAAGTGTTTCTGTGCACACTTCTTTTTCCACAGTATTTCATTAACTCCTAGAACCTCCTCTGTCACATAACAGTGTAATGAAGCTTATTCCACTTCCTCACACCCATCTAGTTGGACTCAGTGATCTTAGAGGTCTTTTCCAGCCTTTATGAGTCTGTGATCCCTTGGGTGACATTGGCATGTTTCAGGCTGCTTGTGGTCATGACACTGCTCACATGCCAGCTCCAGGCCTCTCTGGAGAAAAGAAATTTAACTTAATGTGCATGTGGTCTCCTGATGGATCTATGCTCTATTTAAGGGATAAACAAGGGAAAATAATGCAGACTCAGAAATCAGTGACTCGAGAAGAAATTCAGCTTGTGTGACCTGGCTGAGATCTGAGGACCCAGGCCAGGTCCCTGTTTTCAGGGTCACACAGGCACTGCAGTCGTGGCTGGCTGAGCTGTCCATTAGAAGAACCCCTCCAGGAGATGGATCCTTGTGATCAGGTGTCCCCTCAGCAGGTCACATCTGCATGACCATGACACCACCTTGGCTGTTTCTCATGGGCCTCATCACCTGCTCACTTTCCTTATATGTCCTCTCCTTTTCATTGTTTAAGGGACTGAGCAGGGTAGATGGTCTGGCAGGGATGCAAGGTGCCCTTTGACATGGAGCCATCCTGGTGGAAGGAGCTCAGGGAGCCACCAGAGGTCAGCTCAGGGAGCTCCTGCTCAGACACAGGCAGGGTGAGTTGGTCACAGTAAGAGCTGCTGTCTAGTGTGACCTTCAGAGGATCAGGTTCTCTTGACACTTTGCTTTTCAACCCAGGCTCTAGACATGCTGCATCAGTGAGATATTAATGGATACAACCCAGCCAGAATCACACTTGTTGAAAATAGGTGGGAAGTAGAGACACACAGGCCTGAGGAGCTGTTCCAGTCACTTTTGGTGCAGAGGAGATGCAAAGCATTTGCTCCTCTGTTATCCTCAGCAAAGCAAAGTAACACCAAGGAACAGCTTTCTTAGAACTCATTTTGTATTTTGCTTCACATCCACTCACAAGAGGTGCAATGCAATGCAGCTTTTAGATCTGAAATTATTTTGTCAGGAAAGTAATTTACATAAAATTACAATCTGGAAACCACTTGAGACGAGTAAGACATGCAGCAAAAACAGCAGCAGCATGCAGACAGATGGACCAGCCACAGGACTTGGACAGAGGGCTTTGCTTATACCATCAAATGAAGAACAAAAGGACCCACAGGGGATCTGTATGGCTTCAGTCCATGGCATGGGTTCCTTTGATGGCTCAGAGTCAGAATAGCAATTAAACCAAATGAATGAAAAGGCAAAGGAGTCCCTTGTCACCCTTAAAAATCTGATTTCCCTTGTCTTTTCTATAGAATTTGAGGGAGTTGATCTCATTACATTTATTGTCTCCAGGCAATATGAAATAAAATAGTGAAAAGTTCTTCTGGTCAGGTACTTGTATGCAGAGGCAAATCTCTGTGTTTTCAGTTAAATTTTCTCCTGTAGGAAATTTACTGTGTTGGTCTACTCCATAGTTTGTAGTTTCTAAGGTAACCTTTGGCTGGCAGAATATAAATATATCCTTGTGGGAGTTTGTCTGTCCCCATGACATTAACAGTGCTACTAAGACAGGACATTTTCCACAAAAGTTTCCACATAATCAGAGACTCCAGAGTTACACAGCCACTGCCAGCTGGCCTCCCTGTCCCCCCAGATCAGTGAGGAAAGCCTCCCAAGCTGTGCCACCAACACTGCATCGCGCAGCACCCCCAGGGATGCCCCAAATTGAGTGCTACATTAAGGAGCCCCTTATGGCCATTCTTCCCCATGTGCATTTTTGGGTTCCTCTCCTTGCATTACTGGGCTGGCCCCAAAGAGCCACCAGCACCCAGGGAAGCTGCACATTGCTCCCCCAGCACCACCCCAAACCCACAGTCTGGGGCTGGGGTGTGAATGCACTGGCCATACTTGAGCTGTACTATAAAGTGGTTTTTTCAGTGGTTTTTGGGGTTTGCAGCCACATCCCATGGTCAGCCTGTGCAAAGGCCAGACTGGATTTCACATGGTACAGAATAGCAGAGTGATTTCATAGCATCAATCACAGAACTAATCATAGAATCATTGGGTCCTGGGTGGCTTTATGATGCTGAATTGTATCCCCATTCATCCCCAGAAATAAGTTTTGTGCCTTTAAAACTAGATCCAAGAGAGAAGTGGGGGATAAAGAAAAGTGAAATTTTTTTGCTGCTGTATTCAAAAACACAGAGATGGTTGGATAGAATGGTTGGCTTGGAAGGGACCTTCAAGATCATCCAGTTCCAACCCTGCTGCCATGGGCAGGGACACCTTCCACTAGACCAGGCTGCTCTGAGATGCATCCAGCCTGGCCTTGAGCACTTCCAGGGATGGGGCATCCACAGATTCTCTGGGCAGCCTGTGCCAGGGCCTCACCACCCTCACTGTAAATAATTTCTTAATCTAAATCTCTGGTCTGTTAATTTAAAACTGTTCCCCCTTGTCCCACCACCCTTTCAGCTCCTCTTTCTCCTTTAAATGTGGAAGGATTCAGGTATCAGAGGGTGGGGAAGTGTAAGCAAGTTCCCCCAGATGCTGATGAGGCACAGAGCTCCTGCCTGCAGAGGTAGAGCCACAGGAAAGAGGTGTGGGAGAAACTGATGACTGATGCTTCTTCACTGGGGACACCAAAGAGTTGGCTGCAGGGAGAAATTCTGCAAGCTGGCAGGCTCTGTCTTCTGAGGGTTTGCTTTAAATAGGTAGGTAAGGAAATAGAAATAAACAGATTTAAAGGTGAAGACGGGGTACATAAAAATAAAACAAATGGATCTTTTGGAGAACCTTTTGAAGAAAAGTAGATAGTAAATAGTTTTACCCATTTGTTTGGTTCATCAGTGTAGTTGGGCCAGGAGTGAATTAGGCTGGTGATGCTTTTGGGCACAAATGTGATTTGACCCTGGCCAGTAGCCAAGCACCCACACAGCCCCTCACTCACTCACTCACTCCCCACAGCCACCAATCCAAAGCACAGTACTCTATGAGTGTAGGAATAAAACTAACTCCATTCCAGGCAGGTTAAAATAAACCAGATATTGGAGGAATCTGGTGGATTCCAGGGGATCTCGGGAAGTCTGCAAACATGTATTGCCAACAGCACCCGAAATAAATCTCGGTCAAATTTACACCTAACTACCTCAATTGCTGGATGCTTCTCATTACCCATCCATTCCAGAGATATCCCACTGGAATCAGGTGAGATTAATACTCACCATTAATACTCACCACTAGCAGTAAAGACAGCAAACTAGCTGAAAAAACTACAAGCCGCTTCAGGAGGAATGCACCTGGGGCATTGGTGGCTCTTCACTTCTTGTTACTTGTAGGGGCTGGAATAACATTTTACACCAAAGCCAGGGGCAGTGGGAAATCTCTGTTATGTGGCTGTGGGTATGGTGTTTGCTCCCTTCCTTGAGGGTGGGTGCCATTCCACCTCTCTGTGGTGGTTTTTGTGGGCCAAGGGAATGTCACTGCTTGTCACCACTTGCAGGTTTGGCAACATGGCTTTACAGCTTAGCACAGAAGTCCAGCAGATGCACACAAATGAAGCCAGAACAGTGTTTTTTATTTCCTATAATAAGCAAAGGAATGGGAAGCATCAGCATGCACACAGATTGATGGGCCTTTGAGCAGTGAGATGTGATTAACTCATTTTAGTCAGCGCTGGGGATCTCAGCACCTCATTAGCTCTTTCATTAATGGTTACAACTAATATCTGATTAGTGTCTGTTTTGCCAGTAATGAGTTCTCCTTCCTAATGGAGACAGAGTTTGCCACTGTGTGACAGAAAGGAAGAGGGAAGGATCTTGCTAATCACTGTGCTGAGGGGGCACTTTGCCACCAGGGTCTGACCCAGCTGTCCTCCCACGCCCCCCTCACTGGCCCTGGCACCCTGGCACAGGCAAACGTGCCCTGTGCCAAGTGCACCCAGCCAGGCAAAGGGAGAAACCCCAGTTCTGGCTCCCTAAATCAGCCCAAGCTGTCTCAGAAGTGGGACAGCCTTGGAAGGATTTTCCCCCTGCCTGGGCTAAGGGGTACCGGGGGAAACAAGGTACTGGAGATGGACTGGAGATGCACAGTGGTGGGAGAAGAAACACTGGACAGAGACAGGAAGCAGCAGCTGCTCTCACAAGCAGTATTCAGTGCACTGATTTGTTTTCTAACAGATTTTTCTAAGAGACTTTAATCATTTCCCCACTAGAGCGTGCTCTTTTCCCGTTCCCATGAGTTATCCATGGCTTCTGGAGCACTCTCAGAGCAGTGTCACATCACAGGCTCAGAGCATGCTCCCTCCTGACACTGCTGTCTTCACAGCTGTAAGGCTTGGGATGTATTTGCTGAATCTATTTTGGCCTTTGGGTAATAACTAAATTCAAGAGCCCACAGGCCATGAGGGAGAACACAATGGGAGAAGTTCTGCAAGGCTTCAGACCCTAAGGGTTTCTATGAGTGCTGCTTTCTGTGCAGTTTTCCTTTCTGTTTGAGAGGGGATAGCACTCCCAGATATGTTGTGGATTTTTATTTTTACTGACCCTATAGAAACGCTCATCATTGAAAAAAAATTCTTCCCTTGTAACCTAATTTCCTGATAAGGAACACATATTTGGGAGTCCTGGCTATGTTGTAGTGGTACAAAACTTTTACTTGGGGATGTAAAAGGCTTTAGTTATAGCAGACAAAATGTCCTTTGTGGACCATAAAGGCAACTCAGTTATTTCTAAAAGGACTTTTATGTTATGCTACCAATACCATCAGCTTGTGTAGTTTTGGATTTATTTGTTCTCAGCTGTATTACCAAATGTTAAATGAAGCACAGATATATTGTAAAAACCAATCAATGTTGCAAATTAATTATCTGGGTTCAATGAAAACAGAAGGTCTATCTGGCTGCTGGCTGCCAGCAGTGTGTGAGCTCTTTGCCCAGTGCTTTCTTCATGACAATGGGAGGCACATCTACCATCATGATAAGGCTCATCTACCAGCTCTAGACATCCTTCCAGGAACACCCAACTATTCATTCCTGTGGCTACATCAGCACTGCTGAGACTTAATTTTCTGGAGCTGGTCTCACCCACAGTGCTGAGGACGAGATCTCTCCAGCTGACTGACCATGTCTGTTCTGATTAGCACCCAACCCTGCATCTCCTGCAGCCCCAAGTGCTGTCCCTGTTACCTAAAATCATGTTATTCCTTAAACTCATGTATTTAAATAAAAGTATATGAGATAATGTAAGAGTACTGCACCAGCACGATCAGAGTGGGATTCCTGTGACATGGAGCTGAACAATTACACTGTGTCCCCAGAGGAGGCAGGAAGGGAATGCTAGACATTGCAAAGGGTGACCTGGCAGCTGGCACTTAGGAGGTCTGTTCTGGGACATGTTTATATATGTAGATATATAAAAATAAAAGTAGGATACAATAAGATAGATCAAATCCCATTCTTGTGACCAAGGGCATAGAGTATGACTGCACAGCTAAACCTCACTGTCTTAAAAATTCTGGATGGCTTCATCTCTGCTGTCTTTGGGAACAGTTCTTGGCTGATGCTGTGTCCCAGCCCAAGCCTGGACACAGTCTATGGGGGGATGAATAGCCATGAGCTAAAGCAGTGCCAGGAAACACACTATGGACTAAATAACATTGATGATATCAGGTCCTGGTTAGTCCCTAGAATGAATGTGTGCCCTGAGCCTTCTTTTCTACCGTATATAAAAGGCCAAGTATAAAAAGGCCAAGAAATGCTGTCTGGCTTTGGTGCCTTGCCCTTCTGTAAAGGGGAGGTGAAGATGGCTGTGACACATTCATTTCTGTAGATCAAATGGAGCAGAAGCAACAACAGCTGTGCATTGCAGCTTGGGAGGTTCAGGCTGGACATGAGGCAGGAGCCCTTTCTCACCAGGAGGGTGAGAAGGAAACAGGTCAGCCAGGAGAAGAAATGGGACCTCTGTCCCTGGAGAACATCAGGGCATGGCTAGATAAAGCCATGGCTGGTCTCATACAGAGCTGTGGATTCCCTCTTGGGTCAGACACCTCCCAAGAGTCCTTTCAGCTGAGGTTTCTAGGAAGAAAAACACTGATTGAACAGTGTTTTTCTGTTGATGTGCAAGGCTGGGGTTTTGGGGTTATGGTGGTGGGCTACTCCAGGAGGCGAATGGCTCTGGGGAGCCAGCTGATTTTGCAGGGTTTGGAACAAAAGACAGAAAAATTCCTTTAAACACATCAGGGAAGACTCTCTGTCATCCAGGTTATTTTGGGAGAGGCTCTATTTTGCAGGAAGGATAGAGAGATTAGTGTGCTTACAGCATCAAATGTTGGCCTCACAAGTGGCACAGAACAACTTTAGTTCTTTGTGTTTCAAGTATTCACTTCCTTTGATAATGGTGCCCTTCAGACCCCCCACTCCTGTGCAGTCCTGCAGCACAGCAATACTTGGCCATGTTCTCATGGATGTAGATCAGCTCCTCCCAGAGGTCAAACCTACATCAATTTACACCAGGCAGCATGATTTCCATTAGTCCCAGAAAAAACAAAAAATAGTTTGAAAAATTACCAATTTTGTAATCACCTCTACCCTGTCCTTGAATTTAACTTTCTGGATCTGGATTTATGGGAATGCCACATGGCATTTATAGATATG
Organism: Loriotus luctuosus; assembly: GCA_035582745.1. Classification (NCBI taxonomy): domain Eukaryota; kingdom Metazoa; phylum Chordata; class Aves; order Passeriformes; family Thraupidae; genus Loriotus; species Loriotus luctuosus. The sequence continues at coordinate 144,767,010 of JAWWEY010000115.1, read as the reverse complement.
TCTTACTTGGCATCCATTCCATCCAACTCTTTCAGCTTGTCTTTTGTTAAACCTCTGCCTGGAGCTCAGCACAGGAAGATCTGGGCCTTGACCGGACAGTTTTGATCTGCTCAGCAGTCATGAAAAAGAAAGCCTGGCAAAACTTGTCTGTCAGTCAAATGTTTTCCTGTACCTCAACAGATTCCTAAAAATCCTTTCACTTAATGGCATGCAGCAGGGCCACAGGTTGTCACCAAAGTGACAGTGACATGGTGAGTCCTTGTTGCTGCAGCAAAAGTGTTCAGTGTCTTCAAATTGGATTCTGTCCTCACTACCAGATGTAGAAACACAGAAAAAAATTATTCCTATCCCCAAGATACACAGGCTATGTAAATATTTAATATAGCTACTGTGCTACAAAGAATAATGAAGAAATGGAATTAATGACTGCATAATTTTCAAAATTATCTTAAACCTTATTTTTACAAAGTGGATTATATAGAAATATGCATATATTTACACAACAAAAATCTAGCTATCCTTGGAGCCTTTTAATTCTTTTAACATGTTGTCCAAATCTTTTTTTCCCGCCTCCAAATTTTTAGGAGCTGTGGCGTAATCTTGAAAGCCAGAGAAAAGAGTAAAAAGCATCTGTATTTACAAGTAACAATAGGTTCTGGAACAAAGTGAAAATTTTCCTTGGAAAAAATTAATGACTTTAAGTTATTATGCAATAAGTTATTAAATCCCATCCTGTTTTAAAGAACCCTAATCTGTGGAGGGAGAGTACAGCATGGCTACTTTCAGCATGAGGTTAACAGATTTCATCTACAATAATTTATTCCATGGGTCAGTCATTACCATTATCCAGGCCACTATTCCAACATTTACCCTGACTGGACTTGTCATGCTCACAGTTATAATCTGATGAGCAACATCCATCCCTGAGGAAGCTCTCACCCTCAGCACCAGCCCTGCTGCTCAGCATTCACTCCAACCACTGCACTGACATCAGCCCAAAGCTGCTTGGGCACTGGGGTTGGTCTGATCCCATTGTGGCCTGAATCCAGTTTAGGACAAGGACACAGATGCTGCAGGAGCCACCAGGAGATCTTTTCATTGGTTTTAGTGGGTTTGGATGAGAACTGCAGGTGATGTCCATGTCCCAAACCTTTAGCACAGCTCACATCCACCCAGCTGGCTGCAGTCAGATCCACGTTCCAGGTGTTGCCTCCTGGGAATGGCCCCCCAAACCAGGCCAGCAAGTGTGCAAACAACCAAGCAGAAAGGACAGCTGTGGGGCAGGGTTTTAGTCTGTGTTTTATTGATCACTGTGGACCCAGCCTGAGTCAGCTCAAAGCCAGATCCCACCAGAGCACTCTGCAGCAGAGGAAATGCTTCCCTGCCAGGGGCAGGCTGAGCCATCCCCATGTTCTTTGCCATCTCCTCGCTGCTCCTTCCCACTTCCAAGCAGGTGTTGGCCACCCACTGTTAGCTTTGACTCAGAGTGGGTTTGGCACTTCTCCTTTACCCACAAGAGAGATGGCAATCAAAGCCCATGCATGTTTTCTTTTCCACTTGGTGGTTGGACTGGAACAATGGAAAGTGATTTATGCTGGAAAGGAGCTGTAAAAAGAAAATGATGCCATGAATGCAGTCCCTACCAAAATGGGAATGGGCAGGGGAAGGGAGTTCATGCACACAGATCAGTAAAGTAACTTGTTCTGGTTCAAAGCTCCATTGAGTTGTGGTTCCTGATACTGTGTAAAGGACAGAAATGTCATTTCATGGCTCATTCATTTCCTATGGAAAGAACTACTTCTCTTGGAGAATTGTAAGTTCATTTCATAGCACAGTTGTCTGTGGAAAGACATCCCTGAACTGGCCCAGGGAATGGAGAGAGAGAAAGGTCAAGTGCCCCTATTCTACCCAGCCCCATTGAGTCCATGGCTGATACCAGCCTGCCATCAGGAGGTGACAGGTCCATCAGCCCTTCCCATGTATTTTCTTCCCCATCATCACCAGCACAATCGGTTCAGAGAGGAGCAGGCAGCAAGCCCATCAGGGGGTCCTGCTGAGTCAGCCCTCTGTTCTGCCTGGCTTTGGGTTATTTCTGACCTTGGTGGGACAGGAGGTGGTGAGCTGACAGCTCCTGCTCCGTTCCTCATGCCCTGCTCCATGCAGTAGCCTCAGGAAAGGCTCTGGCTCATCAGTTTGTTATTGATCCACACCACAGCAGTTGTAATTGCAGGGATGGGAATAACAATTAAAGCAGTGGAAACAGTGTTGGCTGTGGGGGTTTCCAGAGGAGGAACATCTCCCATGCAGGAGTGGGCAGAGGTGCTCCAGAGACTGCATGGTCAGGAGCAGCACACTCGGTCTCTGATTCCCACTTTGCAAACCTGGATGGAAGCCAGACCATGTTCCTCTACCCACACCTGATCACTTGTGCATCCACCTCATTTCTTCTGGCCTGAGGACAAGCAGGCCACTGGAACTCTTGAGGGTTGCTCAAAATCCTGGAAGGCTGAACATCTCTGATGGGCACACAACATTTGGACAAAGGGACCCCACTCATGCAGGACATAGAGAACATTCCACTGACCTTGAGATGATCTGCATAGTCCATGTGTCCTGCTGCTCTGTGCTGGACAAGAGAGCTCAGCATCCTAAGGTTCTCCCTTTTAAGGAATAATTAAGCAGATTTTAAACCAGAACACTTTCACAGAACAAGAACAGACTAGGATCTCAACTGTTTAGAGCTAACAAAGCAGGATTTAATGCAGTAGTCTTACTGAACAACAACAAAAAAATTGCTTTACAGAAGCTGGTAGAGCCCCAGTCCCACTGATACTTATTTTTTCCCCTTTCCATCCAAGCTACAGCTTGTGCAAGAGAGCAAGACTGTACTGGTGCAACTGTGGGGAGGAAAGGAGAGAGGTAAAAAGAAGGAGTGAGACCTGTCACAGACATCTTTTATGAAAAATCCTTTCCTTAGGATTTTTTTTCCTGAGAAGCTGAGAGGCCTCAGGAACAAAATGTAAACAATGGTTATCTGCTGCTGTGGAATGCAAAAGGTGGATCTGTGATTGGGCTCATGTTGGTTGTTTCTAATTAATGGCCAATCACAGTCCAGCTGGCTTGGACTGTCTGAGACACAAGCCTTTGTTATCATTCTTTCCTTTTCTATTCTTAGCTAGCCTTCTGATGAAATCCTTTCTTCTATTCATTTAGTGTAGTTTTAATATAATATACATCATAAAATAATAAATCAAGCCTTCTGAAACATGGAGTCAGATCCTCGTCTCTTCCCTCATCCTAAGACCCCTGCGAACACCGTCACAGAAAGGAAGTTAAGGAAGGAATTTACCACATCTCGCCAGAACCAACAAGAGTCTCTGCCATTAGGAGCAGACATCCCCCAGGGAAGGAGAGAGGATACACTTCACGAGGTAACCTCTGGTTTTTCTTTCAGGAGCATGGAGAAGACATGAATAAGTTGGATGGAAAACTCCCCTCCTCCTTAGCAGTCTGGGTATGTGAATTGAAAAGAGGAACATCTACCACAAGAAACTCATCCCACTGGTTTGCTTTCAAACTAGTACAGAGGAGTGCATCAGTATTACATCTGAGGTAACCTTTGAGATGGAGGTGGGCATCTGTGATCTTGCCATGGTTGCTTGTTCAACAGCAAGACGCCTTTTTCCTCCCTTGGTTTTCAGCTGCTGTGTGGCTTATCAGCTACAAAGTACCTTTGAGTTCCCCTCACTGCAAGGGTTTCAACAGAGCCTGGCCATGGTATCTCCACTCCACTCCACTCCACTCCACTCCACCTAACTCCACCCTCCATTCACAGAATTCACAGAATGACTAGGTTGGAAGAGACCTTAAAGATCATCAAGTCCAACCTATGCCCTAACACCTGAACTAAACCATGGCATTTAGTCCCCCTTAGCATGTATTTTGTATGGGAAGTCAGGCATGGTGATCACATTCCATCCAGGGAGTAGCAACTGCATCATTCCACCCTATAATTTCCTATAATGTCCCAGTTTTCTCTAATTTTATTCCCAGTCATTTTTCCCCAGTTGGAGTCAGCTGTCCCAGCTGTGTCCCCTCCCAACTCCTTGTGTACCCCCAGCCTACTCCCTGACAGGGCAGTATGAAGAGCAAAAAAGGCCTTGACTCTGTGTAAGCCCTGCTCAGCAATAACTAGAACATCCCTGTGTTATCAGCTTTGTTTCAGCACAAATCCAAAACAGCCCCATACCAGCTACCATGAAGAAAATTAACTTTACACCAGATAAAACCAGCACAGGTGCCTTGATGAGAGGAAGGAAGGAAGGAAGGAAGGAAGGAAGGAAGGAAGGAAGGAAGGAAGGAAGGAAGGAAGGAAGGAAGGACTGTGGTGGTTTGACCCTGGCGGGATGCCAGGTACCCACCAAAGCTGCTCTATTACTCCCTTCCTCAGCTGGACAGGGGAGAGGAAATATAACAGAAGGCTCCTGGGTTGAGATAAGGACAGGGAGAGGTCACGAACCAATTACCATCATGGGCAAAAGAGACTTGACTTGGGGAAATTAATTGATTTTATTACCAATCAAATGAGAGCAGGATAATAAAAAATAAAACAAATCTTAAAAACACCTTCCCCCCCACCTGTCCTTCGTTCTCTGGTGTCCCGTTTTGAGACAAAATTTGGGAGGAAACTTCCCTAAAAAGCAGGTTCCAGCAGATCCTCCCCCAACTGGTCCAGGGTAAAATCTCCTTGGAGAAAAGTGGAAAATCTGTTTATTTCACAAGCAATGTACTCAAAAACATGAAAGGATTAATACTATTAAGCAATAAAACCTCTCGTTGCTCTGAAGAGATGGCAAATTCAGAGAGTTTTCCTATGGTTCAGAGTCTCCTGTGGGTGTGTCTCAGTCTCGCTCAGTCTCTTCAGGGCTCGGGGTTCTGGCCAAGCATCCAGGCCACAATACAGCTTCGGGGGAGGGGGGGGGGGAGGGGGAGAGGGGCAGGCGATTGTCCTGGTGTCCCGGACCAGGGAAAAAATGAACAGATCCAGAAGAAGAAGCCACAGTCCTGGGAAAACTTTTCTTGCCTTACCTAATGAGGAAAACCATTGAGAAAAGCAAAGGAAAACTCCCTGTCTCTCTGCAAAGTCAAGAACTCAAGAGCACTGATAGCCTTATCTCTCTGTGTTTTGAATACAAGAGGCAAAAAATTCCACCATTCCCTCCCCCCACTCTCTGGGACTAGCTTAAAGTTACAGGACCCATTTCTGGGCACACAGCAGATCAGGCGACAGGGGATACACAGCACCATAAAGTCACGCCAGGAGATTCCACCCCTTATCCCCATATTTTCTGCTCAATGCAAAAACGAATATATATTCTAACTCTATACAAACATATATTTATACATACACATATACATACATATATACAGCTATACACAGATAGTGGCAGTGACATTCAGCAAACAGTGGCATTTACGCATGGTTTTCACCCAACAATCAGATGTCCCTGAGGTACACATTGTGATGTTCCATATCTCTGCATTATCCACTGTGAAAAATGTGCATTTTATGATTGACTTTTCGCAAATATTAAAATTAATATTATATGTGTTGTGTTAGAAAGTAATGCTGTATTAATTCTCTTAAGTAGTGTGTTAAA
>JAWWEY010000115.1:144587311-144756565 GCA_035582745.1 Loriotus luctuosus | reverse complement strand
GGCAAACTGCCTGCTTGACAAGGGTATTCTCCCATACAGATGGTAATGGAAAAAATCCTGCATGCAATCTTCAACACCCCATTTCACATAGTTACCTACAAATCTGAATTTATGGTGGTGAGACACAACAGTGAGTGGCTACACATTCATCTCAAGTGCAGTATTTCACATGGCATTGAGGGCCCCCCAGAGCTCCTCACACAGCTCAAATGAGTTTGCCAATTACAAACCCAGGGGGAACCTCCCTGAGATGAGACATCCAGGCCTGAATTGCTCAGGGGCTGAACACCATATTGCCTATTCAGTGATTGATAAGAAGGAAGTAGTAAGTTTGTACATTTCTATCTACATTCAGTTCCTCCTTGTGCAGCCAATTTCTCTTTTCTGCTCAGTTGCTGATGCATCACCATCTCTGGTGGGTGCCTTCAGCCAAGTGGCTGCAGGTGAGAGGAGCACACAGGGGCTGTAGAATGGACTGGAGGTACCAGAAGGGCTGGTTGGCTGCACCAGATAAGGGGCAAGACAGAAAATTCCCATAGCTGCCCAATCATTTCCCACTAAGTTTTCCAGAGCAGATGTCTGCCAGTTCCTGGCTTCTTTTTCTGCCTCTGTCAAGGTTGGGATTGAAGTGCTCAAGATGGTATTTTGTGTTTGGGTTCAAATTATTTTTATTTCTTATCTACATTACAGTCTCTCAGGTGGTGAGTTCTACTGCATTCTACTAGCAAGCTACTATCTATCTAACTATCTTTCTCTTCAAGGTCTTTTAAGGCTAAACTATCCAATTAAGAAAGGACACCTAAATTATTTTTACTTTAACCCAATAACCAATCACCCGTGTCCCGCAATGTGGACTTTTCTGTCTAGTTACAAAATACCACCAAACCCATGAAGAAGAAGGTGAAGAAGAAGGACCAGACACTGCCCTAAAACCTCCATCTTATCTTTATAGATGATACTTTATTCTAAAACCTTAAACTCTAAGTTTCCCACGATGTGATATTACACACTTCTATTCAAACTACCCACCCATAATCCCAGTTCTATCATTCCATTTTAGAGGCCTTCTCCATGACCCCAGGTCAAATATGGCGTTCTCTTGAGGGTCTGTGCCTTTTAACAGAGAAAGTTTGAAATTCTCAGCATCCAGGGTTCCAACAGACGTCCTTACACTGTAACCTCTTCTGAAATCCTCTGATACACGGTGTCCATGGCAGAGCCAGGCGTTATAGGCACCTACCACCTGTGAATCAGGAAAGGTAATTTTCTCTGTTTAGAAAGCTGTTCTGCAGTTTGCCTTGCCTCAGGACAGATACTCTTTTTATCTGCATTGCAAGAGGAGGCCTTATCTTTCAGAAGCATATCGATATCTTCACATGGAAACAAATCACACCCAGACCTGCAGTCAAGGGATGTGAGCAATATGAGCAGAAGCATTTTCATGACTGCAGACCTTAATTCTCAAAAAAAAAAAAAACAAAAAAAAAAAAAACAAACTAAGGGAAAAGGGAGGATAAAAAACAATAGCTCATCAGAGGCAATGGCATGCTCAGAGCACACACAGGTCAAAACATGCCAGGCAGCACTGTTCCTGTTTTAGCACTGAGCTCAGGAACATCACATGGAAGGTGAATGTCCCAGGAAAAGGTATCACTCACTCCTCTGAGACGTGAGGGACGTGCTTGCAGGGATGTGATGCTAGAGAATTAGTTGCTGATTCACCACTGGGATTTTGTCTGAGTTAAAATTTTACTTTACTTGCCCAACACTACAGAGCCCAGCATGGAACTCACCAAACCTAGCAACGTTTATAACCTGCTGAACTTCAACTTTGTCTGCAGTTTTCTCCTTGCTTCCTCTCCTGTGCTACTAATCATTGCTTTATTTCTGGAAAGTGGAAGGAAATATGGGGAAAAGTGGCCAATCAAGCAATAATATTCCAGATCTGACCAATGCCAGACAGAACTTCCTGTGTGCTTACATGTGCAAGGATTTGGAGTCCGAGAGCAGGAGACTGGAGGTGACTGACTGCTCCTTAAAATCACCTTGCAGGTATTTCTCAGTCTAGTTTTTTTTCCTCTCCCCCAGATCAGACACTCAAAAGATCCAAGGCATCACCAGGACTTAGTTTTATTTAAGCCAAAGTGGATTCTCAGTGGAAATTCAGCATCAGTCTTGCCTTGGACTCTGGGTACACCTCAAAGGCCAAAGAGAATTTTAGCATTTGTGCCTACACCAGCTCCTGTGCCTGGGCAGGAGCTCTCAGACTGCCCTGCACCTTCAGGGTCACTTTCACCACCATTGCCAATCTGGGAGCTGCACAAGGGGGATTTGCAGCACACAAACACACCCAGGCACACACGACAGCACACTGCAGTTTCACAGGAGGTTTCTGAGTTCATTGTTTCTCTTCAGGTATCAGTAAAACCAAAAACTAACACCCAAAGGATGAAAATTTGGAGTCTTCAAGGCGTTTCCTCCATGACAGCTCTCCATATTCTCAGGTGCCTTTCACGTTCTCTGATATTGGTTCTTTGTCTTGATAAAACATTGTCTGTCTCTTCCCACCACTGCTAAGTGGTTTCCATGAATCTTGGCAGGCTGTTCTGTTTTAAAACACCCTGTATTTCCCTGAGCTTGTGTGGGAAACACGTCAGCCTCCGAAATAGCTTCCAGCACTCAAGGAGAGGAAGGAAAAGAGGTGAACTTCACCCTACCTTGTGTCTGTGGGAAGAATGAAGTCATCAGATTTGATGACTCACCTTGATCCTCCACGCAAGGTGAGACATTGTTTTGTCATCAAGGGTGGCTACAAAGAAAAATCTTGATTTACGCATCAGCTTCCTCATACCAGAACCATGCCCGTGTTCTGTGTGGTGCTCATGTGCTGATACTCAAACAGCACAGAATCCCTCATCACAGAGCTAAAAGATTATGAGAGTCAGGATTATTCAAGATATAAATTCTTTTTAAGTCACTTCTGAAAATCCTATCCTTGAAGTCTGCAGGCCTGGGGTCGGGAGAGAAAAAAACCATCAGTCTAAAAATATGGCAAAGAAGAACAGAGGTGGTGACCTTAAGGAAATGAGTGTGGGCCAGGATATAAGTCTCTTAGTCACACACAGATTGTACAGATGCCAAGAGCATCACCCTTCACACACAGACATAGCAGAAACCTCTCCTTTTTGCTGCCATTTATAGTAGCAAAAAACCCAACCAACAAAACAAAAACAAACAAATAAAAACCAAACAAAAACCCCAAAACCAAACCAAACAAACAAACCAAAACAAAACAAACCAAACAAACAAAACTCCACCTTGTCTTTAATGGTCTGGACACTCCTGCTAATAGAAGCTAAGATTGGACCTGCCCAGGATTTGAGTGGGAAATCCCTGCTGTGGGTTCACAACAAAGAAAGAGAGTTGATCACTTGGTAGAAAAGCAGTAGAGCAAAACTGAAATGTTCTGTTTGGTACCATCTTCACAGAAGAGCAAAAAGAAGATGATGGTGACATGAACCCCTCTGCAAACTGTGCTTCCTGACAGGACATCACTGGGAGGAGGGACTTGCATTAGCAGCAGGGAGACTGAGTCTGGCAGAGGAGTGAAGGATTTATGAAGAGCCTGAGGAATTATTTACACACTGTAGATTTGATCTTAGGATTTTAGGGGTTCTCTGAGATTGGGATGGATCAGCTGTGATGCCCTGTATGAAGAAAAGACTGTTTTGGCTTCTCCAAGGTTTGGGTATGCTCCATCCCCAAACAAATCACAATGAAATTATTGGCATTCCAGACATGGATCACGAAGATGTGTCTGTTCTCACATGCCCAGCTCTATGTTTTTGTGTGCTGAAGGGAAAACAGACGTTCCCCAGATGAAACTCATGTTGTCACCACTTGTCCTGCACTAAAACTGTTTTTTACTGAAAAGCAGAGATCTTGTGTGAGTTGGGATGGGACCAGATTAGCTGAGTGACTGGATGTTAATGAAATTGAAAAATGTCAATATTAAACAGAATAGCAGGCAGTGGAGTTCTGGCTGAAACTTGCTTTCCCTTTGCTCTAAAAGTGCTCAAACACATAATGGAAGCACCAACTTGAAGAACTGCTAAACTCAGTAAAGCCCAGGATGAATCATATCAATTCAGATATTGGCATAAAACTTTTCTTTCAGCAACTGATTTCTGAGGAGCTCATCAGTCATTAAATGTTTTCTTTCCTTTTGTTTCTTCACTTAAGGGCTGCAGGGCTGAGCTCAGACAAACCCTGACCAGACAAGCCCTGCCAAAGCTGTAACCAGCAGGTGAGCTGGAAACTGGTGTCAGGAACAGCACTGTTACACAGCAGTGCAATTTCTTTAAAATATGCAAGTAGTTCCAGGGTAAATTATGCCTGAAAAAGGTTTGCTAGAGAGGAAAACACTTAGCCAGGTTCTGGAGAGCATTGCTCTGCGTCAGCACTGCCAACGCTGTTTCTGGATCCAGCTTTTCCCAAGACAGCTGCAGTCTCAATGCCACCCAGCTCCTCACAAAGTACTTTACTCCTACCCCATCCTCCAAAATGTCCTTCCAAAAGGAGAGAGCTAGGAAGGTCTTTCAGAGGGTATCTAGCTGAGGTGTCCTCAATGTATTCCCTGTTTCACGGCCAGGCATTTGAGAAATGCACCCCTAATCTGTGGCAGAAATCAGGAAATATTGGGATGCAAAGTTCTACACAGGTAGACTGTGGTCCTTCAAAGGACCTGTGAATATGGAGGAGCAGATGCTTCAGGGAATTACCATGTGAATTCACAACAGGCACAATGTCATAAAAATGCTCTTTACTGTGATTTTGTCATTTTTGTGAAAACAAAACATGCAGCAAATGGGCTAGGACAGCACTATTCAAATATTTCAGAAATACAAAGCTTCCCCAGCAGCAGTTGTTAGAAGCCTGATCTTTCTGTAATGTAAATACTTTCTGGGAGGATAGAAGATATAAAATATGGCCCCAAGTCTCAGTTTGCACGGAGAGTCCAATCTAGGATTAATTACAGTGTACCTGTAAATTGAATTTCAGAGACAGGCAGAGAAATGTTTAACCTCCAGTGTAAGGCAAGCTGCAAGTTACCTGCACTAGATGTTATCTAGGAAATAATTCTAGCCTACAGCAGGCTTTCTCACAAGTTTTCTGGCAGCCATCCTATTTTCATCCCTCTTAAGAGCTCCACACAAAGAAATTGAAAAGTCAAATGAGGAGGAGCAGAAATCCTCTTTCCCCACCTTTTTTGCAGGTTTGCATTCCGTGCAGGCTCTTGGAACCCCCACAGCTCAGTCCTACTCTGCACCAGCAGGAGGATCCCAGCACTACCTCTGTGTGGAGCCTCCTGCTGTGCCCAGCTGTGACAGAACAAGTCACTTCTGTGGACACCATGCAGGGCACTGAAAATGATCCTGTGATACAAAATCCTGGGGGTTTTGCCATCCTTGTCAAAACTCCAAGAAACTGCAAGAGCATTTAGCTCCCTGCAGTGAGGCAAGAACGCAATACCTTACCCAGATTTTTGTGAAATATGTTGCACAAAGTTAAATCCCTAGAAGACATTTCAGATCTTCCTTTCAGGTGTTAAATTTTCTATCAGATCTTACAGGATTTATTTGCCAAGAGCAAGTCTTTTCAATTCAGTATAATGCTCTCTTCAGGCTCCAGCTCCTTGGCCTCCTACCCAGGGAACTCTGCCTCACCATTTTTCCCATTAAAAGTAGGTTGGGCCTCACCTGCTGAGGGCTGGGCTGTTCCCTGCAGGATCCCAAGTGCATTCCTGAAATAGTTGTTGGGTGGAAACTTCTCCTGGGGTCCATCCTGCTTGAATATGTAAAGGATTCCAGTGTTATCTGGAAGATTTTCTGCAGGGTGCTGTGTTCCTGTGCTCTCCTCTCCTACCTTATCTGGGATTTCCTGCCCTTTAGAGCAGCCAGGAGGATGCTGGTGGTGCAGTATCAGCCACAGCAATGCCTCTCTCCTCTGGGTTCTCCCCATGGATCCCATTGCTGTGGGATGTGCCCACTTGCACACACTCCTGTTCCAGCCACAAGCAGTCCACACAGGGCTTTTTAAGTCGAGCTCCATCCTCATGAAGACGACATTAAATACTAATTATTGACAATAAATAATAGATTAGTACTTATTTATGTATTTATTTATTATTAATTATTAATTTATTTGTGGCGTACAGGAGAAATACTATTTCTGGGTGTTGGTGGGACAGGTGTGTGTGTGAGTGAGTGTGCATGTGTGAGAATTCTGCATATTCCCTGCACCTGCAGCACACCTCAGGTACTGTGTGGTTGTGATTACAGACTGCTGGTAATCTGATAAATCTTCATCTTTCATGGGAAAATGCAGATGCAAATAAACTCACAATGTATCCTAGGAAAGGGAGATTAAAGAATTCATCATTTGAGACAGAAATGTCAAGGAAAAAACCCCAGCTAATCAACACCTCAAGTGGAAAAATCTGTCCACTTTTCCAGTGAAAATATCAGAATTCCAAGTTATAAATGGTCTTTACTTTCATAATTTAGAGATGCTTGGTGGAACTCGGGTTACTTTGTGCAACACCTGGGCAGGAAGAAGTCTTCAGCTGCTATGTTTGCTCCCCACATTGTTTTTATTTCTTTTTCTTTTTAAGCTCTAAATTACACCTGAAAAATCAAGTGGCAGAGGTATACTTTAAAACACAAAGCGTCCTGTGCCTTTGTGGGAAACAAGTGGCAAACAAGGCAAAAAAGAGCAGCTCTCTGTGAGTCAGTGCTGAGCCATCCATCTGCCAGCAGTGCATGTGATAAATCCTCATTTGCAGGAATACAAAACTTGAAAGATGGCTGTGGCTGCAGCTTTGCTGCTCCAGATTTAGGGATGTTTTTAAGAGGCAATCAAACAATCCCTCTAGTTAGTAAAACTTGTGACTTGCCTTCTCCCACTCACACTGCCCAGAGCCAGCAGAGGCTATAATGATGTCCATTGTTTTGGTTACAAGTAACGTGGGGGAAGTAATACTTCCCTTTAACCAAGGCAGTCTGAGGCAGCACTTTAAAGAATGCTGAATCCTGTTACAGGACATTTCAACTTCTGAGAAATGCAGTGCAAGGTCTCCATAAATGCCTATCTGCTCCCAACAGGCCTCTCAGTAAAGGTCACTGGGCAGACTGAGCAGCTGTCTGAGGTTTCAAAACACTGCTGTCCTTCAGGAAAGGTTATCTTTGGGCAGACCCTGACAGGTAGGACAGGACAGTGCAGCCTTTGGAGGCAGCTCTACCCCAGCTCAGAGTGCAGCTGAGCAATTTGGTTGGGTGAGTGATGCAGGTTTGCAGCTACAGGCTGGGGTTTGTTTGTGTGGAACAGGGACAGTGACTGATGTGAACCTGGCTTCTGCTCACACTGGAGTCCATCTGACCTTGTTTCCTCTCTCATCCCTTCCCAGCTTGGGTGCCAGGTCCAGGTTGCTGCAGCAGCAGCTGAGCTGTGACAATTCTATGGAGAAAGTTCTATTTTTCTGCCATCTTGTTCATCCCTTTCTGGGTTGCACAGCCCCGTGTGTTTCACTGTTGAAGGACATGCTCCCTGCAATAAGCTGAGTGGTTACTAATACGGCCACTATTAAAACATAAAAGAGAGAAAAAGACCTGTTCCAAAGTGACAAAGGGACAGAATGGCAGATGCACACAAATGGCTGAGTAGTTAACACATGTTTCTGGATAAGTCTTATCTGCAGTCAGAATTTCATTTTTACAATTTGAACTCTCATAAATGTCTCCTGAGCAGAAAGTAAAGTACAATAAAGCAGTACTTAATTTCAGGGTGGTGTTGACCAAGCTTTAGCACAGTCCCAGACAAATCTCACTGAGTGTGCCAAGGGCTGCCTTAGCACAGTCATCTATTCCAAATGATAACAAGAATTTAATCAGTAACTGATATTCAGGGGGTTTTCAACAGACATCAATCAACTCTGATCTTTGCTGAAGCATGTGACTGCTCTGAATAAACACATGCAAGAAAGTGAGTCCAAGTGTGCTAGTAAACAATGCCTCCAGAACAGTAGCAGGGGCAGTGGTTTATCTCCTGCTTGGTATCAAGGTGGCAGCTCCCATGTTGGAGGTGTGCAAGGTGAAATCAGCAGACACTGATCCCAGAAGGAGGAGGCTCAAGTCTGAAATTAGCACTGTGTCCTTCACAGGTTCTTCAGTGATTTCAGGATCTCAGTAATCTCCCATTCCCTTGGCACAGTCCCTTTGAGCTACAAACACACATCTTGTGAAAGAGAAGGTTTCCTCCCTTAGGTACATGAGGGCACATTTAGGGTCCATCACACCTGATGATTTCCATCTCTGATGGAGGCTTGTTTTCCTTATGTGGTGTTGTTTCTACAGCTGATGACTCTCCTCATGGTGTTATTCCAAGCTGTGCTCACTGTAAACACTGTAAACATTCAATCTCTCAATTTTCATCATCATACAGTGAAAAGGGCACCAAGCTGGGGTCAGAGAGGCACAGAGAGCTGCTGGGGGAAGCTTGGGGCTGTTACCATGAGCAGAAGCCCCAGCTACTGCCACTGCTTGTGAAGAGGGGCTGTGGATTTGCAATGGTGAGTGGGACAGCCAGACAGGAGTGGAGAGATGCTGGAGAGCCCTCTCTGCGGAGTGAGAGTTTCTGAGCTCTACTGACACCAAGTAAAAAAGTGTTAGTTTTACAAAAACTAAAACGAAAGGAACCTTAAATATGCTAACATTTTCTCCTCCCCAAAAATATATGTATGTCCATAATGGTAAAATAATTTCTTCATTTCTTTACCTTGCATTAAAAAACCAGGCCAGGTGTTATGTAAAGCACTTGTTGCATAAACTCTAGTGATTCACCATCTTGGTGAACATCACATTCCCAAGTACCAGCCTCCAACACCAGAAAGCCTGGTAAATTGAATAATTTACAGCAGTACCTTGCTACACCATTCAAAATATCTCTTGCACAACTGACTCTTTTGATGGCACCTTTACCTTGGAAAAGAAAACAGATGCATCCATATATTCTGTTGAGAAGGTTTAACATGTTGCTACTGGCTTTACCAGACAAGTTTGGAGAAATGGAGAATGTGTTTTGTGCCATAGATGGGGGAACAAGATACTGCTCAGAGGTGATCCTATTCCTACCAGAGGTGATCAAAGAGCAGTCAGAAAAGAAGGGGTGCAGGTCTGTGGGGTGCTTGCTTTTCAATCCCACCACCCTGCCCAAAAGAATCTGTCTCCTGCACTTTCTTTGAGTCACTGTGTTTGGAGCTGTAGATATTCTTCTGTTCCAGCTTCTCCAGACCTTTTTATTTATTTTTTATCATAAAGCAGAAGCAGGAGAAAATGTAAGCATCTTTCTCATGTGCTGCATACTTTCCAGCTATGCAGATGGTGCATCTCTCATGGGACTGTCCTATCCTGAACCACAGACCCATAGGGAAGAGGGTGAGCTCTCAGGTTGCTGGGAGAAAATATCTGCATGATCAAGGCTGGTTTCCAAACCTTTATCTCACAGCTAATACTTCTGGCCTTGAAAGGTCACTGGGAATGGCTCTGACATGGCCTTGAGGGCTGGGGCAGGAACTTCCCACCTGCTCTCCTGTAGGAGTGCAACCTCTTCTCACTGTTATCTTAAATGAGCATTGCTCAGCCCTTAGCACTGCACATTATCTGGAAATATTGGGCAAATCTTGCTCAATTCAAACACTCAGTTTGAGATTTTGAGAGTGGGAGCCCCCCATCAGCACCGAGGTCATTACTGAAGCTATTTAAACACTCTCCACTCCCCTCCCTCCTCCTCCTCCTCCTCCTCCCTCTCCCACTTCTCCACACTCCAAACCAAACACTTTCCCCTTTCTGAGCTATATTAAGATAATATGCAGAAAATCCAGGACATTATCCTCAGGATTAAGTAGCATCAGCAGAGCACATTCACACGTTGCTGCTGTGCTCATATCAGGGGCACATTTACGCTCAGCAGGCACTCAATGTTCCCAGCTATTCCCTGTGCAGGGAAGGTGGGCAGCATACCAAAGCCATGCATTTAGAGGCTGTGGAACAGTTTAACTACAGATATATTAAGGAATTTGCCTCAGGAATGTAAACAGATCCAGAAGGTTTTGTGTGCCAAGGCAATTAATTTTAAGAGTTCCCTTGCATGCACACACATGAGTATGCACACGTAGCTGCTACGCCCTTCTGCCTGTTCCATACATAAATATGCAACAAAAGCAACTTTTCTGAGGCACTAATAATAGTAAATGCTCTTGCCACAGAGATAAAAACCTCATACTTATTTGGGGTAAAGTTGGAGGTCATTCACTGGTCACACAAGGAGTTCTCCATTCATGATACAATATTAAAGGATGACTTGGGCTTAGTTGCAGTGCATGGAGAGTGTACATAAAATACATCTTTGAGGAGCTGAATGTGGTTAAATAAATTTACTGGAACAAAGAACAGCTTGACCTCAGGAAAGAAAAATCAAATTTAATCTTGTCAGGCATTTATTGGAGCCTTGGGTCACCTTAATCCTTCAGTGCAAATTTTTTACTCCCTGTGTTTTTATGCAGCTCTCAGACACTCCAAAGAAATGTTTTACATGCTCTGGTCAGTCAATTCTAGGTTTAATCACTGTCATACTCTCCTTTTAGGCGTGAACTGCTTCACTCAAAACACTGCACCTAAAATTTTTCATGACCCTTTGGCACAAAGGTACCAAGACAGAAAACAGGACTTCAGCATGGATGTTCAATAATGCTCAGCCACCACCCAATTAATCAATGTACTGACCAGCTCCTGCACTCAGCTGCCCTGTCCATGCAATCAGGGACCTGCTCCTCACATTGACTCAGTTTTGAAACTCTGTTGGCCTCTAACTCAGTCCCTGAGGGTCCTTTTCTGTTTCTTGTGCCACTAACACCGTCATCCTGGAAAGATCAGGCCCCTCTCAAAACCAAAGTGTGGGCACTTCTTTTTAAAAATGAGCTTCTCCCTGTCCACACCTCTCTGAAAGGAGGGTGTAGGGAGATAGGGGTCAGTTTCTTCTCACAGGTAACAAGTGACATTTTCTGACATAAATGGTTTTATCCTTTTATTACCCTAAACACAAATTTTCTTCAGTCTAAACGTTTAGGGTACAAGAGTCCTTCAAACATATTTAGGTCAAGCAATTAAAATTTCAGAATATTTTCTGTGAGGCTTCTCTGTTGAAATAAAGGGTCAAAATATTTACAGTTCATGTCCACCTTTAATTTCAATATGACCATTTGGAGTCTCACCATGCTTGAATTTTCCTGAGTTTTTTTGTTTGCTTGTTTATTTATTTGGGTTTATTTTTGGCCTGTGGACTTGAGAATTCACAGTTTAATATACTTTAAATGAAACAAAATAAATATTAAAACAAAATGTACTTAAGCAACTAATTCTATTGCCAAAAAATCTGCTAACAACTGTTTGGAGATTGTTCCCAAAACATTACACATCACAAATTACCAAACTGCTATTGTTTCTTGTTCAAATTTGTTTACCTTATTAAAAGTGTTAAGAAAATTCTTCTTTATAATTTCAGATAAGATATAGAATTTAGTCTAATATAGACTACAGGTCTTAGTCTGATTTTTTCCAAGTAAAAGTTTTCTTTTTTCTTTCTTAACTTTTATTGAGTTTACAGGTACAGTTGGGTGATTTTTGAATACAGGCAGCATCTAATAAAACCCTCATCTGAAGCATCCATGCAAATACCATAGAGTGGGAGTGGGAGGAGAAGGGAATTCTGTGCTCCCTGTGATAGGAAGGGACATAAAAATACTTCTGAAGGACTCTGAGCAGCCCAATTCTACTCAACAAGAGCAAGGTAGGAGGTTTCCCTAGCAGATCCTTCCAGGAGGAGCTGCACCAAGCTCTGGCAGCCCTTCCCAAAAAGGCTCTGTGTGACACTGTCCCCACAGGGCTCAGGAGGACCCCTGAGCTGGCACCTGCAGGAAGGGGCTGGGGGCAGCTGATGCTGCAACTCCAGCACCTCCACAGCATCCAGATGGATCCACACCACCCCCTGCTCAGGACACAGAACTCACCCACTGATTCCTGAGTGCAGGGAACTGCAGCTACAACCGAAACAATCTGGGGCTTTTTGAGAGTGAGGTTAAGCTTTATGGAGGACACAAAAAATCCCCACACCTCCATGATGCAGGACAAAAACCAGTGCAGCTGCTGGCAGCCTCATTGAAATCCCTCAGATTGCTTTTTCTGGCAGTAGCAATACAGTAACAAACAAATATTGGTGTAATCACTGGGGCTTTTCTTTATTTTTTGTATTTTAGTAGAGAGAGACTTCATTGCTTTAGTTGTAAGTTCCAAGCATCTTTACTTGGAACTTACGACTAATTGAATCCCAATTTTTAATTAGCTCTGAGGCCGTGCTTAGAAGTCCCAGCCACAGCCCCATGATCTGGCTGTCCCAGTAGTCACAAAAATGCTGGAGGGTGGCACCTTTGGCTGGCACAGTGCAGATCTTCCCCAGGACATGCACAGTGGGATTGGTGGCTCCTCTCAGTTCTCACTGTGTAGAACACTTGGGTTTTTTAAGCAAGAGCAGGGAAAGGCTTTCCACAAACTTCTAATAAACTCTTACAAGCTAGTTGTGAGGTCCCTGCTCTCAGAAAAGGGGCTCAGATTATCTCTTCCTGTTGTTCTTAGAAGCAGTTTCAAGGATGGGATTGTCTAATTTTGTCCAGCTAAATTTGTGCTAGGTAATGTAAAGTGAGCTTGTACTCTCCCTCTGTAACCAGTGGAGAAAATAAACACAGGGGAGGACAGTCCAGCCCCTCTCAGACACTTCCTCTGAGCATGGGAGGGATGATCTTGCATAGGTGCTTGTGCATTGCCTACAAATCATTGCTGTGCCTTTTAGTAGAGAAGAATTCCACTTTTAAATCACACTGGGGACAAGAAAAAAAGAGACAATGTGCAGCTACTCTGGCTTTTCCCAACTCTGCATTAAAACTCTGCTCTCTCAGCAGTAAATGGTAAAAACATCTGACTCTCTGTCAATTGTCAGCATCACAACTCGCCCACGGCCTAAGCCTTTGTGTGAAATGTTGCTATGTCTATTTATAACTTATTTTCATGGAATAGATTCACCTGACCAGAGGGCTGTCACATCACTTCACTCTTGACACTGTTTTAAAGGGAGGGTTTATGGTAACCTACAGTAAAAGCCTGTCTTCAGAACTGTGCAGCCAGAATTTGGGGTGGCTACTGGTATTTTGTAAAGATTAAAGGTCCTTTCTATGTAATGGTGATAAGCATGAGGGGAAGAACAGCCCAACAGCCAAGAGAAGCATCAAAATAATTTTGCTGCATCTGAAGTCATGAAGAAGTTCTGGCACTTTGAGCTTTTCGTGGATATAACCTTTAAAAGCTGTCCCATTCAAACTTCTCCTCAGAAGCAGCTCTGTGCCATTTGAAATCCAGACTTACACTGTGGGCAGCTCCTTGCTTTTCTCAGTGGTGCATAGGAGGCACTCAGAAATCAGTTTCATTGAGACCTGCCTGACCAGTGTCCTTGGTGTCTCCGTGGCTCACCCTCTTTCTTCACTGTTTTTCCTAAAAAATAAAAAAAAACCAAAAAAAACAATCCAAGGCCAGCATTTAAAAAAAAAGGCAGCATGAATCATCACCTTGAAGTTTCTTTCTCCTGTGGCTTGCTTTGACTGGATGCCAGCCTGAAATTAATCATTTCCAAGCTGTCTTTGCTCTTTAATCAGAAGCCCACTGATTACTGTGATCTAGTGTTCGTCCCTGTTTTCCTCAGAGAGGATTTAATTAGTAGTCTACAGTATATTCCCTTGTACAAGTGCTCCAATTATGCTAAATCATTACCACTGTACATACAACAATTAATTAATGCTAAACCAGAGAGAGCTGGGCATTGTGATTCATTGGTTTTGTAATCTTTGGTCTGTTCTTTGGCTGCTTTGTCTTCTATAGCCTGTGGAGCAAATCCCTTGGGAATCCGGTTCAGTGTGTCAGGACTCTCAGATTCTG
Organism: Loriotus luctuosus; assembly: GCA_035582745.1. Lineage (NCBI taxonomy): Eukaryota > Metazoa > Chordata > Aves > Passeriformes > Thraupidae > Loriotus > Loriotus luctuosus. The sequence goes on along the minus strand of JAWWEY010000115.1, from coordinate 144,742,472 downwards.
TCCCAGTGCTACCAACATGAAGTGTAATATCCAAGATCTCCATTTCCCAGCCCCCCAAGTCTATTTTGAAGGTCTTCAGCGGTTACTGAAACCAAATTATCTCATCTGGGGTAGAAGGTGATGTGGTGTGGGGGGCTGAGATGCTGAGCAGCTGTGGGAGAGGGGAGCTTGGCCAGACAATGTCATCAGTCCACCAAGGAGAAAATCAGGGACATGACAGGCTGTGCAAGCACCCATCCTGCTGAGAAGAAAAGCTTTGCCTTGCCAGGGCACAGCAAGCCACAGCAAATCCCCTTTAGATACAGGCTGGTGACACCACCCCACCTCAGCTCTGACCAAGGCCACTTCTCTCCCTGCAAGTTCTTCTCCTGGACTTGAAATGAACCTGACACTTGACAAGAGGCAAAGCAATGGACTTGGATTATCCTTGCCTGCCTGAGAAGCCTCCACATCCAAAGACATTTTTTTGCACAAAAGGTGAATTTCTTTTCTGTCAGCGACCTAAGCAGTGCACAGAACCTCATGATGTCAATGATGAAGTTTTTCAACTGCATGTCCAAAATTTTTTTGTTATCCTGTTTTGAGAAATGGTATCAGGACAATTTTGTAGTTTGATAGTGGAAAAAGTTTCCAAATCCCTCAAAGTTCACTTTCTCCCTGAAATCTGATATGGTGCAACACTACTTCACAGTGAACACTAAGAATGTAACAGGAAGGTAGAACAAAATAATGGGGTTTAGACACTTCCCAAGGAAAAATATCATGTGCAATCAGGTTTCTTTCTTTTTTCTTTCATTAAACAGAAAATTTAAACCACATTTTGCCAGCAAAAATAATTTCAAACCTGAAGGGAGGACTGAGATAAAAATAAGCATCTCAGATTCCCTGTGGCCTGGCTAAAACAATATTCTGTCCTTAATCTTCATTATAGACAGTGTGAGGAGCTAAATCCAAAAGAAATTTAATAACGTATTGATGGTTCATGCAAAAAATAGAGTTGAGTGAGCACTTCCAAGCCTTTTTTTCTGCACAGGTTTTGGTCTTGTGGTCAGTGCTGGGCGCTGTGGTCCTTCCCCTGCGGCCTTGTGAAGGCTGACCTAGAACAGAGACTAGACAGAGCTAAAGAATAAAGTAGGTATTTATTAGGTGGCCTCAATGGATGCACCTTGAGCAGCACAGCCCAGCCAGGGCTACACCCAAGATGGACCAAAATGGACACAAAATGCACTGAAAAGTGACACAGTCACGGTGTGTCACACTTTTATAAGTTCTGGTCCATTCACATATTGGAATTAATTGTCCAATTACAGCTGTAGCTTATGAAGTCCCATCCTTCTTGGTTTTTTCTCTTCAGTCCATGTTGTTTATGCTCTTGGGTCTGAAATTTGGGTTGGTTGTCCTTGGTCTCTTCCTGGAGAAGGAAGAAACCATTTCAAATTGTTTTGTCTACCTGTGAAGAGAGCTTACCATCTCTTAATGTGAAGCTCAGAACTACACACTAAAGCAGTACAGAACCTGGAAAATATAAAAGCTAAAACCTAAGGCATCACCCCCATTTATGTTTTCATGACTAAGTTCAAATATTTATATCTTTAAAAATATAAAAGTAAAGACCTCATCATGTCCTGTTCACACATCATTTAGTGGCTGCTTAAACCTTGCAATTTCTGCTTCTGGAACAGAGGGGTATTGCCTGGAGTTGGCTATTGCTTGGGGCTATTCTTTTTTATTTTAATGGAGACACAAATATGTGATCCTCCAAACAGAAACAAATGCCAGTCCAGTCCCTTGCTGAGGAACTCCCTCACCCAGCAGCCTCTGGGCAGGAGGAAGGCCACATCTGAGAGCCCTGAGCATCACCTCAGCCTGGGGGGGATCCTGGATCCACAGCCCACAGCAAAATGCCACTGGAAACTCTCAGCAACAATTAACAGACGGTTCAGTTTGCGAGCTGAGAGCTACACCCAGCCTCCAAACCCCTGACTTCTGGCCAGTGAAGGGTTCAAGCCCAGGATCAAACATCTAAGCTGGGACCAGACCAGTCAAGGCTTGAATCCAAGCACATCAGGAAGCATCACCACACTCCTCACACTCCCAGCTCAGGGCAGATCTGAAATACAAAGATTTACTGGCATCACTGTGTTGATCCAGGGTGGGAAAGAATCATAATATGCACTAAAGTAACAACATCACAAAACTCTCCACGGAGAGGCAAGATGCACACAGAAAAGGAACCTATTTATACATATTTTTACAGCTGATGCAATCTGAGAGGAAATTTGATCAAATGTTTTGTCAACACGAGCTGAGTCATCACTGGCTAAATGAACTGAGTCCATGTATATTGCCAAGTCCTCCTGCCTTTCTTCTGGAATTACCAAGGATCTCAAAAGCATGAGCCTTGGAGATGCAGCTGTATGTCTTCATAGTCATAAGTGGCTTTTTAGGTTGAAAGTGGTTATTATTTGGTGCAATTGTGTTGTAAGAAAATATTATTGTACTCCCCTAGCTCAGTGATTGAAACTATACGTATCAGACAATAAACCTGCCATTGATAATTACATTTTTCCCCATGGTCTGAAAACCCCTTTGCCTTGTCTGAAACCTGAGGAGAACATTTGTGCCCTTTGTGTAATTATTAGTCCTGCATACACACCATGTTCTGTACTCATTTATGTCCCCTTTAGACACTGAAGGTTGAGGGAAGGTGGGTAATTGTCTGAGAACTGTACAGACCCCACCTGCCAGCAGCAGCCAGCCCTGTCCTCTCATCTCTGGTTTAGAGATTGATGGGATCCATCACCTCCATTGCATCCCTCAGGTAAGTCCATGCAGCTGGACAAGCCTGAGCAGCTCTGTTGATTGTGTCATGTTTCTCTTTATGCATTTCTTCAATCAAATGGGTTTTGTTAGCTCAGGCCTTGATATCCTGCTTTCAGCAGCACTGCTGTAATCATCTGTGAAAGAGCTTAAGTGGACTGCCAGGTCCAATCTTCAGATATCCTCAGGCTGATCATAAATGCACTCTTGTAGGACAGATACCACATAATCCTGACAAGCAGATCTGGGCCCCAAATTTATCTGTATTTTCTATTATATTGGTTTAATAATGCCATGAAAATTGCTCTCCAGGATCCCTGAATTGAAAATGAAGCATTTTGCTATAAAAGAAGAAAAAAAAACCACTGAAAATTTTTAATCAAAGACATGTGAAGAAGGAGAGGGGAAAAGGAAGGTTTTATGGAATCTTTCAACTGGAAAAAATGCAGTTAGCTTTACTAATAATAATAACTGGACATACATGTGATCCCTTTTCAGGAACTACTACTGAGAAATGACTGGAATAAGACAGCAGGAGCACACCTAGAGCTCCCCTCCCTCAGTGGCAGATTTCTGTGTGGTGGCAGGTTTGAAATGCCCCAACAGGACTTGCCAGCACTCACAGCACCAGTTGCCTCCTCCTACCACACAAACAGTCAAAGCACTGCCACTTTTAGTGACAATCTGGCAAGGAGAGCTTGGTGTAGAATGAGAGAGGCTGAATTGTCCTGTTTGCTCAGAACCTGTTCAGCAGCCTCCTGCCAGCCCTGCTTGAGCTGTTGTTCATTGTGGGAGGGGAGTTTTTCCCTCTGCTCTGCTCTGCTCTGCTGGGCCCCCACCTGCAGTGCTGCTTCCAGCACTGGGGTCCCAGCACAGGAAGAACTCTGACTTGTTGGAGTGAATCCAGAGGAGGGAATCAGGATGATTACAGGGATGGAGAACTTCTCCTGTATAGAAAGGCTGGGAGAATTTGGATTATTCAGCCTCGAAAAAGAGAAGGTGTTGGGGTGACCTGATTGTGGCCTTGCAGTACCTGAAGGGAGCCTACAAGAAAGGTGGAGAGGGAATTTTTACAATATCCTGGAGTGGCAGAAAAAGGGGAAATTACTTCAATCTGGAAAGGAGTATGTTTAGATTAGATATTAGGAAGAAATTCTTTCCTGTGAGAGTGGTGAGGCACTGGTACAGGTTATCCAGAGAAGCTGTGGATGGCCCATCCCTGGAAGTGCTCATGGCCAGACTGGATGAGACTCTGAGCATCCCTGCACATGGTAGCAGGGTTGAAACTGGATGATCTTCAAGGTCACATCCAACCCAAACCATTCTGTGATTCTGAGTTGGAGCATGGAATATGGCAAGGGAGAAGCCCATAACCCTGGCCCAGGATGTGAGGTCTGATCATTTTGGTAGAGGATGGGAAAGATATGAGGACCACCAACATACAAGTGCATTTATGGCACAAAGTATCTGCTGACCGAACTCCATGTGCACAGCCCTGCTTTTACAATGTGTGTTTTGTAGGGACAGGCATTTTCCAACAGAACACCACTGCCCCTGGACTGGGAGTTACTGTGGCTTTTGAGGAACCTTTGGCAGGATCTTTTCTCCTCTTGTGGAGAAATTGTGGTAAAAATATGCATTAGTAAGGGAGGCCTAGAGGCATGTTGCCTGCAAATAGAAGCATTTTTTCCAGACTTAGCAGAATCTGCTTTTCTGCTGTGTTCATGCATTTATATACACTCAGGAAATGTGATCATAATATACATTCAAGATAAGAAACAAAGCCAGTGATATCCAAATGATTAGCTCTGACTGGTTAATAAGTGTCTACAGTGGCAAACATCAAAGTCCAATGGAAAGGACTGGTATATTTGAGAAACATCAAGGCTATCGTTAAGTACAGGCTGAGAGCAATAAGGTGCTGAAAACAACTGTCACAATTTCTGCTTCAGCTTCCCAAGTAAAATTAGGCAGCTCATGTGCTGAGTGATCAGACCCAGGAAACGCACAGGTATTTCCAGTAAACTCCTTGGGAAACAGTGATGGGTTAATCTGGAGCCATTTCTGTTTTTTCACATTGACATTTTGGCTCTAAAGCTCCTTTTCAATAATTGGAAATGCTGCTAAATTTCAGTGCATTGGGCTGCAATTTTCCATATTGTTTCCATGCTTTAAGTGAATCTGAACCTTGAGGTTCGAATCTTAAGATTTTTGATTTGCTTTTCTTGTGAGTTCATGTTTGCTTTGAGTTTCTTGTAGAAGTATTCAGCCAAAATTATACTCAAAGATAGATGGAAAGAAGGATTCCAGAAAGGATTCCAGGAAGGAAGGAAGGAAGGAAGGAAGGAAGGAAGGAAGGATTCCAGGAAGGAAGGAATCAGGAAGGAATCCAGGAAGGAATCCAGGAAGGAATCCAGGAAGGAAAAGAATAGAACAGGGAAGGATAAAACTGCCACCCACAGAAAGGGAAGAGATCGTAAAAAACTCAAAAATAAGAAAAGTGACTACAGTGTAGCAAAGGACTTGATTCAAGAAGAGGCTGAGAAAGAACATGGAGTACCAGTGAGGTAGAGCAAGAGCAGGTTCTTAGAGCAAGAGCAGGTTCTCCATCCTCCAGCTCTGCCAAAGCAACAGGAAAGATGAAGTTCATGAAGAATTGCAATGACCTGTCCTATTTCTTTTATAAGAAATCAATATCCAGTTGCAACATTCCCTTAAGCAAGGATTGTTTTAACATTAGGAAATAAAGTTAAACCTAGTTAAATTGGGAGGCAAAAGAATGTGTGTCCAGGGCCTACAGCAAAAAGAAGAACATGGGAATAATAAAACCTCTGTTGCCTGCTCCAGCATGAATGTGTAAGATGATCTTGAGAAAACCAACTGCAAAAAAGAAGACCATAATAAAAAAATTTAATATCTCCCAGGAAGACTGTGAGGCCACATGGATGCCAGTGTTCAGTTACTACCATGTTAAATTCCACAGGATAGCTTAAACAACCTTTTTTGCTCTATACATTTTTTTTCCAAGGGTGCTTTGAATGCTGCTTGACCCTATGAACTTCACATGAGATCAGCTCTGTGATGCTGATTTCTAACAGAGGAGTGCTTTGGTAAAGGCTGTGGTATCCTGGTGATCTAAAAGGTGATGTGGATTCACAGAAACCCTCACATTATCCCTTTATTACAGCCTTGATAACCCACTCTGACCCAAAAAACCTTGCCACAGGTACCAACTGCTGCTTACTCTGCAGGAATGAAAGCTGCAGCAGCACAGAGAGCTGCAGCCACTCTGGAGCCTCTTTTGTTGGACCTGTGGGGCTTCTGACAGCGGCCATGGGCTCGAGGCACTTCACCAGCCTTCCCTGGTAGTGAGGGTCTAGCAAGCAGCCCTACTACCCAGGCCAAAGGAGGCAAATGGACCTGTCTGGATCTTCTACAGCTGTCCTTTAGCCTTTCCACCTGCCCAGCAAAGCCAGACACCACTGCAGCTTGGCCAGGTTGCAGGTGCTTCATGCTGGGAATGCAAACCCCTCCCTGGTGGGGTGTGCTGGGTTACACAGGGGACATCCCAGCCCAGATGTGGCATTGAGACACTGGTGGTGCAAAGGAACCTTCCAGATGCCCTCTGAACAGGATTTTTCCTTTTCTTCCTCAAAAGCCTGCTGGAGTTCACTCCTCCCAGGGGTGGTTGCCCATCCCTTCCCACCCCCGTTAGAGCAGGGCCCACCCTTCCTTCCAAAGGCATGGCTGCTGATGGGATCTCCAGCTGAAAGTGGGATTCTGTCCCTTCCTTCCAAAGGCATGGCTGCTGATGGGATCTCCAGCTGAAAGTGGGATTCTGTCCCTTTCTTTAGGAGCAGAAATAGAACATGCTTCACTGCACCTCGTGAATTCTTCCAACATGAGCATCTTCAGTTCCATGCTTTTGTAGCTGGACATGAGTGCCTGTCACCAGGGCAAGGGAGAGAAGAATTTCCAGCAAAGTGAGAGTGTGGTGTTCCCTTTTATCCTGTTCTCATTGTTAAACAATTGAGCTGCCTTTAAAAGCACTGCAACATTTATTGGTGCCTCCAAAATAGGTTGTTTTCACCCTGTCCCAGTTTGCACTTTAAGTAGCAACATTTTTTTACAGGATCTGTTAATTAAGGGAAATAGTCCTAATTTCAGTCAGTAAAATCGTTTTGTGTGCATGTGGGTGTGTGAAAATAATACAGTGTTTTGTTTCAAACCTCATGGGGTTTCAGCAATTATTCCTCTGACAGAAGATCTCAAAAGTCAACGGCCTTATAATGCCTCACTCCTGGGAACCAGGGTAAGGGGAAATTAAACATCCATCTTTGAGTTTAATGGTGTAAAAATATGCAGTGTAGATAACTGCCATTATGTGCATAATTCCCTCCTGCTGAAATGCAAGTTGCAGAAGGCTGGCCCAGACAAGGCTAAGCCAGATCCCTCCTTGCCCGTGTCAGCCTGCAGGGGAGGAGAGGGAGGCAGACATTTCCAGGTGCAAAGCAGCACGTCCCAGGTGAGGAAAGCCTCACCCACTTGTGAATATGCTTTTCCTCTTGGTTGTTTCCTAATCATCCCACCCTTCTTCAGCTCCCAGGTTTTTTTGGTGGTTTTTTTTTTAATTTTTTTTTAATTATTTTATTTTTCTCCTGATCAAGGATATGCAAACACTGCTCTGAGTCAGGGCTGCTGCAGCAGGAGTTTCATTTCTCAGCAGGAGCAGCCCTGGGTGAGTGTGTGCATTTCTGCTCTACGTGATTGTCTGCACGCCCCTTGGCAGGCACCAGGAACAGCTCCCAAACCACGGCCCACGTCCAATCACTTCCACTCCAGGCTCTTGAGGCTGACTTAGGGACAATATAATAACCAGTTTCTTGCAGGCAGCTGGGCAGTGGTCCAGCCAAAAAAAGTTTAGTGGATTTGCTGGCTGACATCTGACTCATCTGAAGTCCAGGTCCACAGATAATCTTCTGCAGTCTCTCGGAAGAGGTGAGATGCTGAGAGACCAGATCTTCTTGGGATTTCCTACACTTGGCTCCATAGGAGATCCTGCCCCAAAATTTGGAGGAAGTTAGGGTTTGTTTGGTTCTAGGAAAGGGAATCTGCACACTTCCAGAGACTGAGGGCTTGTGTTTGTAAACCAGGCCACCATCATTTGAAATTCATGATTTATTGGCAACAGAGAGCTTTGCATTCAGGTTGGCAGAGATTTAAAATTCTTCTAGTCCTGAAATGCTCTAAGATGTTCACACACAGTCCAGTTTAATGGGATCTGGTCCCAATTAAGGCCACTTCAAGTGCGCATGGTAAATAGCCTGGGGAAATGACAGCAAACAGACCTTTACAGGAGTGAGCCACTAAAGCAAAAGAGCAGCATGTAAGCAACAGAGACATTGAAACAAAGACTGGTCCCACAGCCCCATCCTTACCCAGAACCTGTCCGTCCTTCCTTCCTTCCTTCCTTCCTTCCACCACTTCCGCCGCTTCCGTCGCTTCCTTCCTATTTTCCATTTTCTGGTTTCAGAAGGTTTCAGGTCCAGCAGAAGGCAAAATCAGTCCTTTGTCCAAATTTGGCACATTGCCTCCAGGAAGATTTTATTTGGGAAGATATTGCAGGGCTGGCCCAGGGATGCACCTTCCCATTTCCAGTCTCCTGCTCGCTGCAGTGCACCTGGAGCAGGGGGGTGGCTCAGGTGTGACAGGGTGTGTGTCAGGACATGATCTGTGACTCTTAGAGCCACCCATCACTGAGTGTTTCTAAGAAGAGGCTGTGAGGCATGACAGACTCTTCAGAGACTGAACTGCTGAACTTCAGCAATTTTTTACAGAGCTTACAATAAATCTTCCTCATACTATTCACTATGTCAAGTGTCATTCTGTTGCACACTGTAGCGTGCTCTAGAATGCACTTCTCTACTAGCCTTGAAAAGGAAACTCATTAATTCTTTGTGAGCCCTTAGAGCAATATCTGATCACATAAATAACAATTTTAGTCATTTTATAATCTTTCTATTGAAACGTAGCTTAGTATTAAAGGTTTTTCTCTTTGGTTTTTGGTTTGTGTATCTATTTTATTGGTTTTGTCATTTAAAAATTATTGCTCGCTCAGGAAGAGACGTTGTGACTTTTGTCTGAAGCAGGAGAAACAGTCAGACCCTAATTTGGCTCTGTCAGCAGTGAAAGGATGGAGGAGGAAAGATGGAGAGTATTTTTTCATTTTACTTTGGCCACATACTGCAAGAGTTTGCAATACCTGTTTACAGGCAGAACTGGCCAGTTTGCTGGCACACGAGTCACATGAGCCAGAGCAGCCTCCATTCACAGCTGCTAACCAGTGCTTTACTCTGATAAAGGCAAGGATATACAGGAATTGGAAAGTCCTGTTGGGATAAACCAGAGGACAAGCAAAAATGTGATGAAACTCTGTGAGAGTTGTTTATAACTCACCAAGTATCTCAACACAAAATGCAAAGGCTTGGGCTGGAACAACAGCAGGTTGGAAGGGGCTCTTGCTCCAGCTTCTCTTAAATGGAGGCAAATAAACTCCTGTGTAACTCTGGGCTTGCTGTTGGTACCCAAACAGGGACGGTGCAGGTGCAGTCTGACAGTGTAGGAGGGCAGTGGGCTAGCAGAGAAATTAACTAATTCCCTAGTCAACCCTATCAAAAGGAGATTAAATAAGTCCAAAAGCTCAGCAAAAGATACTTGAAAACGACTTTTCCCACTCAGTTCTTGGTTCTTTGCACTGTGTAGGGGATGGCTGTCTGCGGAAGTCATTTTGTTTAGTGGATTAGTGGACAGAAGATTCAGGGAGGTTTCATTTATAAGACATTTTTAAAGCATTCTTTAATGACAGAAGTTGGAATGAAGAGAGTGAAAGAGAACTTGGTCTGGATTACAAACAGATTTTAATGGAAGAAGGACTAATTTTGGTCCATGTCAGCACACAGAGATGTTGGTTTGTGCAAGCATCCTTCTCAAACACCCCACCATGGGCAGCCCTGTTTTGCTGTTCTGGCACAGATGTCTGTTGTTGAACAGATGTTGTCTTGTAAGCTCCCCTAAGCAGCTCCATTTTCCAATCAGAATTGTAACTGGAATTATGTACAGAAGATAATTGCAGCATTTATAAAAGGGGAGTCCAAAAAACTGGCCTTGCAGCTCAGCAAATTGAGGTCACCCAGCAAGCTGCTGCCCTCCCGTCCTGCTTGTTTCAAAAAGCCAGATGATTTTATTAGAGTCAGCTGCTGAATAGAGACTGTTGGCATTACAGTCCAGGACAGACAGCTAGGATACTCTTGTCACTAACTTATTTCTTGGCCAGAGAAAAACCAATGCTTGCTGTATCGTCAAACAGGTAACGATCTCTTGTGTAATTAGATCAAATTATTATAACAGTGATTGTAATAATTTGTAGCTATTCCTCCCTTATAGCAGCTCCTTCATCTTGTTTTTCACTGTCTGCTCTGCGACTGTCTTGATGAAATCATGAGCATTTTGGGCAGGGACTGTCTGTGTCAAATGCAGGGCTGGTCACCCTTCTCATGCCTAAGGAGCAAGGTTTTGGAAACTGTGTTGTATCACTGAAATCAGCTGATAGTAACAGCATAACATCTGGATCAGTATGCAATAACTGCAAAGAATCACAATATTATTTTCCCTGCCGTTACTTTCAAGACCTGTGCAAACATGTAAACCCACTAGGACTGGGCTGTCTGTGCAGTTGGCTAATGAAACATTGCCAATTAATTTAGGCCTCAGCTTGTTAGATGTAGTGACCCTGCTATTCAGCAGGTGTAAATCAGTACAAAATAGCTGTTGAAAATCTGACCCATAGATTAGAGAGCTATATGTGAAGCCAAGGAAAGATTTTTGGATTTAGCACTGCCTGAATCAAAAAAAAAAAAAGAAAGAAAAAAAAATTTTGGAGTAAATCTCCAGTCTGCAATGCTAATATAATTATAATGTCAGAAAAAAAGAAAGTATCAACCATGTTAAGTAAACATCTCTGTGGTAGAAAGAACAGAACTTATTTAAATAGACAGCATATATCTGGGAGCCAAACAAAGAGCTCTTAAGAGGCCCTCCAGAGCACTTTTCTTCAAACAACTTAAAAGTTTCTCCATAGCTCCCTTTTCCTTCCATGTTCTAATTCCAATGATAGGATTTTCTAATACCAATCTCAGTGCATGGCAGATAGATTAAATATCCCTCTGCAGACAGGCTTGTGGTTTGACAAAGTTCTACTGTTTTTTAAGAGCTTCAGCTTGCTACATAGACTTGATTGCAAAATGTCTGTAGATGCAGAAGTGCGTACACAAAATCTGATGTTAAGATCTAAATAGGGTACCGCAGACCCTTGGATAATGGGCCATGAATTAAAGTGTGCACATTGAGGCTTTGCTTCAGTCTCAGCTGTTCAGAGACCCTACAGTGGCAGAAGTTATGTCCACTGGAAGTTCACTGCAATGACCAGCCCAGACTCCACCAGTGCACAGTGACAGCATTGCTTCTTGTTCAAGAACAGATTTTGTTGTTGCACTCTGCACAGTGCAAAGCACACATGGATGTATTTATGTGTACTAAATTGCATGCCTATATAATATGCACACATACACACCCTGAATAGACATGTATATTACTTACAACTGAAAGCAACAAATATCAATATTTTGAAAAACAAGGTTTTCATTGTTTCCATGAGTTTTCAATTTCTCTCAACTATAATTTCAACATAATCAATTTTCACAATTTTGACCTCATAAGCACTCAGACTAATGGGGTTAAACCAGGTTATTACTCTTGCCTATTCAATACAAGCTCTTAAAGGACAATGCTGGTTAAGGGATAAGTAGTATTCCAAAATACTGGAAGCCACTGGGATGATGGATGAGTTGTGAAAACCCAACATTCCCAGCATGAGCAGGTGGGTAGGTAAACAAGGGCCTGTCATACAGGTCTCTGCAGTTCTTTGTGTGCAGTTTTTTGGAGTGTTTGGATTGATGCTAAGTCCCATTGTGTGACAGATATAAAGGACAAACATTCTTAAGCATCCCGTGAAATCCTCTAGATCTACCAGTCACATGAGGGATATTGTTCTCCTAGATTCAGAATGAGCTGGGAGCTGGAATTTCACCCGTGCCTGTGGCCATCACTATGAGCAGCAAGTGGTTAAAGCAGTCAAAGTCAAAAATACAAGGTAACAGAAATCACAGAAAAACCAATCATAACAGAAAGCTGTGTTTGTGATATGCAGCAATTTTAGAACCACTGGGTATTTCAGTTTTATGTTGATCCCAGCAGTTTCCCTTGGTCAGCACAGTATTTGTCTCCTAGTTTGACAGAGGAGCCAAAGCAAGAGCCATCTCCTCTTCCCCAGAACCTCCTGTGTCCCTCCCTGCCCCAGAGTCCGTGCTGGGCTAGGCTTGGCTGCCCTTGGCAGGGCTTTTCCCTTCCCCTGCAGTGTCCTGGGGAACAAATTAACTTTAGGGAATGGAGAAGGGATGTCAGACCTCCAGCTTGAAACACAAAAGAAACCATCCCTGCCTGTGTGTGGTTTAACCAAGCCACCTTCTAATCTGAGAGCCAACTTCCATCCCCGAATCAGTGAGGCTGTTGAGGTGGCCATCACTGAACCTGCCTGTGCTTCATTGCCATTCCCTCCCCAGGAGGATGCTTTAGGGGTAAAGGTCTTGTGTGCAAACCCCTCATGGCTCTTCCAGATGGCTCTGTAAGATGAGGAGCTCAACAGCAGATGACAAGCAAGAAACCAAAGAGGAACCAGTCCCCGGCTGGCCATCCATGGTCAAAAGAAAACTCTGGCCTCATGGCAGCTTAAAAACATGTCAAAGCTTCTTTTTGCTGGGCTAAACAGACCTGGGAGTTATGGCCCAATGGCCAGGAGATTTGTTGCCCTCCCCAAGAAGTCACAATAAAAACAGCCCAGAGCAGCCAAGGAGCTTGAGAAGGCAGAGGAAGCACTTATATATTTGCTTTCTGGATTTTGACTGCCAGATCTCTCAGGAGAGGTTGGATTCTTCACAAAAATGCTTGATGGGAAGAAACTCCCTAGGAAGAGATTGTTCTGTTTTGTTTTGAAACTTAAAGGCCTCCAGTTGACTTGGGACACTGCCACCAGCCACATAAGGAAAGCTTGAAGCCTTCTTACTCAGGGTGGGGTAAAATCCTACTGTGGGTGTACAAAGGGCCTTCAGAGGCACAGCTTTCCCTGGGACACAACCTTCTTGCCACAATATATTTTGTGGTTGAATATAAACTGTGTGGCTTGGTGTTTTAATGACAAAATTCTACTGAGGTTTCTCTTTTCCCTCCCATCCCCCTGTGACTTTTATGCCAGGTTTTCCCTGGAAATAATTTTTTTATGGCTCTTGCGTGCCTGCTATCACTTTTTCTCCCAATGACTTTTTAAAATGAAAAATGCATAAACAATCCAAGAAGTAAATGGAAAACTAGTTTGTCTGCTCAGGGATAGGAACCTTCCTTACTGCCTTGAATATCTTACTCTCTCTTAACACTCTCTATAGCTCCCTGAATCTCTCATTTTAGGCAATACATCCTCACTCACAGGGAGGGCAGAGACTGTTTTACTCACATTCTTTGTTTCTCTTGGTCCCTGCTTTAATGCCTCCTCTCCTGAGCCTGCCCTCCCCACCAGGGACAGCAGAGTCCCCTGTAGAGGGGCAGGGACACTCATGGGTCCTTCTGCACACTCTGACACTGAGTTATTGGGCAAAACATGGACTTGCTCATGTCCAGCTGGGTGCTGCAGGGGCTCAGTAGTGCTGGTGTAGGAGCTGTGATGGTTGGGTGCCCACTGCCTGCTGCAGACACCCTCAGAGCTGCAGCCCATAGGTTTAAGGTAATGTCATGGAAGTTCTTGGATCCTAAGTATCAAAGTTACCTAGTGGTTATTTTGTGGATATCTCATTGGGTTTAAGAACCAATTTCTGCGTAAGTTCTCCCTTGGGGACCTAAGTAGTGCTTTGAAATGTTGCTGATAGGTTGTTCTTGCCTCAGTTTCTTTAAGTATATAATGGAGGTTACGTATTTTCTGGCTTTGCAAGTTTATTGTGATTTCGGATATGTTTAAGACACTCAGTTTAAAATGAGATGAAATGAATTTCTACATGTCTGTAACAAATCACCTGAAACCCTGGTTATTTTAGTGATTTACAAAAAGGACACTTCTGATCAAAGCCCTACACCCTGAGCACGACCTGTATGAGTCTGTGGATGCATTTTGTAGCAAGTGCAGTAAAACCAAACAGCTACAGTGTTGTGACTGCTAAAACTTTAGTGTAACTACCAGTTTCTAAAGACATCTTCCTTAAAGATCAAATCTGTGACCATGTGAAAGATTGCAATATGCTGTGAAAATTTTCCTTCTATACAGAAGGAATACTGTTGACCTAGAAATACAAAATAAACACAAAGTCTATCTATTATTGATTGTTTGTAAATCTCACAACTTCCAAAGCCACAGCATGAACTGCCCTTAAATTCGACTAGCACTACAAAATGTAAACACAGAGGTAGGCAGAGCAATATAGGCAGAGCCTTCCTTTATTTTGCCTGGTGAGGTGACAATGGGAAACTGCCTGCAAGATGCACCACAGCAATTCAGCTTCAGAACAGGGTTGGGAGCTTGACCTCTCTGGGTCACAGTGTACAAACTGTGCCCATGTCCTATTTAATTGATGTTCTGCTTACCACTCTGTTAAGCACCAGATTTGGAAAGTCTCCAGCTGGTGTGGATGAAAGAGTGGCATCTATTTGCCCCTATTCATTCCTCTACTGCTGTGCAGAAGAAGGTAGGATTTTCATCTCTGTTGGGATTTTAATCATTACTCTTCAAAATTAGTAGAGAGCATTTTTGATTTTGTTTCTGATTGTTAGGATTGAACTGTGAATGAGCAAAGTAGTGGTGAACTGCTCTGCTTGTAGCCCTGGAGTCAGAAACTAACTTGTTTCTTATTCAGCAGCACTAACCCATTGCAGACATGCAAGTGACATATTTTTAAATAAGATGTCAACGAAAGGATTTGGTTTGCTTCATGTTTGGCACATCCTCCTTTTAAATTACAAATGTCTTTCCTTCCCCACCCCATCCCATCCCCACTGTGCCTAAGAGGGACTAGTATTATATTCTGGAACCACAGAAAAATGGGACTAGTGAGCCAAACTAGCTGTCATTATCAGTGTTTCAGTTTTAGATAACAAAGACAGTGCTTGTAAACAGCACAGGTAAAGAAATTTATTGACCAGAGGTGATCTACATGCAGAACCAGGCTGCTCATGGGCAGGGAAGGAAATGTGAATGGATGGAAAAGCTGAGTTTGTTTAATATACTAGTGTGCAGATGTTGTCTCTGTTTACAGACAGACAAACCGAAACTCATAAGGACTGAACTGCTTGCCAAGAAAATACAGAAAAAGACAACAGCAGGTCTAGAGAAAGACTTTGGATCTGCTGTCTCCAAATCATCAGCTGACCAAGCAAAATTTACTCCCTTTAATTAATAATTCTCTTTTAAGGGTTTGGAAACAGCTGAGCAACAAGCACAACACAATAAAATATGTCTTGTTGTCATCTTTTTGGCCATGAAGGATGTGATTTAATATTCCTTCTTTTTGGCATTGAGAAATCCTATATAGGGCAAAGAGCAGCTGTGTCTGGCCTTCATGAGTGATTAAAGGTGAACAATTGATTTACTATTTTTGCTGCAGATCTTGTTGGCAATCATGCAAAATGTGAATTGCCTAATTGTTTTTCTCTTAGTAAATGTCGTGTTTTTAGCATGATAAATATTTTTACTCCAATATTTATCTCTCTGATGACCTGTTCTTTTGCCTTGGCTCTGTTGTGCTAAACCACCATCTCTCTTCTCAATCTTATCTTCCACAGGGAAATTTTCAGAACCTCTTTTCACTTGTAAGAAAGAAAGGTGGGGGGAGGGGGGAAATCCCTTGATTGTTTTTGATATGCAGAGATCTTCACATCCCTGAAAAAACCCAGCAGCTGGAGTATGTCATTAAGCAAGTCCTTTCTGCCTCTTGGTAATTGGCTTTAGTGTTGTGTTTGGACCTTCCCAGGATGAGCTATCAGCTGTTTGTGTCCATCTGAGTCTGGCTGCTTCTCAGGGTGTACCAGGTGTAACAGGGATGCTTTGCAGATATCCAGTGTGCAAATGCAGAAGCAGGAGTTGGGAGGATGAGGGTTAGAGACATCTTAACTGGTGTCCTTACACCCACCCAACTCTTGGGATTATTTACCCTGGAGAAAAGGAGGCTCAGGGGAACCTTTTCATTCTCTACAACTCCCTGTAAGGAGGTTGCAGCCAGGTGAGAGTCAGTTTCTTCTTCCAGATAACAAGTGATAGGAGAAAAGGAAATATCTTCAAGTTGTACCAGGCAAGCTTTAGACAGGGTATTAGGAAAAAATTCTTCACTGGAAGGATTGCCAAGCATTGGAACATGCTGACCAGGGAAGTAGTAGAGTCACCATCCCCTGGAGATGTTCAAAAGACATGTAGATGTGACATTTATGGACATGGTTTAGCAATGGACTTGGCAATGCTGGATTAATGGTTGGACTCAATGATCTTGCAGATCTTTTCCAGCCTAAACAATTCTGTGATTTTAGAAAGCTTAGTATGGCTCCAGGCAGCCTCAATGCTGTTTACTTTGCTGAGGCACAGGGTCTGCTGGCAGTCCCCTGGACAGTGTGGTGGTCAGGTGTTTGTGAGGCCTCCACGTGGACTGAGGTTCCTTGTGCCCATGCTCACCCCAAAGCAGCTCTCTATGGGAACAAACAGTTCATATCTTACAAACTCCTGCATTCATGTCTAATTTATTCATGCCTCTCTCACACAAACATTGAACAAACAGCACATGCCCACCAGACCATATGACTTTGTCCCTTTGCTGTCACAGCAGTGTCACTGCTGTGTAAATATTTTGAGCATTTGTTTGGTCTGAGTGTTATTTGTGTGCTACATCCACATCCATACTGACATCACTGTCCACGAGTCCTTTCTCTCAGCCCTTCCAAAGTCCAAATATTAACCCTCTTTCTGCCAGGAGAGAAAACATGTCCCTGTGTTGCCCACCAGATTCCCAAACCTGTCAAGTACCAGTGGCACACTCCCAAGCACACATCCTCATATAATGCCAATGGACAAAGTCCAAAGGATTCCTTCTTTTCACCATCCTCCTGTCCATGTGCTCAAAGCTCTTGCTCCAGTTAAGTTCATTGACCTTGCCAAAGCCTTTCCTGCATTTCCACTCTTGTTTAGCTCATGCTCACCTTCTTTTTCTCCCCGTCCCACCCTTTACCTCCTGACACCTGAGTCATACAATCATTGAATCACAGAATCATTAAGGTTGGGAAAAACCTGAACAATCATTGACTCCAACCATTAACCAGCACCACTATGATCACCTTTACACCACAACCCCAAGTGCCACATCTACACATCTTCTAAATATCTGCAGGGATGGGATTAGACTATCATCATAAATCACTCCAGGACAGATGAGTCCTGGAGTGATTTATGATGACAAATAAATGTCTTTCCTTCCCCTTCCTTTCCTTCCATTAACAGACTGCCTTCCCTGGGCAGCCTGTTTCAAGGCTTGACAACCCCTTAAGCAAAGAAATTGTTCCTAATATTCAAACTAAACCTCCTCTGGTGCAAATTGAGGCCACTTCCTCTTGTCCTATTGCTTGCTATTTGGGAGAAAAAGCCAACTCCCACCTCAGCACGATCTTCTTTCAGGGAGTTGTAGCAAGTGATAAGGTCCTCCTGAGCCTCCTTTTCTCCAGAATGAACACCCCCAGCTTCCTGCAGTGCTCCTCATAAGATTTACTCTCCAGACCCTTCCCCAGCCCTGTTACCCTTCCCTGGACCCATTCCAATGCCTCAACAGCTTTTTTGTACTGAGGACCCCAAAACAGAGCACAAGACTTGAGGTGTGACCTCATCAGTGTCGAGTACAGGGGGTTGATCACTGCCCTGGTCCTGATACCTGGTCCTGGTCCTGTTTCTGACTCAAGGCACTGCCTTAGGGCCCTTCTGGGAAGCTCCTTCTTGTAGGACACTGATCAGTACCATGTCATGTCAGCACCGCTTTCAGGTTGTCACCTGTCCGCTGTTTTCCACCATCTCCACTGTTTTCCTTCTTTACCAGGCCTTCTTTGCCTGACTGAGCTTCCTCACTTGGGTTTCATCCTTGGCAACTGCAGACAGCATTTCATTTCAACCAGCAGTGGCAAAGAGGGTGAAGGTCCCCTCACTGGAGTAAATCAAATAACTGAATCTGGCATGCTGCTGTCCAAGTGGAAAAAAAACAGGCCTGTGCACAAAATACTGCAGAGCATGGAAGTTCAGTGTGCTGTGCCACTGTGAAAGCCATGACCTGTGCACCTCATGTGATAGCAGGGCTAACTGAGCTCTGAAAAGTGAAAATTTTTCTAGCAACCTCTTAAAGGATGTGGGTGGCAAAACAGCAACAGTAATCAGCAATGCTAATTGCAGTCACACATCAGCTCTCATTGGTGTTTTCCAACTTTTCACATAAAAGATACTGTTCCACTAGAAAGTGGAGGTCAAGTTGGCTAATAATTCACAGCATGTTTACTTTCTCCCAGGATTGTTTAGGATGAATTGTATCTTGTGCTTTAAAGCTGTTTCGAGCAAAAAGCCTAGAGAAAAATAGTTCAGTTTGATTAAAGATTTTTATAGCTGAGCTGCCAGTCAAAGGGATTCAGGTGACTTGCTGGCCTTACTGTCTGGTGAATGAGACTCCACTCTGTTGTTGATTAATGTGTGGGGAGTATCTCTGAGCAGTTGATCTGCTTTTTCCTAAAATGTTGGTGCCAGTGAAATGGTGCTATTAGACATATCTAAAACCATCCACTATTTTGCTAAAAATCATGGGACTGTGAGTCAGTCATCCTGGATGACTTATGGTTCTCTCACTGATTCACTGAAAATGAATGTCTACACAGCACCCAGCATGAACCAAATGGAAGCTCAGATGCAAAGAGCAAACAAACCAAAGGCCAGAGGGTTTGTCCCTGGCTAATTAGGGTAAATTATAAGTCTATTGTTCCATAAGTCTGTTTTATTAGGTTAAGGTGTTTCCAGTACTAATTCAGAATGGACTGGTTCCTTTGCAATCATGTGCCCTACGTTATCTAACCATACCATGGGTGAATAATGCATTTTCCCAGCTGGGAAATGTGCAGACATGTTAAAGAGTTTTGAAAGGAGTGTTTTAGTCATTGCATTGCAGTGAGTTATTTTTCTCCAAGTTATGGAATGTGACTTTAATAGATAAATGAGGGAGATTAGGCTTCCAATGACAACACATCCATTTGTAATCTAAATATGGAATGGATTAAAAACAATCAAGCAAACAAATAACAATAATTTGTGTTCAACTCTAAGACCTGGTACAACACTCTGCAGGGAGGACAGTTGGTGATTCAGCTTTGTCAGCAAGCTAGACAATTTCCAGCCTCACTAATGACCTGGACTCTCTAATGCCACCTTATATTGACAAAGATGCTTGTCTCAAATTTGTCAGCAAGTCACTAGCAGCCACTGAAGGCTGGGGAACTCTTCCCTCCAGGACACTTCTGGGAGTTCAGCACCAAGCCTGGTGCTGCCCCTGGGAAGAGCAAAGCTTTAGGTCAGATCATTGCTTGGCTTGGCCTCCTCTCAGGGTCTGCTCCAGCTCCCCCTTGCCACCCTTTCCCAAGTGCCTTTCCAATTCCCTTTCCTGGCGTTGCCTCCCAGCGCAGCAGCCCCAGGAGGGAGGGGCTGTGCCCTGCAGGAGCTGCTCAGGGCAGGCAGAGGAGCCGTGGGCAGCTCTGCACAGCAGTGGGCAGTGAGCCAGCACCGAGGGGATCCTGCTGCTGCCCCAGCACCTCCTCTGTGTCTGGGGCACTCACTGCTGCCTTTCTGCAGCAAAGTCATGAATATTTATTTTTTTAGATGAGCTGGCACAGAGCCCAACCTCGTATGTCCCGCAAAAATTAAACCCTTAAGCCCTTCCTTTCTTTAGCCTCCCTGTAACTTGTCCCTAGGGAAGTGATGGGTTAGCCCCTGGGCTGCACAATTCATAGTGCACAACCCCAGTTACATCCACAGACACAGAATAGGGGCAGAATTCACACCACATTTTGCAAATTGACATCTTGTCAGGACACAAATAAAGCAAACATTTCTCATCCCTTGGCAAGTTCAGGTCACTTGCTGGATCTTTGCTTGCACCCTTGGTGATGAGTGGCTGTACTCTTATCTTTTATGGAGCTGCTGTATGGACCATGGGCAGTGGAGCACGTCCTCCTGTGCCTCAGAGGAGCAGCAGGCTCTCTGCTA
This sequence comes from Loriotus luctuosus, assembly GCA_035582745.1. Lineage (NCBI taxonomy): Eukaryota > Metazoa > Chordata > Aves > Passeriformes > Thraupidae > Loriotus > Loriotus luctuosus. Next base: position 144,722,236 of record JAWWEY010000115.1, on the reverse strand, counting down.
GAGGCTTTCTGCACTGAGAGTCCCTGATGCAAAGGGAACCACCTCTTGGTTTGGCTGGGATCCAGGGCAGATTGGAAGGACTGGTTTCAAGACAAGGTGCCAGGCAACTAAACAGGCACAACTGGAACTTCTTGTGCTTTCTTGCTCAATACTGTGATAAGAGCTTGATTATGCTTGTTCATGTCCCACCTCCATGCAGTGCCAGTGCTGCCCTTGGACAGGGCAAGTGTTGCTGGTGGTACCATGTAGTGCTGGTAGGGAACTGGTTCTTTACAGCCTCTGTGCTTGCCTTTCACACAGACCAGTCACTGAACTAGTTCTGTGGTCAGGCTGATTCAGAAAGCAAAGCATTGCTACTACAGGCATCTGTTTGTGCCTGTGCTTGGCACAATCTTGAGGCAACACCACCTCCCTGATCTTCTCTTCCCTGCATCTTATTTTTAATGCATTTTTCACTTCCTGTCCTGCCCCCTCCCTTAGCAAACCTCTGTTGTTTCATTTCCAGAGAATGCCATCAATCCCATCTTGAATTCAAAAGGTTTTTTTTAATTCCAGTGTATTCACCTTGCTCATTACCAAAAGTCCTTATGAAAATCATGAAGATGTTGGAGGCTCAGAGGGTAAACCAACACACAGTGCTGATTTACAGGAATCCTTTATCATGGGAAGGGGAAAGAAACCTACTCTTCTACCAGCTCTGGAGACTGTCAGAAGAGCTGGTATGAACATTCACATCTGCTCTCAGCTGTTCCTTTCTGCAATGCTCCTAAAGCAGATTATGCAGGACAGTTCCATATGGTTATCCCTTGTGTTCACATGGGGCTGGGAAATGAATTCCAAATTGCCATGGGAGAGGAGCTGGGTGTTCTTAATGCCTTGTGGTTCCCTTTCTTGAACCATTTGGCCTCAAAAATACAAAAGACTTTCTTTTGCTCAAAAGAGGCAGGGCAAATCTTTGAAAAAGGCAAGTTTAAGCCAACTGTGCTAGTTTTAGTATCCAGTGCAGCCCACAATGGAGGGCTTTGTGCAGACTCCAAGAGAAGAACACGTGCACATTTCAATGGGAACTGAAAGAAATGTCCTGTCAACTGACCAGGAGCTGGAATGTTTAGGGATCAGTTTTCAAGTGAGTGCCATGGCATAAGAGCAGCTAGGAGATGATTCAAACCAACATGCAGAGCAAAGCTCTCTCAAAGAGTCTTGCCCTGGACAGATGATCTCAACTGAAATAGATCTCTTTCTGAAGTGTGTTTGAGTAACAAATGCATAGGCAGGAAAGGATCTTTGATCTCTTTTAGGTTTTGCTCCTCCTGGAAACATTCCTATTTTTGCAGAGGAGAGGTTGATGGAGACTCAAGCAGAAATGTCCATCTGGTTAGACACAACTTCTAGGATGTACATGGATCAGTGATTACTCCTCCTAGATGTTTGCCACTGCCAGTCTACTGGATGATGCACTTGGGAGGGACTGTTGTTTATTTTTCTCATGGAAAATCAGCTGAATTACTTTCATCCTTCATCTTGAGCTGATTTCCATGAGCAGAATACTGCCACATACTGCTCTGCCTGTAGGGTGGTTGGCAGTCATTGATAGCCAGGATATCAGGGGAAGGAGAGTGGACACAGCAGAGTCCAACAAGATCTCAAAAATGTGTAAAGCCACGAGACAAAGTCTAAAAAAAAATAAAAGAAACCTTTTATTTCCTCACTTTGCTCAACCACTGCAATTCCCCAGAGCCTTGTGCCCCAAGCTGTGAATGGTGAACCTTGATAATTGACACAGCAAGGGGAGACAGAGTCCTGTGATCTGGAGATCAGAGGGGGAGAAGAACACTCCAAGTTCCATTTGGGCCATGGTGGAAAGGCAGGCAGAATCTCTCTCAGACTGTTTCACAGCTCTTCTGCAGGACTCTTGTTTGCCCCAGAAACACTGATACACCATGGATAATGGCAGACATCCTTTATATGGAACACCTTTTGTGCAGCACATCGTCTGTCTGTCTGTAAAGTACCCTAAAAATACCTTAAACAGGCGTTTTTGAATGGGACACTGCTCCAGTTCTCCTCTGGAGTGTGGGTCAGGGTACAGCCAAGACCAGAAGGTGCCTGGGTCCAAAAGGAAAGCCCATACACAGGAGTCATCAGCAGTCATCTGCTCTCAGGAGAAGGCTCTGCATCCTCAGCACACAGTGATAGCTCCATTTCTCTTCTGCTTCAGGCAGACAAATCCAGGGTAGGCCAGCAATGCAGCAAAGCCATGCACTTCATGTTCCTGTCAGGTGGCAGTGCTTGTGTTGGATGCTCAGATCATGTTTATGCACTGTTTATGGGATCTTATCTCTGGATTTGATTGTGAGGTTGGGCATGTAAGGCCTGAGCCTTGGCACTCCTGAGGCCAATGCCTGGCCACAGGCCCCCCAAGAGAGGTTGGTTTGTTTTGTTGCACCTCTCACTGCATGATGAAATGTGCTTTTGCTGCCTTGTGTTAAACACCAGAGTTAACACAGAATCCCACCATGTGACCGTGTTCACAGGGGTTCTTGGATTGGGGAAGAGATGAGGATCTGACTCCATGTTTCAGAAGGTTTGATTTATTATTTTATGATATATATTACATTAAAAATATACTAAAAGAATAGAAGAAGAGGTTTCATCAGAAGGCTAGCTAAGAATAGAATAGGAAAGAATGATAGCAAAGGTTTGTGGCTCGGCTCTCTGTCTGAGCCAGCTGGGCTGTGATTGGCCATTAATTAGAAACATCCAAGATGGGCCAATCCCAGATCCACCTTTTGCATTCCACAGCAGCAGATAACCAATGTTTACATTTTGATCCTGAGGTCTCTCAGCTTCTCAGGAGGAAAAATCCTAAGGAAAGGATTTTTCATAAAACATGTCTGCAACACCACCATGGAGCATCATGTCTGTGATGGGGAAAGCACTGGGATTCAAGCACAACTAGAGCCTATCTCAGTGTGGGGTTGGTCAGTTACTTTCCATAATATTTCTGCTGTGCATAGAACAGTTTTTGTACCTGTGAAGCTGAAATAATACACAGACCAATAAGCTTTTCCTGGCCTTTACTCAAATGTAGGCATCCCTGCCCACTGCCTCCGGGTGTGTGCACATCAGAAAGAGACAATTTAAGCTAAACCATCTTTCACAAATTCTTACCTCTCCTGAGCAATTCATCTTGCTTGCAGCCATCACCACATCAGTCACACTGTCGCTGTGGCATGAACACCACCTCCTTCTATTTGCTGCCCACCTGAGGAATGAGCTTGGTTCCCCTGCATTGCATGGAACAATGACAGTCCTGGCAGAAGGAAGAGCTGGGACCAATCCACCTGATTGCCAGGGCTGTCCCCACCTTGACCCTACACCGACAAATGCTGAGATCTCTAGGTCACAGTGCCATGGCACTGCTTACCTGCTCAACAGCAACACCAAGAGCCAAGGTATCCATGGGAAAGGGTGTTTCTAAACTCTCTGCAAGCTGTTCTTCTTTCCCAGGCTAACATGTTGTCAATTAAATGGTCTTGAAGAAATGCTGAGAAAAACATGTGGTTTGCACATGTATCTAGCAAATAGGCAACCCCCCCAAAAGTAGTCTGCTCCTGCTTCTTCCCCATGCCTGTGGAAATCTGTTTCTGATTTCCATTAATTTTTTCACAAACATTTGAAAATCAGAAGTTCAATACTCTGAGGTTTTTCAGCCCCCTGGTTTGAGTAACCTGAGGAGCTGACCCCAGATCTGTACACCTTGTTACCCTAGTACATAAGAATGAGGTTATGAGGTCAGCTCTCAAATTTGTGCCTACATGCTTTCTAGAATTCTGTATTTCTGTTTGAAAGGAAATGCTAGGCTGTTCTCACAAGGCTGTGCCCCTTCAAGGTGCATACACACAAAGGCCACACTCCCTGGGTGCCTTTGTTTGACTTGCAGACAGTTTTCTTCCTTGCATCCCCCCTAGACAATCTTCTGTGTCTGACAGCAGATGAACAGTTAGAATTTGCCTTTGTGCCCCCCAAATGCCACAGTTTCACTGAAAAGTGGCCCATGCATCAAGCTATCACTGTGCTGCCTTGTGGGACCCAAAAAAATAATTTCCTCTAGGAACTGATCCTTGTGTCCTGTCACAAGGTGCACGAGGGTGGTGATTTTATAATATGAACCTGAGGGTGCATTCCTAGGGGAAAGCACAAGAGCCTGGGGATTGAAACACAGCAAGGATGATGATAAAGGCAGTGTAAGGCATCTGGTTTGGTCTCACCCTCACTGCATGTGGGGAGGGCTTCTAGGAGGAGGTGTTACCCACACCAAGCCAAACGTCTGTCTTGAGCGGAGCTGGTTGGGCTGGTCTCTAACAGATCCTGGGAAAGAAGAAATGGTTCTGCAGTGTGGGCAGTCAGAGTTTGAGTTGCCTCAGTTTCTTCCCTGGATAAATTTTATTTGGCAAATATGACCCCAGAGTACAGGTGGGAAATCAAACTGTTCAGAACCCACATCACAGTCCTCTGTCTCAGGGGCAGAGAGGACACAGTCTCTGGTTTTTGAAGGAGGCTTTCCTGCCTAAAGTAGTCACCCCTCTTCTGAATTTTTAGATTCAGAAACGAAGCACCAAGCATGGGCCTTTTTGGCTACAAAAAAGCCCACCCTTCATGTTGAAGATGCTCTTCCCTAAATGATTTTCCTTTCCTCCCTCTTCTGCAGCTGGTTGACAGAAGGCCTTAGAGATTAGCTGCGTTCCTGTGAGCTATTTATACAGAAATATTTTGTGTTGAAAGATGTAAGCCCTTTGTTTCCTCTGAATATACACAGAGATCCCTGCGGGCAAGCAAATCCTGCTTTGTTTTGGATCAGATACTCTGTGAATTGCTGTTGTAAAACAGCCCTGAGTGCACTTTTATGAGTCAGTCTCACCTTTTTGCTTCCACATATCACCAGGCACTCTCAGATGTCTGTGCAGCTTTCCAATGGCAGATTACCCTAGTTAAAACAAGTCTAATCCCCACTTGGGATGATGCTTCCAAAACATTTTCTCTGAAACAATATTTCTTGATAAATTTTCCAGGCAGAGAAAACATTTAGCTCCCTGGTTGAGCAAAATAGGAAAGCCCCCCAGTAACATGCTTGGCCAATTTGGCTGGCTGATGTGTTGGATTAGGCAATCCTCATATGTAATGGAATCCTCAAATCCTAAAATAAAATCTGTGGGATCATACAGTATTCTCTGCTCGTGTGAATGGAGAGGGACTGTGCTTCCACACACCCCAGGTGAGAGGGTCTTAGAAAGGAAATGGAGATGAGAATAGCACAAAAATGTGGGCAGACAAACATAGGGATGGATTTCACCCCAGACATCCCTGCCCTTCCTCCCTTCCCATAGCAGAATGGCTCATCTGCTGGAGCACAGTCAGGCTCTTATGGAATGAGCAAAGTCAGGGATGAGACCCTGGCAGAACTGCCCAGGTGGAGATTTTTCTGTTTGTCTCTGCATTGTGGAGAGCACCAGCAATTTTGGAATCTGAAAAACCAGTGAGCTCCACACTGAGCCAGTTTGATGGGTCCTGAGACCCTCTAACCAAATTCCCACAGGATTTCCAGCCCCATAAGCAAGGACTCTGTCACAGGGAAAAATCCAGAAGAGTGAAGCCTGACTACTGGCTTTGGAGGAGAAGTCAGCTGGCAGCTCAACATGGCCTTTCCAGTCTCCAAACCTTCTTCTTCTCACTTCTCCTCCTCTCCTCAGTCTGACAGGAGCAGAGGCAATTGGCACAAACTGAAAGGCAGGATAATTCCATGGACATCAGGAAACATTCCTTACCATGCAGGTGACTGAGCTCTGGCACAGGCTGCCCAGGGAGTGGACTGTCTCTCCTCAAGGGTAACAAAAAGCCAACCAGATCCAATCCTGGGCAACCAGCTCTGGGTGCTCCTGCCTGAGCAGGGCTGGGGACCAGGTGACCTCTGGAAATTCCTTCCTGCCTCCATCATTACCTCTGGCTCTGTGAATCCCCAGGAAAGATCCCTTCCCTTGAATCCCCTCACATTCTGTGTGGCAGCAGGGAAGCTCAGCATTAGCAGCAGCCCTCTGTTACAGCCTCTAACTGGGAAACAGCTTTATGTGACCCAGGATGAGTCACTGGACTCACAGGTCAATGGCCAAATACTTCATTTTGTTACACCCATTTGGTCCTGTGGGCTTCAGAGAGTGGGAGGGTAATGGAGCTGCTCCAGCTACATTTTATTACAGCAACACTGCATTTTGGTCCAAGCTGTCTCAAAAACACTCAATAAACAAAGCACACTTTAATATAATGTCCTGAAAAGGTCACAAAATCCTATTCCTTTGGGAAGATAATTAATTTAAATAAGACTTGGTTGAGCAATAATAGCATTCTAAAGGGAATTTTGCTTTTTCTTGGACAGTATAGGTTGTCATAATTGCTGAATACTTCCTCAGTTGCACAATTTAGTGATACAAACATAAACTGCTGCTGTTTACTGGGCACTATTTACAGTTCTAATTCCTCTGAAATGAGGTTTTATGCTAATGGCTTCCACACTTCACTGGCATTTGGGTTGTAAGAATTTATATTTGAAGACTAATCACTTCAGCTTTGATTCAAGAATTTTATTTTTTGTTACTTGTAAGTTATCTGTACCACACTTACTAGGCATGCTGCAGCTTTAAAGGGCTCCTTCAGATCAACTCAAAGCACTCTGAACACTTTTCCACATTTTTATGATATCTTTGGAGAGTCAATGATGATTATTTTCCATATTGAGATGGCAATATGTTCCAAATGTCCCCATCCCTCCCAAATAAATATCCCAACGAAACAAAAAACATGTCTATAAATCAAGTTTCATTATATGGTTTTTATGAAACTTTTTAAGGCCAACACAGATGAAGAAGGATGGCAAATGACTCTGGCCTGCAGTGGAATCTTATTCTGTTTTGCAAAGCAGAAGTGCTGTAGGAAAAAATGTCACTGTTGCTGCCAATGTTGCCTTCCAATAACAAAAGTTAAATTTTAACCAATAGGTTTGTTATAATTGATTCTTTTTACATGGAAACATTCTAGGATATGGCTGATTATTTTGAATCAAGCATATTTATGGAGAGTAAAACAAAATATATTTGTGATTTGCAGTTTTTATTTTGCTAAGTGGAATATTCATACTCATTTGATTTCTCATTTCTATAAAAAGGGAAGATCTTCCACTTTTAAAGACAATAATACCTCCAGCTATACTGATACAGAACGCAGATAACAGCTCCATATTTTGTCTCTTGAGTTTTTTTCCTCTGCCTTCTTCCTACCTCATATATTTCATATTCTTCTAAGTCTACCAGCCCTGATTGCTGGGATCATGCCTGGCATTAAACATTTAACAGAGACCTTTTGTTGTTCACTGAATGGTTATGACAAATGGCAGACTGTTCCAGCAGGAGCTGTGTTATCAAAAATCAATCAAGAGTGTGCCAAAAACTCTGACTCCTTTTGCAGAATTCCAGTGTGGAACAGGAATTGTCTAGATTGGAGAAAGAGACAACTCATAAACTCCAGCCAAATAAAAACTTTCAGAAGAATGAGGAATACAGAGATGGCCAGCTGGAGCCAGCAAGTGTGTCACCAACTGTGTTCTTTTTTACTTGATTTTGCATGAAAAACCCCTAAAAGAGGGAGCCTTTAAAGGCTGACTGCAGTAAGGGCTGCTGAGGGTGAGTGTCCTGTCTGCATTTAAGGAGGTGGAAGTAAGGAAGAGGAACAAATCCAAGGAATTCAGTTGGATGTGGAAAGATCTTGGAACAAATTAGGCAATGGCCTGTGAGCAGTTGGAAGAAAATACAGTGCTCAGAAATGGCCAGCATGGTTTTGTCAAGAGTAAAGCATGTTAATGGAATTTAGCTCCTTCTCTAAGGTGGTGGCTCACTGTGCAGGGCTCATGTGGTCAGGTTCTGGTAGTGCAGGGTTTACAGGGGAGGCTTCTGGGAGAAGGTGCCAGAATCTTCCCACATGGGTGACAGAGCCAATGCCACCTCCAAGGCAGACCCACCACTGGTCAGGCCACCAGCAACACTGGAAGCACCTCTGGGATGATGAACTAAAAAAGGGGGAAAAACTTCTGTGCAACAGCCACCAGGGGAAAGAGGAGCAATAATATGTGAAAAAACTGTCCTGCAGAAATCCAGGATGATGGAGAAGGATGGGGAGGAGGTGCTCCAGCCACTGGAGCAGTCACCAGAAGCTCAGACGTGGTGAGGCAGCTCTGCCCATGCAGCTGTGGAGGTCCATGGGGCAGCACAGATCCACCTGCAGCCTGGGGAGGTCAGTGATGGAGCACAGATCCACCTGCAGCCACGGAGAGATCTGTGATGGAGCAGAGATCCACCTGCAGCTGTGGAGGTCCATGGGGGAGCACAGATCCACCTGCAGCTGTGGAGGTCAGTGATGGAGCAGAGATCCACCTGCAGCCATGGAGGATCCCCTGCCCCTGCAAGGGGATGTGTCCTGATGGAAGCTGAACCCATGAGGAGCCCAGGCTGGAGTAGGCTTCTAGCAGGACCTGTGGCCCAGGGAGAGGAGCCCAAACTGGAGCAGTCTGACCCTGAAGGACAGCAAGCTGTAGAAAGGAGCCATGCAGGAACAGTTCATGAAGGATAATTGTGTAGTTGGTCTCCATGCTGGAGCTGGAGAAGAGCATAAGGAGGAACGTGTGGTGAATTGACCACAACCTCCATTCCCCATCCCCCTGGGCTTCTGCAGGAGCATGAGGTAGAGGAGTCAGCAGTGAAGCTGAGCCTGGGAAGGAGGATGGAGGAAAAGTGCTCTTAGTTTTCCTTTCATTTCTCACTGTTGTTAAAAAAAAATAAACTAAATTAATTTTCACCAAGTCAGGTCTGTTTTACCCTTGGCAGTAACTGGTGAGGGATCTCCCTGCTCTTATCCCAGCCACATAATTTTCACCTCATTTTCTCCCCTCATCCTGCTTAGAAGGAGCGAAAGAGCAGCTGGATGGGCCCTTGCTGGCCAGCCAAGCTCAATCCACCACACATGCCCAGCTGATGACAGGGAAGCATCTGATGTAATTCATGGCATTAGTAATAAAGCTTTGGGATAGATGGTATGCAAAAAAATACTATAATGTAACCACAAAATTCAGTGATACGCCTCATAGCAGGGTGTAATAGTTGCTACCCAACAGAGATGGCACATAAAAAGCTCCTTTCAGATTGTGATTTATATCACTAAAATAGAAATCCAATTTACACGAGCAACTGGCATCAACATGTGCAGGCAGGTTCAACACTCAAACTGATGTCATTAAGCAGAAGAAATGCTCTAAATTAGTGAATTTGTTAAAAACATAGAAATCAGAAATCATGGACTAATTAGGAGAAAAGAGAACCTCTCAAGGCAGCAGTAAAAGAGAATAGGCTCTATGAATTGAATATGAAAGAGGCTGATATTTGGGAAACAAAGCAAATATCACCCTGGGCCATATTAGCAGGGCTACTGTAAGTCAGATATAGGAGGTAAAATTTGCCCCTGATTTATCCCCTTTGAGTAAAAAATCCAGAGGATCCTTCAGCACTTCTGAATTCCTGATTTCAGTGCCAGCTTTGGATACCAGAAGTTAAAAAAGATGTAAAGAAAACAGAAAGTGAAAAACTGTGATGTTGGCACGCCCTTTAAGCAACAGGGCATATGAGGAAATGTTTTAAAAATAGTTTGTTGTGCCTTTCTATACTAAAAGGGGAAAAGAATGAGTAGAAACATCACAGAAACACACAGAGAAGGAAAGTCTGAAAACTGCTGGCCTTCCTGTACTTGGAAATGTTATCAAGAGTGTTACATATTAGAAGAAAAGCTTGTTCTCTAAGTGCCCTTAGCCTATGATAAGAAAGAACTAACAGGAAGAAAAAATGAAAAATAATTTCTTAAATTAATGTATCTCAGAAGAACCTAGAGAACTCCCAAATTCTATTTCTGGAGGATTTTAAAAGAGGTTAAAAAAAGTGTTGATAAGCAATGGTTACATTCAATTGACCCTTGTTCCAAAGAGGCACAGATTCCCATTCTGAGTTCTCTTCAACTCCAGTTTTCTATAACATGATATGAAAATACATGTTCTTTCCACTAAGAGCTGCTGGCAGCATTCTCACTTTAAGGGGAAAAAAAAAGTAATATTTGGAAGTGCTGTGAATTTCTTTCCAACTCTGGTTTCCTGTCAATAGACTAAAGCCTTGATTTTTACTCAAATCCTCAGGGCTAGTAGCCTGTTTTTTTTCAAATGTTTACAGTAAGTCAGTACTTCCAGCAGTGTTTCCATCTAGTATCTTTTTAAAATCCCCTTTTATGCAGCACTGCATTGCTTTGGGTACTTTTGTTTTTTTTCTGAAGTCCTTTACTGTTTAAATGGTCACAAAAACAAGAAACCGCTTGAGCTTCCCTAATCCTCTTTCTATATGAAGCTGGATGAAAACCTTCTTTCAGTCCTTTAAAGGGTCACATCCCATTTTCCAGGGTGTCTGAGCCTCCCTTCTCCACATGTTCTGGTGATGTTTATGCTGCTTTCCTTCTTGAAACATTTACACCATTAATAAACCGGACATAATGCAATAATTAAATATTAGCACTGTGAGGAGGTTGAGCACAAAGGAATAAGCAGGAAAAATCATATTCAGCTTCCAGAGTTACTTGTGTTTTGTCTGCTTAGCATAGTGATGTGTGCTTGTTCTGCCCAGAGCCCTTGCCAGCTGGGCTACCCACTTCCCCAGTGGAGCTTCCTGGACTTAAAATCATCTTAACTGCAGTTCAAGATTCTGAAACCCAGCAGCTATGCCATGTGTTTATCCTTTAAGTGAGAAACAGTCTAAAGAAGATGAAGTTGACTTTTACCTCAGCTAGCAGATTCCTCCCACCCCTTTTTTATTCATGCTTTCTGCTACTACATCCCTGCCTCTTATCACCAGGAAACCAGGAATCTGTTCCCATTCAAAAAAGGATTGAACAAAGAACATTACAATGCCCAGGTTTCCCTCTTAACTGAAAGCACCTCAAATCTTTGCTCAATCAGTCAGACTGGGATAGATTTGCTGTTCCTTTTCCACTTTCATAAACAAACCTCCTATATTAAGGAACTGATTAAAGCATTTAAACAGAAACACACATCAATGGCAACAATGAATCATTATAGTTATTTAACTGCAGGAAGGACTTCTGGTGTCATAACACAAGTGAGTGTTTATGAGAAAGAGGTGTTTTAAAATAGTGGTTAATCCTAACCTTAAATATTTACCAGACCTGCAGGCTCAGTATCTCACTCCGTGCCCTGGCTCAGCCTTTCTGCAGTACCAGGGAACATTGGAACTGAGGCCCCTTCAGATTATTCCAGGGAGGTTTGACACTTGGCCAGGAAAAGTCCTGAGTACATAACAGAACTGCTGGATGTTGGCAGTGGGCACACAGACAATGTGGCTCTAAAAATGTCTAGTTCAGTACACTGCAGCTGCTGGGGGAAAAAGAACACTTCCCCTTTTGGTGAAGAAAGTTCTGCTTTGACAAACTTTTAACAAGAGGCACTGGCAGCTGCAGAGCCCAGGGCACTTTTGGTACCAGCAGTTATCACAAGACATTGTTTGGGCTTTTTTCCTGCCTGGGCTTTTAGTGTGCTGCTGGTTCTGTGTGCTGACCCAGGCAAAGGACACAAGCTACCCTGCAGCACTGAGAGTGGCTGGTCCCCAAGAGCTGGACACTTCTTTGAAGCCACTTGGATATAGGTGAGCATCCATTTTCCACAGCACCTTCCCTAGACCAGAAATTCTGATAATCTACTCTTGCAAACTTGCCTGAAGGAGGGTCCAAACCAAGGATGTGGATTGTCCCGTCTAGAAAAAGCCCTGAAGGACTTTATCATGAGGCAGATAGGGTTACAAATCTTGTCCTCTGGGGATAAAACCCACCAGATTCCTCCATCACCTGAGTGTTTATCACTCAAGCTTGTGAGTGATAAACCTGAGTTCTTGTCTGAGGTTATGGAGAGGTGGTAGATCAGGCCTGGGTGAGCTTCCTGCAGCTATCTCAGGAATTCTTTGGGATCCTTCCTGGAAAACCATCATACACACAAAGAAGGAACAGATGTGGTCTGGCTTTCATGTCTGCATCTGGAGTTCTCAGCATGGCCAAGACCAGGATTAAGCTAAAACCTGATGAAAACAAATCAATAATGGGTCTCAGGCAGCTCAAGTCTGCTTTCAGCCTTTGTCTTGAGTTTCTAATAGTGGCAGACAGAAAGGTCTAGAAAATCTCCTTTCACCATTGAGAATAAACTGCTGTTAAAGCAGCCTCACAGCTGCCCAGGGATGTGGGGCAAGAGCTGTTCCTTCTCCCAGCCTGCATCAAATGCCACAGAAAGAACCCAACACTCTGTGGGCTTTTCTGCTCTGGAACTAATGACAGTGATAACCCAGCAGGAAGAGTCAGATATGGCATATCTGATTTTGCAGTCAAAAAATCTAGGTAAAGTTTTTTGATTATTTCCATGCTACCTTACAAGAATTTTTAAAGTGTGTTCCCAATTTTACTGTAATTCCCAGTTTAAAATAGTGCTGCAGGTGGATCATTATGATCTTAAAAATGTGTTAAGTAGTTATGGTCAAGGTTTCCTTTCTCAGTTAAGAATTGTTTTCAGAACTTATTTAAGTTTCTAACAAGATGAGTTTGAAATTCTGTCCAAATATAGCTTGAGATATCATGTTTGAAAATTGACAGTAAAAACTGCAACAGATTTTTGGCCTCTTTTAAACTCTGATAATTTTTAAAGAGCTTCTTCTGAGATATAAATAACCTACGATGTGTGGGACAAATAAAGCCATAAATGAATTCCATCAGGCAAAGCATGCTAACAGGAAATCTTACAGTCACTAACAAATATTCTTAATTATTCTCTTATCAGTTTGCTCAGGATCTTTCAGAGCTGAAAGGACACAGAGTGTGGTACAGGCAGATTTTCAGCTACAGGGCCTTTAAGCCCTGTATGAACTGTTTTGTTTCAGTATGTTCACATTACTCTCCCAGGGTGATGTTGTATTAATCATCCTGCTCAGATCCCTGCTCTCCTTGCTCAGATGTGTCCAAGCTCCATGATCCATGGTTATTGTATTTGCTGGGTGCCCCAAGGAAGGGAGGAATGATGAATCTGGCTCCATGCTCTCAGAAGGCTAATTTATTATTTTATGATACTCTATTATGTTAAAGAATACCATACTAACTAACTAAAGAATACAGAAATGATACTTACACAAGGCTAAAAAGATAGTAATGAAACCTCGTGACTCTTCAGAGTCCTGACACAGCTTGGCACTGATTGGCCAATGAGTGAAAATAACTCATCAGAATCCAATGAAACAATCACCTGTGGGTAAACAATCTCCAAACACATTCCAAATGAGCAAAACAGAGGGGAAGCAAATGAAATAATTATTGTTTTTCTTTTTCTCTGAGGCTTCTCAGCTTCCCAGGAGAAAAATCCTGGGTAGAGGGATTTTTCAGAAAATGTGAATGCCACACATGGTGCTGTTTGCTGGGATGGATTCTCCCTTTCTGCAGGGCTGCCCAGTGCCACAGACCACATGTGGGTGGATTACAACACTCAGGCCTTTACCCAAATGTACCTACGTGCACTCAGAATCTGCTCATCCCACAACAATAATATTTGTGATAGCTCCAGTACTTGTAATTACCAACGACCTCAAAGTATTCCAGTCTTATACTCTGGCCTTGGCTCTCAAACAGAAAAGGATAGGGAATTTCCTCACCACTTCAATAGTAATTTTTGCCACAAAATGTCTCTCAAGATTAATTTTTAGTAAAATAATCTTAATTTAGTAAATTAACCTTAGCTTACAAAATTAACCTTAATTGAACAAATCAGCTTCAACTTAGTAAACCAGCCTTAACCTAACCTTAGCTCTACCAAGCAATGTAACACCAAAATTAATGAATAATAATTAGCCATGTTTGTAAAGCTTTGCTACACACTATTAAACACCTGTGGCCTTGCATCCATTTATGTTATGGCTCAGCTCTGGATAAAAAGCTCTGATAAAAAGCTAAATTCAGTATCAGCCATGCTGGCAGGCACTTGGAGAGTTCAGTGAGGTAACAGGGATCAACACACACTTCCTGAAAAGCTGCTTTTCCCATTTGGCACCACAGGTGATCAGCCCACTGCAGTGAGGACCAGCAGGCAGCAGCAGGAGTAACTCACTACAGACTGTGGGAGCTCCTGCTCCCAGGCTGTGATCACTGCTGGGCATCACCTGCTGTGAAATGAGCTGTGAATTAAAGAGAAGTGATGTGTCTGGATCTTCCATCAGGGCCCTTTAGGATACAAGCTATAAGGACTGTGCTTCATAGAAAATAAATACAAGTAGCCCTCTAAGATGCACTTTTTCCAGCTGCTGTTAACACTGCTTTGGTTGTTCCTTCTTACTCTGCTTGGTCTGTACTTTTTGTAAGGAAGGCAGGCCTTAGGATTTTTCTATGTCTGTTCATTGGATACATTCAACACAGCCCTGAAAGTTCCCAGTTTTTGTGACATCCTTGTCCTCAGCATTTTCACCAGGACTCCTTCCTGCTCCAGCCTGTGCTCTGCAGTTTGATGCCTCTGAATCAAGTTTTATTTACAGTGAGCTCTTACCTTTCCAGTGACAACTGGAGCTGGAAAAAGGCAGTGCAGCTGCCTCCTAACAATAACTTTAACCAATGTTTTCTCATCTAAAGCCCATCCTTAGCAAAAGTTCTACTAATGTTGACCACCTATTTGTTCAAAAAAGAAATATGATGTTTACAGGTTTTAAATGATGTTGGATGTTGACCTGCCCACATCGACCCTCAGATGTTTGCTCTATTAGATACTTGTTCTGAACATTAAGAAGTAGGTCAGAAATAACCATATTTCTTCCAAGATTAACAGAGACCTTATGCCTCTCATTTTTGCCTAGGTTTTTAAACTCTAAGCCTTCCTCCCATATCCAGAGGACATGCTGTACAGTAGAATTTCTGTCCAGAAACTGCTTATTTTTCCAAGTAGGTGGAGCCTCCAGAGTTCACCTTTTTAAGCCCTCTTGGCACCCTTCACTGTTGACTCTGTTTTACAGAGGAGATCCCAGCACTGCTGTGATCTACTCCATGCACTCCTTTCCTTTGGGCCTGCTCCTTCCAGTGAGCAGAACTTACTTGTTTCCTTTAACTTCTTGTTACTGTCTTAAACATCACATTTACCCCAGCCTCCCAAGCCATGATTTGTGTCTGTTTCCCCTTCGTATTCTCTGCCACTACCAAAAAGGGTTTGTCTTCATCATCCCTCCGGTTTCCTCTCACCCAGATGCAGGCTCCTGCTCCACCCTCCTGTGTCTCCTCTTGCAGGACAAACAAGCTCAGCTCCCTGACCTTCTCCTTGAAGATCTTCTGCCCTACCACAACTATCTTTGCAGCCCTTTGATGAGCTTTTAAAGTTCTTGACGTCCTGGTAGGTTCAAAACTGGTCTCACCAGGGATGAATAAATGAGGCAATAATTTCCCTGAATCTGTTTCTCCTGGTATAGCTCCATGTGTTGTTTGCACCACTGTTGTAATGAGAGCAGACTATTTTCTCCTTACACATTTTGGCATCCAGATTCCCTTTTATGAAGTCTCAGCCATTCAGTTCCCAGCCTGTGCTGATGTGTGGGGTTATTCCAGCCCAGCCCAGAACCTGACCCTTCTCCCTGCTGAATTTCAGGAAGTTCTTGGCACAGTTTTCATGTTTCTCAAAGTCCTTTTGGGTTAAAGCTTTGTCGCTTGGGATCAATCATTTTCCCTCACTAAGCATCATCTGGACTTTGCTGCAGACCCCTTGTCTCATCATCCAAATGACCGATGAAGACATTGAAAAATCCTGGATGCCCTTGATACTCCATTTGTTACTGGCCCTCAGCTGGATGTTAAACCACTGATTATGACACAATTTAGGCCTGGCATCACAGCCATTTTTCAAACACACTCATGCATCCTTCAAAACTTTCTCAACTTGAAAATAAGAATGCTGTGGGTAAGAGGGTCAAAAATGTTACCTGAGACAGGATATATTCTCAACTGTCTGTTCACATAGCCAGTCTCTCCAACAGCTGTCCTTTTTCCAAGGACAAATGTCAGGAACCTCCCCTAAATAGCAGGATGCTTCGCTGATGGCAGACATCAACCTGGCAATCATCACTCATCTTTGATGCTTTAACCACCTGGATGGTTCCTACAGCAAGGAACCTCTCTCCTTCTTTTGGCCTTAGGCTGAGGAAAGCTGTCCTGGAGGTATGATTTGTATTGCAAATTTCTGTATTCTGTGGGATCTTGAGAAATTCTTAATTTTTCTTTTACAATTTGTTTTCTGATAAAAATACAGCAGTTATGTTTTATTTATGGGAGTGTCTGTACTCTGTTAAACTTATCAGAGTTGTTCTTGAGTTAACTGAAAGCTGTTAAACATATCAAACATTTCAGCTGCTGTGAGAAATGAGACTACTGCCTTCCTTTTGGCACCCAATTTCAGGCAGATGGAAGCTGAAATTTCCCAGTGTTTTCCACCTATCCAGAGGCTTCCAGCAGAGATGGTGCTTCACCTGCTGCAATTCTTCATTAGTGAGAAGTTTTTGAGGAGCACTGAGGGCTTGAGAGGATTTCAGGGGCTGTTCTCTGCTCAGTGTTTAACTGCACGTGGATGCATGAGATAATAAAACCCACAGAGGAGCCTGCTCAGTTGCTCTCGATGTGCAGACGCACAGGGACAGGGTGTGAGCTCGATACCCTTGCTTTCCCACATGCTGAATTTGTGTTTTGCTCCGTGACTCTGGGCTGCCCTCTCCCCAGGAGCTGCCAGCAGTTTGTGGATGACCACACTGCAGCCCACACAGCCTCCCAAGGCTGCCCCATCCTCCTGCAGAGCCTCGTGCATACCCCGGGGGATGCAACACACCCCTTCAGCTTCAGGCCATAAAAACATCGCTCTTGTGGCTTGCAACACCGCCCTTAGGGTTTTTTTCAGAGCCTTTGTACTCAAAAACACAGCACAGAAATAAAGATAAATCTTAGGACCCAAAGAGACACCACTTGCAGCACAGAAGGGAGCCAGGGCCAAGTGCCACACAACTTGTGGGGTCAGTCTGACACAGAGAACTCACCCAAAAACTGAAGCCAGGCCATCACTCAGGGTCAGGGCCAGACACTGGGGCTGCCCATTTTATATTTAGCAGAATGGACACAGCATCTGTTTGAGAGGCAGCTTGTACAGGCCAAAACTTAACACCAGAATGGGATTTTTTTGTGACTCTTTTGCTCTGCTAATCTGAAACAGATTTACCATGCCTTGTTTAATAGGGAACAGCCTCTAAAGCTATTAAATGAATGAATTGCTGATTTAGAGCTGGCTCTTTGATTCTGAGCAACTGTTTTGAAATGGCTGGCAAAAAGAGCATGTCCAGTGTTGCTGCAAGGGCTGCAATCAGCTTACCTATTGCTCTCTTCTCCTGTCCCTACTCCCTCCATTACTTTGTCTTAAGGCTACACCCAGCATTTGTCAAAAGAAGCTCTTTTAAACAGATTGCAATCAGAAACTGCTGTTGTATCCCATCCATGCCCTCTCTGGCATCTTCTTCCTTGAGACTTTTGAATGAAGCCACTCAACCGTTGTCTCCTCTACCTGGACAGAAATTGGAGAAGAAATCTGTTTCGTAGGTGTTTGTGTTTTATGCCCAGGAGTCCAAGAACAGGAATGTGGTCTCAGTCCTGTGGTCCAGTTTGGTGTGGTCAGCTCTGGGTGTACAATGCCAACCAGCAATGTCCCTTTGTGTTTCCTTGACTCTGTGTTCAAAGTTCTAAGACCAGCATTTATGAGAAATAACCTCAGAAAAAAGCAGCAGCCATCTAACTAATGACAAGTGACACATGTCATTTAGGGTCTTGAAGGACCAGACTTTCTTTTAGTGAATTGCTCAGCTCTGTGCTGCTCTGCTGTGCCCCTGGGCAAAAGATCACACACTTTTCAGTGCACTTTTAAGCAGAGGGCACATGATATTTCTATGTGAGGAAGATTAGACAATGATCAGGTCTTTTATCAGCTCTTCCTTATCAGACATCAGTGAGGACAGAATTCTGACTTGCACTTGCTTAGCTGCTCCTCAAACTGATAGGCTCCCTTCAGCCTGTTCTGCTTGATTTTGAGCTGTCTCAGCCTTGGTGGGTTCAAAAGTTCAGCTGAGATGTGAGTTGGATGTTCCTTCAGTGAGGCTGTGAGAAATGGAATGGGAAGGATTCTGGTACACACAGATGAACCCTGGCTACGTGTTTGTGTGTAGCAATGCCTCAGCCAGACTGAGTGGGAGGAAGAGGTGAGGGGGGAGGGAAGCACTTTCCAGATTTCTAGCCAGTAGAGGAACTTCCTTAAAAATATAACAGCTAAAGATGGGGGCAAAAGGGAGAGAGGAGGGCAACTGCACTTCAGTTTTGGAGCATTTTTTCTCAAATAAATAATGACCACAGAGAATCAAAAAGATGGCAAATTGCATTTGGTGCCTTCTGCCCTGGTCAGTATAGGAACAGCAGGCAGCTCAGCTAAAGAGACCTGCAGCAAAGTGTTTGAAATCAGATTTCTTAGTGGCTTCCAAGTTCTGTGATCTCTTGTTTCTATCAGCATGATTTATCAGAGCACAGACTCATACACAACACCTCCTTGGCCACACTTTCCTGCTAAAGAACAAGTAGCTGCAAAGTCTGTTTTACACAAATGGCTTTAAAAGGCCCCTTCAAGTTGCTTGTGCAGCCCCAGGTGAGCTCTGTTAGAACATCCCTGATGCTGAGCCTCCAGGGAGGATGTGAGCAGGGCTCACTAGGGTCAGGTTCATAGAATCCCCCCTTTCTAGTATGTGAAAGCTGCTTTTAAGGAAAGAGATTTACAACTTACAGGTACTTCTATTAAATTTGCTGTTGAATTTGCAGCACAGGACAGTATTTGCAGTGGGTTGTCAGTCAGGTTCTCACTGATCAAATCACAGAATCACAGAACCACAGGATATACTGACTTGAAAGGACCCACAAGAATCATTGAGTGAATGGGGAGGGAGTCCTGGCACACCAAGGTTTTGGCCAGGCAGACTGAGGGAGGATTACAGATGAAGAAGTTGTAGATTGTGAGCTTTAGCTGGGCTGTTAAAATCTCTGCTCACTCAATCCCTCAGAAGTTTAATTAGTGGTCTAATTAAACCACTAATTAATTAATTAGTTTTCATCTTGTCTTCTTGTAGGCCGTTGTGGAAAGAAAAGTTCAAGGGGGAGAAATGTCAAAGGGTAGATGTTAATGCTGAAAGCATTACTTTCTAATTGTATTTCTTTAGGCAGAGGAAACTGTCTGACAAACACAAACTTTCTCACTGGGGATGGGATAGAGAAGGGCACCCATCTCTGAGAGAGCTGAGAAAAATCCGCTCATATTTAAAGCCTTTCAAATTTCTATTTCTCCCACCTCTGACTGCTGTGTAGGACTAAGGCACTGCCTTTAGCTCACAGTTAAATTGGTTTCTGTACTTCCTTGCCTGTACATAGTTGACCACAAAAAAAAATCATTGTGAATGAAAAAAAAATCTCATGCCAGCTTGGTAAAGCTACATCTGAAAGGAACTTATTGTGTATGTTTAGTGTAGATCTAAAGCAACAAGCTCTGTGCAATTGTCCACAAGGTGTGTGCATGTGTGTTTAACAGGTGGACAGGTCTGAAGAGTTTGACATTCCTCCAGCACGAGCAAACAAACTCATGCAAACCCAATTCTCCAATCCCCCAGCAGCCCCAAACAGCTTTCTTTCAGACCACTGGACAAACACAAGGGTAGGTGAGTAGCTGGTCACCACACACATCCTGCTGGGGCCACCAGGGATCTTCATGGGCCACGGTGCATGGCACTCTTCAAACTTCTGCATAGTGGCAAGCAGGTGACAAAGAAGGTTACACAAGGAACCCATTTGAGCAGCCAAACTGAGATTAAATCTGTGTGTTACACTTTGATTGTGGTGAATTCACCTGAACCTCACAGAATCCCAGAGTCACAGAATCCCAGAATGGGTAAGGCTGGAAGGGACCAGAGTGGGGTCATCTGGTCCAACCTCCCTGCTCAAGCAGGGTCATCCCAGAGCACATGGCACAGGATTGTGTCCAGATTGTGTCCCAACAGTTCATGGATACCACCAGTGAGAGAGACCCCAGACCCGCTCTGGGCAATCTGTGCCAGTGCTCAGTCACTCACACAGTAAAGAAATTCTTCCTCATATTCAGGTGGAGCTTCCTGTGCATCAGTTTCTGCCCATGGCCTCTTGTCCTATTGCTGGGCACCACTGAGCAGAGCCTGGTTTGTCCTCTGACACCTCCCTACAGACACTGACAGACACTGATGAGGTTCCCTCTCAGCTGTCTCTCCTCACGGCTGAACAGGCCCAGCTCTCTCAGCCTTTCCTTGGAAGAGAAAAGCTCCAGTCCCTTTATCATCTTTGTTGTCCGCCACTGGACCCCCTGTAGGAGATCCACATCTCTCTTGTACAGAGCACTCCTGAAATGCACACAGAGCTCCAGGTTTGGCTGCACAGGTCTGAGCAGAGGGGCAGGATCCCCTCTCTGACCTGCTGGCAATGCTCCTCCTGATGCACCCCAGGGCACCTTTGGCTTTCTTGGTCCCAAAGACACTCTTGGCTCATGGACAGCTGGTTGTGCACCAGGACCACCAGCTCCTTCTCCACAGAGCAGATTTCCAGCAGGTCAGCCCCTAACCTGTACTGGTGCCCAGGTTCAGGACCCTGCATTTGCTCCTTTAGTCTGAAACACAGGTGCCACTGAGACCTCTAAAACCCCAGTTGTGCTGCCACCAAATCAGGACATGTGTGAAACCCCTGCCACCCTGGGAAAAGGAATTGCTCTCGCTCCTGAAACCCCAGCTGGGATTTCTTTCCTTTTGTCTTATTCGGCCAAGTTTCAGTGAATCCCTGCTGGCTTAAGCTTTGCACAATAGATAGATCCAAAAATGAAGGCTCTCTCTGTGAGTTCTTGGTGTGAGAGACAGGTTTTCATCTAGAAATTGCAATTGGAGCCTTTTCTGTTTGGAGGAGGAGTGAAAGCATGCAGCAAATCCCAATTCCCTTTCCAACTGTAGCAGGGATATAGAGCTATCTCTCTGCCTTCACAATGACATCTGTGAGCTGCAGAGCCAAATTCTTCCTTTTTCCTGTTTGGCTTGAAGAACTTTCATTATTTTTACAAAAGGCATTAACTCCTTCAGGAAGAATTGCAGGCACAGCATTGTGCAATGGATGTACCCCCACCCTGGAGGCTGTGGCTGAGGCTTTTTCCTGGTTAGCAGAAGAGCTGTGCTCACACACAGCTGAGTTTGGGATCTGACACCAAGTCCCTGGTTGCCTGCATCCTCTATGGGTTGCAGACTGTGAGGCAGCACAGAGAAAACTCTCAGTGACCATAGGTGTTCATCTCAGAGGGAACTCACAGTCAAAAACCTTACGTGGAAATAAACATAGAATCTATTTTAGACCTTGTCTCTCTTGGCTTTTTCTCTTGGCTAGCTTTAATATTTACCAGTCATCATGCTGACTTCTCATAAACCCGGTTCTTAGGCACTTATTTGTCCATGTCATGGGACCAAAAGCCTGAGTGGGGAACGTGGAGCTGCGTCACTGAGCAGCCGAGTCCTGCTGCCAATGTCACTCACAGATTCCGCAGCAGCCAACAGAGCTTCCTACAGAAATGCTCCCCTTGGTAACACGCTCCACCAAAACCTCCTGAAGGCACAGACCTGTTCAAAGCAAAACTGATCAACCCCCCATCCCCTCCATTCTTTACAGACAAACACAACCTTCTGAAATATTCTTTTAAAAATCCACTTCCTTTGAAAATGGCAGGAAGTTCCTAATGCTAGACCAACTAATGACTCACCCCCTTCTAGACTTTTGCTGAAGCAGCTAAACCTGCCAAAAGTAGTTTCCAAACTGGAAATAAGTACTTAAGTGGGGATATGAATAATACCAGGAAAATCTCTGACAAAGGCATGTGAATCTTCAGTCTGTGGTGTTATTTATTTACATTTTTAATTGAGGTCAATGCCCTTGGTTCAAAGCTGCATGGAATAATTTTTGGAAGGACAACTGATCTGAATGGCTACATGTCAGCATCATCCAGGCATCCAAAGACAACAACAAAGACTATAGTAGAATAAAATTCCCAGTGGACAGGGTGTGATATTTGATGGGTCACACAGGGAATTCTTTTAACATGAACCAGCAAACATCAAGTATATTTTTCATAAAACATGTAGCTTAATCCAAAATTATCCCTCCTGTATTGTTAGCGAGAACAAGGGAACACCCAGTTTCTTTTGCAGTGACTAATAATATTACCACTGCTTAAATGTAAACAGTGTGCAGAGATCTTTCTAAACAAATGCATAATATCTTTTGCAAAATATAACACTGTACTCCAACTTTATTTAACTCTTTTTTTCTTCTTTGCTACTGCAGCACAACCACTGAAATTTCCTGAATTAATGCTGGCATGGCAAGAAGTATAATGTCAAGGGAAAGAGGAATAGTCTCATAATTAACATCTGTTTCCATAGCATTGAAATTGATGGAATTGACACCGTTTGGTGGACTTTGGATCAGGTCTTTGGTGATTCTTCATTCGCACCACACTCTTTTCCCTGAAGCCTTGTTAGCATTGATTAGTTAATGGCTTTAAAGTGCTATTTAAATGCTGAAATATTGTTACTGCCAGATACTGGAGCACATAGGCAGGTTTCTGCTCAGCACATGTGATTAGTCTTGCACTAGCATGGAATTATGGCCTTTCATTCTTTGGTTGTGTGGATACCCACAGCAACCCATTTTAGTAAAATAAAACCAAACAAAACAGTAAACCAAGGACTTGTTCACTTTACTCTTAAATAACTTAGACCTATGCTGTGATCTCAAGTGGAAGCACCAGCAGCACAGAAGAGGTTTCAGGTTCATTTGCACAGTCTGGGAATGGAGATCTGTGTCAGGGCAAACACCCCTCCAGAGATGCTCTTCTCAAAAGGACAAGTGCATGCCAGCTGCACTGAGCTGGTTCATTAAGTGAAATAATATTTACAGCAGAAGTACCCATTAGGATTTCAGAGGGCCCCCATGGGTGGCAGCTTGTATTGTCTCCCCAGCCTGGTGCTTCCTAAAGCACACACGTCTGTACACGTACAGCTGCTGCTACAGGAGCCTTCCAGCTGCTGTGGGAATGCAGTGAGAGCAGTCCTGCAGCCCAGCACGGCCTGTGAACTCACTGAGACTCTGTTGTTGCACTGTCAGCAGTGACACTGGCAAATTAAGCCTGGAAATTCCTGTTTTTCCAACCTGTGTTCTGTGCAGACTTTTTCAAGCAGAGAGGAGTGATGTTCCCCAAGCTTTCAGCTGTGCTCCTTTCTGGCACAGGTCACAATTTGGATCTCTGAGTGCAAGTTTTATCAATTACATCTTTACACAGTAAAATACTTCCTAACTAGGATTTTTAGAATTACTTCATTTTCTTTTGCAATCCACTAGTCTCTGAAAAGTGACTGTAAATCATGTTATCCTCACCCACAACTAGCAAAATAGCTGGGAGGAGTGCATGAACTACTGAAGGCTCTGTTTGGATGCACGGATTACCAGGCTTTCCAAGCAACTACTCCTTGGGATTTCTACCTGCCTGTCTTCAGCATTTTTGGAAGTCCAGCACTGCGTGTGATCTAATTAAACGGCAAGGCCAAAGCGAAAGAAAACATTTCATTTCAGTTTTCCAGTCCATTCCAGACTCAGCGCTTGTTTTTTAACTGCAAAAGTCTGCATTTAGTGAACAGAGAATAGCTCATTTCATCTGAATCTCTGAAGCTTTCAGCCCCTTCCCCAAAAACCAGCCAAGCACAGCACACTCCAAAACTGCTTGAGGGTGGGCCAAATCATACAATTCAGACACTGCCCCAGATCTGTTTTCTGAAGGACTGAATGTTTTTGAGCGAGGATATTGTTTCAGGATCAGATGAAGGAAGGATTATTCTGTTGGAAAATTAGTCAAGCCCATGTTCTTGTTCTAGCATTTGCTGTTGTTCCATAACTTGGGTACACTGAGCTAGACAGACCTTCCATAACAAACACAGCATGCCAGTGAGCTGATGACGTAATTTTGAACATATGACTTCAAAATAGGCTCAGTTGCAAATGAAATTATTTGTGATGGTTTCATTGGTTTCCTGGCATCACAGTTTAAAACAGTTATAAAAAAGATTAGGCCTTTTATCATTCAAAAAAAACAAAGAAAGCACATAGAGAACAGTGCTGTCTTAGGATGACAAATGCTCTCTTGCATTATTCAGAAACACTTTTCATCCTTGCAGACATTAATTAATCAGAGGGAAGAAAGCAAAACATTCCCTTTATTCTACACTTGGTAATACTTCAGTTATAGCTGCACAACATGATCTGCCATAATTTCGTGGTGTAAAAGGAATCAGACTTCCAGGATTCCATTTCCAAAGGCAGCAGTTTCTGACTCAGGTGCAGAAGCTGTTTTAGAGGGGAGAATTTAAATAGAAGCATTTAAATAGAAGCAAGCTTTTGTACACTCAAGTTAATAACCTTATTATATAGCTGAGAAAACAGAGGCTGAGAGTTTAACAGAGTTTCAGAGCTTGAGGATTTTCTGATTTCCTCTTCAGGCAACTTCACAAGGGGCAATGACAACATGATGTGGATTTCATGTGTTTGGGTCACAGTAACATGCCATAAAAGTGAAGTTTGTTAAGTGAAATGACACACTTGGGGGAAGAGTGTTTTACAGTAAAGTCAGAAAAAGCAGCTCAGGCCGTGACAGTTTAACCCGCCCCTTGGCGGATGGCTGCACACAGAACTGTGTGTACAGAGATACTCTTTGCTCAGCAGGCGAGGGCCTCTTTTTTGGAATAAACGATTAGCTGCACTTCTTGCCAAAGGGCTGTTCGCTGGGAAACTCACCCAGCACTTGCAGCACCGGCTGCACCCTCTGAACTTCACCAGAAATGTGCAAAGGCATTGTTTCCCTCCTGCAATCACAGTTCCTTCCTAATGATCATTTTAACGTGTGAGCACAAGATTCTGCAACTCTGGTAAACAGACTTTATATCACACACAAGTATGTCCGCAGGACTTTGCCAAGACCACCTGTGCCAGGTCACCGCTGTCTCCACTCAGCTCAGCCTTTCCCAAGGCGGCTGCTGGGTCCTTGGGCAAGCCCTTGCACACATTCCCGTCTCCTCGCCGAACTGCTGGAAGCCCCGGCTAACGGGGGAAGCGGGACGCGGCTCTCCAGCCCGCCGGGAGCGCGATGTCAGCGCTGAGCCTCCTCCGCAGGGGCCAGGGAGGGGCTGCCGGGCTTGCGGTGGGTGTCGGGGCTCCCGGTTGATATCGGGGGCTCCCTGCTGATACCGGGACTCCCTGCCGATACCCGGGGCTCCCCATCGGGCCGGGCACGGGGGCGCAGCAGCCGCAGAGGCCGCGGCCGGCGGGGCGAGCGGGGCGGGCGGAGCCGGTGGCGGCGGCGGCGGCACCGCCCGGCGGGCGGGGCAGGGGCTATAAATGCACCCCGGGTCGCGGGCGGCCACCGGAGCGCGGGGCGGCAGCGGCGGCGCAGGGACAGCGGCAGGTAAGGGATCCCCGTCCGTCTTTCCGTCCGTCTTTCCACCCACCGTCGCAGCCCCTCGAGCGCGCATCCTTGCATCGCCCTCCTGCTTTTCCTTCGAACGGAGCCCCTCTCCCCGTGGCTCCGGGCAGGGCTGTGCCGGGGCAGCGGGCGGCTCTCAGCGGCTCGGTCCCCCCAGCCGGACCCCGGCCCTTCCCGGGAGCGGCTGCGGGATGCTGCTGCCGAGGTCCGGGCTCCCGGGTAGGGAGCAGCGGGATGGGATGGGATGGGCTGGGCTGGAAAACAGCTGTGAAGCCGAGGCACGTACTTTCTCTGAGGAAGTTGACCACTGGTGATTGCTCGTGTTTCTCCGCTCTCGCAGCTCTGTGCTGGGCATGGAGCGCCGGACAGCGCGGCCCGGGCTCCGCCGTGTGTCTCAGCGGGGCTGTTGTCACCGTGTGTGGTGACAGGCACAGTTCGCCACCCCTGCTCCGGGCTCTGCTGGGCTCAGAGTCCCTGGAGGGAGTGTGAGTGTGTGCGATGGAGGCACAGCCACGCACTGGGCTTGGTGAAATGAGGGATTGCACTTCTGCTAAGGAGGAGGTTTTGGCTGATGCTTTTTCATGATGGTTCAGTTTTCCTATGAAACACTGGCAAGTTGGCACTGTTCACTGCATAACCCTCTGTGTCACAAACATCACAGTGCCCTGCTTGACATCCCCTCCCCAAACAGGACTTAGATAGAAATATTTCTCACCTATGTTATTTTGATAATTTTCTTTCTCTAGTTTAAATAGGAACTGTATTTTGAACCTAGAAAATGCACTTGTAATGACATAGAAGAGGTCAAAGACAACCTGAAGCTTTCTGTCCAGGTTCTCTGCATGGTGTTTTGATTGTTTTGCGTTCCTCTGGCTTTTTATCAACTTTTTTTGGTGCGTATCAAAGTGTGTCAAAGATACACAACTGCTGCAAAACTCACTGTTGAGGGCAAACAATGGAAATAATCTGTAGAGAGGAGCTATCAAGTGCTTCAGACAAACATCTGAGAAGCCTGCCTTGGTGTTTTTAGCATTGGCTGTTGCAGGTATAATTTACATCAAAACTTCAGTCGCTGGCATTAAGCAGTTGGCTTTGAACTTGGCTCTGGGAACATATTTAGTGGTTGGTTTTTGTGTTTTGGGTTTTGGTTTTTTTTTGTTGTTGTTGTTTTTGGTTTTTTTTTTTTTTTTTGAGGGGGGGCTTTTTCTGTTTTGGTTCATTTTTGGTATTTTATTAGGGGTTTTTTTTGTGTGTGGATATTTTTTTCCTGTTTATTTTAATTTTGTGGTCTTTTAACCAGAGTCTAATGTAGTTTGGCATAGAATGACTGTGCTTTTATCACAGGTACTTGAGTAAACAGCAGGCAGCTAATGCTGTATGATGTTCTGTGCACAGCAAGAATTTAATGACTTTGGATGAAATGCTGAAGCTCAGAGTAGATGCAGCACAAATAGTGATTCTTAAAGGCCTGTACAGTTCCCGGAGTACTAATGGGTCCCAGGCCCTCAAAGAAGAGTAACTCATGAACGTGTTCAGGAGGACCTGGTGTGTGTTTTGATATGGAAAACACAGATGCAGTGAAAGCAGGTTTTAATGTAGTAATGATGGACTCCTTAGGGTTTGGCTTTCACACCTAATATTTCTCAGTAAAAACTGAACAGATGCCACAGCATAATGGTTTGGGGACCTGGAGGCCTCAGCTTCTGAGTTCCTTGTGCAGCAGAAAACTGAATGGATTTGATTTCAACTTTAAGAACTTTGAACAGGAATTTCTACAAGTACTGAACTGTGAGATCCCAGAATGGTTTTTGTAGAAAGAATATCTATTACAACTCCTCTGCCACGGACAAGAACACCTTCAACTAGACCAGGTTGTTCAAAGCCCCATCCAGCCTGTCCTTGAACACTTTTGGGGATGAAACATCCACAGCTTCTCTGGGCAGTGCCTCAGTAGCCTCACAGGGAAGAATTTCTTCCCAATATCCAGCTAAAATGGACCTTCTTTCAGTTTACAGCCATTCCCCTTTGTCCTGTCATTACACACTCCTGCAAAAAGATGAGCTCTTCCCCTGAGAATGGGCACTGCAAAGTCACTGACCTTGAACCGGACTGGGGAAGGGTCTAGACAAGCAAGGGTTTGCATTTGTTTCCCTTAGAAAGAAGGGTTTGTGTGCTTATTTCCTGCATTCACTGGCCTCTTTACCAAGATGACAGCGAGATAGAGATGTCAAAGTGTCAGGTGTCCAGAGAATTAGGCAACAGCCAAAGAAGTGTCACCCTCTGCTGAGGGAGGGCTGCCACATGCACTGCCTGTGTTTGGGAACCAGCACCTGGGCTACCAGCAAACAAACTCCTAGGGTTTTCAGTGTTTGCCTTCCACAATGGCTTTTTTATTCTTGCCAAAATAAAAGGAACACTAAAACTGTGGCAGTCCATCTGGGTAGATTGTATGAATGCTCAGTAAAACCAGCAGGATTCCCCTATTGTCTTTCCTCCAGTGGGAGGTACTCTGCTCTTTGGATATTCCTTTTTGGACTAGGACAATTACATGGGGAGATTACAGGGCACCTTTTGGAACACTTTGGCAAGGGAACCTGATCCTTAGAGGTAATTATAAGGTAATTAAGTCATTTGCTGTTGTAGTTCAGGTGAGATTAGCAGTGAAGTGTTGGGAGAAAAATTCTTTGATTCAGATTTTTAAGCCTAAGTGATTAATTTCTTTGAGTGAAGTGCAACATAAAACTTCTCATGACCAGCTTAAGAGATTTTGACAAACTTCTAGCTTCCCACAGAAAATACTGTTTTTTCACTTACCTCATTAGAGCACAAAACATAGAGCATATATGTAATGAGGCATTTCCTGCTTTTATTGTCTCAAAATAGACAAAGAGTAAAAGAAAAAATACAGAAGGGGTGAAGCTGCCTTGAAGCTCTTCAGAACATGAGCAGGAACTGCGAGACTCTCAAAAATAATACAAATTCTAATTGTGGTGGATCAGCAATGTTTACATCATGTGCACAGCTGGAAGCTTAGGGCAGCAAAGCCTGTTTGCTGTCAGGGAGAGCAGAGCCTGGGCAAGCAATGGCCTGGAGCAGCTCAGTCACAGCAGTGACAACAGGAGTGACTTTCTCTAACTGCCATGGAAAACCTTCCCATGTACAGGAAATGCAACTGCTTAGCATTAACAAGGATGAAATACTGGTTGTGGAGATGAAGCAAGACCTTCAGATGACCTTTTAGATCTAACTTTCAAGTTCAGTCACAGCACCTAGAAATACAGAAGTACAGAAGATCCCGATTTTTTCTGTCACTGTGTTGCTAAAAAGACGACACTGCACTTACAGACTGCCTTTGGCTTCAGCTGTAGGTGTGAATTTGAATGTTTGCCTAAAGCAGGATGATGCTGTCTCTGAAGCTGCCTCTGTGGAGAATTCTCCTGGACAGTTAGGTATGGGCTGATCTCCGGGTTCAGTAGCTCGTCTTAAAATCATAAAGGGCTTGTGTTGGAAGGGACCTTAAAAACCCTCTAGTTTCACCCTCTCTGCCATGGGCAGGGATGCCATGCACTAGATCAGCTTGCTCAGGTCCAGGAGTTGCAGTTACCCCGCTGCCTTCTGTCGAAAGCTTTGTCCCAAAAGTTCCAAGTAAATTACTTGCTACTACTGGAAAGTTAGGGGAAATATTCTGCAACTGTTTCAGACTAAGAGTAAGGCAAACCCATTTTCAGGTTCAGTGGTGTGCGTTCCGTGGATGACTAAAATCTGGGTTAGACATCTTGGAAATCAATGGCTGTGAATATAATGGCTATTGAACTTGGTGTTTCTATCAAATGGCGGCAGCTTTTTTTCCCCATCTGTGTCACTTCCAGAGCCCTGGGTGACTTCAGTGAGGGACAGCAAGGGGGAGGCAATCCCTACTGGTAATTTCCTTTCGCTGTGGTTTTTAAGCAGCAGTAAGAAGCCATTTAGAGCTTTTCCTGGATATGTGTTCACGTATCATTCAAGTGTCACTATGACATAATTAATGCCAGTACTGACAGTCCATGGGAATCAGTACCATTATCTGGCATTTAATCCAGAACTGCAAGTGTGGAGTATAGAAAAAAAGTAAAACCTGAAATTGTCCAAGTGTCAGACTTGAATGTGCAAGCTCCTATGTTGGATGATGAGGGAAATGAGTTTAGTTTTGCTTTTGTCTCAGGGTTGCTGCAGGTTCAGGCCTATTTTGTTTCCCAGCTGGCAAGAGTGTGTTTCCTTTGGGTAATGCCCAGGAGTTTGTTGTCAGAGGGGGTGTTCTCCATGCAGAGGTGTTCCATGGTGTGCTTGCTGATGCACAACTGGATTGCCTGTGCTGAGGGAATTTTGCACAGCTGTATCTCTTTGTACTAAGCAGGATGTGTGTCAGTTTTGCTGCTCTAATTTTGTGTGGCTGATCACGTTTCCTATGTTTCTTCTGGGTTTGGGGCTGCTTCCTTTCAGTTAGTTGTCAAAATTTTAATGTATCTTTTTCATCTGTCAAGGTTTTTCTCTTGGTAGCTGGAAGTTAGTCAATATGGATCTTCCTTTTCAAGACCTGTTTTTAGAACTGGTTATTCACTACTTTTCAAAGCCATCAACTGACTGCTTCCTGCCTGACCTAAGTATGGCTTTGAAAGTGTAGCTTTTTCAGCGTATTTTCTACCATGGATATGTAAGGCCAGTCTGCTAGACCTGTACAGATGATGCAGAAATTAGTGGAAATACCAAACATTAGGACTTAGGGGCAGCATGAAAACCCAACTCACTGCAAAACAAATCTTTCCATTTGCTTTCAACCGTTCCTTGGGTGGTTTGTGTGTGTGTGGTTTTCCTGTCTTTGCCACTTCACCACTCTTGCAGCCTGGCTTTTCTTGCAGCCTGGCTTTTCTTGCAGCCTGGCTTTAAGAAATTCTGAATTTTAGGAAGCCTAAGCTAATTAATAAGGATCTTAAACTCGAATGACCACATGAACACTCTGTAGGTAGAGGCAATGTGACAAAAAATCTGTTAGTGTGTTTACTGGTAGGCATAATCTGTAATGGAAGAGTAATCAACAAAGTAGGATGCAACTTCCAAAGGAACTTTTATTTGTGAACCCATTAAAGAAACATCCAGATGGGAAATGCACTGTTCAAGGAAGGAAGGATTGCTCCTGCTGTGGGTTTTTGGGTTGCTTCCTTCAGGAAGCTCATGTGCATCTTGTCAAACTCATGATGTCACTTTTCCTGCTGCTGTAGTTGTGGAGTGCTCTAAATATGCTTTGCATGTACTGTAACATATCCCTGCTGAATTTTAAGATGTATTTTTATCCTTTGACAAAGTTGTGGCTTTTTTGGCTATGGGATTAATTGTGCAGTAGAAGCACTGCAGAATTTTATGATGACCTTTTATATTTTCTTTCCTAGATGATTCAGTTTAAGAGTGTCACATTTTTTCCCATCTGAAACACTATGAATTTTATGAAGTTTTACATGAAATCCCAATGGTATATAAAAGCTTGGATATGTATAACTCCAACCCTTATTGTAAACACAGCCTGGAAAGTGATAAGAAAGTTCTCTGCCTGTGATGGGCACCAACCTGGAGCGTAGATGGGTAAAGATTTGAAATAAGTCAGCAGAGGATGGTGAATTGCCTTTTACCCACTTTGAAGGATTTTAAAGGGCTTGTTTTGAGAAGCAAGGAATATTCTGATGCTGGATGGTGCTGATTTAGACACTTCCTCACCAGTGCCACCTGTTGTGGTGCAGGCTGTGTGCTCAGCCCTTGGGAAGATCATATTGTGTATTTGGGTGCTGATGCTTGCAGGCAGTGACAGACTTTTGCCCAGATGCAGTCCCACGTAATTCAGCATGTGAAAATGCTTACATTTGGGTAATTTTATAAAGGGACTTGCTTGGGAAGAATGAAAGATATGTCTTTACACAATGGCCATTTGTGCAAAGTTTGAGTTCAGATTAAGCTCTAGAAGGCTAAAGTTCATCCTAGAAAAGGCAACTGGCTATGCATGGGAACAGAATAATATCCATAAATTATACTTTTCTGCTCAACAAACAAGCAAAAACCCTCATGCACTCATCATGGAAAACTTCAGCCCAGACATTTTGGCAGGGGTTAGAAAGAACTTGTAATAGCAATGACCAAGCAATTTTAATAGGTGGTAGAACAAGTCATCTATGTACTCAGAAGCTGCAACCTGTATAGTACAACCTCATGAATAAATGTAAATTAAGAAATGTCATCAACCTTAGCTTTGATTCCTTGTTAACTTAAGTCCTCATCATTGCGACATCAACGTGAAAATGCAAAACATGTAAAAATAATCCACTATAATCTTGTGAGGGTGCAACCTAGAGAGCCAGACAGCATTGCTCATCTCTGAGTATACTGTGAGCCTCTCCCTTCTGGAATAATCTCAGTATGTTTTTGCCTCTGACTTTGACAGCACCACCCACTTGTTGCAGCGGCTGCAGCTGGGCAGCAGCTCTGGGCTGTTAAAGCATGGCAGACTGAGAGTAGGAGGGGGCAGGGAGCATGTCCTGACACTGGTGAGCTGCAGGAACAATGGCTTTTTTCTTGTCTGTTTAGACTGTAATCTTTGTGGCAGGAGCTGTGTCTTCCATGTTATGAAATACCTAATCCATCTCTGCCCCCTTAACGTCTCTGTTATTTCCCCTGCCCCCAGAGCCCACCACCCCAGTGCAGAGCAGGTGGCAGGTCCTGTGTCAGTGCATCACTTTAATCTTTGTTTCAGACCCTTGTGTGTGGTCAGTGCATCACTTTAATCTTTGTTTCAGACCCTGGTGTGTGGTCAGTGGAAGGAGCAGTGGGATGGATGCAGGGGAGGGTGCTGGAGGGTGGAAGGGACAGGTTGGCTGGCAGGGTGGGTGCAAGGAAACAAAGCCTGGGAAAGCAGCTGATTGCTGTTCATCCTTCCCACCCTCCAGTGCTGCCACCCATGGCCAGGAACCCTTTAAAGCAAAAGCACAACACTGGCACCAGTGTGAATGGGCAGATCTGTCTTTTTTAGAGATCTAGTTCCAACCCTTCTTCCACTAGGCCAGGTTGCTCAAAGCCCCATCCAGCCTGGCCTTGAACTTTGCATTATCAGACAGAAGCACTTGTCACAGAGCTGTGACCCGAGGCAGTTTCAGGTAAACAGGAATTTTTGAGAACTGCATTAGGGTTTGTGATCTGTCCCTCATGGAGCTGTGATGTTACAGTGTAGGTAACATTAGGGATTCCTACAATAGGAAAAAGCCCTAAGGCATTGAAATCTTTCCATTTCCCTGCCAGCTAGGAAGAGAGAGCTGTTCATTATTTTGGGAGGGGGTACACAGCAGGGATAGAAAGTGGTGATGGGGACAACAGGGATAGAAAGTGGTGATGGGGGCAGCAGGGGTGTCCTTTGGCCAGCTCACCAACCCTTCCCACAGCCAACTTCTACTCCTGTGGAACAGAGGAGGACCTCAAGCTTTCTAAGGAACATTCTTCATCTCATCCCACAGAGAGGTTGTGCAAGCTGCATTGCAACAGCTTCTTGCTCAACATCTGTGGGGTAGGCAGAGGCTGCTTCCAGCTCCCTGTGTTTTGGTGCTGCTCTCCATGTGCAGCTGCCAGCAGGGTTCATGGATGGTGACCAGCCCCTGGTGTGAGGGACTGGCAGTTTCAGGGCTGTGTCTGATCCCAGAGGGGCCACAGCTGAGCTCTGTCCTCAGGCACTGGGGACAGTGGCATGAGAGGAGCTGATCCAGGGGATGTGTGCTGGAGCTGAGCGTGGGTATCTCCTCCCTTGCTGCAGGAGAGTGTCCCAGCTGCTGGCAGGTGGGGCTGGGGGATGCTGTGGCCCCCCAGCTGTGCCTTTGTGCTGGGTCAGCTGCTGGCTCTGTCCCTGCAGCTTCACCCAGCTGTTCCTTGGTACAGGGCTTGAGTTCTTGGCTGAAAGGCTTTGGTTTCCTAATCAGATTGATTAGCACATAGCATAAGTGTAAACTTGAAAATGGTTAAAACTCAAGGCTCTTCTTGGTTTTTTGGCTTGAAAAAAATCACTGTTATGCTACATTATCCTCCTAACAACCCACATTTGGTTTTTTTTCCCTTGGATGCCAGCTCTCATTTTTAACTAGAGCCTTCATGGAAACACGCTGGTGGTGTAACTCACAAAGAGGGTTGAAAGAAAATAAAAGTTGAATGGTTGGAAAAAAGAAATGAAATTGAGTATCAGCAGTGTACTGTGCTGAAGAGGGCTGGGTGACAGAGCTCCCAGGACTGCTGTCACCTATGAGTACCTATCACACCTGGGAACCGGAGACCGCCAGGCAGCACAGCTGCCTCCGTTCCCTGATAATACTCGGTTTAATGCTTTGATTCCTGACCTTTTCTCATTTGAAACTTCAGGGTATTTAAGGGCTCTGCTTTGAAACTTTGTCTCAGCTTATTAACTTTTAGTTGCAAATTGAGATAATGTGTAACCGGAGGCTAAGGAAGCCTGGAGAGTCCCAGGTAGTTGAGTGTCTTCAACTTTTGACACTTCCTGCTCAAAATGTTTGTTCAGATCCTACTTAAATGTCAAAAGTAATTTGCCTTTTTTAAAGAGGAGGAACTGCTGTAAAACCTCTTTCATAATTTATTGTGTGGAACGATGGCAGAGAAAAGCAGTAACTGAGCACAAAGGACCTCGTGATGCAAGGCCTGTAACAAAGAGGAGTTTAAACAGGGCAGAGTGGGGGCAGATGCTTATGCATGAACTCTTTGGATGCTTGCAAATGAATCATTTGGTTCACAAACAGGAAGATTAAATTTGTCAACTTTGATATAAAATATCTGAGATGTAAACTGCACTTAGAGATGCATTATGGCCCAAAAACCACACACGGGTGCTGTGAACTGTCTTGTCTTGCTGTCCACTTATTTCTGTTTAGTCTCTGCTTAGTGGAGGCTAGTTTGTTTTGGTTTTTTTTTCCAAGATTGCCTCCAGTTTGCAGTAACCACGTTTATGTTAGGCCAGTCAGAGAAGTTTACAGCATTTACTGTTAATGACTGGAAAAGGTCTAATTGACCGTGGAAGGTTCAAAGGCTGTTTGAGCCTTGCAGTAACTTTCCCTCATTGTCAGATGCCTGAGATTGGAGGGGTTTTGTTGATGTGGATATTTGCCAATCAACTTTTTCAGAGCTTTGGAGACATTTCAGCTATCTCCATTCCTGTCTCATTCTTGCATAATTGTTCTGGGAGCTGCTACAGGTGCACAGAACCTCCACCACCCCTGTCCTTCCTGCCTTCTTTGGTGACAGTACAGAAGACACCAGTAATTCTCAAGGGGTAAAGTGCAGAATGATGTGACTGCCTTGGAATCACCTTTCACCTGTGGTTCTGCAGCACAAATTTCACATGTTCCCTCTCTCTCCAAAGAGAACAACACCAGTTCTTGGGAGCTGGGACCCTCAGTGCCCACAGCTGTTTCTCTCTTTGCCATTAGATGCTCATGAGTGTTTAATCCCACATGCAAAGTGATTGCTGTCCTTCCTTGATAAAAATGCCATCAAGATGCTCTGGTTACCACATGCCAGTACTCAAAAGGAGAATAATCTCTGTTGCCAGTGTTTAAACAAGCAATTTTGAGGAAATTCCCTTCGTTATGAAAATCAGGCAGGAGCTTTTTGTTGCTCTTTGTTTTCTGTGATGGCACATAAATACAAAATGGTTGGGTGTGAGGGCAGAGGAATGCAGAAGAGCTGGTAGCAGTGCCCCCAAGCCCTTCATGGGTGTGAGGCCACTGTGTTTGGTGATGCACCCCATGGCACAAGCTTGGACAGCCCTGCACGTGCTTTCAGAAGTAGGAAGCTTGAAATGGGAGATCTTGGAACTTGTTTTGCTTCTGTGCTTGAAAGGAATTCGGTCATACAGGTGCATATTACCTGATGTTTGGTATTTATGACTGCTGGGGTCTGAGGATGGCCTGATGGGTGCCTTCTGAGCCTCTTTCCTGGGATCTCTGTTATGCAGAGCAAGGCTGCACATTTATCCTGTACCTTCTGCTAACCAAAACAAGGCTGCAGCAGTGATTGTGCCTCCAGCAATGATGCAGAGGGAGAAGGGATATATTCTGAACTTTTAATATCAAAATAATGAGGCTCCTGATAGTAATTCCTGAGCTACTGGCCAGTTGCTGCAGTGGTTTTGGAGCAGTGGGATTGGGCTGGAAGGGGTGTATAGAAAAGTCTCTGAATGAAATTAGCCAACACAGATGACTTCACCCTACCCCACACCTTCCTTGCTTCCTAAAGTCTGATGCCTTTCCTACTACTTGGCAAAGATAGATATGCCAGATATGCCATCACTTTTAAAGCATTTTGTCATCTCGAATATTTTAAACAATTAGTTTTCTCTTAAAGTATAATTATTTTAAGACAGGTACCTGGGTACAGGTTGGTGGAAGTGGTTTGTCCTGGAGAGGAGAACTTGGGACCTCTCAGCAGCCTGAACTGCCCAAGCAGAGTGAAAAAAAGTCGTTTTTCTCCAAGTTGGCAACTTTACACTCTTGCTTCCAGATATAAATGAACTTTGTCTTTGGAAGGCATCTGTGAGGGAAGTGCTTTGAAATGTGCATAAAGGGATGCTTGTATGGTTATCTGTTTAGGAGAGTTATGCAGCTACGTTAGCTTTGAGCTGCCCTGTCACATAACAGAGGGCAGCACAAAGCACCTATTTAGAAAGTATAAAATTTGTGCTGAACAAGGGTGGTACAAAGCCACTTCCCCATCTTTCTCCTGAGAAAAGAAGATGTTTTTTACAGTGCTGTCAGATAGCAGGGCTTTGTTTGGCAGCTCTTGTGAACAAACAGCGTGTTGTTATCCCGCCTGGATGCAAGGTTGCCGCTCACTAGGAATGATTCAGGTGTTCCTGATGCACAGAAGGAAAACCCAGAGCTTGGAAATGTCTGATCTGAAAACACTGTCGCTCCAAGAGATGGTGTCTTTCCAAAAGTGAGAGCTTGGTGAAGGTAGGGCTTTTGTTCAGCAAGCTTGGTGGCAGTCGTGCAATCTGCTGGTCAGCACTTCCTAATGCCGGCTCTTTCGGAAGCACAGAGCAACAGCTTTGAACTATTGTGAAAACAGGATTGTTTTTAAGGCTATAAAAAGCATCCATCTTGTTCTTTTTTGGCACAGTCTTTTTGCTCATTTGTAGTCAATGCTCTGAGTCCCTGAAAATCCAAAACTACCCCATGTAAACATCTCTATTCCACAAACAGTGGCCAAGGCTTTGTTCCCTGAGCCACTTCTTACTGGAAAAATGCAGGGACCTGCCTTCTTACTCTCCTCACCTTTGGGCAAGTCATAGAAAAATCTCTTGCACTTCTAATCCCTATTGCACAATTAGGTGCAATATTAAGGTATTTGTCTTAACAGAACTTGCTGAATTAAAAAAAGCTCTTAGGTGCAATTGCTTATGAATATTTCAACCTCCAAATATTGCAACAGCATTTCTTTTTCCTCTCTGCCATGCCCAATGTCTCACTGTGTAGAATGGCAGACTAGATAGATGGCTGTAATCACAAAAACATATAACATTTGCTAAAATGTCCCTTGCATTTTTTTCAAAATTTTGCCGTTGTTTTTCCTGCTTATTCTTTATGATTAAAATTTGTAATGGGCAAAACACAATGAAAAACCTGGAGAAAAGGGTGAATCAGAGTCACTTGAGTCTCCTGATTGTTAAAGTACCCCTGATGTCATCTTGTAAATTTGAAGTACAAAGCACTGGCAGTGGGGTTAGTTTTGGTTCTGTCTTCATGCCTCAACTGGTGGTGTAAAATATTAATGAAAAATTTCTCTAAACTTAAAATCCACAGTCTAAGTTTTACCTAAAATCTCCCCAGTTGCATAGCTAGCAAGAAGAGTTCCTAAAGTCCAAAGCTATTTGAATGTGAGTGGAGAGCCAAGTTTTTCCAGCATTAACTCTTCTAGTCTGAGCATGTCCCTTTGTGGCTTTCTGCAGCATCCAGCTGTCCTGGCCTGTTTGCAGTTTGCAGCTGTCCTGCAAACTGTCACCAGAGCATCTTTGCCCAGGGACAAGTGCTTTGAGTTAACCCATGGGGTAGAGTGAAAAATAATGCTGCTGCCACTGCCTGGATGCTCCTGCAGGCTTCACAGCCCTTCCTGAGCCATCAGGTCATTTATGTAGACAGTATGATGGGCTTAAATCAGATTTAAGTCAGGAGATGGGGAATCATGCTTTAAAGAATCGATGTAAATTGTGTTCTGTACTTCTATGCTTATTTTCAGAAAATAATTAAAGTGTGTTCAGTTACACTTAATCAATAATTCCTAAATATGTTTCAGGCTTTTGGCTTGCTTTGAGTACACTTAGTCATATGCTTCACTTGAGACCATTCTAAAATTTTCTTTAAAAGGAAATATTTAATTAGTTTTACAATTGTGTAGATGGACAAAATTGGAAATTTATTAAAGATGCCCAAACCCCATATGACATGTATTTCTCCAGCAGACTAAAGGATATGTAATAGAGAGAGTTTGACTTCTGTATTTGCTGCTGCAGCAGTTCTGGGATCTCTTTTGAGAACTGTTCCTGGTCATTCATTAGACCTCACAGGGAGCAGCCCTCTGACTCTGGTCCCTTATCTTTGCCAAAGGAATGAGAAGATGACTCCCAGTCTGGAGAAATGCAGAAGGTGCTCTGCACCTGAGCCATGACCTGTGGCTCTGTTTGCCTTGGCAATCACCTCTGCTGGGCCTTGCTGTGTCTGGGTTCCCAGTTAAGCTTCCTGCAGCTGAGGGCTGGACATCACAATGCCAGTCCTGTCCAAGAGCAGGGTACAGCAGTCTTGTTCCTTCCTTTGACAGTCTTGAAAAAAGCACTATTGCATGAACCTTGTTGGTGTCCACTTCAAGGAGTCTCTGATTTTTATCTGTCCTGAAGAATGGAGCACATCAATCTGACAATAAAAAGATGATAATGTGTGTCCAGTTTGATTTTCTCACTGTAAAAATCTGGGGAATGGTGAGGGAGCCTTGCATACACTGAAAAAAAAAAAAGGTTTTCAGAAACAACTGTTCAAGCACATTTCAATAGGCAGTCATGCAGATTTGACTGTCTTCTTTTACCTTGCAATGACAGTTTCCATGGTTCTCTCTGCTGTTCCTACCCTGTTTTCTCCAGCATTCCCTGCTTTGAAGCTGCCAAACTTGTTTGATCTTACAGCCTTAGTATTTCTTTAATCTCATATTGTGCAGGAGTGTGTATATAAATAAACCAGGCAGGCATTTTACAAGAGATTTATAATCTTCTAGCAGAGGTCTTTTAAACTATAACCTGAAAGAGTGGGTCATTGTGGGGGCTGGGTGGAGCAGGATCTTTACTTGTTCCTGTATTTAATCTTTGATGCAAGCTGAGAGCAAATCTTTTTTCCTCTTTGCAGATATCAGCTACTGACCATGTCAACAGAGTTCCAGGATGCTCACCTTGCAGAGGTGAAACCTCTGGTGGAGAAGGAGGAGGTAATTAATCTAAAGCTTTTTAGAGCTTCTGTGTTTTCTGTCGGGACTGCTTTTGGAACTGCATGTGTGTTCTTAGATTGCTTTGAACGTATTGTATGGAAGAATGAAAGAAAAACTGGAGATGGAATAAGAATAGTTCATTGGGTTGATTTTTTTAAATAATGTAAAACTGACCTGAATTATTTGTTTTTATTTGGTTTTGTTCTTTTAATATGATGGTGACATTTTTTCTTCTCTGAGTAATGGCAGCTCTGGGTGTCTCTATCTGTATCAGATGATGCCAATTGGGCAGTCTCATGTACATGCCTCTACAGCTACACAATTCTCAGTGTGAAGACAGATTTTGCTCTGTCAGCTGCCTTTCACAGAGAGAGCCTTTACCTTTCCTTTGGGCACAGCTGAGTCCAGAGGTAGAGCTGAGCCCCTTCTTGTCCTGAGTGTACTGAGCCATGAGTTACAGCCAGCTGGGTGTGTGCAGCCCACAGCCTGTTGCAGCCA
This sequence comes from Loriotus luctuosus, assembly GCA_035582745.1. NCBI lineage: Eukaryota > Metazoa > Chordata > Aves > Passeriformes > Thraupidae > Loriotus > Loriotus luctuosus. The sequence goes on along the minus strand of JAWWEY010000115.1, from coordinate 144,682,407 downwards.
CTGGAGTTGCAGCACAGAAACATCCTAGCCTTTTTTTTTTCTTTAACCTGTTGTGCTCCTTTCCAGTCTTTATTGGACTTTTTTTCAACCCTATCAACAACATCTGAATTCAGTGGCTGACTCTTCAGTGGTAGCTATGCTCTGTGCTTTGGTAGGTTCATGGAAAAAAATTCACTGTAATATGTGAAGAAGTATCTCAATGTTTTCTAGAAACAAAACTAAGATTTTTCTCTTGTTCCCAATGACATTTTTTTCTTGACAATCATGTATATAAATGTGCTACATTTTTTCTGGTCTTATACACTAGAATTCATTGCTCTATCTACTGCTTTCTTTTTTATTCCCTCCCTCTTTTATGTAAACACTTCAGAAAATAATTTCCACTTGTGACTGCAGTGAAATGGCTGGAGAAACTTTAAACACAGCTCTTTGCCAAGGACATTGCATGAAAGTAGAGCTTGTTTGGATACCACTGAATGCAGTGCTCAAACTTTTCAGAAACTAAGACCCCTTTTTTTTGCCCATATTGTTCAGAACCACCAAAGCAAAGGAGAATCTAAGCAGAAGTCCTGTTGGTACTGGAATATCTTCGCTTCAAAGTTCAGAAATATCTTAAAATACTGATTAACTTCCTGGGTTTTGGCACCTCATAGGCTAAATGTTGGAATATTAACAAGGAGCCCTATATGCTTTTGTTCATGATGTTACCTTAAATTTTGTCTGCATGGGGGAAACTAGGACAGAGTTTGGTTTCCTCTGTGGCCATTTTAACATAGGTAAAGGATGTTAAAGTGTTTTGAGGAAGTGGAAAAGGTTGCCCTGAAGGATGCTCAGCACATAGAGATGAACAGGGGAGCTGGTTTTGAGTGGGTTATTGGGTGAGGCTCTCTGGAGATGTGACCTGGCTTCTTGTGCTTGGGTTTCTGCTGCAGCCAAGTCTTTGTGCCTGAGCAATGATCACCCTTATTTCATATGCTGTTGGTACAGGTGCCAAATACACTTATTTCTTTCAGCCCTGGGTCCCATGGGAGCAACAGTGGCTGAAATGTTTTGTTTAAAAGATCATGAGGCCAACAATGCAGTAAGAGTGAAACAGAGCACGTTGTCTAAAGCTAAGGCTGTGCAAAATTATTTCTGCTCAGTCAGATCTTAGGTAGTTGTTTACATGTCCAAGATTGCCTAATTGCCTAAAAGTCACAACTGAGAATCACAGATTGTGCTGCAGTGCTTGAGGGTCCCTAAGAAAGCAGCTGTGGTGCTTCTGGCATCTGTCCTTACTTTATCTGGGCTTCTGAGCCTGAGTGACCTCCTTGCCCGGATTCTAAGCTTTCCTTTTTATCTCAATATTATTTTTCAAGCTTTGGCCTTTTGCACTTTGCAGCATAAAGTGTTTGCTTGGCTGCTCTTCCCTCTATTTTCTTTCTCCAGTGCAAATAAGGCTTTGATTTCTTTCTTCTCCCTTTAAAAAAGGAGGTAACTAGAAGACATTTCCTCCTTTGAAGCTACAAGCCTTGTAGGCTGCTGGAGGGGGGGAGGTTTCACCTACCTCCTTTCCTAGTGGAGACCCTTGACAGATGCAGGAGATTGTCAGTAGCAACTATGCCAGGTGGCAGGGTGGAATGGACCTCTCTGTGTCCAGCCAGCTTCCCAAACACTGCAAAGATTAATTTTGGTTGGAATAAAACCCTTCCCACCTTCCACATCACGTAACCAAGTGCCAGTAATGACTGCTTAACTGAGTTCCAAGTGTTCAGTGCGTTCTTAAACAGAGACTTCCCACCCTAGGCAGGACTGAGGCTGTTCCATGGCTACGATAAGTGATGCAGAAAAGTTCAGTTTTACTGCTCCTTGTGAGTGCATTGCTCAGAGATTTAACAATAACTGAGGATGCAGCAGTTTTTGGCCTTCATTTTGCTGGGCTGTAATCTAGTATTTTACTGCTTTCATTTCTCCATGAAGATTAGTGGGTTTAAAAGCTCTTGGGTGAATTTTGATGCTCGTCAGAAGAGCTTTCATTGAATGGACAGAGAGAGCTCTCAGCTGCAGAACTGGGGGGCTTGAACACATATCCAAGCATAGATTTCCACAGCTCCAACTTGCTTCCATTAATGCTTTCAAATCTCTTCACAGGCTATCACTCGCCTCCTTCCAGACTTCGATGTCCAGGCAAGTAAAAACATTATTTCCTTTTTTTTTCTCATTTCTTTTCTTTTTCTTTTTGCACGAGGGGAGATTGAATTGACATTTGAGAAAACAGCAAGATGTGACCAGAAGGGCCTGCCTGCTTGCCAGGAATGCTGTTACTGTGGGAGAGGGGTCTGAATGGGGCTGTGCTGTAGCCATGTGAAGGGGACCACAGGGGGCCTTTTCAGGCTAGAGCTGAGAAAGTTTCAGTCAAAGGGGGTGGCTGGTTTGCAAGCAGTTCTGTTCTTGCTAGGAGAATGAGAATCTTCAGCAGTGGTGGTGAAAACAATATATTCCCCTCCCACATGGACACACACTTCCCCCAGTTAATTTGCTTTCATTAGCAGTGTGCGTGCATTTCCTCAGAGGAAATGTTCCTCTGGATGCGTCCTATTATGCTGTTGAAATTTTCCAAAATGTTCCTGAAGCCTGTGGGGTGGTGGAAGGTGCTAAACAATCAGTATTGTCAGTGAAAGGAGTGATGATATTTCTATATTTTTATTTAGAGACAGAGCATACAGGTTCCTAGCACAGCACTAGGTCACATGGAGCCCCTTCACTTTCCCTGGGTGTCACACTTTTGACAGATGACTTGGTCACTCTCCTGCCTCCCCTTGTTTTATTGCCATTTGGGCTTTTGACTGAGAAGTTTGTCCTTGCTGATTCTTAGCTGAAACTAAGGAATTGCATGGCTGCAGGAGCCAGGCTGGGATGAGCTGGGATGGAGATCAGGGAGGGTGTAGCTGCCTGATGATCAGTGTGAGTGGTGTTTTCCCACCTGAGATCAGGGAGGGTGAACCTGCCCTGATGATCAGTGTGAGTGGTGTTTTCCCACCTGAGATCAGGGAGGGTGTAGCTGCCCTGATGATCAGTGTGAGTGGTGTTTTCCCCCTGCTGAGGATGAGGATTGTGTACTGGGAACAGAGGCTCACTGGCTGTCTCATTTTTATCAAGATGTGTAGAAATGGAAGCAGACTCTGCAGAACTAGGGAAAGCTATTAAATTGTTCTAGTCTCTGTTCCGGTCCTTGAAGGAAATAACCCTTCTCTACTTTATTTCATGTTGTGCTTTATTAGCACCTGTCCATATATTTTTATTCAATGTTGTGCCAGTTGCTTTAAAAATAGAGCCTAAATTTGAGACTTTTCCTTGGAAACCAAGTGAGACAGCTATCTTGAACTTTTTTTCATCTTTCAATGGTTCCTACTTGAACAAAGATGTAGTTTACACTAATCCTGCATCTTGCCCCTAATTTTTTTCTAATGAAATCTACTGCCTGAGGTCTTGATAAATGTAAGATTGTCACCACACAGCTTCTGGCAGGGCTGTGCACAGCATGGGAGGAGCTTTGTTTGGTTCCAGATTGATCACTTGGTCTAAATAAATTGAATCCCAGATTAAGTCTGCTAACAGGAATACTACAGTCTTTTGATTAAGAATCCAGAAGTGACCCATATTTCATTCTATTCTTGGAATAAATTGCTTGGTTTGTAAACCGTGTGTATATATAGATTGTTTTAACTTGCAAGATCAAATTCTCTAAGCCTTTTTGCTGTTTTTTCCCTCCATGTTTTGGATTAACTATCACTAATCCAGAGCAGTGGTTCTTGTCATTTAGCTATGTTCTGCCAGCTCCTGCTTTTTTTAATGATCTATCTTTGTTAACAGTTTAATCTTTAGTTGTTCTAGTTCAGGGAAAATGTAGAATAAGTCTCAATGCATTTTGTTAAGAATTGTGACTGCAAAGTAGACTTAGTTTTGGTCCTTAAAGCCACAAATACCTTCCCTGTGTTTCTTTAAGTTCCTTTGTGGTGGATTTGTGGAAAAAGTGGTTTGGAACTGCTATGAGAGATTTGATTGCTTAGTTCATTAGAGAAATTCCCATGTGGCCCGAGAGGACCCAGGTCACTCAGGACTTGAAGCTGAAGCTCTTAGGGAGCGACCTCTACTATGAACTACTTGGGAAGAGGATGGACCTGGCCAGGGAAGAAAGTTATTGGTGCTTGGCAGGATGGAGCTTCTTATTTAATGCCTGTGTATGGGTGTGGGTGTCCACCATATCCACTGCAAGTTCCTCCATCCTTCTGGGAGCAAGTTAAGCAGTGTTCAGTTAATGACTTTGTTTCTGCCACTAGTGAAAAGAACTGTCTGTGACATGTTTCCTTTCCAAGAGTAAATTTTACCTAGTTACTCAGATTTGGAAAAAAATAGATTCTTACTTCACATGCAGTTCTAGACAGCTGGAGTTAAACACAGCTTTCCATTTTTAGAGTATGCCCTATATAGTGGTATATTGCCCTTCTGAAAGCATGTGTTGCAAGACATGTGTGTGGTTATTCTCTGGAGGAAAATCTTTGTGAAGTTACTAGGGGATGGCCAAGACAACAGCTGACAGCTCTGAGCTGCCTCCAGTCAGCAATTTGTCTGTTATGATGTCTGTGGCACCCACCTGAAAATTGCAGAAAAGGTCTCCTCTATCTCAAGCAGGGAATGTTCCTGGCCAAACCTGTTTTAGGGTAATTGATGATAAACAGTGCAGGGCACTGTGCCCTGGGTGGCTTTGTTGTCTTCAAGCCAAGCGCATTTTAATTGCATTTCCAGTTTGATGTGTGTGTTTAGTCCCTAGCTCAGTAGCTTTGGAGCCAGTGGAGCCCTGGCTTCTCCTCACTGTGCATATTCATCCTGCCAGCTCTGTTTCAGTCCATCAGGACTCTGCTTTCTCAGTCACTCAGCAGAACTTGGAGCAGTGTGGCAGCTGCAGAGATGAGTTTGTCCCTTGCACTCGTGGCCATCTGTATCCATAGGCAGGAAAGATCTGTTCCTGCTTTACTTCCTCCTCCTCCTGCCTGTTGATGGAGAAGGGAAGAGCTGCAGGGGAGATGAATCAGCTGGAGCAGCCGGCAGGAGGGGTGGGATTCCCAGGTTTGGGGCGTTCAGTGTGCTGTGTGCATTTCGTCATCCTTTGGGACCCTGAAGGAAAGGGAAGGGGGTGGCTGTGCTTTGCATCACCAGTGAGAGCAGAGCAGGGTGACCCCTGCTAATCGGACTAGGAAGGATCCCTGGGCAGAGCTGTCGCAATGACCTGCGTCAGTTCCTGCTGCAAAGTTTTTGTTCTTGGCTTCCACCTTAGCAGGGTCACTTTACATTTACATCTGAAGCCATCATCCTCATTAATGTACCTGACTCCCAGCCTGATTTTGGGAAACCTTCTTCTTAATATTGCTAATTCAGGATAGAAATATTAACTAATTAAAAAAAATTGGAAATGTGGGCATTGGGGTTTTAGGAAAAAACAAGCATAAGATGAATTGAAATTCTATTTTAGAGTAAAAAATCTATTGAGGAAATGCTAAAGAACTTCAGGGCAAAGGGGGTTTGAAATTCAACATTGAAATGGCACATTGCAATCTCAAATAATTATAATCTCCAAGAAGTTGAAAAAGTGAAAAAATAGCTTATGCACGTATTACTCTAATAAAGTTCTTAAGTAATATGAGTTTAAAATGTACTTGCTCCTAAGAAATTTAAAAGCTATTTAAATGTTCTTTAAAAGCTCCAAAGCTTTTCCCTCAGTTCTAAGGCAAGAGAAGGGAGGTGTATTTAACAGTCATAATATCATGAATTAAAATAAAAGCATGAGATTGTAATTGAGGATTAAGTATATTTGAAAGCTTTAAAATAATCTTGATGGAATGCAGTATTTTACTTAAAATATAAAACATGACGTATTTAGCAAAATGTGCAGTGTGCATGTGCAGTTTTCCTTTTTAGATATCTGAGATATTTTGGTCATGTATTCCGTGCTTAAGAAAACAACTTGTTCATAAACATGTTTCTCAATCCGCGTCTTACTTACCCAGGGTAGAGGGGAAGGAATAAGTGAGCCCTCCTGTGTGATAACAAATTGTCTGCCCCTTCAAACCTCATGAAAAAATTAAAAGGTCACTTGAAGCAAAAATAAAATCTATTTTAGGATTTACCAGCTCCTCCAAACTGAGACAGCCTCCCTTAAACTGCACATATTGAAAGTATTTTTATGTGTGTGTTTAGTGCACTGAGATAAGACTGCACCTCTGTTAAAGTGAGAGATATGAACAGATGGTGTGTTTGTCTTTATCCTTCTATCGGATTAGTGTACCTTGGATTTTTTTCCAAGATAGTGTTTTAATACAAATCAGTTGGTGAAGAGCCTCTTACTATAATGTTGATGTTGATTGGGATGTGCTGCCATCTGTTTTCAGTGCTCTGCATTTTGAAAACATCCATCCCTACATCACGTAGACAAATCTCTTGATCTTTAATAGGATCAATAGGGATGTGAAGTTATTGATGTCACCAAACAAACTGGTTTGAATTGATTGTTTTTTAGAACCTTGTGTGCATTTCCCATTAAGAATTTGTGCTACAGGAAAAACAGCACAACCCTATTGAATTAGGGGAGCCTCACTGGGACAATAATGAGGAATTGAGCCAATTGTTGTTAAACTGACTGTGTTGTGCCACTTATTGGGACCATGGTCACCTGTTGTCTCTGAGCTATTTTTAGTTGACACTGAGTTTGAACTGGATCCAGGTTTCCAGTTCCGGAAGAGTTCTCTGTGGCGGTCAGTGGGATGTGCAGGTTCAAGGCTTTGGTTTTATCTACCATGGACAGACTTTTTCTTTCATGCGTGAAGGAGTTTGATCCTGAATCTTGAAAGTGCTCCCTGCAAAGAAAACAAGTCCTGGGTTTTCACTGTTGTTACTGGAAAGCTCTAGCAATAAAATCTGATTATATGAAATGCCTATTTTCTCTCTAACTGAGGAGAAAATAATTTCAATATTCCACACTCAGCAGAAGGTGTGTTACACAGTAATGCTTACTCTTATTACAGTGCTGAGGTTGCCAAATTATTATTTTTTTTAATTAGCTAAGCATAAGAAAGTAGAATGTGGAAAATAATAATTGCCATCATTATAAATTTCATGTATTATTAATTGCTATATACTGGCACTGCAAATCTCTTTAGGACTATTGTATAATGACAGTACCCAAATATATATTAATGATATAGAATGTTATTTGGGGCCCTGAGCAATCTGATTTAGTGGGTGGCATCCCTGCCCACAGCAGGGAGTTGGAATTAGATGATATTTAACATCCCCTCCAGTCCAAGCCTTTCTATAATTATATTTTAATAGTATATATTAATGAACCACCCAATGTATAATATAAACACCATGTTTTCCACCAGAAGCTGAACTTGGTGACATTAGTGTGGTGATGTAGGAATCCTTTAAACTAGATGTTGGTTATCTACTTTGGAAATACTAGATATCAAACATGTAAAAGGCCTTGGATTTTTTGGTCAGAATCATTGTGACTTGCACTCATTTTTCATTCTTTTGCATTTACTGGAAACTTTAATCCTGGCTTTTAGGAAAGAACTAAATTCTGATTCAATTTAGCATAAGTTTGGGGTGTTTCAGCATTTCAGGTAACAAAACATGAAACGAAGCTAAACTTCTCAAAATCTGATGGAAACAGCAACAGGAAAGACTGTGCTAAATCCCAGGTTAGAAATTTGGCACTTCAAACATTGTGTGGCAAGGACTTAGTTCATCTTTGATGTCTGACCTCTGAGTACATTCTTCCCCTGGTCAAACCTGGCTCAAATCCTATTTAAGAGTGACATCCTCGTGATTTAGTCTGTTTTGGTTTCCCCAGCTGGGCATGATGGGAGTCATAAGCCTATGTAGGAGAGCAGCTTGTCTATATAACCCAGTTCCCTGCTGGGGCAAAATAAAAACCTGCCACCCGTCCTCTGTGTGACTCGCTGGATTTGTCACCCTGTTTTGCCTAAGGATGGTCCTAGATGTGGAAGATACAGCTTACCTGATAAGTAATGCAGTGAGTATGCAGAGGAATGAATCTCTGAGGAGATAGAGAATCTGAAAATTAGAGTTTTGGAGTGTAGTTCAGAGAGCAGCGATGCTTAGCTTGTCCTGTGTGCAAGGGGGTATAGATCTTGATTCACTGCCTCAGTTGTAACTTAAAACTGTTGTAATTGTGCAATTAAAAGGAAAATAGATTAAATGTAGTATGATGTTGCCTAGAATCCTTATTTGCAACAAAGTGTGCAGTGTATTCCTTGTATCAAATTAAGGAGCTGAGATTTAGATTGAATTATTACTTCAGATATTGGAACGTAATCAAACCTTTTAAAAAGATTTTTGCAGAGGCTGTACACCTCTGATATCTATGGCATAATTTTTGATAGATTTGAATTTAACTTGGACTTTGCTTCTGAGTGTTACTGCGTGGAACAAGTCAAACAAGCCCTGCAGCAGCAGGCAGTGCACTGCACTGAATGCCATGGATCCATATCTGTGTCCTGTGCTGTAAATAAAGGATTCTGAGGAGATGCAAAGACTGGCTACTGCCTATATAATTCCTTGATTGTTATGTGAGTGCAACCATACTGTAAATAAGTGTCAGAAATAACTGTTGGTTTGTGATTCCTTTGATGCATGTTGGCAAAATACCAAATTGGTTATACCCGTCTGAAGTTCAAGTGGAAAATAAACAAAAACCTGTTCCATCTTTTGTGTAACACATCTGACTTAGAGATCTAAGAGATGGTGCTTATGGGGACTTTGGGTTTTTAATGAAGGTGTCCTTGGCTTTAAGATCAGTGAGCAGTATAAACTCCTGTTATGCCAAATAATAGCAGTTTACTTTTTAATGTTTTTTTCTGGTAAGCATCAGAATAATGTTGTGGTTATTTTGTTCTATGAGCAAACTTTAGGCAGTTGGGTTTATGCTCAGGTCTGTACATCACAAGCCATAAAACAAACACATGTGGCTGCTGATTTTATTGGGGAAGACTACTGCAATCACAAGGCTTCACAGTGTAGTAAATCCTTATGGCAGATAAGCATGTGCAAGCTGCTTAATGCTGCTTTCTTTGGGGAATAGTGGTCATTTTCTCAGCTAGAGTTCTTTTCCTAGAAATCAGAAATATTTTATCATGGTGACTTTTACTTTTTTGCAAATGTTGAGGGTCATAGTTGTAAGCTCTTGTTATTCTAGGTGTCATTACAACAAAACTGCTTTCTTTGTTTTCTTATTCTGCCTTTTAATGTGGTTAAAAACTGCTAAACTGTTCCCTCAGCATCTGGTTAGAGCTAGCAGTTTGAGTGCTTCTGTAATTGTCTGTGGACTGGAGGAGGTGACATCAAATGTAAAATGTACCGTGGGGCAGAACCAGGGGTGTGAGGGTGGGATTGCAGAGCAGACCCCAGCATGGGGCAGGACTTGTGCTCGTGGTCCATCAGGGTCTGCTGCAGGAGCACTCGGACAATCCCTGACAGATGGTTGGTGTTCCCTGCAGGAGCAGGATGTGGAGACTGTGCACGGCTCCGTGCGGGTCACCATGTGCGGCACTCCCCGCGGGAACCGCCCGGCCATCCTCACCTACCACGACATCGGCCTCAACCGTAAGTGGGCTCTGCTTTCACAGCTCCTGGGACAGCTCTGCCAGAAAGCAGCCGTGCTTGGGAAGCCCTCCCCTGGTCCTTGCTTGTCTGTGTGCCTTGGAAGCTGTTAGATGGCACCTGACTCTTCCAGCAAGTGTAATTCTCAGATTTTTTTAATCCTTGCTCAGTAAATAATAGGAATACTTTAAAAGATCTCTGGCAGCTCACAGTGTCTGTGTATGAATGCTGTAAAAAAACCTCGAGGGGAGGCTGATGGTGTATTGCCAACAGGACTGGAAAAAGAACTCTGCTGGGGCTTTGGGTCCTGTCTGATCAGCAGCCTTGTGCTGCTTGGGTTTTTGTGAATTACATGTCAACTCAGTATGAAATGAGTGCTGGCTTTGTGTCCTTAGTCAGCATTAGGAAAAAAACTTCAAGTGCCTTTTATCTTATCTGTCATACGATGAGTTAATAGCCAGACCTGCCCTAGTTTGTTCTTTTGTCAGTCCTATTTGTTGCACACAGTTCATGGTTTCTTAATCAGTTATCAATATGTAAAAACACCTGCTGATCTTTATGGCCTGGCTATTGCAGGAGGGTGAATATTACTATTAAGACAAAAAAAAAAAAAGCTTCATTCACTTCCAGAAAACGCATTGCCATTGTGTTTCCTGGAAGTGTCTTTAATTTTGATTTTCAGTGAATCAACACAGAGAAGATCTGTAACTTAACTTTAAATTACACCTTTTCCTTTCCAAAGTTGTTCTGGATTTGCATAGTCTTCTAAAGTTGATTTGAGCTAAAAGTATTTTATATTCTGCCAAGATTTTGCATGTATGTTTTGTGAGGACATTCAGAAACACACAGAGTATTGAACCATTTTCTAGGCAGGCATCTCAAAGATGGTACTTTCCACACCAGAAGAAAAATATGCTAATCCTCTTCCTGTATTATTATTGCTTAAAAATCAGAAATCAGATCACCTCAAGCCTTGGAGCCTACAGCACTGAGTGTACCGAAAAGATGTTCTTGTCTTGAGCTGCAGCAGTTGATCGCATAATGTCTGACTTGTAATATTTGCGCAAAAGAACAAGTCACAATCTTAGCCTTGAATATTTTTTCCTTTCATTTGTCTTGACACAATTAAAGAAAAATAGAAAATGGACAAGGAAATGGATCATTTAATCTAAGACAAAACCTGGGGTAAATACCTTTGGCTAAATTTTGTTAGTATTTTAACTTTGCATAAAGAATAATTTTTTGAGGAATTAGGTGTACCAAGTAAATACTTCTAGTAGGTACAAAAATAAGATGGAAAACCTTAGTTGACTTGATTGATTCAACTTTTCATTAACCTGATTAATAAATTATTTTTGTAGCTGCAAACTTAGTATTTCCTTCAGCATAATTATTTCATATTTTCTTTTCCTTCCCAAGACAAAACTTGTTTCAACCCTCTCTTCAACTTCGAGGATATGCAGGAAATCACCCAGCACTTTGCAGTCTGCCATGTGGATGCACCTGGTCAGCAGGATGGAGCACCATCTTTCCAGGCTGGGTGAGTTGTCAGGGAAACACTCATGCTTTCATAGTTACCCTCTTTTTGGAAAAAAAGGATCTTGATCTGCAGTTTCATTAAAAAGTAATTGCACTAAGCACAGTAGTTGGCTTTTGATCTTAAACCTGACACTGTTTCTAAAGTAGTGGAGTTTTGGAAGGTCTGTTTTGTTGTGCCAATTCACAGCAGACTTTGTGGCTGCAATTCTGTGTTTTAGCTCTGCTAACTAGGCTGCTGGTAAAGCAGTTCCTTGACAGATATCTACATCTTGTCAATTTAAATATTGACTTAGCTTGTGTTGTAATGACATCCTGAATATAAATACTGAATGAAAACTAATTGGTTGCTATAAACAAGACAGGCATTAACCTCTACATCACCTCCTTGTAAATCTGTGCTCTTTATGAAGTGGCAACATGGTAGATGTTAAGTTGATAACCCACCTGGAAAATGCAGGTTGTTGGGCAGTAACAGGGCAATGACCCCCACAGAAGGTTTTAGAGAGGTTTTTTTGTACTCCTGACTGAGCAATGTATGATGCTGTAACTCTTGGAAACCTTGTGGGCCATGAGCCAAAATGCTTCACCTGTTCAGGGCAAGGGGGACAGGTTTACCTTGAGGTGCCCCTTGGACAAGAAGCAGCTTGGCTGAGGAAGGGAGCAGCCCACATGCCAAGGGGAGGGTACAGGGCAAGGAGCAGTTGTTCTCTAAGAACCACGTACTAAGGAGCTTATGGGTACCCTTACTGCATGAGCCAGTCTATTTCCCTGCTTAATATTTAAGCTGGTCTGATGCTGCTGTTAGCTGCTATGGCCCAGTTGTCTGTCAGAGCAGCCTACAAAGCTATTTCAGTCACCCTGTCTTGCATTTGTTTAAATCATGAGCTTTTAAGTGCCTTAGCCCTCGTGTCCTGAGCGAGTGTTAACACTGGGTTGGCAGCTGCAGAGGGCAACCATCATGGCCTGGGGCTGGCAAAGACTTGATATAATCATGATGGGCATGTAAGAAGCTGTATTATCTGTACCTGCCCTTCAACTGAGAGACCAGAATTCCCAAATTAGGTCACAGAATCATGGTTGGGCTTAGAAGGGAAACTTGCACGGTACCTGGTCCAACTCCTCTGCAGTGAGCAGGGACAACTTGATCAGATTGCTCAGAGCCTTGTCCAACCTGATCAGGAATGTTTGCAGGGATGGGGCACCCATGACCTCTCTGGGCAACCTGCTTCAGGGTTTACCACCCTCATTGTAAAAAAACTTCCTTAGATTATAACTGTGCTGTGAGAAATGATGGAGAGGACTCCGTGGATATCAGAAGGCTAATTAATTACTTTATTATACTATATTTTTTATACATCTAAAACTGAACCTGCCAAGCACTTAACCCTGCACACAACTCTCACACTGCACTGAATCCTGTTACTGTCACCCAACAGTCCTGACACACACACACTCTTGGCCCTGCTAGGGCAAGGAAACAGAACACCATCACTTTGGGTAAACACTCTCCATATTGCATTCTACTTTTGCACAAACACAGGCACAGCAAATGATAAGAATTGTGTTTCCTTTCCCTGAGGTTCAGAGAATGTGAAACCCAGAAATATTCTTGAGAAGAATTGTGCCTTTTCTCTGTGAAGAGAAATGTGGGGCTACATTATATCTAATTTAAATCTACCCTCTTTTAGTTTAAAACCATTACCCCTTATTCCTATCACAACTGGCCCTCCTGAAAAGTTTGTCCTCCTCTTTCTTGTAGGTTTCCTTTAAGTACTGAAAGGCTGCAATAAAGTCTCCCAGACCAAAGCTGTTGCAGTGACATCAGCTTTTGTCATGTTAAGGTTTAATTTCCCAAAAAGAAAATCTAAAAAAATAAAATGTTTTGCTGTCCTTGGTGGTTTTTGTTTGGTTATATGTTGGAGACTAAACTAGAGAATAATTAGGTATAACAAAGATTTAGATGCATCCTAGGCAGATGTTTTCCAGCTCTACTCTGGATAGATTTTTTTCCACATGCTACTCAGTTGAGATTTTGCTCAGAATCTCCTTCTCTCAAAGTTTTATTTCTGATTTAAGAAGACAAGGAGCATTAACAAACAGCTGTTTTTATTGAGCCTTCTTCATCAGCTTCATAGCCTTTCTTATGCCTTCATTTTCTTCATCAATATTAATGGACAGCTGTTCTCATTTATCCTATGGTAATGTTTGTGTCTCTAAAAACATGCATGTAAGTTTTTTGCCGAATATCTAGAAGTCATTTCTGTGGTCTCTGATTATGCAATACTGGGAAAATTTTGTGGTGGACTAGAAATACAAACATAGTGAATGTGGTTGGAAACTCATCTCTCTTGTTCAAACTTTCTCATAAGTTCTAAGTGTAAACTTTCCTTGGGAAAGATTCATTGTAGTCTGTTTTGTTCTTGACATCTATTCTCTTGTTACATATAGAATACATATATAGGTTATGATCATATTTCTGCAAAATTACTTGTGTTTGCTCCTGATTTAAATTCAGCTCATTCATTCAATGATGTCACAATGACCACATTTGGTATTAGCTCTATAGTGATCACTGTGCCTCTAAATATGCCAGTACACTCTGCTGGATGTGGTGTAGTAACTGCTCAAAAACATGCTTGTTTTAGGTATGTGTATCCCTCCATGGATCAGCTGGCTGAAATGATTCCTGGAATCCTGAAACAGTTTGGGTGAGTGCAGAATTGTTTACTTATTTTTCTCATTCTCTCTATGTGGCTCACTGAAAGAGCAGGCATTTCTTTTAGCTTGACTGGCTGGCATTTTGTTTGCTAGAAATACACTTGTGGTTCTTTTAGATTCCTCTGTTATAGATGGATTGCTTTTGCCTTGGTTTCTGAAAGAGCTTCTTTTCTGGCCCTTTTTGAAGTGTCTGGTTATTTTTAAACAGGAAGCAACTTAGGAGAAATCCCATGTGCCTAATTTAGGGGCTTCCTCCTGTATTCTCTGTGCATAGCCCTCACAGGGGCAGGGCACACACAATCTGTTCTTCCCACTGTAAAAACCCACGTTTTCCTGTGTGGTTAAGCAGGGGAAAAAAAAATAAGCACTGTCCCATCTGAAGACATTTACTGTTTTGCTTCTGTGGCTTGAGTGTTCTAGGGGGTCAGTCTGACCTCCCTGAGCATCTTGTGCAGATGCCAGGTCACCAGTGTTGAAAGACCTTGTGGCAGTGTTCATGGGTTGTCTACCTGCACCAGGTTTGGGGATTTGTCCTCCCTTAAAGCTCAGCTTTAGGGAGTTTTAGCTGAGAAGTTCATTTTCTGTGGAGCTCATGCTCCTGGTACACAGTGGAGAGGGCAGGAGACACCTCCAAGGAGTTTTTAGAACAAGCAGAGAAAACTTGTCATTCAGGGTTAGGCAGCTTTGGCAAACACAGGCTGGACCATCTCCCCAGTTTGGACATTGCACAGTTATAAGCAGCTCTTAACCAGCTCTGTGGACCGGGTTACCTCATACCTCACGAGGGGATGTGTATTTTTTGAACTGCCTAATGTCGGACACAGGGGTGCCAGTTCTGTTGCACTGCTCAAAAAAATGTGACCAACAACATCAGTTGGAAATCAATTAAACTGGAGTGTATTTACAAAATCTTGATTTAATATTGCTAATGAGAATTAAAACTATCCTCAGGTATTTTCCTAAAAGCATTGAATAACCTGTTTTTCTCAGTGGTTTTATCTAGCCTTCCCTCCCATGTATTTTCTACGACCTTGAAGGTGATGCTTTAAATCTGATTTCAGTTAATGCAAATATTTGGTTTGTCTCTGCCCTGTTTGGTTATGAAGTTTAAACTTCATCACCCCAGTGCCTGGATAGCAGGAGATGTTTCCCTGCCAGCCTCCTGTTAGAGAGGAACCAGTGCCCCAGTTGGACAGCTGTGATGGGGGAGCCTGGGGAGGGGGAGCTTTGTATTTAGGCTGCAGATTTCAGGTCTGTATCTTATAAGTTTTTCTGGCAGAGACAAATCATTTCCTCCCAGGATCAGAACAATGCTGTGGTTGCTCAGTATATTTGCTTAAAGATAAGTGAGGATAGCTGCTGCCCTGCAATGCAGGAGGACCAGGGTCCTGCAAATATCACTGGGGCCGCTGACGTTGCTGGAGGTCCATAGCCTGCCCAAGCTGAGCCCTCCCTTCTGCAGATACACACTGGCATGTGAAAGAGGAAGGCTACTGGTGTAACTTTATTTTCAGTGCCCTTCCTCATTTGTCTCTTCTGTTTTATTGCTGTGCAGGCTGAAGACCATCATAGGAATGGGAACTGGAGCTGGTGCCTACATTTTAACCAGATTTGCTGTAAGTTTTGTGGCACTTCCCTAAAGCCTCAAGCCTGATCTCCCTTGCACATTGTTGTCCCCATAGCGTGAGTTCTCCCCGTGGAGAATTCCTCTTCTGCTGTGCCCAGTAAAGCACACAAGCCAAGCTTTTAAGTGAAATACCACAATCTGCAGGATAGCTAATCCAAAAGACCTAGATTTTCCATTTTAAGGCCTGGGCTCTACCCAGTTAATTTGCAGAAGGTTTTTATAATGGGAGTTCTCTATTTAAACTGAGGGTGGAGAAAAAGTTAAATCCTAATGTTCTCCAGCTGCTCAGTTGAATTGCTTTAATGATTTTTTTCCATACATATGCTTATTTTCTGCAAGATAAAACTAGACCTACCACTTTCCTCTCTATGACATAATTTGCTAATTTAAATTTTTTGCTGACTGTTGAGCTACAAAGGATATCTGGCAAATCTTAGATCTTCTCTTTTGCAGTTAAACCATGCAGAGATGGTGGAGGGATTAGTTCTCATTAATGTAAACCCTTGTGCTGAAGGTTGGATGGACTGGGCAGCAACTAAGGTAAACCACTTTAAGTTAGAAAAATAAATCTTACTGCAAGCCTGTGGGACATGGGGAGTTTGGTCATTTGTATGTCAGGTATGGCTGCAGGTACTGAACATCCTGGGCTAATTCCTTTTGGGTTTATTCTTCCATTTGCAAGACAACTTCATACAGGGCTAGTGATAAAATTAAATCCTTTGAGAAAACAGATACATGTGGCACAGTGGAGCTACTGGGACAATTCCTAGCAGCTCATAACTGCTGGGGAGAACAGTTTACCTGGATGTGGTAGTTTTGAAACAACTTTCAAGAAAATGTCAAGTGTAGTGTAGCATTCAGTGCTTTCTTGTCCATGGCTTTGTTTACCAACACAGCCCAAAACATGAAGCAGAGCACAGGAAAATGTCCAGAACGGCATCCTCCATGTTTCAATCATCTGTGAATCTTAGATGCCCAAAGGACTCAGAAAAGAGCATTGGCTACAGATGGTTTGTACAACCAGAAGATACTGACATAAAAGAAGCTCCTAGGAGAAACTTGCAGAGCCAGGATGTAACATTCTTTCAAGTCTTAGTTACTAAATATATTCCCATATCAAACTTATCAAAATAAAGTGAAAGACAAACTTATTTAAATGGAATGCAGTAACTTTTCTATGCTGAAATGAATCTCCTGACACATTTTGATTCTCACCCAACGCATCAGTGCATTAAATTCTTTCATATCTGTGCCTCTGCCTTCCACTTCTCAAGGGGAGTACTGCTCACCTCAAGAGCTCAGCAGGTGCTTTATGTGCTTGTGTCCTTCCAAAGCAGGAGCATTTACTGTGGGTTGTGAGCTTCTGGTCCCAGTTCCATTGCATTGTCAGGGAGGAGAGTGGGCAGTGGGGTTCAGTGACACCCACCAGCCTGGTTTGCTTGGTGTTCCTGCAGAGAGTGATTCCCTAAAACACCTCTGCCCCTAGCAGTGTGTTCCCTGTACAGCTGCATTAGTGAAGACATCTGATGAGAATGACTCCAACCCCTAATGGTGTTCTAGTTGGATTGAGGGGGGAAAATATAACTTTAGTATATTGTACATGTAGAGAGAGCAGAGAAACATCCATTGGTGCGTTTATGGGCAATTGGAATTATGGGTCATTTGTTCAGGGGCTGTGTTAATAGCAGATACTTAGGTGATCTTGCTGTTCAGATTTCAGGTTGGACGAATGCTTTGCCAGACATGGTCATTTCACATCTATTTGGAAAGGTAATGTTCAAAAGATTCCTCTGATGCATTCAGTCATCTGTATTTACCTCCTGGGGCTGGGAGGAGTGCAGAAGCTTTCAGTCAAACAACAAATGATGAAGTTAAACTGAGATAGAATTCATACTTGTGTCCCCAGCATTCTGGGCAGTATTTTGCCATGGGATTTGCTGTGTCCTGAGTGCTCAAGTGCATCTCAATTGTGACAACTCTAATAGGGGCAGCTCCCTGCCTAGGCAGCCAACACTTAAACACAGGTATAAGAGTTGTATATGCTCATGTTCTGAGCTGAAAAACCTCACAGATTTTTTTATATAATATTCTTGTATCTCTGTGACAGCTGGTTATTGGTATTAACAGTGCTCTCCAGCACAAGCCTAATGCAAAGTGCTGGGCTGTTTTTAAGGCTACTTTGCTGTGTTTGAAATTGTTAGCAAATGCAATGGAAAACTCCATTCTGGTGGAACAAAGAACTAATCTATAAAGACTTTAGAACCCAACTGTTTGAAAATGTTACTGATTGAAGTCCTCAAAGCTTAGTTATTTACTATTGTGAAATTGAGTTCCACATTACATGTTTGTAAGCTTTCAACATCTGCTTTACTCTGGAAACATTTATTGGGCTTCTTACCCTGAATCTTCTTCTGTTTGTTTTAAAACCTCACACTTGTCTGACTGTAACCATCTGCACTACAACATGTTTTGCAATTGTGAGATTTAAACATTACGACATATTTGAGTTTTCAAGTGAAAATTGTGGTACTGCAATCAGAAGCCAGTATTGATTCTGGGTGACTGTACTGGGTGCTGAAAGCTGTCCCTTCCCTCAAGGTGCACTCCTGTTGTGCACCTCATATCTATGAGTCTGATACACAACAACTACTGTGCCCTGTCTTCAGATCCTTTCAGAAAATAGCCCCTGTTCTGAACAATTCTGTCTTCACTTTAGGAAGAGATTCACAGCAACCATGACCTGATCCATACTTACCGTCAGCATATCATTAATGATATGAATCAAACCAACCTTCATCTCTTTGTCAACTCTTACAACAGGTAAATACATTTACCTGATTTCTAACTGGAAACTTTTAAGAGGCTGTCCCTCTCTTTAGAGACAGTATTTCTTGCGTGGTGGGATTACATGTGTTCCCCCAGTATGAAGTTCTGCTTAATAGTGCCTTTAGGGATCTCAGGTGGTTTGCTTATTGGAGAAGGACCTCGTGCATTTGTGGGGTGAAAGGTTGTACACTGGGACTGAACTACAGCATTGATCCTTCAGTCTAGGTGTGGTTCTACATCAGTTATGGAGGCCACAACATATTAAGTTGTGATTAAATTAACATTAAGTCATATTAAATAATATGTGAGTGTCTGTGCTTTCTCTAAACTAGAAGAGTATAGAAGTATCTATAAAATTCCAGAGTATTAAAAGCCTTTGTCCTCTCTACTTTTTTTTTTTTTTTAGTCGACGAGACCTAGAGATTGAGCGCCCTGTTCCTGGAGTGAATGTTGTCACCCTTCAGTAAGTATTTTATTTGAGAGCTTACTGCACATCAGGGACTGCCATTAGAAAGAGCTCCTCTCTTCAGACCTGGCAAACATACTGAAATTTAAAGTTAAGTAGTTCCTGTCACTGTGCATCTAAAAATTTGGGCTTACAAAGTTCTTGGAAAGTCTGTTTAGATTCATGCAGAAATGTGTTATAGTTAATGGAAATTAGAGCTCTGAAGGCACTTGAGCTGTCCTTATACAACCAAGAAAGCCCAGCCTAAAACCATTTAGAAAACCAACCAAACAACAAAAAACTTCCAGGAAGACAGAGCAGGAGTGAGAATGACTGACTGATAGATCATCTGGCTTTTGCTTATGCTCCAGCTTGTGCAACATAAGTTGTGAAGTCCTTCCTAGCTCAGCTGCTGATGGTTATACACAGGAGACTCTGTTCCTCTGACAATCTGTTTGGAATTGGATGGACAGAACCAAACTTTGGAGCTCAGGGGTCTGGGGGATGGTAGGCATGAGGCTTTGATGCTGATACTCATTCAATTTCTTATAAAGCAGGAAGGAATAAGAGCACTGGCAAGGGCTGATTTGCTGCCAGCTGGGGAAAAGAACAGGTTCTCAGGCAGGGAATCAGAGCATGTCACGAGATCTGCAGCTAATGCAGGATTTGATGTATCTTTAAGGTGCCTGGAATACAAACCAAATCATTTCCACACTCTTCATTGTCTCACCCTTCCAGAGACACAAAATGCAGCTCAGGGCAAGTTTGGGCTGGGTGGCAGAGATAACACCACTCATGTGTGCTTTTTTGCAGGTGTCCTGTCCTCCTGGTGGTTGGTGACAGCTCCCCAGCAGTGGATGCTGTGGTGGGTACCTAGAGCCTTCTTTGCCACCCTGATGAGGGTGGGTGGGCGAGCCAAGGGGCTGCAAGAGGCCAGCAGAGCCCCTGCCACACTGCAGCCCTGCTGGCTATCAGTCCAGCCCAGTGGCTCTCCTCTTCCAGACTGCAGGAGAGCTGCCATTAATTCCATGCTGTTTGTCCCTTCTGCCTGTGCACTATTATTTAATAGCTACCATGTTAGGAACAATCACCACAGCAGTTCCAGTGAACCGCAAATATTTTCCTTTAGAGAGGAATCTGCTGCTGGTATTTTAACTTGCTGTGTGGTGCTGGAGCTGTGCCCTGGGTCACTCTGCAAGTGAAGAGCTTCTTTTTGACCATTATAACTCTCCCCAGATGACTGGATGACTTCAAATGTTGTGCCTTAATGGGCATGCCCAGTCTGCTGGCCCGTGGCCACATGGCTACTCACCACTTGGGACACTACCAGATGACCCCAAATCACAAGATAAACAACACTTGTTGCCATTGAAGTCCCAGAAACAGATGGGGAAAAAAAAGTCTCCAGTTCCCAAGTATGGGTTTGTAACGTGGAGAAAATGCAGTTAAAAATGTGAGCTGACTTACTTGGGTTTAAAGATGTGTATATGTATACACAGAGTCTTTGCACAGAATCATAAGACACTCAGTTTAGTCTGAGTTAAGCCAGAAAGCAAGGTGTTGGATCTGTTTTCATACAAGAGTTCATACCTAAAATCTTGTGTGCAATGCCTTATGCTGCTTTTCTTTTCTATAGGTTGAATGCAACTCAAAGCTGGACCCAACAAGGACCACGCTTCTGAAGGTAATAACAAAAACTGTGCTCTTCAAAATCAACATTCCTCTCACATAAAACCAGTTGGATTAGCTAAAAAGCAGAACTAGAGTGATGTGTTGCAATACTGATAATACAGTGAGAATCTCGTTCTGATTTAAAAACACAGTTCCTTCAGGGTGAGAGTATTTTAGTGGGATAAACAAGACTGGGGGCTTCGTGTCAGAATTACAGCAGGGAATTTTTCAGCTCCTCCATTTTAGAATAGTAGAGATGAGAGTTGAAATGTGCAGTATTTCACATACCCATAATGAATTTGACTAGAGCTGGCAAAGCTGATCTTGAGATTTTGAAAGGTTTGAAAAGCTGTGAGCAGAGTAGGAGTGCAAACCAGTTCATTCTGTTCCTGTGCTTGCCTCTCAGCAGTGGTGTCAGGTGAGTCAACAGCTAATCTATCAGCCACAGTTTGGTCAACCTGCCTTTTATGAGTGTACAGTCTAGGACCTCTTACTGCTAATTTCCAGAAAAAAATGATAAAATGCACTTAAAAACAGCAGAACATAATGCAAAGGCTTTGGCTGATATTTGGCATTCAGGCTATGAGTGCAATCTTCAGCTTGTAATGAAGTAATGATGAAGTAATAGCATGCAAACAGTGAAACAAGTTTGGTCATGCTTTGCCAAGAGCTTCTACTGCATCTCTCTTTAGTGAACTAGTCAGTGAAAATTGTAATAAATATTTTTTTTTTTCCTCCTAACATTGAAGAGTTGTACTGCTGCCCTATAATGTGGGTGTGGCAGGCACCCTAAGAAAGTCTGACACTGTCTCAGACCTTGTATCAGTGGCCAGACTTTGCTCAGTCCAGGGATATGGCTGATGCCAGATCCTGCTGCAGGCCTGTTTTTCTGCTAACTAATCCTAGATAGGATTTGGGGTTTCCTGTAATTTACAACTCTGCTGTTTTCAGCTTGTAGTGTTCCTTGGAACACAACTGTTTTTGTTGGGTTGACTTTGAGGGGTGGAGTGGCAGGAAAAATGAAATGCTCCAAAAATATTTCACGCACTCAAGATAGCTTTTCTCGTTTGGCTTTCCCTGCTTCCCCTGGCAAGTCAGGCTGATGCTTGCCATCAGCAATCTCAGCAAATAATTTTTCCCCTTTTTTCTCTCACCTCTGAGCTTTAGGTGTTTGTTTTCTCTACCCTGTTTGTCATCCAGGTCAATACAGAGCCATGTTATTGGAATTCAGAGCTGAACTTGCAAGCAGGACTAATAGGCTGGTTTCTAAGAAACTGGTAATTGTTGCCCAGCAAAAAGCATTTGTAGCTCCAGCTGATGCTTTCCCTGAGGATCAAGAGCCTTTGTGGTTTTCTGGGGTGCAGTCATAGCTCTATAAACATTTAACAGCTTGCTTTGATGCATTCATCCACGTGTATGTTACTCACACAACAAAAGGAAGTGTTTTTCTGCCAGATAGCTAAAAAGGTCATTTCAAAATATCCTGAGCACAAGTGAGTTCCTCTGGCATTACTCTAACTGGCTGTTCTCATCTCATTTCAGATGGCTGACTGTGGTGGGCTCCCCCAAGTTTCCCAGGTAGGATTTGCTGTCGGAAATCCTACTAATCATGTTCTGCAACAAATGGGTGTTTTCCTGTAGGGTACTTGCTGTTCCCAAATGTCAGCCAAAAGGATGGTTATGATTTCATGAATAATGATGTCAGTTGGTCATCTGAGCTCTTTTTTCTTTAAAGAGCAATGAAGCACAAAATTAAGATTGGGAGGGGATATTATTTTCACTGATAGTCTTAATCAAGTAAAGAACTGAGGTGGCAATGCAGAGGTATTATTTTATGCCTATTTACTAAGATAATGGGGATTAAGGCTTGAGCCCTGACATTTTAACAACATTCTTACTTGGACTATTTATAGAATATATCAGGAAAGTGGGAGACAGGAAATAACAATGCTAGGGTATTGGGTACACTGGCTCAGCTTGACTATGGATGAACTGGAGTTTCTAGAGCACATTTAGGCAAAAGTTCAAAGCTACTAATAAAGCCAGGCTGGCAAAGTTAAAATTTACCTATGCCCTTGTGTTACTTCACTTAAAGAGCTGATTTGTAAATCAGCTTTGGAATGTGATCTAACATTTAAACAGATTTCTAAGAAATATAAAGTGGTGAACTTCAGGAAAAGCTTAGTTTGTAATTGCCTGCAGCTGAATACCTATACAGGCAGTGTGTGCTCCAAGAGTGGGAACTGCAAAAAGGTTTTTTAAAGCCATGTGGTAATATGTGCATTGCTTCTGTTATAGAGAGTCCATTCTTTGCAGTGGTACAGAGAATTATGCAAAAAATATTTGCATGTGAAATAACTGAGACTGTAAAGCTGATATGGCCACTGTTAGTAGAGGAGAAGAACAGGGAGTGCCTCATTTGCAAGAATGTTGGTTGTAGGCAGTTGTGCTGGTGTATGCCTGGTGAGCTTTATTTCCCTATACACATAACTATCAGCTCTGAATAGCTGAATTTGTTCTCTGCTGATTAGGAATTACTCGATTACCAGTCTTGTATGAACTGCCCTGTACATTTTGTGAGGACAATTGTTTTACTTTGGTCCACCTGCCTCAGTAACTGCTCAAGCCAAGTTTTGAGCCAGGTTTAGACCATTTGTGTTCCATGGATCTCAAATGTATGTATCCATTTTGTAAAATAATGGGGGATGACTAGGGAGGGGAATGATGGAATTTTCTTATAAATGAAGTTTTAATTTTTTCTACAGTCAGTAGAACCCAGAGAATATTTAATATGTCTCTGTTAAGATAGGGCATCTGTGGAATCTGTAACCTTGTAATGTAACCTACTGAGCACTGCCTATGATAACTCTGCCTCTCTTTTGCAGCCTGCCAAGCTTGCTGAAGCTTTCAAATACTTTGTTCAGGGAATGGGATACAGTAAGTATTGGTTTTATTGAACGGCTGATCTTGCTACCGAAGTTAATTGGGCATTTAAGCACCCAGAGAGTCTCTGATCCCAGATGTGTCACTTTTTCCCCTTTGGAAATGCATTTGCAAGGGGAAAAAACACATGCTGTATCTGGGCAAAGTGATTTTCAGACCCAGTGATGTTATTAAATAGTAGAGAGCTTTGTAAACAGCTTATACCCACAAATACCTCTTTTACTTCATCTCAATGTTTTTAAGGTTGGCTATTTGCAATAGTGTCCCCTCGTGGCATCAAAGGATAAGGTTCATCTACTGCACACAACATCTAAAACCTCATTGGTTTCAAATGAGGTTTAAAACCTCATTTAAACTTCTTTGGGTTGTAGCTGTTCGTTTTTCACGTATCTGCTTCAGACAGCTGCCGTGAGGATGCACTGTGAGCCTTGGCTGCCAGCAGAGGCTGAATGTTGGAAAGTAATGGGAGGGCTGATGAGTCTCTTCAGTTTCCCTCTGGATTCTTGCAGCCACAGCAATGTGCCCTAAAGTTTCTTGAATCCCTCAGCCCTGGCCACTAAGTCCACTACAGTAATTTGGTCTCCTTAACAGGGAGCTGTTAAGGAGACCAAATTACTGTAGTGGACTTAGTGGAGCAGGGGAGCATGTGAAGGTACCCTGAAAAGTGTCTATTCCACCATGAAGGCTCCTCCAAGGATGGTTAAGGCTGAGGGGAAGGCAAGTGTGGTGGTGTTTGCAGGGGTCCCAGGATGAGGGAAGAGATGAGAATCTTGACTCCATGTTTCAGAAGGCTAATTTATTAATTTATGATACATATTATATTAAAAGAAAATTATCTATTAAAACTATACTAAAAGAAGAGAAGAAATAATTTCATCAGAAGGCTAGAAAGGGAGGAAAAGGAATGATAATAAAATCTTGTGACTGACCAGAGAGTCGGAGACAGCTGGATTGTGATTGGCCATTCATTAAAAACAACCACATGAGATCAATCACAGATCCACCTGTTGCATTCCACAGCAGCAGATAACCATTGTTTACATTTCATTTCTGAGGTCTGTCAACTTCTCCTGAGAAAAGATCCTAAGGAAAGGATTTTTCAGCAAATATGTCTGTGACAGGCAAGGGCTTCCTTCCACATCCATGCAGTGAGGCATTAATGAAGGGCATTAATGAAGGGCGTTAATGAAAGGCTCTTCTTGCAGTGCCCTCTGCCAGCATGACCAGGCTGATGCGGTCCCGCACGGCTTCTGGCTCCAGCGTCACCTCCTTGGAAGGACAGAGGAGCCGCTCCCACACCGGGGAAGGCACCAGGAGCCGCTCCCACACCGGGGAGGGAACGCGGAGCCGCTCCCACACCGGGGACGGCTCCAGGAACCGCTCCCACACGGACACGCGGATCGAGCTGACGCCCAACTCTGCGAGCAACGCGGAACAATCGAGCCCCAAGTCCATGGAAGTCTCCTGTTAGATGGCTCTGGGAGGTTCAAAACTGGTCACAGTGTGAAAAATTAATGGATGCCCCCTGTGTATCACAAAAACATAACTGGTATTAATCTCTAGCTATTCTGTAGGATGAACTCTGTTCACCAGGGTCTGAGAGGGACCAAAGAAAAGAAGCATCTCATTTGCTCTATCGTTATTCTTGTGTCTCAGACAGCTGCTGCTATTGTGCCCTCCTTCAGTGGATGCCAAATTCTAAAGGATACTTGCCAAAAGCTGATGTGGTTGTAAACACTTCAGAGTCAAACCAGAATTGCTCAATACCCTCCTTTAAAATCAAAGCTGTTACAGGCCCCTTTATCTCTTCTTCTCTTGAAGTAAACTGGCACAATTTGAGATGAGTTTCAAAGCGGGGGAGAAAAAAATAACTGTTAAGGATGACTTTAGGAAAAGGAAATGAAACAAATGTGTTATGGCCTCATGTTGAAGCTGGAGTTGAATTCATTGTATATAGCTTGACTTCAAATGATAGAGAAGTTAACGTATCGTGCATTTATAGGCCTTCTAATTCATTAGTATTCAAGCCTGTTTTCCTATGTACAATAATATACTACTAAAATAGGCAATTTTAATGTGACTTTGAGATGAACTAAATCTTTAAGGTTTTTCATTTCACTTTTTTGAGATTTAGTTCCAGTCTTCCTTTCCTTCCCCCCTCCTAGACCCTAAAACCTGCTTAGCCAAATGAGGGCAGGATTTAAATTTGGTAAGCAAGCTGGGATTTCCTGTTTGGGAACTTGGGCCAAAGGGTTTACCAAACTGCAGAAGTTGGTGTAGTTGTAACAAGTAGGGTAGCTGTACATGCCAGCTAAGCAGAAACAGCTTGATATTTCCTTCAGAAAGCTTCTTATCTTTGCAGCTCAAGTTTTTTTTGTGTCCAACACAATTGTCATAAATTTGGAATTCTGTAAGCAAAGACAGATCCAGCTGTTCTTTGTCAGGAGAGATGAATAACTGTGGGATGGGCATGTAATTAGATACTGTACATTCACCTGCCACTAATTACTAGATTTGAAACTGATGAGATTTCACTGGTGCTGAAAGTGTGTTCCATGAAGTGGTGGAGCAGCAACACTGCATATCTGGAATGCAGTGTCTAATGACTTTGTAAATGTCATGATCTGCTGGTTCTGCATCTTTGCATAGCCTCCTTGAGTTGCTTTCTTTGAAGCTAGTGGCTTGATACCTTTCTGCCACTCAGAATGTCACAGTTGGGTGTTCTTAAGTTTGTCCTTCCATAGCTAGTGGGACGGGATTTCCACAGCTCCAGTGCATACCTGCTGAATTGCAGTCCTCACACAGACAAAAAGCTCAAATGCTGAGCAGTTCAATAGCAAATGTTAATACTTTGGGATTGCTTGTTCAGAAGAACACCATCTAGGTTACTTTATATTGACTAACTTCAGCTCTTGTGTAGAATATCCATAACATTTTGTGGGAAGAACAGACAATTTCCAGAAAGAATAAAGCTATTGTGTAAAGTCTATCAAGAAAAGTTTCTTAATGAAGTATTTGTATTTATTTCAAAACAAATAAATTTGTAACTTTGCAATGTCTGGTGTCTTCATATTTTACCAGGAGTACAATAATCTTTTCCAGTCCAAATTTACTCTTGTCATCCCTTTGTATCAATGAAGTCTTTCTTTCTGGTTTTACTCAGATCTGTCATTCCCTGATTTTGTACTCAGAGTTTTCTCTCCTCCAGCCTACTATTCTAAGAAAACACCACACACTTCTTCAGCTTTGTTGCTGACTATTTTAGTACTAAAGAGTATAGAAATACAGAAAAATGTTGAACCATGATACAGAGTACTATTTGCTGTTTGAACTTTTTTCTGTCTCCCTGTTTAAATTACTGACTAGTGCACAGATCTGGGGTCTGACTTCCTCACTGGAGTTGGTGCCACCCTCATTGCATCCTTTCTGATCTCTAAATCCATTGGTGTGATGAGTTCCCCACGAATATCTGGAGTTATTCAGGCCTCCAGGCTGAAATTGCAGATGCCACTTGGATTTTTTAAAGGTAGTTCTTTTTGGAGCTCTTACAAGAATGTAGCTTCAGGAAAGTAAAGATTAACCCAGTGACTTACTTAACATACTGGAGTTTTCAGGGACAGGTGCTTTGATGACTTTGCTGGGACTATTTTGGGCTGCTCATTCCTCCTGTAGCTCAAAAAAATCCTGTGATAGGAAGATGCAGAAGCAAATATTTGCCATGTCTGAGCCAAGGCTCTACTGGATGTGATGATTCAGCAGTCAGGACTGGACTGACACCAGCAAAGGGCTCGACAGCCAGTGCCAGTGAAAACAGGAGCAACCTGTGCCAACTCATCTTACAAAAGAGGGGCAAAGTTGGGTCCATTGCTGAGCTTTTCTGGGAATGGCTAATCATTCCTTCCACAAGGACACCATGGTGTGCCTGTCAAGCCCAGGCAGTTTATTTTGGTTTAATGGGGAGAAACGCATCCAAGCCTTATTGCAGCACAAAGGGATCTGCAAACACTTCTGAGCTGCAAGGAGTTGCTAGGATCACTACAAATGTCAGCTTTGCCACCAGAAGTGTTCTTTTGGCAGAGAACACTCTGTTCCTGTGCATAAAAGCTGGAGGGCAGCACAGAGGAGTGGTGTCTCACCTTTTATGAGGAGTTATGTCTCCTCTTTCCCTGCAGTGCTGCTCTCCTGGCATCTTTAGCTTGTGCTGTAACTGAAGAGATGCAAGTGGCTTGCAGATTTATCAGAAACTTTTATAAAAACCCTTCCCAAATCTGCAAAAGCTGACTTCTGCATTATTGTTGGAGACAAAAATGGCCTGGATATTGTAGAGTCATTAACCTGGAAAACAGGAGCTGGGGTCTCATTTTTTCAAGCCTGAATGGCCACTAGGGAGCTACTGTGGCAGAGAGGAAATTCTGACTGGGTAACAGGAGGTTTCCAGAAAATAACCAGTTCACTCCTCCCAGTGCTTTTGGGGCTATAAAGAAACAAAACAGGATGGGTTCCCAGGGACCATGAAGCTTCCTGATTGCATTATTGTATCTCGATGCCAAATCTTTCTGCAGTGGTACTCTTCAAAATCACTAATAGAAGGGATGTCATTGCTGAAATCCAAGTTATTTCCACCTCTGCCTAGGCCTTGATATCTACTGTATAAAAATCTGGCTAAATTTCATGCTATCCTTGCCCTTCCCTATCCTTGCAGAGGGGGAATGGGACAGGATGTGCCAAGCCCATGTGGTGGCAGCAGGACTTTTGTGCTGAAGGATGCTGCTGCTCTCCTCTTTAAAAGTCTCTATTGACTGAACAGCTGGAAACTTTAACCTAGATGTGGTTTCGAGGTTTATGATTAATGTCATGTGTTGTGAGTGATGCGCTGAGCTGGAGTGAAAACTGTTTACAGCAAAGCTGCTTATTTTTTCTCCCCAGGGCTGGAATCCTCTCCCTGTCTACTTTTGCATCTTGGGCAGAGTATCTGCTGCAATCCTCCATGTGCCTGTGATGGATTCTGTTGCATCCACCAATGCAACACACTGAGCAGTGTTGCTTGCAGCTTGGCTCTCCCCCTTCCCACATGCTGTCTGCTCCTTTTTTTTCTTTCCACTGTATTGCACTATTTTACATTCACAGGCACAGAAATCTCTCCCTGACTATATGAACAGCTGGTTTGATGTGTGGATTTAGCATTTCCACTGAGCCAAATATAGACTTTATGATGGTAGCTGATCACTGCTATGCCTAATGTTTAAAGAAGGGACAGAAAGGATGTCAGGGTATTTTAAGAGCTCAGCCCTTCCCCCTCAGCCCTTTGTAACAGACAGACACAGCCTCTCACTGTTTCTATCTATTGCTTCATTAAGGGCTCCATTCATTTTATAAACAACACAGCTGCTGACCAGTGTTAGGGGGAAAGAAAAAGCAAAAAAAAAGGCTTCTGATAGCAACTGCCAGACAGTTCAATGTCTGTTCTCTGCAGCTCAGCGTGGGGATCATTTGCTTACCCAGCACTCCTGTGGGCTGGAGGAGAGTCATTGTTTTGATGTCATTAAAGAGGCAGCCCCACATCCCATGGACCCCTAAGTGCTTTGGCACTGGTGGGATGTGGATCAAACACTGGATGCAGACACCCCTGGGCATGTGAAAGAGCCCAAGGGTTGGGAAAGGGGATGGCAGGCAGTTTTCCTTCACAAGCAGCTGCACCACAGTGGGCTGTGACCTGCAGTAGAGCTGCAGGAACTATCCCTGGGTGACCTGCCACTCTCTGCAATTGCTGTGGCTGGAGTGGATTATGGGATTCAGGTCAAGGTCAGTGCCTGGAGGGGGCTGGGGGAGGGCAGGGCTGTTTGCTGGGCAGAGGCACTGGAGAAGGGCTGGGGCAGCTCCAGGCAAAGCCTACATGAGCCAGAACACTTGGAAAAGAGCAGGACATGCCACCAGCCTGGGCTTTTCATGCCCTGGCTCTGTGTGTGTATGGACCTGCGTGTGTGCACAAGTCCCCATGAGGCTCAGCAGCAGGATGGGCAGGGAGGATGGGGCTGCTGAGCTGTGGGTCTGCCCCACCCTTTGGACCTGCCATTGGCACAGGGAATAGCCAATCTGCTTGTAGGGTTTGGCAAACCCACCCCATGAAAGATGCCACCCAGCCCCGCACACAGAGGTGAGATGTGCACTGTCCCACCAACCTGCTGGACCTCAGACCCACACAGATCTCTCCAGCTAGGAAATTGTCATCTACTGAATGACTGCAATATGGTTTCATTTATTTTTAATGATAATATGACCAAATAAAAAAATCTTAGTTCTTTATCACCAGCTGCCAATGTTAAACATTGATCTGATCCTGTGGCCATTCCCTCTCTGCTGCTCATGAGTGTCTGGGGCAGAGATCCTACAGCAGCAGAGCCTCACAAAGGGCCAGCACTTCATTTGGAAAGTGCCAAGTACTGAGGAGATGATGGCATTCCCAGACTAGTGAGAGCAGCCAGGAATCCCATGCAGGATTGTGTGCTGGGCAGCTGCCGCGTGGATGAGGAGAGGTTGCAGAGGCCAGATGGGACTTCTGTAGAGACAGCAGGGAAATATGGTACCTTTGTGAAAAGCTATTGCCAGAGGCACAGGTGGCTGGAAAATGCTTAAAAATGTAGAGGACTGCCCTTCTTAGGAAAAAAAAAAAAGAAAAACCAAAATGAGTATAAAAAAGGCACACTGGAGGAGAAGGCTGGGGAGAATGTGGAGAAGGTGATTTCTTGTCAAAAACAAGGCCAACCAATCAATCTCAGTCCAGGACAGGAGGCCACTCAAAGTGTTTATGTTCCTATGAAGGCAAGTAAGGTACTTCAGGCTGGAAGGCAAGCTTGATTTGTTGGAAAACACTACAGATATTTACTTCTAGAATTAAAAGATAGAATCCTTCCTGGGTTAGCTCTGGAGATATGTAAATGAAGGGCTACAAAACAGTGATTCTTTAATTCAAATACTTTTCCCCATGTCTTTAATAACCTTGTTTGAACAATTTCAGTGTGTATGGCTTTTGCAAACAGGTTACTCCTGTAACTTCTCAAGAGAGCTGATAATGAAGACATGCTTAGGCAGGTTGAGTAATACACTCCACTTTGCTCAAATACTCTAGACCTCTGTCCCAAGTCCAATAAGAGTGTTGCAGGAAAAAAAAAACCAAATGTTGATCCAGAAACAGACCAGCAAAGAAATGTAAGTTGGGAAACAACTGGCTTTTCCAATCTGCCAAAATATTCAAAATGAAGGAAATGCTCTCAAATCATCTTTTTTTACCACATTTCAGTGCAGGCTCTTTACCTTTCTGTGTCCTCCAGTTCCCATCTTTGTCACAGATTACAAATGCCCACTTGGACATTGGCCAGGCAAGAAGATGGGAAAAGGAAATGTCAGTCACAGATACACGTCACCTTCATTTGCTTGCCTAAAGTTCCTAATGAGGTGCCAGTCACAGATTCATTAATCATTTGCCACTTATTTAATATCTTTAATCCACAGTAGCAATGTGCCATCTTAAAAACCTCACCAGGATGCTTTACAAACAAGTAATGTGTTATATAGCTGGAGTTACTCAGACTGCCAAACCAATCTGGTTTTCCCATTAATTTTTCATATATTTCAGTATATGAAGTTTACAGAAATAACTCTATAGAAATGTTAAAACTGGAAAGTCACAATTTGAGAAGGTAAATGTATGGAGATGTACCTCTAGATAGTGAGAACACTGTCTCTATCCGTTTAACAAATTATTTGTTTCAAATTTCCTTCGAGAAAGCTGGGACAAGAAAAATCCCAGGGTTTAATGTACAAGATGACACAGCCTTTCTAAATGTTGTGGTTTTCCTGGAATATTACACATACACAGCACAACCCTGAACACCTCAAAAACATGGCAACTGCACTACTCCCTGTTTCCAGCTGTATGCACACCAAAAAGGTGTTTTAAATCCCAGCCAACACTCCATGCAAAGGCATTTTAATAAGCCTCATGCCTGCTTTCATACCAGCATGACCAGACCTTCAAAATCCCACCCTGCATCCTTGGCCCAACCTAGAGGACCATCAGGATGATCACCATGAGCTGAGTATGTATCAAACAGTCTTTGCTTAGGTGGATTGCAAAATTGTCCCTCTCATCCTTTCTTTAGCCTTTCACTTGCCCATTGCAGCAGAGGGGTCTGACCCTGGCACCTCCTCAATGCTGTAATTGTTGGTGGTGGCATCCCTTTCAGGTCCCAGCAGAGACCTGGGGCCATTGCACAAATGTACAATGAGCATCAGTTCCTGCTGGAGGAGGCAATGAACAGCAGGGTCTTGTTCTGGCTCTGAAATCCTGAGGAAAAGTGAAGCAAAGGGCTGGACCCATGAAAGCCTTCGGGGATCTAGATCTTCAATCAATTCAAACAGTAACCACAAAAGTACTTTTGTAAAAGATACGTGATTTCCCCAGGCACAGAGAGGGAGCCAGGGAACTGAATCTAAAGCTGGACTGTTGCCTCAGTCCTAGGGCTAATCTGCTTGTAAACACCACTAAAACAAAGGATCTCAAATGCACCACAGACTGCAGATCAAGGTAATTGCTACAAGTGATGTTCTTTCCCATTCAGAGCCACTGGACAGACAACCAGTGGCACAAGCAGAGTAGTAGAGCTAGCAGTGCTTGGTTTCCTACAGATTTGAGTCCAATGTCCCCACAAAACTCCTTTACAGCAGTGTAATAACCCCTATTCCCCATCTGTGATTCCTTCAGCTCTGTCTCCTCCATAGCTACTCATTTCCAGGCTGCAAATCTGTTTAAAACCCCTTTTTGTGCTGCTGCTGGGGTGGTTGGGCCACACTGCAGACGTGTAGTGCAGTGACTGCCTGGCAGGTGTGCTTGGCCTTGGCAGGGACAAGGTGGTCAGCCTCCTCCCTGCCCTGCTCTTGATTTCATGTTTTATTGCAGGAACTGCAATGCTTCTGAGATCTTTACACTTCTGCCTGCTTTGTTTGACATTTCCCACAGAGGGGCTGCCTGGCAGACACACAAATGAACAGTATGGCTGCATACACTCAGTTTCCTTAGGAAACCAGGCTAGAGACAGAAACATCTTGGGTGCGTTGGGCAAGATCTGTGGTTTCCAGGCATTCACTTCACTGAACACTGACACACACTGGAGCTGCTGGTCATGCATTAGCTCTCAATAGCTTCTTTTATCTCTCAGAGAAAGCCTTGTGTTACAGCCGCTGCAGCATTTGATTGCTGTGGTTACAGAATTAACTAATTGCAAGCAGAGCAAGCTAGTTAAGGGACAGAGTTTTTCATACATGATCTGGTCCTGTTTTCTTGCTTCCTTATGTGTACACATAAGACAAAGAAAGACTGGCTGTATTTATAAACACACATTATACATACACTGCTTTTTATGCACCATAGGAATATATATATATGTAAATATACACATATATGTATTCATGGACATGTTTCCATATGGTTTTATATATAATAGTATATACAATATTATATAGATGACTTCACATATTTTATAGGTGTGTATCCATCTACATATAAATGTGTATATATGTATTTATTTTTATAATTTATTATTTATTTTATGTGTATACACACATGCATATATATGGCATTTTAAGATGGGCAAGAATTAGAACACAGGGTTCCAAGCCATATTTTGGGGACCTGATTGAGAAAGAGGTCCTGGTATGTCTTCCCTATAACTTCTTAATACAAACCATTTTTCCTTTTGGAAAACATTGTCAAATTCTTGACCATGTCCTCTGTTTTGTATGTTTACATGGAACTTTTTTTACCAAGGGATGAAGTTTGAAATGTAACATTCTCATTCTTGCTAGTGCTGAGGTCTTGATTGACTGGAGGCAAATAGGTCAGGTATGAATTCTGCTGTCACATCATCCAGGCCAAGGCAGTCATGAGGTTGAATCTTGCAAAATGTGGTGGCCTCAGGTTCCTTAGATCAGAGAAACAGAGGGAAGAGGGGCTTTGCACCTGCATTGGAAAATGTGGGCAGGGATCACCCTTCCTTTCTGCCCCTAGAGATTTCATGGAAGTTCCAAAAAATAAATAAAGCTTTAAATTCAGGAATGACCTAGGTCTATAAAGAACATATGGGCCAAATCCTCATAGGCAAATTAAGGTGCTATTGGTGTTAACAGCTTTTGAAGATATACAACATTTTTCCTAATTGATTTTTTTTACAGGCATGGTATTATTTTCAGGCCACTCACAAGAACTTTTAATTCATCATAGCCAGAAAAATTTCTGTCTCCCAGAAACTAATCCAGCTTCTGCTGGGTTATCAAGATGAAGACAGACAATTTACCAGCTGAAAGTAAAGCAAAATAACTGCATCATCCCAAGTTCAGCCCTGTACTGGTCAGATCTCCAGATCATGTGTCGCTCAGCAGTTCTACTGTGCCACCAGGGATTTTTGAGGTGGATACTACAATCCTCTTGTTCATGCAGAAACACAATTCTACTCTCCCAACTGAAGCAACAGCAAACACACCATGGGACATGGCTGTTGTACTAAAATTTATTGGAGATAAAACTGGCTCCAACATCCTTCAGTGATGATAAATTGCTTACCTGGGAAGGTAATGACATGGCTAGTTTTTTTTCTTCTCTTAGCTGACATTTGCATATGAAACCACTTCTGTAGAAAATGTTTACATTGATGTTTACTCTAAGCATCAGCCCAGTTGGAATGAATGCACCAGAAGCTATGCCAAGGGCTGCCTCTCCTTCTGCATCCACACATTCTCAGAGCTGATGTGAGGCCTAACACCTTTTTTCTCATTTAACACATCTCATTTCCTCTACCCCAGTCATGTAAAACAATGATTTGTGTTACTGGCAAGGCAGCAGTGGGAAGAGGCACCTGTGTGCTGGTAACACCGTGGGGAGTAGGAGGTGGGGGTGGTCCCCAAGCACAGGGCACACGATTCCTATTTCTATCAGAATAAATGGATACAAGAGGTCTAGTCCTTCACTTCTTATTTGGCTCTCTACATTTCATCTGCAGAGATATCCTAGGAGCAATCCATCACCTGTGGATTAGATCCTGAAAACATGAGCTCTGGAGTGGCTGTTTTGGGTTCAGTCAGGCTATTCAAGATCAGAGAATTCAGAGAACTATGAAAATGTTCCTGGCACAAGATACTCCAAGAGTTTGAGGTGAGTCCAAGGAGAGCAGGACACAGAAGTTCTTGGACCCAGCCTTTGCAGTGAGAAACAGAAACATCACACAGAGATTTCAGGAGAAACATTCTTCCCCCTAGGCTTTCCCATAAAATTCACCATGCAGTAAAATCTGACTGAGAATAACAGAGGGGTGATTCTAGGACTGATCTCAGTGTGACAGATGTCAGACTTTAGCTGCAAGGGTCAGACCATCAAATCCTGATGTCTAATGTTGAATAAGAAACATTTACATCAGTTTTCCAGCTTAGACAATAACACTCAAGAAATGACAGTAAGGGTGTCTGAATCTCATGTCTCAGCTAATGACAGCCATACTTTTGCTGTCATACTAGTGTTCTGTTCTTTCCTATGGGCAATTAAACTGCTGGCTTAGTAAATGACAGTGCCAACAGAACTGTCATTTAAAGTCCCAGTATCAGTGCATAAAGGAATTTCTGGCTACTGTTAGTGGATGAAGATCTATTAGAGTTAAAAATCTTGTTTGTTCAAGGTCTATTCAAAAACAGTGTGACAAAAAAAAGAGATTTAACATTGATGCCTTAGGCTTTAGCTTCCTTATTTTCCAGATTCTGTACTACATCAGTTTGTAACTCTGAACTTCATGTAAAGTGTTAGCAAGTTTCTCTTCACAGTTTCATTAGACAAAACAATCCTTTCCCAGTCCGAGAACCAAGGACACCATTGCAGCTTCAGGTCCAAAAAGTATAAACAACAGCAAATTGAGGAGAGCCAACTGGGAGGATGGGACTTCATAACCTGAAGCTGTAATTGGACAATTAACCCAATATGTAAATGGATCACAACTTATAAAAGTGTGAAAACACATGACCAGTTGTCCATCTTGGGTTTAGCCTCAGCCAGGCTCTTGTGCTGCCCAGATGTACTCTTTGAAGGCCTTTCTAATAAATACCTTTAAATAAATACTTTATTCCTTTAACACTGTCTAGCCTCTGTTCTAGGTAACCTCTCAAGGCATCAACATCCTAACTCGGGGAAAAAAACAAATTGCACATTGGCAGTGGATGAAGATTCTCCTTTTATTTTAAAACCTCTGTAAAATCAGAGCAAAGGGTCAATTCCAGCATTCAGCCAATTTAATTAGCGATTTCAGAGTAATCATAGTAATGAGCCAAGTCAGCAAAGATGTCATTGGGGTTCCTGCAGTTCAGGTTGCAAAAACAAGCATTGATCCACATAATTTTCCAGGAAAACTCAGTTCCATCTGGGCACTGAAAGCTCACTTCAATAGTCTTGGACTTGTAAGGTGTACAGCACCTGTTGTCTGTGCAGACACCGCAGTACTTGGGCCTGTAGGGACTTTTGCTCACACACCCAGAGATGGTGTAGTTCATGGGCTCATTCGCCCTGTAGACAGCCAAGCATTTCTTCCCAGGCTAAATCAGAGAAGAAAATAAAAACAAAGAGGTTAATATTCAGTGCTGATACATGTAGGAAATAAAATCCACCTTGCTGTAGGAGGCTGTGGCAAGGAAGGGGAGATAGGGGGGATGGGGGGCTCAGCTTCTTCTACCAGGTAAACAGTGGTAGGACAAAGAGAAATGGTCTCAAATTGTGCCATGAGGGGTTCAGGCTGGATATCAGGAAAAATTTATTCACTGAAAGAGTAGTTAAGCATTTGAAAAAGCTGCCCAGGGAAGTGATGGAGTCACCATCTTTGGAAGTATTCAAATACGAATAGATGTGGCACTTTGCAGTGTGGTTTATCAAGCACGGGGGTATTCAGTTGAAGGTTGGGCTTACTGATCTTGGACATCCTTTCCAACTTTAGGATTCCAATATTCTATTCTATGATTCCTATGTTTAAAGGGATTTGTAGCTATTAGGAAAACTTTTACAGCCCTGACCTAGGGGGTGTGAAAGATTTACATGTTTAGACACAGGAATCCAAAAGCTGCAAGTGGGATACTTGCACAATAGAGTTCATAGCCATGACCAGGCATGCAGCACTGCTTTCCTGCCAGCTGAGTACAGGGCTGTCCGAGCCAGCATCAAGCACAGCAGGCTTGGCTTGGCTTTCCTTGCAAGGACCTTTTGGCTGGAGCTGAGACTCTCAGGAAAAAGTTTTCATACCAACACAGGCAGGACATATTTTGGAACTCTGTGCAGCACAGTAAGCCCATGTACAAGTGCAGCCTCATGAGGCCTGAATGCTGCCGAACAAAGGCTGACTCAGTGTCCATGGGGTGCACAAAGGAGCAGCCCCCACCTTGATGTGCTGGGTTATATCCACCTCACAGGGCCTCATGTTGCACAGGCGGCTCTCCTTCAGGAGCCGGCACTGCTCGTTGTGGTTGGAGATCCTGGTGGAGATGCCCAGCCCGCAGGTCTTGGAGCAGGGACTCCAGGGTGAGGTGTGCACGATGCAGTTCTTCTGCCAGCCTTCCTCCTCTCCCTCGTACGCTGCGGACACAGATTAACCCCACGTTATTCAGCCCGGGCAGATTTACATATTAAACACCCTCTCCCCAGCTCATTGCACATTCAGGCCACTAACCCAAATAACTAAACCACAGCAAAGTGGCCCAGCATTCCTCCCTCATCCCACCCCCTTTGTGCTGACCTACTTGTGTCAGACTCTCCATCGCTGCGAGCGCTCGGGGCCAGGGCTCATTCCTTTATTCCCCTTCACAGCCTCACACAAGGGGGTCCTTGTCTGGGACCCCCAGGTGCTGCCACAGTATAAACAATTACAGAAGCCTGAGCCAGCGGGTGGAGAGAGGGGATGAGATCTGATCTCACCATGAAGGTTTATTTCTGAGCCCATTCGGTTGGTTCCCCATAGCAGAAAGTGGTCAACAGTCTCTGCTGGATGGCAGAGGGCTTGGGAAGCAGCCACAGCCTTTCACTGGGAGGAAGAACAGCTTCAAAAGCTCTCAGAGAGCTCAGCAGCCATTTGAAGAAAGTGTGGGCTCTGTTTTGAAAGCAGCCAACAACCCCAGTTATGGTTCTGTCCCAGCCTCAGCCAAAGTCCCCACTGCTTTACAGCTCACAGGACAGTCCACAGGCAAAATTCTGATAGAAACTGCTGCACTGAGCTTGCTTGCTGTTACATTTGTTATTATATTAATTATTATATGAAATGCAATAATTGCTACTCTGACTTCTATAAGACTTCTCCTTAGAGGAGAAAAGTCAGGAAAGCAAAGTTATGTTTTGCCCATTTTGGGACACAGGTCATGAGGACGTAAGGCCAGTTTCAGGAGCAGATATTCTGAATTTGGACCCACCCCACACTTCAGAGCTATCAGGGACAGAGAAGCAAGGCCTAAACTCTGGTGGTTTTAACTCACGAATAAAGGCTTTTTTTTTTTTTTTGTGCAACAAAAGACAGAGGTTTGGGGAAAAGCTCTTCCCACCAAGGAGCCAAAATCTTTGTTTACAACAATCCTATCTCTCCTTGAGTTCTGCTTTTGTGAGATGGTCTAAAACATGGAGATAATGTGGCTAATGTCACCACAGTGTGTCACAGGGCATTTTGACAATAATTTTAACATATATGGCAAGTTGAATAAATCTTAAGCATTTGGGACCACGTTTGAGGCAAATGATAGCACCTGTGTGCTGTGGGTTAAGTGATCATTGCTATAAATGTGAGTGTGAGAACAGATGTTTAATGATGCCATCAGTTCAAAATGGATGGAAAATTGCATTACCATGAAGACAACTTTGTCCAGTTCACAGTGAAATTTCCACACAATAACTGCCTGCAAGGTGTTGTGTAAGTTTGAGACTCCTAAGTCCTATCCTATGTACAGGGGCTTTAAAATTGCACTACAATAGCACTATAGCCTGGACAGAAAGCCTCGGTCCCAAATTAAACTGAGTCTATTTGCTTTCCCAGAGGGTCCAGACTGAGGAAAAAAAATTAATATGAAGAATTAAAAAGGACTTTTGATATCTTCAGAGTTCCAGCAGACACGTCCTTCAAAGGAGGCTTTGGCACACGGAATCCCAGAATGGTTGCACAAGCATGTTTGATGAATCTTATATTCACGGAATCATGAGATGGTTTGTGTTGGAAAGGACCTTAAAAATCATCTCAATGAACTCCCCTGCCATGGCCAGGGGTAGCCCCCACTAGATCAGGTTGTTTAGGGCCCCATCCAGTCTGGTCTTGACCACCATCAGGGGTGGGGTATCCAAATCCATATTGCTGGTAATGAGTTCCACTGCTGTTTGCCTGCCCTGTCCTCCAGCACGTGCTGTGTGGGAGGCTGTGTCTCCCTCACAAAGGTTAGACACCTGCCAGGAATGGCAGTACAAGCTGATACTCTGCTTGTAGACTCTGCCAGATGGCAAAGGAGAGCTCTGCCTTGGCAAAGGAGAGCTCTGCCTCATTCCCACCGTACCTGAAGAGGAGATGTGGCGTGGAGATGTCTTCCTGATTTTCCTGGAGTCATCACAAACCCACTGCTCGCAGCATTTGCCTGTCATCTTAATCAGCTTTGGGTTTGGGCACCAGACAAGTGGAGGACGTGAGTTTGTGCACATGGGAACACAGCCCACAGCCCCATTAATGCACGTGCAGTTGTATTTGCAGTT
Source organism: Loriotus luctuosus (assembly GCA_035582745.1). Lineage (NCBI taxonomy): Eukaryota > Metazoa > Chordata > Aves > Passeriformes > Thraupidae > Loriotus > Loriotus luctuosus. The sequence continues at coordinate 144,643,185 of JAWWEY010000115.1, read as the reverse complement.
GGGCTGAAATGTCTCCCCATTCTTGTACCTCACTCCATTGAGGACACACCCTACACCAACAATCTCTGAAAAGACAGAAAAAGAGACAAAAACACACAGAACACCATTAAAATAACGCTGGCAACAAACACCTCCAATGTGTTCCTTTACCAAGCTGATCCCTGGGCTGGCAGTGCTGTGGAGCCAAGTGTTCAGCCTGATGCTGCACCATGTGTAGTCACACCATCTAGGAAACTGTTTCCACTCTAAATCACAGCAAAAAAATAGAACTTTTTAATGCTTCAATGAAAAAATAAGTTAGAAAATAAAACAAGTTTTATCCACAAATTCTTACTTAAAAAAACCAAGAACATTTCATAGCATGGTGGTAGGAATTACTCACAGGGGGAGAAATCAAAGTAATTAAAAAATATTTAGTGAAATTTGAGGTTTTCAGAGACATATGAGACACTCATGGAATTGCTCATATGACACAGCTGTTCACAACACCTGTGTATATCTTCAGCAAAAAGGGAGAACAAGCAAAAGAGCAAAAGGAGCACCCAAATGGCACTGGATTCCTGTATTTAGGAAACTGGATCTTACCCAGTTTATCACAGAGCAGTTTTCTTGGAAAATGAAGTACACGTTATCAAGCCATAAAAATAAATATTTGACGTATAATTTTTTATATAAAATCACTGTAAAAAGTCAAGCCTTCTGATTGCTCATGAACAGGAATCACAGAGCAGCATTTTTTGCTTGTTTGTTTCAAATTGTAGACAGTTATTTGGAAGTAATGGCTTTCAATGGAAAATTCAAACTTCAGTCTCTTGTTTAGTCACATGGAGGCAGTGCTCACGCACTGCTTATGTTTTGAGTCTTGTCAGAAATGGAGCTGCTTCAGGAAAACACAAATTGAAATGCTGGATTAAAATTCTGCAAAGGCTTCCTATTTTTAGAATGAGCTGAATGAAAACATCAAGCACAAATCCCTTCTGCACAAAAATGAGAGCTGTTGGAATTTCAGGCACAGATCTCGATCTCCAGTTCACACTCAGCTCCAGTTTTTGTAATGCTTCAGCCTTTGTACTGAAAAGGCAATCACTCAGTGCTGGAGCTGGGTCTGAGAATTCAGAGACACTTCTAGGTATGAACACAGATCATGACAGTTCAAAAAATGCTGTATCTCCTGGTGCTTTCCTATGAGCATATTCCTCCTGGATTATGTTAATTTGGTCTCATAAACCAAGAGGATCACCATGAGAACATCCCAAACACAGACAAAGGGGCTGTTGAATGCCTTCGTGAAGAACCTCACTGAGTCTGCATCAAAATAAAGCAATTTGGAGGCACATCCCCATTCCCAGCCCCACATGCACACCACCTGCCTCACCCCCTGGGCTTGTGCTCTGCTTTGCTGCAGAGAAAAGCAAACAACAAAAGGAGAGCTGCAGTGACTCCCAGCAGGCTCCTATTTCATGTCTGTGAGATTAAATCCTGGGGCACACCTCAGCATGGCAGTCCAGATACAGACTGAATTTCCTCCAGTTTGACCTCACTCCCTTTCCCAGCACATATTCCTGACTCTTTAAGGGTCTTCAGTTTCCATAAATTACATTGTTTCTGTGGCCCTTCACACCCTGGATTTTCTAGATCCAGCCAAAATCATCCATATGCCAATCCAGTTCCTCACAGCAGTCAGTCCCCAACACCCAGCACAGGATTCCCACTCACAGGAGCTTTCAGTCCCCAGGTCAGGACAGAAGCTGGTGGGCTCAGAGCAGGGTGATGCAGCCTCTGTGTGGCCCAGGATACAAAAAGAACACATCAGCAGACCCTGTCCTGTACCTCTGCCTGGGTGCTGAAAACAAAGGAAAGGGCACAGGTTTTTCTGGCAGTCAGAGACGATCTGCCTCACATCCTACCCATGGAAAGAGCTTCCTCTTGCTCCTTTCAGCTGTGCACATTGTAATGCTGCTCCCCCAAAACCCATAAATGTCACATAACCACAAATGTCACATGTTGTCATGGCTGTAGGGAAGTGAAAGCACAGACTGGGAATGCCTCCAGAGCTCACTGGGAGAGCTGGGGTCAGTGTTCCTTCAGCACAGGGCTGCTGCCCCTGGCACACCGAGTGCCTGGGACGTGTGGGAGGACTGCAAAAACCAGAAGATATCCAACTAAGAAAACAACCATTTAAATAAATAAACAGATGCAAAGCAGCATGAGGGCCTTTAAAGAGGCCTAGGAAGCCTGATAGCTTTGAGACAACATCCAGCCTGTTTTCCTCTCCCAGCACAGGGCCAGCTGTAACGATGTCATTCTTGACAATGTTTGTCTAACCTGCTCTTGCAGACCTCTCATGAATGCTCTACACACACTCCAGACAATGCATTTAAATGATCTCATATCCTCTTTTCTTAACCTTAATCTTTTCTAATCTTGAAAATCACTGTTTAAGCTTACAGCTCCCTGCACGTAACTTCTCTTGTTGTTATTTTGCTTGTATCCTACAAAAATCTGGTCAGATTGCACTTTTTGCATCATGCTTGCTTTTTTTTTTTCTTTTGTGCCTGAGCCAGTGCAAAGCCAAGGTAATTTCTTACTAGACTTCCCACGCTTCTGCTAAGGAAGAGCAATGCCTAGTATCACTTCTGTGAGATTCTGCCAGCTTACCCTGAACTTCTTAACTCCTCAAACCTGTCCCTTGTGTAACCTCTGCTCATATTCTAGGTTTATTGAAACCCACAGTTTGTGAGCTTTTTCCTCTTCTGTGGATCAGTTATTCTATCAATCCATCTCACAGTTAGCTCTCCTCCAGGTTTCCTTTCACCTTCACATTTTCTCTTAAATCATTTGTTTTTATGTTCCATCCAGTCCAGAAGCCCCTTCATTTGAATGGCTTGTCCTGTTTATGAACCTAAATCCATGACCATATGCTCTAATAACTTACTAAAAGCAGCCTTTCTGATCAGAAATGTGTGTGGCTGGGCTGATGATCCTTTCACTTTTAATCATTCCCAGAGTAATAATTTTCAATAATTTCTGACTTTTATGAGAGGGTCAGAGTCCCTTCATGTTCTGGAACACATAACAAATGAATATACTCTTAACACATAAACCACTGCCTAATTTATTTTTGTGCTTTTTCTTGAAAAGCATTCCAGTGTCAGGGAACCAAGAGCTTGCTATCAGAGGCAGGAAGAAATCCTGCTGCCTCATGACAGCTAATGTGATTGTAACTATTGTAAAATTGAGGATTAAAACCTCAATTTGTAGCTGACAACCTCTGATAGGAGATGATTCATTCCTGACCATCTTGACAGGATATTCTACAGACCATGTGCTATCCAAGGAATTCTCTATAGGGAATTAGCCAAAAGTGTTCCCTGAATGCCATGGCTTCCATGTAGGGGCCCATATTGCCTGTCTTTAAATCCAGCTGCCTGCCTATCCTTCCTTTATCCACAACCTACTACAGCACCTCCTCCTGTTACAGAATAATCTGTTTACACATATGGAGACTTTCAAATGCTGGTTGGTCTTTGCTCTTGGTTGCAGCCAAATTAAAAGGCAGGAATTCAGATGTCATTTCTCATCCAGCCAACTGCCCTGAGAACAAAGACAGCTACAAGAGAAAGGAAGATGATACACAGAGGAGCTGATAAGCATGAAGCCAGGTATCTAAAACGAGATAAATCTCAACCCCTGCTCAGCCAGCTGAGCCGCCAGCCTATATCTAATCAAAAATATATGTACATCACTTACGTGCACATACTCCTATTTCGTACCTAGGTCTGTCTCCACTGTAGTCACAGTACAAGCCCCTGTGGAAGTCACAGGTGTCAGCCTCTGTGCAGCTCTCCCCTCTCTGCTTGGCACACGTCTTGCAGCAGTCACAGCCGTCCGTGACCAGGCTGACGCCGGCCGCGCACCGTGGCGGGGACCTGGGGCACTCGCAGGGCCACCTGCAGTACTGAGTCCGTGTGTAGGGCTCTGCCGTGGCTGGGACAGGGCTGCTCATGCTCAGGGAGGTCTGGCCAGCGGCCTGCAAACAAAGAAACACAGCTTGGAGAGCGTTACAGAGAAATGGGGGCTGAAAACCCTGTGCTGCAAACCCCGTGCTGCATAATCCTCAGTTAAAATTCCCTCAGGTCTCATGAGTAAAAAAAAAAAACTTCAACAAACCAAACCTTCAATGCAATTATTCATTATTCATTATTCAATTATTCATTATCAATGAATTATCAAATTCAAAATCTGATAATCAGATAAAAAACCTGATCAAGGTTAATCAAGGTAGGAAAGGGATTTTATGTAACCAAGTGCTGCCATTCCAGGTCACTATTACTGACTTTTGGAGTACTGGGATGCCATAGTTCATATCAAAAGCCACAGAAGGTAGAGGCTCATTGCATTCTGAGCTCTCAAATCCCTGGACAACAAACTCTGGATGACATTTAACAGCACCAGCCATGCCTGTGGTGCAGGAAGGGTACAAATCAGGCAAGAGACAAAGCAAAGATTTCATTTTTCTAAGAGGATCACTGCAAAGAAAACCTGGGCTGTACATGGGAGTCAAGCAGGGCACAGTATCTCAGGCACAGAGACAAATGGAGTTATTCACATGGGGTCAACATGTAGGAGGAGGAGCATAGCACTGCTTGGGCACATGTGGTCTAGAAGCCCTTTCTAGTGCTGCAGAAAATAAGTGCACAACCCTGAAAACTTCAAAGGAAAGTCAGACTCTAGAAATTGCTAAGGTAATTTCCTCCATTGCTGCCTTCCCTGTACTGTACTTTATATCCCCAGTCTTTTTCCTCTTTGCAATTTGAGATGGCCCAAACCAAATGTTTTCCAAAAACTCTCCATGACGAAAATGCCTCACCCAAGAGTTTGGGGGAAAAGACTTAAGGCCCCACAGCTGGTGAGCTATCCATCAGGATATCTTTGCAAAGTGCCTTTACTGTCTTTTACAGTTTCTTTGTTAGCAGGCTCAGATTTTATCACATTTCTAAGCCTGCTACTGATGTATCTGAAGGTGTATTTAAATATTTTGGAAACTGGTTATCCTATATTTAGAACACTAAATTGTGAACACATTGCTAATCACTGCCAAATAGACAATGTGTTTGCTCTGGGCATAATTCCCAATTCCATTAAGGCCCCCTTTACAAACAGTTGGTCTTAAAGTAGGCTTAAAAACACCTTTAAACTCTTGTTTAAACTAAAACATACCAATATAATTTACTCCCACTTTAAGGCTCCTCGATGCTGTCAGATTTGTTAAAAGAGGAACATTCACATTGATGAAAAGCCCTGGCCTTTCAATCCTAGGATTTTTCATTCCACTCACAATCATTTGAGTAGGTGCAATAATCTGCCACTTGAGAAGAGAGGTCTCCTCAAGTGCCATAAACCTATTTACTTTGTTGCTGATCATTAAGAAAAGTGCTTAATAATCAGGTCCAGATACACAGACAAAAGTCACGCAGCTATTTAAAGAGCTCATTGCCACAGCCCAGCCCTGTAAGTAAATCCCTTCACCATCCTTTGTTTCTATTGTCAACATGAGCAAGCAGCTTCTCCCTGCGCAGATGTGAACGTGTCTGTGAGCCAGCACACGTAGCAAAGAGGAGCCCTCATGCTCCTGTGGGTTTAGTTAATATGTCAAGGGCTGAGGCTGAGTTCTTGTAAAACACAGAACAGCTGGGAGACATTTGGTGGCCTGTGAAAAACAGGAGTTTAGAGTAAATTATCAACAGCCCTTCCTCTAGGTCTGACACCCGAGCTGGCTAGGGAATCCTTTCCAGTGTCCTTACAGTGAGCTAGGGCTAAGTCTATAGATAGTTGGGTGGTTGGGGTAAATGTGTAAGGTAGTAGGCCTAGAAGATTAATGAGTAGGAGGAAGATCATGAGGGATGTTAAAATTAGGGCTCATTTGTGTCCTTTTTTGTCTAGGGGTATTATTAGTTGTTTTGTGACTAGGTTGATAACTCATAGTTGGAGGGTTGAGAGTTGGTTACTAATTCATTGATTGTCTAGGGAGGGTAGTAAGAGAGCTGGGAATGTTATTGAGATGAAGATTAGTGGGATTCCTAGGAAGGATGGGCTTGAAAATTGGTTGAAGAAGCTTAAGTTCAAGGTCAGGTTCAGGGGATAGTGCTTGGAGTGACGAGTGGTTTGTTAGAGGGGGGATTTATTGACACAAATGACAGAAGTTTGGGTTGGATAATTAAAGAGAAAGGAGTCATGAAGTGAGCATGATAAAATATGAGGGGCTAGGGTTTTGCTGTGGATGTGCTGGCTGAATTGTCCAGAGGCGTGGCTGAGTCCCTTGCATGGATAGTGTGGGCTGCAAGAGCATCTTCAGGTAATCAGTGTGGACAGGCATCAAAGTACCATCACTCCTGGATTTTACAAATGGGGAAGGCATGGAGTGATGGGGTTGGCATCATGTCCTAGACTCCATCACCACCTAAGCAAAACCCAGCCTTTGGAAACTGTTTTCCACTGGAGCCTCTAAAAGTGTGCAATCTATACAGCCTTGCAGGCTCTCCTCCTCTCCTCTCCTAAATCCCTCAGACTTTCCCTGAGGGAAAAGCCATTCCATAGACTAATAAAATTATTGGGTTTTCCGTTTCTGTGGTCACTGGAATACCTAAGTATCTTTGGAAAAGTCATTCAGCCCTACTATTTCAATGTCCCAGACCATTTTAGAAAATAGACCCTTCCATTTTAATGTGTATATTGGTTAAATCATCATGACTAATGCTTTCCACAAGTGCTATCAACAGGAAATCACACTGTAACAGCCTTCCCCAATGGCTGTTCTTCATTAGAAAAAAAACCTAAAAAAACCCCAAAAAATCCACCCATGTAATTTAAAGTTTCAGGAATCATGTATTTAGGGTCAGTATAATGCAGAAGAGGACAATGATTTTGTAAGAAATCTGAAATAAGATTTCAGATTAAGAAAGTGATAAGAGCAAAGAGAAAATGAATACTAAAAGTCACAGTAGTGGGGATTTGACAAGCTTATTTCAAAATATCAGAAAGATAAAAGAATATGCCTGTCAGGAAATTAATTTTCTGAAGTACTGGTAATTAACCTGTTTCATTTAATTATTCTTTAATCTTGGAGTCTGCAGATTTGTTATCATGGGTGCCAAGGAGAAATATTCCACCAAAATTATTCATGAGTTCTAATTTTTCTGTTTCTGGAGATACAAGCCCATCCTCATTAAAACAAGATGAAGCCTTTCTCATCCTGCTATGCCTGATAATTCTCTATTAAAGTCACTCCTGATTTATGCTTTGCAAGCTCCAAAATTACTTTCTTTTTGCATCTGCAGAGCAGATTGCTAGCAACAATTCCAAGATAATTTCTGTCTTCACATTCAAGAGAAGAGAAGGAGAAAATAAAAAAATTACCCACTGTCTACCATAGCCACAAACTCATTATTTTTAATAGCCAGGAGTTTTACTACCAATTTTCAAGATATAAAATGGATAGCAGCATTTTAGCAGCATATTCTTCCTACTGGCAACACATATTTTCAATCTGTTGGAAAATACTTCAGTTGTAAGCTAATTTTGGTTTTGAAAACTGGAAGAACCAAGCTAGAGTGCTGAAACCAGTGTATGTAGCCCAAACTACAAGGTAGGCAGTCTTATTGCAGAACTTTTACATAGTACATGAGAAAGCTCTACCTTTGCTTTAAAGCAGCAAAGTGCACAATGTACCCCTTTGCTTCCAGCTTTTACAGATATTTAAAAATAAATTCATGTGTATTGATTTTACTGTTTCAGTGCTGAAAGATCTCACTCTTAAAATGTTTTTCTTTCAAGTATTTTTCTTGTCAGCTGGGAGAAGGCAGGGAGAAGCTATCCCTGTTCTTCTTTTCCAGTTTATTGATGGGAAATGTTTAGACAGGAGAGTGAGTTCTAAATTGGATTCATTTGGCTGCCAAGAGAGCTGGAGAAGTGGTTCCATAGCAGCAGAAACCTCAGTATTTTATCAGCTTCCACTGTTTTCTCCTTGGTGGTAATTTAGTCTCAAAGGAGAACTTTTTACTTCAGTCAGCTGCCCAAGCTGTGTTTTGCAGGATACATGTTGTTGGGTGGACTACATTTAATTTCTCGCAGTGAACACATTAAAGAAGTAGTTTTAACCTACATTTCTGATACTGCCTTTCTGAGCAAATGCCAGATGTTGTTGATGGGGGGATATGATGTGATCTGGATTATCCTGTTCCCTATCTCTGACATACTCACAAGTGAAAATGATTAGTGAGGAAATTTTATTAAAACATTCTCTGTACTACAAGCTCTGACAACATCATCCTGTCTGTTTAGAAGTAAGTCCAGATTTGGAGTTTGACTGTTCTAAACAAGAACACTGAAGCCAAAAACACAGTTTTATGCAGATACTTTGGGATGCATCTCCTAGGAAAGGGCTGAGCACTTGTGCATAACACACATCTGCTTTCCCCTAGTTCCACCTACTGGCTGAACTATTGAGACAGCACAAGCAGAAATGCCTATAGAGTCAACTCCAGTTCCAAGAACCACCCTAAGTATTCCCATTATCCAAAATTATTTTAAAGACACCCCAGGAGACTCATGCACATTCCCAGAGTTTCTTACACTAATCTGATGTAGCACATTCCCAGGAGAACACAGAATCTGCAGCTCAATAAATAAGTAAAAAATAAAAAGACAAAATGAAATATAAACAATCCATTAAATAAAGCCACATACCTTTCTATCCCTTGGTTGTAATTCTGGGCAAGCATAGAGGATGCTTAGTTTCATTCCAGAACTGACAGAAGTTAAAAACTCATAATGCTTGTCAGAGAGATGGCAATGTAAAACAGGACCTGGCTTACATCAGCAGGCTTAAATCAGGCCCTCAGGGTAGACATTTGTTCTTGATTTTGCTCAGCTGAAACTTCTGTGCTGAATATTTCTGAATATTTGCATTATTATTATACCCAAAACAGATGGGTTGACAGAGAGCCAGTTCTGTCAGGGAGATCAGCAGTAATCACAGTACCATCAGGACTTCCTGGCTGTTAAACTCTTGCAACAAATCCCTAAGTCCCCATGAATGCTCATAAATTGTCACAAGCTAATGCTAGGGACAAGTAGCATCAGGATAGAGATATAAATCTGATTCTGCAGGACACATAATTTAATGGTCAGAGGAAAATATGATTATGCAGGGCTCAGCTTCCCCATGCATGAGGGTCTAGATACCTCATTAAAATTGATCCCAGTCTTGAAATCTCCTGGACATATTACGAAATAACAGACTCTGAACCCAGATAATATAAGACAGTTTTAAGATATCAGGTGCCAGCTGGATTTATTCTTGCTGTGCATGGTAGGTTGAGCAGAAAAGAACATTCTGCATGAAGGAAAACACCCAATAGCCTAAGAAAATAAAATATCCCCAGTGAGCCAACCATTATATGTCTGTGGATCCATGAATGATGAGCAATCAGCTTCCTGTAACTTTATTTTGGGAAATGTATCTGTGGGAAGAATGTAGACAGATGTTTGGAATAGCCTTTTCTAACTCAGTTTAGACAATTACAGAGTAAAGATTACATACATTCATCTCTTTGCCAAAAGATTGCTTATACTGGCAAACTCAGTGCGACCTCCCCTTTTCTTCATATTTTTCCATTGAGTATTCAGAGGAAAAAAAACCTTCCCTGTTAGAAAGCAACCTGATGTTTTATAACTGTTGTCCCCTGTAGAAGCATTTATTTAGAATAGTGACCTAAAAATGTTTGGGCATCATTGACAAATTGACACTGCCACCACCAACTCCACAAATAGAGACATTGAACAGCAATTTATGTGCTCTAAGAGCATTTTAATGTCTTGTGCTGCAATGAGCTCATCCCATGAAAGAAGCTTGAACTGGAGTTTGAAAAGTAGCAGGGACCATCTGGAGGAGCAATGAGAAAAGTCTCCAGAAGGTGCAAGCACACAGACTTCAGTTTTAGGAAAGGGAAAATGTGTGTGGACCATCCAAGATCACAGAGTTTGAAACCATCCTAAAACTGCACAGTACAAGGTATGGCTCTACCAGCCAAAAGCTGGGTAGCAACACCAGGATCAGTTCCAGCAGCCAGACAGGAGCAGAGTGCTTTGGCAGAGGTTTTACTTTACAAGTGGCCTTGTTCTGCACTTGCTTATCTCCTTTTCAGTCATGGCTGTGAAATCAAAAGGAAGATCCTTTTCATCTTCTTACCTTCTTGGGGACATTCTTCCATGCTGTGTATAAAAAGTAAAGAAAAATTTAAAAGCTCCACTTAATTGTTTGGTTGTGGTGTCTTTTCCCATGGCAAGAGTAGTCCAGATTTCATTAAATTCTTCAATATTATCTTGGTTTTCATGATTTTTAAAAGAAAAATATAAATCTGCATGTTCAAGTATCCTGAATTTTCTGTTTTTGTTCCAATGCAGAGAATTTTGACTTAAAACAACTTTTCATTTTTAAATTTCAATGTTATTTAAATTCTGTAATCTGAAACAATTTGCTTGATCTAATATCTGCTCTTGCCTGGAGTTGCTAATTAACTGATTAAGTCATGCATCCCTATTTCCCTTAAATAGCAATTTTCCCTCCATATCAAGTTTTCACAACCATTTCTCTCTTACTCTGAATTTCTGAGTTGGTCCCTTTATTTTCCAACTATCAAAGTTTCTTCCTCCCTGAAATCTATATTAAGCGCTCTCACTTTGCAATTGTTGTGTTAATAAGTTTATTTAGATGCAATATGGAAAAGAATCTGGTTTTGGTAAGATATCAATAGAACAATTAATTTCCTGGACTACAGTCTTGAACTCTCACTTCAAATGGTCTGCCTGGGAATTTGCAGTCTAGAGCATGGCAACCAAGATGGTCAGAGACCAAAAGGAGAAGACACTCAGGGAGCTGGGCTGCTCTCAGTCCATTCTTCCCAGGGGTAGCAGAGGGTTAAACAATGGGCAGAAGCCACAAAATATATTTGGGGAGGTTCTGAACACAACTTCTTTACCAGCAGAGCAAAGCACCACCAGGACAGGTCGTCCAGGGGGGCTCTGGATGCTCCATCCTCACGTGCTGCACTCAGAGGGTGAGGACAGCCAGCATTCCTGGCAGCCTGTGCATGCACACCTTGCCAAATCCACATGTGAAAATGTCCCCAAACCCAAACCACCTGCAGGGCACAGTCCCCAGTTCAGTTCTGCATTGTGCCACCTAAAGTCTGCTTCTGGCTCATAAATGGAATAAAAAGGGATCTATTTGTTAAATGGTGCATATAATGCAAATAAAAGAATTCTTTTTTTCAAGACCATCCCATCTCCTATCATAAGCCCAGCCAAACAAAAGCTATTTGACAGATTATTATTTTATTTGATGACAGGAAACATACTATAAATCTGGTTTTGTAACTGGAAGGAAAAAGAAGCTGCTGCTACTGCTACTTTAATGGTCCCTTTGGAACACATGGCATGCATGGCTTCATCCAAAAAAACATAGCTGCCATTTAATACAGTGTTATATCACTATATCAAAGCCACCTCAAGACTCTCAATGAAAGATGAGCAGCCTTTGCGCTGCTACATCCCTGTGGTTAAGTAACAAAGAGATGGAGCCTGCAACTTGTCTGAATAAACAGCAGCATTTCCAGACACAGAGTCCCATCACAAAAGGGTATTTTGTGCCAAGTGTGGCATATTTTGGTAACTGTGGCTCATAATATATTATGAGATCTGCTAGAAAATGCAGATGGCAGACAGAGATCAGCAAAATCCTTAGGGCCAACAGAAAATGCCAGATTTCTGCATACTTCAGGAGGACCTAAAAGTAATCCTGAATCCCATTGCAGATCATTATGATCCAGCTTGAAGTGGTATGTGTTATCTCACCCTTTGCCAGGCAAAGTCATGGCACTAGTCTCTTGTAGCATCTGAAGTGATCTGGTTCTGTGTGTGCAAAAGGATCAGGAAAGCAGCATTTGTACATTTGAAGCAGAGACATCCCCAGCACAGTGGTTGGTGACTTGATCTGGGTATGGTCTGGCCATACTTCAGTGACAGAGCAGCTTCTCTTCACAGATTCAAGGAATCCAAATAATCCCCCAGACTTTAACTGGAGCCTGTGGCTCTTTCTAGAAAACCAAATCAGGAAAGCTGGGAAACACAGAGTAGGAGAGGAGTATAATCAGATTTTATCTTACACCAAGCAGGGGAAAGGAATAATGGCAAGAGTGCAATTCCAAGTGCCAGCAATGACAAAGCCCATCCACATGATTGCTGTGTTGTGCTTGCAAGGACAAGACTTGCACTATGGTCTCCACCACACCTCAGCTCAGCTTGTGATACTTTCACATCTGTATTGTGAAAAATTCAGCTGATATCTCCCACCATGAGTTTCTCTGAGAAAAAAACCAGATCAAATTCCAAAGATCGGATGGAACAGCATTCAAATGAAAGAAGGGAAACATGACTTGAAGATGCATCCAGACAGCAAGAGGTCTGACTGATGTTCTGAACAAGCAGCAGGCGTCTGGAAATCCCTGAAAACAGGACCATGGCAGTGCTAAGCCATCTGGGAAGTGAATGAGTGTTGTCATCACACTGAGGGTGCAGAGGAAAGAGAGACTCACACAGAAGACAAACCACAAACCCTCCCTGTGAGTTAAAGTCATTGGCATGGTTAAGGCAGGGTGGGGCACAAACCATGAACATGAGGTAACCTGAGTGCTTGGGTTGCCACAAAGAGGAAAAGGGGAACTGAAAATCTTCTCCCCCTATCACCCTCTGGGGGCATCTGATCACTGACAGCAGCACAGAGACAGCACCATGGCCTGTGCTGCTTCCAAGGGTTTGGTTTTCTGCCCTCACTGTCCTGTAAGTCATGGAATCACAGAAGATTAGGGGCTAATGTGGATGTCTCAAACACCACCAGCCAAACAGCTGTGGAGCCAACCAAAGGTGTTGGTAATACCACACTGTGAGGAAGAACAGGAGGTGGCTGGAGAAGGGATCATAGGCAGGTAGAGGCAGTACATTTCTGGGATAAATGTCCTTGCTCTGGCTCCTGCAGATTAACACAATGCAGTACAGAACAAGGGTAGGATGAGGAATAGGCTCAGGGGGAATGAAGACCATTAAATACCCCCAAAACCCTCCAACCCATTTCCAGAAAAGTCAAAAAGAACAGACTGTGCATGCTAAATAATTTCTATAGAAAATTAGAAACTTATTTCCAGGGCAGGGAAGATTTATCAATAAAATAGTACCCCCATGAAGCCCAGGTGTGTGTGACCCCCAGGAACGTGGACACCCTATTAGAGGGATCACCAGGACTGGTGATGTCTCTCTTTCCTCCCATCTCTCCACTTCTTTAATCCAATCCATCTCTCTCTTTTCTCTATCACCTTATACCTTTACCCAAACCCCACTGCTGTGTGCTTACACTAGGAGAACAGGGTCTGACTTACACCAATTTCCATGCAAAGTGAGCAATTTACCAATTAAACTTTGTCAATTTTCATGGACTTTTGTCATTGTTTGTCAACATGAACACCCACGAATCTTGAGTGCTTCCCTTTCTTAGAAGGGTGGGACACCATGTAAAGTGCCTTCTGCCTCTTTCAAAATCCCAGGCAGAATTCCCATGACATTTCTCTACACTACAGTGTGAAATGATTCACTCAGACACACATCCAAACAATCTTCAGTTCAGGGATGTGAAGGAAAGTATAAAACAACACACAGCCCAGAGCAGATGCTGCTTTAAATCATATCCCAGAGGAACTGAAGTAGAGAATTCCCTAGGCAGACATTATCTTCCTGATCTGTTTACTTCCTAAAGCTGGTATCAAGCTTTTAGCCATATCACAGGGTACCAATGTCAAACAACTGCCTCTTAAAATCCTCCTGACAGATTTAATTATGTATTTTGTCATTGTGCTTTAGAATGTGCAGAAAAGGTTCTCCAAAGGAAATCTGAAGTCCTTTGCAGCAGTGATGCCTAAAAAGAGGAGCAAGCAGCAGAATGCTAACACAAGTCTTCTCAGCATTTTTTCTTCTGACTTGAAAAGCAAAAATCTACAAAACAACAACACACACACATGCAAAAATAGACTTAAGAATTTTAAATAAAACCAGTAAATTCAGTATAAATGTAGCTGCAAGCATTGCATGAGTTCAAATGTGCAGAAGACCATGGTTGGAAGGGAGTCTGAGCCCAGGCACAGCAGGGAGGCAGCAAGCCAGACACGGGGTGGTCCATAAGCTAGAGAAATGATGAATTGCTCTAAGCTCATATTAGAAGCTAAACTGAGATCAGCACAAACAACCTTGCCAATTTTATGGTGAGATCATTTAGCAGGAGCACAGTGATTAGCTGGAGGCCTGCTTTTCCCAAGCTTTGCTGAACTTATCTGCCTAAATCCCTGGAACAAGCCCAGCCTATCTGAAGAAATTTAATAGCTCAACATGTGGAGCAGAGACATTATGTGCCAAAACATGTACACAACAACCCTTCCCAATGATGATATCAAAGAGTATTAGGCCTAAAACCATGAGGATGGAAAAGAAAACTAAAAAAATCTGTAATTTGTTGACTTTTCTAGATGGTAGCTGAGACACTGAAGTAGATTGGAGTACAGGTTTTGCAAGCAGAAAGGAAGAGACTGTAAATTTCAGATACTCAATGTACTCATCCCCAGATGTACCAGATCCAGGACAGCCCTGTGCTCAGTTTTTTATGATCTGTTACAAGTGTCAGGCCTGCACAGGTAGTTTGTAGTCTACCAAAACAGACAACGTCAGAAAGAAGCATCCTCTTTCTCTGAAATATAGGAAAACAGATCAAGTTTTCAAATCAAGATATTACCCAGCTGCTCAACTCAGTCTCAGTGGTCAGATGTGAAATGCTGTACAGTACCTGAATTAGGAGATGTGCAAAAGGACACCAGAAGCCCACAGACTGAATGCCATCTAGAGTGAAAATTACCCCCTGGCACCAATCTGGGACAGATGAGTTCTTCATGACAGACTTTAACCTATCTGGGGATCATGCTAGAAATCAACATCAGCACTGCATTTCCAAGAGAGCAGCTAACAAGACATGTCAAAACACAAATTGTTTTTACATATTATAAATTTTCTTAGTGCTGTCATAAACTTCATGTAAGATACAAGCCCAACCACAAGCAAACCAACCTCCACTTTTTCTTACAGAAAGGAAAAGAAAATCTGCTTTCAAGACAAGCCCATCAGGAGGGAAAGGTTTTGGGGCACACAGTCATTTGAGGGTCAATCTATCCCATTAAAGGTATAAAATAAACATTTTTCTTCTCTGTGAATGTAGAAGCTACTCATTTCTTACACATCCAAGAGGATCTCTGACCAGATTTCCCCCAGAAAAGGCAAGAATCCAGTAGAGCAGGTTGTTCAGAGCTCTGTCCAGCCTGGCCTTGAACACTTCCAGAGGCAGAGTGTCCAAAACTTCTCTGGGCCACTGTGTTTGTGCTTTAGCACCCTCACAGTAAAGGATTTCTCCCTAATATTTAATGTAAATGTCTCCTCTTCTGATTTAAACCTGTTGCCCCTTGTCCTGTCACAACCAGACCATGTAAAAAGTCTCTTTCTCTCTTTTTTATAAGCTGTTTTTATAAGTAATGGAAGGCTACAATGCCTCCACCATGAAGCTTTCTCTTTTCCAGGCTGAACAACCCAAAGTCTTTCAGCTGAAGAGACAGAGCTGGAGAGAGGAGGAGAAATGGAGGAAATGAGTTTTGATTGGGACCTGGAAATGCCCATGCAGTTACAAATAAGACTATAAAAGAGAAGTCCCTTTTCTAACATAGACCACAAAGGCACGTGGTAATTGCACATGGATGCATCTTGTTCACTTCTCAGAGTCACTGCAAAGGATAAATGACAGGCAGAACAGCATGACTAAAACAGCAATGCCTTAAAAGAATATTTATGCTAATAAAAGTCAGATAATTTGCACTGACGAATTAATTTGATCTAGTCCGCAAAATAAATCTCCTGGCAGTCAAATGTGTGAGTGTTTTGGCTCCAAAAATGTGCTGGAGCAAGTCACCAGCTCTGTGCAGTGCTGTAGATTTCAGGTTTGGTTATAAGCAGTAACCACGCTTGTGAGACACTCAGTAGGTCACTGGGATCTTTGGCACTGGTATCAGAAATGTGCCAAAACCCACCCAAAACTCTCCTCAGGTTCTCTGACAAGGAGCTGCATTCACAGCTGCTGGGTGCCAACCCTGGGCCCCTCTCTGCTAAATGCAGAGGGGATCATTGCATTGACCTCACAGGAGTCTTGATATTAAAATGCCTGATTTTAATGCAGCCAAAGGTGGAGAATAGAAACTCTACATTGGAAGAGTAGAGCATGACTTTGCTGTTTGAACTCAGCTTTAACCTCTCTGTGTCTGCAGAACAGGAATGGTAACAATTCTCTTGCTACAGGGAACAAGTTCTGAAGATTGTGAGGTGCCCAGACCATGGAGGAGCACGCAGCTGCCAGGGAGAAGGGAATGAATGCAGCTGAGGGAGATCCCAAGAGTTCCCTATGAAGATATCAGTATGGACAGGGAGAGGTGGGAAACCCAGAGCTGCTACAAGGGCTATAACCTCAGGGCTTTGCTGGTGCTGCACCTGAGAAGAATAAATTTCTACCCACTCACCCACAGAAATATCCTTATTCAGCTTTTAGCATATGATTTTATCTGAATATGACTTTCAGATGTGTCTGGAAGAGCTCAAATATGGTGGAACACCACAACTGAGCAACTTTAAGAAACCTACTTTAGAAAAAAAGGGTTTCTCCATTTTCTTCACTTAAGAGAAATAATGATCTGGCAGCCAGGACATTCTTCAGGCTGGATATGCCTGCAGCTCCAGCAGCAGAGAGGTTTCACTCAGGATGGCAGAGTCAGATGCAGCCAGGTCCTCACCAATGGGTATGATATCACAAATGCCATCAATTAAATAGGGTGTGATATCCCCAATGCCATCTATTAAATAGTGTGCAGACCCAGAAGGAAAACAGACACAGGTGAAGATTTTGTTCTGGTATGAAGGGCTGAAACACCCCAAGAATGTAATTTATCCCAAGCTGAGGTCTATTAGAGACTTTCTCATCTCGTGCACTAAAAATTCTCTTTACAAAATTCTGGTACATTGGTTTTCTGCTGGTGCTCTTGCCAGAAAATTTAATAATTTCAATTACTCTGGATTAAACTTAGAAGATTCAATTGTTTCCCCTCCACCAAAACAACACAACAAAGTGTGGATTGTGAAGGACAGAAGTGTTTTCACCAACAGCAGGAGGAAATCCTGTTCCTTTGGAATGAACTGTTAAGCCACAGCAGGATGTGTAATGTGTGAGGATGTGCAAAGAGAAGAAGGAGGGAAAAAAAGGGTGCTCTGGACAGAGAAGTTAGAAATTTCCTTTTAGGAGAGAAACTGGTGATGCTGAAGCAACATAACTACAAGATGTGAAGGGTTAAACTCTGTGTTTACAGAGCCATCCAGTAGGAAACACAGCTGTATCAACAGGAAGTGAAATCTGGAGTCAGAAGTGCATTTTAAACTTGTCCTTTTCTTTCTCAAACCTACCAAGGAGATTAACAGTGGAAATTTAACACAAAAAAGAAAGACCCCAAGGGTGCACACACTGTAGCAGCAAAGGACAGAGAGGGGAGAGGGCAGATCCAATGGGCTGGCACAGCACTTATCAGCAGTAGCATCCTCTTTCCAGCCCACCATGAAGACATAAAGCCTATTCAAGGCTCAAGGAAGTCTCACATGATGGGAATTCACTGACATGGGGTAACTGACAGGCCTTGGGGTCGAGCTGAGCCAGAAGCAGCCAAAGATCTGTGGAGCAGACCTCCATGGCTGTCCATCTCAGCATGCACCTCCACATCTTGCTTGGCCCCCAGACAACTTTTCTCCTCTCTTCCCTACTCTCCATGGCTGAATACCCCTAAGAAGTTATTATTTCAATTTTGTATTTCTCAATTCCTTCAGCCCAAATCCCAACCCTGGAGGAGTGTCCAACTCTCATTGGTTTCAATATAAAACTCAGACACAAAGTAGAGAAAAATGAAGAGATGTTAGAATATTGGTGTGGATGAGGTTCCTGACCCTATTCAGAGCTCCCATTAGCTTTCCAAGTAAACTGTGGAATTCAGCATTTTAACTGTAATACAAAAGGACTTTTCTTCCTCCACCCCCCATTTCTGATACAATTCATCACAACTCTGCAAAAATGGCAGGAAGTGCATCAGCATTTTTACCAGAAGGTGAGTAAAAAACCTGCAAATTTTGTTACAGGGCATTTGGAGTGTCCTTCCTACTCAGTCTCTTTTATTAGAAAAAAACAAACCACAAGCACACAAGCAAGCCAGCCTGTTACAGAGACTGATGCAAAATGAGAAGAAACAACATTTTATTTTTCCAAATAAACTCATTTTGCAAGCCAAGAATTAATGATTTCAAGGCTGCTACAAACTGCATGGTGGCTGAGGGGAGTTTAAGGCTGAACTTTAGGGACCAGAGTCTCACCCCCCATGTTCACAGAGCCCACAACCATTAAACCCCCAGGTCAGAAGAGAAAACAGATACTGCCTGCTTGGTAGTGGCTGTGGAGAGAGGATGCCTGGGTTTCGCAGTCACTCTGCCACATTTCTACATTTTTTTCAATCATTAAGAGGGATTTAGATCCAAATCCTGTTTCTTTGGGGGTTTTATTTCAGGTAATTACTCAGCTCAGTGGAAATGGTGATGTATCATTTCATGCCATAGATTTTAATAGCATCAAATAATCAACATAGACTGACCCAAAAAAACCACAAAAAACAAACAAAAAACTCCCCAAAAAACAACAACAACAACAACAAAAAAACCAAAATCAAAAGCAAAAATTGTCTTACACTTTAATAGCAGCAAAGGGAAATAAGATGATCTCAAAATATTATGAGATTTAAAAAATACCCAGAAGAACCAGGGGTTTCCACAGGCAGAGGCTGAAAATCCAGGGCAACTGCCAGGAGGCAGCAGGTATGCTCATAAAATTAAGATCATTCAGAATGTCTGCTATTCAAATATCTCAGAAAGATTTATTCAATGTTCGTGAGAAGGGAATAAAAGAATGGTTTTGTTCCAAAACAGTGTTTCCTCAGCACTGAACTGGGGTACATGAGGAAGTTCCCATCAACAGATGTTCTGAGATGGTCTCTGCATCTCAGGTTTAAGGGAAATCTCTTTTTAATAGTTTGGCTACTTGATAGCATTCTTTAAAGAAACCCTTGAATTCAGATTCAAAATTTTCACCTTGTTGTTCTCTCAGATTTGTCAAGTTTCCTTACTTTGTCATGGGCAATTTCACCACATCTGGTCTGTGTTGGTCTGGATTTCCATAGAGCTCACATTTAAAATTCAACAGACCTGGCACGGGAAAGTTCCTTCTCTTGGCTGCTAGCTCATGGCTGGGAAAAGAATTCTTTCCCTTTCTGAAAATCAGCAGCACTTGGCCGAGAATGTTTGGCATGCAAGGCTTGGATAAAGGTGGTTATAAAGGTGGTTATAAAGGTGGTTATAAAGGTGGTTATAAAGGTGGTTATAAAGGTGGTCAGCTCCCAGGGCCAGTGCATTGTGGCAGCTCTGAATCAGGTGTTTTGCCCTGCCCTGCAGCCCACGTCGAGGGGAGCCCATTGGGTGTTGAGTTTGCAGGGAATGCCCCAACCAAGGCAGGAATGATGCATCTGGCTCCATGTTCTCAGAAGGCTAATTTAGTACTTTATTATACTATATGATATTAAAGAATACTATACTATACTAAAGAATACAAAAATGATACTTACTGAATGCTAAAAAAATAATGATGAAAACTCATGACTCTTTCCAGAGTCCCGACACAGCTTGGCCGTGACTGGCCAATGAGTCAAAACAACTCACACCAGAATCCAATCAGGCAATCACCTGTGGGTAAACAATCTCCAAACACATTCCACATGAGCAAAACACAGGAGAAGCAAATGAGATAAGAATTGCTTTCTTTTTCTCTGAGGCCTCTCAACTTCCCAAGAGAAAAATCCTGGGTGAAGGGATTTTTTCAGAGAATGTGAGTGCCACAGCTGGGCCTGTGGGTGCCCAGGCCCCAGGGTCACCACCTGGGGTTCATCTGCCTTGGCAGCCCCACACTGTGGCCCTGGGAGACAAAGAGTCACTGCTGCTGAGAGGAGAACACCACAGGGTTCTCTCAGCCACGTTTTGGCTGCCCAGAGAACAGCTGAGCACAGCATCAAGGATGAGAAGCCAGCAGGGAGACAGAGCCAAAGGGAGCTTGGAGAGATCACCTGGATAAGCACCCCATGTGAGGCCTGGGAGATGGGCTGATCCAAACAATTTTTCTAAGGGATAGTTTTTTCTTTTCAGTGAGAACTGCTCTGGAGGAGAAGTCAGCAGAGTGATGGCTATGGGCAGCTTCTTGTCCCATGTGCCATGAAAGAGAAGGAAGTGGGGGTGATGAGTCCCTGAACAGGGAGAACAGGCTGAAGATCTGGCCCAGAAACTGCAAAAAGAGCAAATTTGTGCAGTGGGAGTGAGGGGGCTTAGAAAAAGTCAGAGCCAGCTCTTGAGCCAGCCTGGGCTTTGCACTACAACCTTAAACCAGATATGCCTGAAGCTCAGATCCCCTTTAAATACATAACAGAAAGCCCCAAAAAGCAGCTGTACCTTCCCTACCATCCCTATCAAAAGCTGACACATTGCAAATGTGGAAGAAAGAGTATAGAGGGGTCTTGACTTTTACAAGACTTTGGGGGCAAAACCATAGCTTTTGAATTAAATACAGTGGAAACTACAAGTAAGGAAAAGGGAACACTTCTTGGCACAAATACACTAAGAGAAAAAGAAAAGGAGTGAAATTATAAATATAGAAAAAGGATGAATTGAGTTGGAGAATTAATCCCTTGGATCCCAAGGTCAGTGGAAACAGAACTAAATTCAGAGCTTTGGTAAAAAGATATGCCAGAGAGTCAACCTAAAAAACTGATGCAGGAATTAAATATGAAGGTTGATATACTTAAAGGTATCACCTCTCCAGCTTGGAATGCACATACATCACATGCACCACCAAGAAGAGGGTGTCACATTCTGTTTCTAGGAGGAATTACTCATGGTGGAAAGAAGCAACTTTCATGAGGGTGATATTATTAAATGATCCTGTTTTAATCTGGGGCCCCAGAGGTGAAGTGACTGTCCCACAGGCAGACAGGATATCTGTGGCAGAGCCAGAAATAGCAGTTAGATTTCTTGTTCCTACAGTGCAACCATACCATGATCCCTCCTCCTACCCACAGCTAATAAACTGAGTTCTTACTGGATGCAAAAAAGGAATTGTTCCACTGAGCTGCCTCTCAGGTGCTGTCAGCTCAGCAAAGCTTCTTAGTGTTTGGCTTTCAACCCTCACATGTACCTGATGCCTGCAAAGGGCCAGAACTCTTTCACTTCTCCAGCACCTTCAAACCCCCCACATCAGTGGAGATCAGCAGTTTGTAGCTTGATGGATCTGTGCAGAGTGATTAAATGCGTTTTTCACACAATTCCCTCTTGCTTGCAGGCAGCTCTGACACTGCTGAGACTAAACCAAGCAGGTGACAAAATTCCTGTTTGTGATCCAGAGACCTGCTGACCCTGTGAATGTCACAACACAGAACAAAACAAAACAAAACCAAACAGAACTTTGCTCAAGCCAGGGTATTGCTGCCACTTCCCCATCCCAAACCATGCCAGCCTGGAAAGTGGCAACACCTCAGCCCTTAAAGAGTTAACGCTGCTGCTCGCACCCATGGAGGAGGACAGCAGCTGTGTGAGCTGTCTCTGGGAGGATGAAGATGAATTGCTAATTACGTGGTTACCAACATTTTGGTCTCCCACAGCCCCGACACGCGAGGGCAGTGTTGGTGCACAGATGGTGCTCCCAGCAGAGCATCCCCTGGGCAGAGGCTGCTCCACGAACACCTTTTGTGCCAGAAAAACCACACTGGAGAAGGCAATGGGGAGGGGGCAGGAGGTGTTAAGGCAGGATATTTATATCCTGTCGGCTCCCACTGCAGAGGCAGTTTTTCTAAGGAGGTTTCCCTTGTATGTTAGAGGGTGAACAGTGAAACCCTGATCAAGCCCTTTACAGTCAAATAGTCACATAGGAATGAAACAAATTCAATTATTTAATAATTGCTCTATAAAATGTTACAGTAATTGAGGATGCAGAGGTTTTAAAGGAATCTCAACTTTGCTGCTGTAGGATCCGTTTACTTCTCTGATCAAATGTTCCAGACTCACAGATGATACTCTGGCAAGCATTTTAATACAGTTAATATAGTTTCTATAGTATAGAAACAGTGAATAATACAGCACAAACATCTCCTCAAGTGCAAGCAGACTCTCTATATGATATGTATGGTAAAACTGACACAAACCAAAAAAATACAAAGGGAGTGGGGTGTGCATATATGCATATATGTACTATATATACACACACATACACACATTTAAACCACACAAAATTAAATAAATCATCTTAAAAAAGCAGAAACACCTTATTTGAGCCTGAAACTGGGTATGTAATGCATTGTTCCACCACAAACCCAGGAGCTCACTCACACCCAGGCATGTTTGGTGGGCAAGGAATTCACCAGCCCTCATAAGCAGGATCACACCACGCCTGTGGGGAACCCCAGTGCACTGAGCAACAACAGCACAGGTTTTGATGCAAAATCTGCAAATATAAGTCAAATCCCACTACCTATGACCCCTTTGACAGGCTCCAGGACTGCTGTGCCTCATAGAATAAATGTCATTTTAAAAATGTGCCCTTGGGATGCCCCAAGAACAGTGCAAATTAATAGTGAACAGTCTCCATAAATGAACTGCAGTGTTAAATAGCAGGGATGTCATTTTATATTTAACTGCTAGGGTCAAATGTGTAAATAAAACTCACAGAAAGGAGCCAAATGAATTTGTCCTCATTCTCTTACTTCGGTGTTTATCAGCCCACACACAGATGCTGTGGGTATGATCCAGTCCTGTGAGTCCAAGACTTTGCAGGAAATATTGCCAGCAGTACTTATCAATAAATCACCTGCTGAATGGCCAAACTAGTTAATGATTTTCCTTATTTTCCTTGCTATTGTCCTTATTATTGTTTTCCAGCCTTTTTTTCCCCCCTCATCAAAATGTAACCAAAGAGTTTTATCGTGTAATCCATTTGCAGATTCTGACCCCTGGCTGCAGTTTTTGTGGTTTGGTCCTTCCTTGCTAAACAGCTAAAATGACCCAGCTGTTAGTCTCAACCCCAGGAACTGGTAGCCTGGGGGCAGCCAGGAACATGTGCCAGCCATTCAGAGGAGAATTTAATTCTCCCTGTGTGGATTTCAATGTCTCTGCCTCCTTATCAACCCGGATAGATAGTTCCATTGGTCACAGCTGATACAAGCTGGTGACCATAAATGTGAGCTATGGCCTGCTTGGTCATCACATACAGCCAGGAATTTACTGGTGGACCTGAAAAGACCAGAAAGGAGGATTTGCAAGTCCAAAACCTCAGCTACAGAGTGGCCTCGTGCCCACAGCTATGAGAATGCCAAGGACACATCAGGCATGGCAGTGATGATGGCACAGGGGTGGAGAGCACAGCCAGGAGATGCTATGGGACAGTCATGGCCCTTTCTGGAGAAGTTCCCAGTCTCTCTGCAGAGCCCTGGTATATTATTGTTCACCCAGGGCAAGGAAGGCTGGTCTCTACATGGATAAAACAAGTCCACCAGAGTCATTGCTTTGGGTGATTAGTGTTTTTCCCAAAAGGCATCAAACTGTGTTCCAGTAAAGCCATGCTCCATTTCTTACTCTATATTCTTCTTTTCATAGGCTAAGGATATGTGTGTGGAGAAGAGAAAACTTCAGCAAGAGCAAAAAAAAACCACCCCCCTACCCATCCTGCCATCACTTATAATTCAAAGAGCTTCAGTAAGAAAACAACAAAAAGAAAAGCCTGATTGTAGTGTGAAAAACTGGTGGAGCATGGAAAGAATCAAAACCTTTAAGCCACTCAGAAATTCAAATGTGAGTTGCATGTACAAATCCTAGAAAAGGGAGAGTGCAGCAGTTCATGCAGCTACAAATTATTGCTACCTTCTAATGAAAATCATTACTATGAAAATAAAATCATTATTTTTAATAATGATAGTCAGTGGGTCATTCAGAGCAATTTTGGTCAGAGCTGTGAAGCCTGTGAGGGCTGCACTGTTCCTGGTGGCATACAGCTAATTTTCTGTCAGGCATTGTACAGAATTACAAAACTGGTTACTACTCCTGACTTTACTGTGTTTTTTTCCTTGTATACAGATACTGCAAGGGTGCAAGGGGTAATGGTTTTAAACTGAAGGAGGGTCAATTTGGATTAGACATAAGGAAGATTTTTGGAAGGGTGGCTGAGCACTGGCACTGGTTGCCCAGAAAGGTGGTGGGTGCTCCATCCCTGCAAACACTGATGGTCAGGTTGGAGGGCTCTGAGCAGCCTGGCTGAGCTGAAGATGCCCCTGCTCATTGCAGCAGGGCTGGACAGTTTGAACCTTAAAAATCCTGTGCAACCCAAACCATTCTATAATTCTATGACTACACATGATATTCACATATTTCTGAATCTAATGTAAATACTAACTGAGACAAGCCACACAGTTGCATGTTAGAGATGTAATAATAAAACAAATCAATCATATCTACTTCCAAGCCTTTCCCTGGAGATTATTTCAATGTGTTTGGAAGGGAAAGGGCAAGTTTACTTTGAGATGAGTAGGAGTTTGTTTCATGCTGGACCAAGAGATCTTGCTGCACCTTCCCATCACCAAGCATGACATATTTTTTCCAAGGAAATCCTGTGAATTTGCAATGCAAGCTCATAGGATAAAGTCCTTTTGCAGTACTGGAATTGCTCTGTGACAGCAAAGGTTTAACTGTGCAGGTGTCCAGCAGCATCAGGGTCCAGGTGACTCATAACCCTCCATCCATGGATGACCCCACAATTATTTCTGCAAATCCCTCTCAGGTTTCCTTTTGGGCTCATTGCTCACCATCCTGGATTTCATGAAACTTGGCCTTCCAACTTGCTCATCTCTCATTTGCTTTATAGGTTAAGTGGAATGACAGACCCAGACTAATAAAACAGAAGAACAACGTGGGAGCTATTGAGAAAGAGAAGAGGAACTGAGATGACCACAGAGTCCTGGAATGCATTACCAACCCAAGTATTAGAAATTCATTATTTGAGCTGTGCCACAAAGTTCAGCTTAAGTGCTATCTTCTTCCACAGCTATTTCAGCCTAAAGGCTCTCCTCTCCTTCCCCAACTACAAGAACATTTGCTTGTGGGACAGAGTCAGTGCCTGGTACCCACAGAGGTAAAAATGCCTTTTTCCCTTTTGCTTTCCCACACCTTGCCCAGATGCAAGATTACAAAGCCCAGCAACAGTCAATGAGAAAATACAAGGGATTAAAAGGACTCCAGAAGCTTCACTCAGGATGCCAGAACACACATAACATTTCAGTATGGATGCAAATAAAGAACAGAGCACCAGCAGAGGTACATCCCAAAGCTGGGAGACCACCAGGCTGTAGAAGAACCCATGACCCTCACCCATAGCTAGGAAACTCAGAGCAGCACTGGAGAATGCCTGCACAGAGCTCCTAAAGCAGCAGTCAGAGTCCCTTGACCCCGCAACACATCTGTAAAAATCACATCTGTAAAAATCACATCTGTGATCTCCTGCAGCAATGGGGAGCAGAAGAGAACTCACCTCAGGGTGCAGCAAACCTGGGTAGCACAACACATGAAGAGGGAATGGTGGGGAAATGGGGTGCTGAAAGTCCAGTCCAACTTGGTGGACATCAGAACACAGAAAGGAAACAAATGGGTAACATTTCTTTGGGCCTATCAACTACTCAACAGAAAGGGAAAATTGTGCTTTTCTATGTCAATGTTTCTACTCAACAGAAAGGGAAAATTGTGCTTTTAAGATAAGGGCCATAAGAATGAGGATGCTTGATCTATATCATATGAAAGAAAAGGGGGAAGCAGGAGGAATAAATTAATCCAGGATATCTACCCAAACCTCCTACTGACAAATCTGAAAGACTGAGTAAAATCTCACCCTGCTTTCTGGCCCACACCGTGAGACACTGTCAGGTTCAATATCCAAATGCATCTTCAGCTGAAGCTGTGGGTGTCCAGTTTTGCCAGGCCACAGCTGCCAACGTTCATATACATTTCTTGGGTTTACAATCAGCTTCAATTCCACTCATGCATGAGAGCCAGGGCTGTCCAGACAGGAATGCTCAAGACCCCTCTGGGACACAGAGACATCCAAAAGGAGCAGTTCCCAGCAAGCTGAGCCCTGGCAAAATGTTAGAGCAACTCTTAATATGCTCACATGGGAGCCCAGATCTTCTGAAGAACAAATGTCCCATATGGGTATTGAGGACTTCTGAAATTTTTGACCATAGCACCTGAGGAAGGCAGGAGAAACTAAACATGCATGAGTCCTTGAAAGGACAGACACACAGAATCATCAAATAAATCTCACACTTTTGCTAAAATCCACAGCTATTACTTTTAACTTATGCCTTCTCCTGGAGAAGCTTCCCCTGAGGGCAGGACTGCTGCAGTGTGGAATGGGGACAGGACCTGTCCCAGGGGACATAAACAGGCACAGCTGTGAGGAGGATGAGGAAACCAATCCCTGTCCACAGCTCTGTTGTGGTTGATG
Organism: Loriotus luctuosus; assembly: GCA_035582745.1. Lineage (NCBI taxonomy): Eukaryota > Metazoa > Chordata > Aves > Passeriformes > Thraupidae > Loriotus > Loriotus luctuosus. The sequence goes on along the minus strand of JAWWEY010000115.1, from coordinate 144,616,334 downwards.
CTGGAAAAGATATTGTTTCACACTGCCAAAGAAAATTCAGACACTGACAGGAGAAATGATGAAAGAAAATGCATCAGGTCCTGCTTCTCTCAGCAGAAACTCTGTGTGTGTGTGTGTGTGTGTTCTGTGTGTTCTGTGTGTTCTGTGTGTTCTTAGGAAGCACCTTCATCAGAAACAGACTTGGGTGGGGGCCTCTGATCCATGTGAAGAACATTCAGCGCTACCTTCAGGATGTTGCCTTAGCAATGATTTCACTCTGCAAGGGGATGTGTGAGGGGGGTCTGCCAAATGAAAGATCAGCTTTGGGAAGGCCCTGTGCACAATGCAGCCATGCCCACGGGAGCTGTGCCTGCCAGCTCCAAGCCTCAAGATGTTAAATTTCCAGAGCTGAATCTTCAGCTGCTATAACCAGAGCCATTTAATTGCTGACTACAATTTATGGAAGTGTAGGATAAGAGCCCTTCAGAGAAGTGTATCCAGTTTACCTCTGGTAACCAGATGTTGTCAAACAAGAGGGAATAGTGGGAAGCTTAGAAGGACAAGGCACAGCAATGTTGAACCTGTGCTGCCTGAGATTATCTGTGCATCATTAGCCACAGTGAAAACCAGGAGCATTCTGTCAAGAAGCACTTAACAGGTAAAGCTCAGCTCACCTTCCCTGGACAGCCATGGGATTTTTGCAGGGAAGAATAAAGGTGTCACTTTTTCCTTTCTTTGTGTTTTGGCTTTGCTTTGGTTTGGTTTTTTGTTTATGTTTGATGAAAATATGTTTTTTCCTGGAAGAGCCCAAAGAAATTTTAAAATTTTTCCTGCTACCAAATCCAAATGTTTTAAAGATTAAATTCTTGGTTTTATATCTGTAAGATAAATCTCATAAAAGAAGGAAAAATAACACATTGTGGTTCTTAACACACAGCCTGAGACAGCCCTGGGCCTGGGTCATTATCAGTTACTATGTAGTGAAATATGTGTCCACAAATGAGATGGTGACAAATAAAACCATTTTTGAGCATCTGTCTCCTCCTTCCCACCCATCAAAGCCAAAACTTTGTGTTTGTGGACCATGACTGCCAACACATCAGATAAATCAATACCTGCCTACGAGCAGATGTGATGAAGAACAACTTCTTTGCTTTCTTTCTCTGTTTGAGAAGTCTGAAGGTTTGCATTCACTCTATTATTTTTTATTTTAGATTGTCAGGTTCACATATCACCCATTCTTCCACTTTAAATGTTTTAGAAACTTCTAATGCTGTTCTTCCTACCTAAGCTCCTTTATTAATTTTCTACAAAGTGCAGAATAGTTTCTCTAATCACCACCCTGGTTTAGGACATCTTGTCCTTTCTGAATAAGTGGTCTCACACTTCTGAGTCATCAGGACTGGAGACTGAAGATGCTGGCTCTGACTCCTCAACGTGCAACACTGAAAGGAGCCAACACATCCAGTCTTAAAGTCCTTGCTGCAAAAATGACTCAGGCACTGAGGAATCTCAGCCTGGTTGAAGGGACTTAGGCTCCCATGGTCTCTGTCCTTATATCTCTATATATAGTTTTAAAAAAAGCCAACAAAGTATTTCAAGAAATTTTTCAAAACTTATGACTAAATTTCCAAATATGTTCAGTAATTTTTTTCTTCACAAGCCCATCATCTGTGCAGTTTTGCCCTAATAAAAACCCCTGCTGATAAAATTCCTTAAGAGCTGAATAACTGCTGTAGTTTCAAACAGTACCAGGAAATGCAGAACCTGAGAGCTGCCTGACCTTCCTATATTACTTCCTCTGCCTTTCTCCCTGGAGCAATATTATATCTAACCCAGAGGGTCAATCCTCTTCTTTCCCAGTGGAACATCTTTTTCTGTCCATAGTTCTTTCTATATGTGAAGGGTGACAAGGCTCCAGGGAGACCACAGGGCTTTGCAAAATGTGCACAGTGACCTGCCTGGTGCTACCACTCCATGGATGTTTCTGCAGAGTTAGAAAGATCTTTATTACTGTTGTGATGATGCCAGCAAAGACAAAAAAGCTATGGATGATGAGTTGGGACAGTGTTGGAGCTTTACCAGGACTCATCTGTTATGACTCTCATGATTTATCTAAAATATCTCATGAGTAGGGTGGCCATGCTAATATTCACAATATCTCAAAATAATTGCAATATTCCTCGTTTCTTCATACAGCATCCTTAAGAATTCTCTGCTCCCAAAAGTCCTTTCAATACTCCATAGGCTAATACTCCCTCCCAGATGCTCTGCCCACCCTCTCACTGATCCATGCTGTACACTTTTTCATCCCTGTTTCCCCACTCCTTTGCATATGACAAACAGAAACCTGCTTTCCTCAGCCTACCAACCCCCCCATCACATCCCAGCTCAGGCATGGAGAGGGTCCAGAGAAAGCCAGTTCATTACTGGGGAAAAATTATCCCCACTCAGTGGTTTCCAAGCACAACTTTCCAAGTTCCAAGCCCAAGGGTGTGTTCAGGAGGTGGCAGTGTCCCCGAATGCCCCAAGGAGCAGCTTCACCTGCTCTGGTCAATGGAGAGCCTGACCTAGAACTGTTGAGACCCAGGAGACTTTTTAGGCTATTTTTAAAACTGTTTTGAACTCTTTTTAGATACTCTTTAGACCAAACATGCTGCTAGAACTATCTGGATTGCATTCACTTGCCTACCCCCTCAGCAAGAGCATGTGCCTGCATGTATTGACACATTCACAGAGATTTTCATGCCACAGTAGGTTTTTTACAACAATCTTTGATACCAAAAGAACCCAGGACAACCACTGCACAATTTTCAAGGCTTGCACAGATCTCTTCTAGTGACGGGGTTTGGGGGGCAGGGGACACCTCCCTCCTTTGATTTTTTCCCCGCTGAACAAAAATCAGCTGCGGTAAGAACCAACATCCCGCAGGAGCACAAGAGGTGCCGTTTGTCTGCCGTCGGTTTTGCGGTGTGTTTTATTTTACAGAAGCCGCCCTGTTATCAGCATCCACGCAGGACTTATCTGTGTGCCATCTGCCGTCACCCAGGTGTGCTGCTCGCCTGGTTTAGAGTCTCACCAAACACGAGCCAGCCCCTGACGCACAGGGGATGCAAAATCCCCTGCGCAGAGCAGAGCAGGCGGTGTCACCCCGCTCCGGGCACAGGGATGCTCAGGCACCGCTGACACGCGTCTGGCTTCGGGAACACCCCACCACGAGCTGGGGAGCCCCCACGGGTCTCTGACATCCCGGGGATGGGATCATAGAGCGGAACTCATTCCCGGGGTCCCCGAGGCTCCCTGAGCCCCGAGTGCAGCGCTGGGTCGGGGATGGGGACAGCGATCGCTCGCAGGCGCCGCTCCTCCCGCCGGACCCTCGGCTGCCCACGGCGGCTCCCAGCCCTGGCTCCCGCCCGGGAATTCCACCCGAGAAAGGCAAAGCAAAACTCGGGCACCTTTGGGAAACGAGCGGCTTCCCCGGACCGGCTTTTCCAAAGAGGAGCGGGAGGGAAGAGGCTCCAAGAGATCGGGAGGGGATCAAACCCCGCTCCCGAGGCAGCGGCGGGAGCGGCTCCACCTGCGGGAGCGGCCGCGGCACCTCCGGGACCCGATCCCGATCCCCGATCCCGGTCCCGGTTCCGTCACGGCTTCGCCCCGCCCCGGTACCGGCACCGGGGCTGCCTCGGTCCCGGCACTCCGGGCACCCGCCGGGAACCTGCCCTGTCCCCTCCACACCGGTCCCTGACAGCCTCAGCCGCGCTGCTGAGGGGAATCTCCTCATCCTTCTTCTGCTCCGTGGCACAAATTGTAACGATACAAAGAAAAAAACACCCTACAGTTTTCTGTGCTGATCCACCTGGATGCCGAGAAGAGCTCAACTCTGAGACACTTCTCCATCCTTTCCTTGCCTTGCCTTTCCTTTCCCCTTTCCTTTCCCCTCAGCTCACCTTTCCCTCCCTGCTCTCACACCTCCCCAGATCTCTCCAGTTCCCTCCTTCCCGCACCCTCGGCTCTCCCAGCCCACCCTGCATCAAACCCCGGTGTGTTTGCAGACAGCTCTCCCCGGCAGTTTCCAAACTCACCTGCAAAATGCTGCTTGCTGCTAGAATCCAGGGCAAAAGCCACCTCATCCCTGGAAGCCAGGATTAAATACATTTGATTGAACCCAGATTTAGAGCCGTTTTGAACAAAAACACCACTTTGGGGAATGCAGAGCAATCCTGAACTGGCAACCCAGCCTAGGCACTCTGCCTTTTTCTCTTGGCTCTTTGGGGATTTTATTAAAGACAGACCTGACGTCACGGTGAAGGACAAGCCCTGCATTTTTCCTCTGGAGAAACTTTTCCTGCCTTCACTTCTTCATTTTTGTGCGCGGTGCTGTCCCACCTCCTGCATTTCAGTGCACCGCCGTGAGCCAAAGGGCTCTTAAAGGGGAAGCGGCAGCGCCGGGGTCCAGCACGCTGCGATTTTAGCTCAGCTCCGAAAGGCTCAGAGCTCATCCCTCATCTTGCTGAAGGCGTTCAGACCCTGGCAGTGTGGCTGGTACAGCAAGAAACCTTTGATCTGGCTTTACTGGTTACAATCAATTACATGACACGTATACAATTATTCACAGATGTTTGATGTATTTGATTTTTTAAAACAGTGACTTCATTTGAAGAGCAAAAGGACATTTGTCCTGCACACCCTGTGGAGAACAGTCTGACAACTCCTTTGGGGCTCCTCTCTTTACAGAGCAACCCCAGATCACACGATCCCCTGCCATACCCCACATTCCTTCCATTATTTCAGTGTTTAGGAAGGTGCATCAGCCCTATTACACTTCTATCCTGTGCCAGCAGTGGACATGACAAATATTGTCCAGGTATGAGAGTGCCAACCCCACCCTGAACTCAAACCTGCCCCCAGACTCTCTGATGACCTGTATCCCTGCTAATGTATGCCCTGACTTTAGCTGAGGAATGTCTGATGTATTTTTCTCCTTTTACTTAGGCACAGGTATGGGCTTTCCCCCAACCATTCTAAATCTGAATTTGAAAGAATTTGAAATCTCTTTTATCCTTAAACTAAAATAGAATATTATAAGGAAAATGAGTGCTAGCAAAGGGAAGGAAAACCTTGTTAAACAGCTTCACATGTCTTAAATGCAAGAATTTATTCATGGCCTAAAATAAGTGTCAAGGTAAATTTAAAAGTAGGCAAACCTTTCTTCTTTATGTGACAGGCTGGGCAGTGATGGGTGGGTGAATCACTCTGATGGCCAAACTAGAACTGAGATGTTTCCTTAACTTCTGCTCTGCTCTGGTTACCACCTGGAACTCAGGTGTGTCAGGTTGGGTTGGGATGAGCCACTCCCAGCCCCTCACCCTAAGCAGCCATCCAACATAAGAGGGACGTGGAGCTGTTGGAGTGAGTCCAGAGGAGGCCACTAAGATGTTCAGAGGGATGGGATACCTCTCTTGTGAGGAAGGGCTGAGAGAGTTGGAGTTGTTCAACCTGGAGAAGACACCAAGAAGACCTTACAGCACCTTCCAGTACATAAGTGGACTCCAAGAGAGCAAGGGAGGGTCCTTTGGCCTTCATGTAGTGAGTGGACAAGGAAAAATATCTTTATGCTGAAAGAGGCTAGATTTAGATTAGATTTTAAGAAGAAATCCTTCCCTGTGAGAATCATGAGAGACTGGAACAAGTTATTCTCAGGAACTGTGAATTCCTCATCCCTGGAATTGTTCAAGACCAGGGGCTCTGGTCTTGGATGGGGCTCTGAGCAATCTGGTCTGTTGGAAGATGTCCCTGCCTGCAGAAAGGGGGTTGGAATTTGCTGATCTTTCAATTCCCTCCCTACCCAAACTGTTCTGTGGTTCTCTCCCAGCCCTGCTGGGTGTCTGGTGCTGTGTGGGGTTTGCTCTGCAGATTTGGCTGAATGCTCAAGGCTGGGGCTGACAGTGAGTGGGGTGGGGAGGGTGAGAAATCTGCTCCAGTGACTTCTGGTCACTCAGCAGCTTCTACCCCTCCATGCTGTGTGATGTGGCATGGGCAGAGTAATGGTTTCACACCAGCTGGGCTGGGGAGCTCTAAAAGATCAGTTTGTTTGTCTGGACAGACATCTGCTCTGGGAGATGATTCAAACAGAATTAAATCAAACTGAAGGAAGTTCCATGAGCTGTCTTCCTCCTCCAGCACCTTCACCCCTGCCACAGCCCCTTCCCAGGACTCAGAACCCTGAAGAGCAGGCTCAGGATTATGTTTTCTGTCAGGTTCCTTCATAACTATGTCTATTCTCCCTCCTCTATATCCTCCCCATTTTTCCTCACTTCATTCTCTGTTTGTTTATTCCAGCTTTTTCTATGTCAATATTTCTCTCACCCTGCTGTCACCAGCACATCCTTCCTTGATATCCTGCAGGGAAACGTAGCACAAGCCCTGCAATCTTGGTGTCACCCAGGTGGTGTTCACTGCATGTGGACACTACTGAGTGCCAGACTTTGGGGTCCAAATCTCTAGTACTTTGTTAAGTGAAAGTAGCATTTTGAGAGTTGAATTCCTCTGACCTAGGTGAAAAGGTCTCTTAAAAAAAAAAAAAGTGAAATTACTTGGGTTAGCCTAGGGTAAAAGGCTCAGATGTAAATCTGATAGCTAATATTTCATACAGATTGTGATTGCTGGCTTGGAGATAAAGGAGCCACGATAGCAAGTCTAGCAAAAATAACTTTCCAAATGAAGGAGGAACAAAAGTTCAAAGCTCATGTGGTATCAGACTACAACATCAAGGGAAAGAGCACTTTAGAAATGACATAAATATGGCATTGTGTTGGTTTGGGTTTTTTCCCAAAAAACATTTGGTTATCTCCCACTCTTTGACTATTTCCCCAGCGTATTTCATTGCCTCAGTGAATTCCTTAGCAAAAACTGTGGTCGAGTGTGTCAGCAAGGATGAAGTCACTGAGATGTGGACATCTGGCTGTTTGAAGCTCCACAGCCCACCTCAGCTGGCTCATGAGAGTTCGTCATGTGATGATAAAGCAGACACTCTGGCTTGGCTTGGATGAGACAGGGCTCAAGGGTTAGCTCTGCAGCCCCAGGGACACCCAGGGACCTGAGCAGCCCTCTGATGGTGATTCCTGCGTGGGTATGGCACACTGGGGCACTTCCAGGTGTGCCTGGGTGGAATGTAATTTCATTAAATCCCAAATGACAGGGACATTTTGGCTCTTGTTTGGCTCTTTGACAGCAGCAGCCCAAACCTGGGCTTCTATGAGCTCTCAGGTCCCTCAAAAGATAAAAGTGCTAAAAGAGATCACTGCAGTCCTGTGTCACCCTAACTTGATCCTAGGGAGTCTTGTGCTGACCCCAGTAAACGAAGCCTCTAAAGACACTTCTCTGTCTAATTCAAAGACTTCAATTTTAGAGCTTCAAATTATGGAAAATCCACTTCATGTTTTGATGAGTTGAGTTACATTCACTATTAAACATTTGTGCCATATTTCAGTCTGAGTTTGCTGGTTTCATCTTTCTGCCAATGTCTGCTTGGCTGATGAGAATTCAGCACTTTCTTCCAGCATATAAATATGCAAAGGTTCCATAAATCACTGCTGACTCTTCTCTTTAATAAAACAAGGAAGCCACATTGCTTTTAATTCCCAGTGTCAAATTGGTTTTGGGAACTTGAATGTAACAGTTTTATAACTTTTACCTCTTTACCTTTCCATAGACATTATATATGCACATGGCACTATCCATCACTCCACAACCATCCACAGTGAGCAGGAAACAGGCAGCATGTCCCAGTTCAAGCTAGCTCTGATTCTCTCAGGCTGATGCTTTAATATCACTTCTTCCTCAATACATCCCTTATGCCTCTCAGCCACATAAGCAGGTTTCTCAACTTGACTTCATTTTACAGTCTTAGAACAAGTAAACTGAGAAATTGATTGATTTATTTTATGTTGTTTGATTTGTCTGATACTTTTACTGAAGGCTGTAGCCAGCCAAAGAATACAGGGACTACTAAGAACAGAAAGAGAGCTCAGGGAGGATGGTGCTGTTTCCTCTTGCAAATGCATGACAGGAATAACTCCCTGTCTGTAGCTGATTTCCTTTGTAAATAGGTGAGATCAGAGTCTACCTACAAGTCCAAGGGGAAAAAAAACACCTTGGACTTTCCTGACTCATTAAAGGTACAGGCTGAGTCATGAATCTGACTTTAAATGCTCCAAACCACTAACTGTGTTAGTTTCCTACAGGGTGCTTTTTCTTCTGCTTTTCTCTGTGATGAAGGTGACATCCCTTTCAATCAGCAGAAAGGCTGGGATTTGGGAAGCACATACTGGAATGGAAAGGGAGGTGGAGAAATCAAACTGTACCATCAAGAAAGTCTGGGATTTGGGAAGCGCATACTGGAATGGAAAGGGAGGTGGAGAAATCAAACTGTACCATCAATTATTGTTGTTGTTTTTGACACTACTTAGGCAGTAGGAAGGAGAGTTACATCAGCCTGGCCCTTTGAAATATGAAAGAAGCTTTACAAACCAGAGCATGTAAACATCTGTTTTAGCTGACTCTTGATAACATCAAACACCTGAACACTCAGCCAGACCCACTTCAGCACAGGTGAATATCTCATTTTCAGAGGTGCTGGCCTTTGCAGATGAGACCTGGCACCCGAGTGAAGAAGCTGCAATACTGCAGACTCACTCTTTTGCTGTCTTAAGAGCCTTTCCAAAGAAGGAGATGGACAGGAATCACACTGGATACAGAGCCAAGAGCTCCTTTTCTGCTGTTCAGCCTTGTGTCCCCCAGATACAATGATGCAGAAGGTACCAGAGCTAAAGGGGTAAATCCAGCACTGAATTCCCTCATTCCTCTAGAAGATGCCAGATGAAGGGATTTACCTTGGAATGTTACTCATCCCAGGTTTCCATTACTGAGTATGCATGCACCATGCTGTGTGGCTTGAGCTCCTTGTGCCAGAATATTTTTGAGGCTGATCACACACCCAGCTGCTAAACAGAAAATCAGCTGGTCCAGGTAAACCAGCCTGACTGTCAGCACTCCAGGACCAGCTGGTCATTTCTCCAAAGAGCTGGTGTAAATCAGCTCCACTGAGTTAGGTGAGGCAGCAGCCAAGTCTGAAAAATGGAACATTCAATATTTAATTCATTCATCCAGCCAAAATAATTTATTCCCACCATTTAAGCAGAACTACTGCCTTTGAGGAGACATGACTGTGGTTTCATTCCCCATAAATAAAGTCAGATTTATTAGCACAGGTCTTCAGCTGGTGTCAATCTGTGTGACTCCTTTGATTTCAGCAGTACTAATCTGGCTGACAGCATCTGAGCTGTGCAAAAATGAACAGGCACCAATGACAGTAGCTAAGAAACAAGTCATTAAAATACTGTAGTTTCCCATATAAAAGATGATAGAACTTTATATCAATTTTCAAATCTGTGCTATATTAGATTTTCAGTTACTGATGACAGCAACATTGTATTTCCTTCATTGCCCTCAATAGCCTCACTACTGTGTTCATCCATTCATAAATTCTCATAATTTCATGGTGGACATTTATGTGGGCAAAACACACACTCTGATGGTTTTGAACCACCACCAGGCATTTGTAACAACAACAACAGTACCCTAGGGTATCCAGTGTTTTTCCTGAGTAATTGTCTGTCTTAATATCTGCACTCAAATCCCCACCAATTACTTAATTAAAGCTTTCAAATGGAACTTTGAATAAAAATTAATAACAATAATTTTTAAAAAATCAAGCACAAAACCATCACACAAGTAAAATACCAAGCTCTACAAATAATTAATGACCAAAATGAGGAAACGGCCAGAAACACAAACTCCTAATAATTTCTTGCTGTAGAAAAGTAGTCTTCTGGAAAGAAATATTTACATAATGATTACTAACCATTAAAAGAAGCTGGCTTAATAATACATATTGAGTCTGAGCCTCAGCTGGTAGAGTATGAAGTACTTGGAGTTGCATTGTTTTGTGGAATTCATGGGTGCAATGCATTATTCATAAATATTAGTTCAACTATTTGAACAAATGCAGGAGGTGCAGGGGAGGAATTAATCTTTGGTCTTGCCTCCTGCAGATGCTTTTCTTGATGCCCATTAAAAGAGAGGAAAATATATAGGCTAAAAAGCTATGAAAGCATGAAGAGCCCTAACAAATATTTTTGTTAGGACACACATTCCTGGAATTCAGGAATATTGTGCCATTCCTGAAATGGCACAGCTTGCTCTCTTTGTAGGTTTGTCAGCTTCATTATCATGGTCTCCTGGACAAGCAATTTTGTTATATGCTCCAAAAAATGATGTCACCCACTTCAGATAATGTCCACATGCTGACAATTCTATTCTCTAGATCAGTGACCACAGAACTGCAAAATTGTACATTAATCTGGCCCTTTTTTATTTCTACTACTGCTGCAATATTCTGTAGTCTCTGGGGTTGGCTACATGAGGAGGGAAATCTCCTCTGTTCTCCTGGAAACTCTATTCTAGGGAAGAATAGATTATGAACTTTTCAGTCACACACTGAGGCTTCCCAGCACTGTAGATATGTCTGTGAATTTCCAAGATTGGGTTAGATTACACATATATTTGGTTGGGAAAAAACACAACCAAACAAGCCCATGAAATTGCCTTAAATGTACAAGAAGTAAATGAAATCTATAAAACAGAACTATCTCCTGTCTGACATTGCCTTGTTTTTTTCTTGGAAACCAGGTCTGCTCTTCCAGCCAAGTGTTGTTTTTAAAATATATTTTTCATAAATGCAGACAAATCATACTGTTTTCTTATTAAAGGAAATAAAAATGAAACCTTGTGAGATGTTTAGAAAAGTTATGAATAAATTCCCAAAAGATCAAACCTCAAAATATTTGAGAACCAAATATTTTCCCTCCATAGCCCAAGTATCCAAATTCTGCATTCTAACCCTGGTAACATTTTATTCAAAGTTTCCTGTGGTGTTTGGTTAGTAAACGTTTTCCTTTCAACAGAGCTGCTTTCAGTCTGTTTCCTGGGGAAATGGAGCTTATGCAATCACTTTGTGCTTGTTCATGTCTGTCTGTCTGTCTGTGTGCCTTTGCAGTCATTTTTGAGCCTTTTGGGCAAAACCAAGCCAAATTATGTCAGAAAGATGGGTATCTCACTGATGATGGCATCTCTGCACTTTGTGAGAGGAGGCACAGAGGGAGATAAGAGAGGCCACTGGAGTGTCACACTTTTGGGAAAAGTGAGCTGTTTATTCACACACTATTAGAGCCAGAGAAACCACACAGCTGAGACCTGTCAGTCTGCAGGAAAACACCTTCAGCTGGAGTTTGCAGCCAGCCACCAGACACAAATCTGTGGGGAAAGTGGCTTTTATTGATGCAATTCTTACAAAAATACTGCTACTTTAGGCACACATGGCCCATGTGCTCTCAAGTTCTCATATTTTTATTTTTTATTTCTTGCAAGCAGAACTCTACACTTCCTCTTCTCCTACCTCATGCCAATATTTGCTCTTAATTTGATCTTGGTTATAAAAGCAAAAGAGTTGAAAACAAAGGTATCCATTTTCACACTACTACCTTAGGAAGTAAAATATTAAGTGCATTCCAAATACCTGCCTGGATGCTTTCAAAGTGCAAAGATAACAGTCACTTTCTAATAGATAGAGTGGTTCTGTCTCAAGAAGATGAATAAATTGAGGTTCTGATGATGTGAGCTCTTTTAGATCTCTTCTCAGCAGAAGGAGGTCTAAAAGGAGAGCATTCAGAATATTCACATTTTTATTACCATTCATAATTGTATTTGAAGCATTTAAAAATATGACAATGAAGATAATAAACTACTTTTCCATGTCCTGGGATATTGTGTTAATCACAATATCAGCTAGCATCCAATGTCAGTTTTACAAAATTGGGAGCGTTATGACTTTGTTTCCTCATTTCATTTGGACACTTGTTGCCAACACAACAAACCCAATGCAAAGAAAGGAACCAGGGCACAGGAGGTGATGTGTCACACCTGGGGTGCCAGAGCAGAATCACTGCCCTGAGATCCGATCTTTGTGATCAGTTCTACTTCTTTCCATCCCTGCCTAGGGATAAAACTTTCCACCTTCTCCTGCTCTGAGGGCACCACACACAGGGATCACTGTTTCACTCTGGACTTATTTTTCCTTCCTCTTCTCCTGTCACCCTTTTGGAGCAGACAACTTTATATAGACTTGTATTCAACCTGAAGGGAGGGAGAAAGGAGGAGGAGGAGGAGAAGGAGAAGGAGAAGGAGGAGGAGGAGAAGAAGGAGGAGGAGAAGGAGAAGGAGAAGGAGGAGGAGGAGAAGGAGGAGGAGAAGGAGAAGAAGGAGAAGGAGGAGGAGGAGGAGGAGAAGGAGGAGGAGGAGGAGGAGAAGAAGGAGAAGAAGGAGGAGAAGAAGGAGAAGAAGAAGGAGAAGGAGAAGAAGAAGGAGAAGAAGAAGGAGAAGAAGAAGGAGAAGAAGGAGAAGAAGGAGGAGAAGAAGGAGAAGAAGGAGAAGAAGGAGAAGAAGGAGAAGAAGGAGAAGGAGAAGGAGAAGGAGAAGGAGAAGGAGAAGGAGAAGGAGAAGATCAGGCTGCATCAAAGCACTGACCCCACATGCTCAGGGAAAAGGTTGGTGCAGTTATGTCTGCCTTGATCCAGCAAATGTTTTTCTTCTTCATAAAGTGAAAGAAGGATCTCCTGGGTTCTGGCAGTACTTCTTTCCCTTTAATATGACTTTGGTCCATCTCCCTTTAATCTTACCTGAAGTTGCTGAGTCCCTGAGGAGCAGCTGGGCTGCAAATATTCAGCCAGGACAGGCTTCCAAAAAGAAATTTGGACAAGGAAGATGTATTTTGGGGCACTATGTGAGACCTCATAGGGGATCCACAATACTGTGTTTCTTAGGGCACACTAGTTATCCCTGGGTTTAAGCACCAGAAAAATATCCAGAGGTAAAAGCCTGTAGTTCTCATATTGAGCAAAAATTGTGGCCAGAATGGTGTCTGGTGTTTTTTTGCTTGTTTGTTTGTTTTCCCCAGGAAAACCACCCTTTTCTTTGCACAGTGGGGACTGTTGTCTTCATCTGTCATCTGCTAAAGGCAACTCAAGAAGAAAAATATCTGACCCATATGAGGCTTAAAGCAGTTGCTGAGATTACAAGTAAAGTGGCCAAGTTAGGAGAGTTTTCATGTGTTAAAAACCTCTTGGCATTATTTATTCACCATGTGCTGGGTCAGGGTTGTTGAAATGTGCCCAGGGAAAGGGTCCACATGGGTGATGGAGAGGCCTGGCTTCCATCAGGGTACCAGAGATGGAGCACAGCTCCTGGCAAGGGACCTCCTCAGGTGGGAGCCATCACAGCCTCTCTCCTGCCTCAGGACTGCAGATCTTCTGGAGCAGGGAAGGAAATGGGCTGAGAGCAGGGCCAAGGTCCTGAGCCTCGAGTGAGCTGACTCCAGAGATAAAGAGGAAAAATGGGAGGGAAGCAAGGGAACACATCTGAGTACACAGTCAGAGGCTGGAAGAGAGTAAAGGGTTCCTCTCATGTCTCCCCTGCCCCAAGGCACAGCCTGCATTAACTCAACTCTTACTGACAGATGCTTGTCTAACCTTGTCTGTGGGGAGCACAGCCCCTTCCCTCTAATTGCTCTGCTCAGAGAGTTAATCCCTATCTCTACCTGAAATCTCTCTTGCTGCAGTGTAGGTCCACTGCTTCTTGGGCACACTGTAAAAAAAATCTTTTCTTTGAAGTTCATTGCAGAATGAGTTTAAAGACAACATACATAAATTCACTGCAGCCTTCTGTATTTTCCTTTGAGGTGCCCCAAACAGGGGCACTGGGACTATATTTGTTTCTCAAGGTCAGGATTGAAGGCACTTGAGACAGTAGTCCATGTTCAGACTCAGGTGTTTATTATTTCTTATCAGTGAAACAGCCTCACAACCATGAGTTCTGCAGCTTTTCACTAGCAAGGCACAAAATGGCTAACTATCTCTTGTTACAAGGTCTTTTAAGACTAAACTATCCAATTAAGAAATGACATGTAGGTTAGTTTCCCTTTTAACCCAATAATTGATCCCTCGAAGCCCACAGTGCAGACTTTTCTGTCCAATTACAAAACACCACCCAGATCCATGAAGAAGAATATAAAGAAGGACAACCTGTCTCTGCCCTAAAACCTCTATCTTGCTTCGTATTTATTTCTATATTCTAAAACCCCAAACTCTAAGTTTTCTACCCTGTGTTATTACACACATCTAACCAACTACACACCCATAATCCCAGTGCTATCAATCAATTTTGGAAGCCTGCTCCACAGCCTCAGGGCAATTGCAGTGTTCTCTTGTGGGTTTGTGTCTTTAAGCACAAAAACTTTAAAATTCTCAGCATCCAGGGCTTCTGTAGGACTAGACAGAGAACCACTCTAATTTTCCTGGAGTTCACTTCCCACTTCCTTCTTCATGACCTAGACTATTTCTGCAGGAAAGCACCTATTCCCACTGTAGTGGTTCTCCCTCTGAGATCAATGATTACCAGGCCAAAACAGGCCCCACCTGTACAGCCACAACCCTGTTGTTCACATCTGGGTGAGCCAGTCTGGTCAGCACTGCAGTGGTGGAAGAGAGAGGAAGTCTGCAACATCACTTAAATTATATGGAAATTATAAGGAATTTGCTGGGATAAAATGGTTGACAAAGGCAACAAAATCTCAGCATCAGCAGCAATCCTCAGATATGCCCTAGCAGGACAAGTAACCTGCAGGGCTTTACTTTGCCCCATCTCTGCACTTCCCCTGTGCTAGATTTCATGTGATAAATATGAACCCTGTTAATGCACTCTTGGAGAAAATAACCACCATTGTCAGTGTGGTTCACACAGCTGAGGAGCCTGAGGCAGCTCCATGCCTGCTGTTGTCCTCAGTGCCTTTATGAAATAATTCCTTCATAGGATTTCCATGGGATCTTTTATTTTCAAATCTAGATTTGCATCATCAGCAGATGTAGTCCTTATGCGCTGCTGTTCAAGGCAGAAAGATTTTGAAAGACCCCAGCCTACATTCCAAAGCTCCCCTCCAGCTTTTCATCCAGGACAAGAGGGCAGCAGAGACAACCCCTGCTGAGGATAATCCTCCTACCAGATAGCCATGCACACTACAGGGTGGAATCTGGGTTAGATTCCCATTTCACTTGAGCAAATTTCATGTGGCAAAAGCCTTCCTGCAGTCAAGGTGAAATCACACCACAGCAACTTCATCTTCTTCTACAGTACATACCCTATCTCCCATACCTTCAAAATCTGTCAAGTTTGGTGTTCTCTTAATCATGATTTGATTTTAAGAGTGTTCCAAAATGGTCTGTTCCACTTGTTTCAACTTTTTTCTAGGTGTTGACAGTATGCAGATTGGTTGATAATTCCCTAATCTTCCCTTTCCTTCAGAACATCAGACCCAAATCTGCCCTTTTCTCTCCCTCCTAGGTCTCACAGATCCTTCAAGGGAGTGGCTGGCCAGTTTTGCAATTTGAACCAAAACAAAAAAAATCAGTGTTTTAATGAAATCCCTTAGCCTTCCTTCTGCCTGCTGGCCGCTGGATGTCTCCTCCCCTGTCACTGGCATTACCATGTCAGTTACAGCCTCACTGCAGCTTTAGTGAGGGCTGAAAGGTGAAAGGCACTAACCACTTCAGCCCTCCAGGCATATTCAGCTTTTCTTCCTCACTAAGCGAAGGACCAGCTTCTTCCTTCATCTTCCTCCTTCTGCTGAAATAGTAGTAGGAAGCTCTTTGCTATCTTTCACATCCCTTGCTAGTTGTGTTTAATTTTGTGCTTTGTCCTTTATGATTTTGTCCCTATATACCCCAGCAATTCTTTTATAGGTATCTTTATTAAACTGACCCAGCTTCCACTTCTTGCTCTATGTCCTCATGGAGCACTTGCCTGATGCCTGGAATTGCCAGTCCATACCAGTGCAGGCTGTGATTCATCTCCAAGCTGGAGACTGGGGGAAACCAGGATCCTCTACCAGATCATTTCCACCAGGATGAGGTTGCTAAGAAATATTCTAGGGTCATTTCTTCTGTGAGCAAAGAGAAACCTCAGTATTGCACTAAATTGAGAAGCAGGTGCCATCAAATGGCTGAAGGTGTCAACCCTCTGTAATCAATTATAGATGTTTCTTTTTTACACTCTCCTTGGAAACTGAGGCATGGGAATTTTGAAGAGAAATAGGATATTTAATTGTCTCAAACTCACATCCCTATGCATGAATCCTCTCCATGTTTTCTCAAAATTTTGCTCCTTTGCTCAGAATGGTGCCACATCCTCACTAACAAGCCCAAATCTGGCATTCCTTGTGTCCCCTCCCCTGGGAGATGCAAGTACTTGCTGAGGAATAGCTGTTTCCATGGTGTGTTCCTGTGGAGGACTGTGGTGAAGAAAGTGCTGGAGTAAATTATCTGCTGTTTGAATTATTGTCATGAATGCTAAAACAGATGTTTCTTATGCATGAACTTTTCATGATCTTGGGCTGCAGGCTGGCAGGATAATCAAATATTATTACAGCATGGAACAAGGGGTTGTAATGGGCATATAAATCCCAAATCTAGCTCCCAATGATACAGTTTTTTCCACAGCTTATCCCTTAAACCACACACGTGCTAGTTCTTGCACATCCAGCAGCGTTTTCTGTACCAGTTCTTAGCTGGAAGTGAGACTTTTGGCAAATTATTTGGAAAACTCCATAAAATGTATACTCCTGCTTCCTCAGCTAATGCTAAGCTCAGTGCCCTTCAGTGTGCTTGAGGTCTCTGGAAGGTTCTTGGCCATAATTGCTTCTGTTGCCTCATCCCAGGTGAGGATGTCTATTCCTACACCTACCATTAGCATGCCCTGGGCTTTGCAGGAGAAAATGCATCAAAGCCCTTTGCAGTGCCCCAGGGACACAAAGCAGCTGTAAAGCAAGCTAAAGCAGTTAATTGCTCTGCTTCCCCAAAGCAACACACAGGAGTTGGAGCTCCCTGGAGAATCCAGCATTTAGAGAGTAGTTTCTGTTGTATGAAAGGCACAACTCTTAAAATCACAGACATAATGCTCAAGGGGATTTTAGATCACACAGTCCAACTTTTCCCACTGGGGTGGGTTCAAGGTAAGAGGCAGGTTGCAGCTGATGGTGTTTGCTTGCTTACACCTTTTTATGAACTGGAGCTGTTCATACAATATGTGTCTGGAGGCAGCTTTGTGCCTGCCCATGCAGAGTGGCTGAGCTCTCAGAAGTTTGCACAGCAAATCCTCAGCCTGCTCTTTCTGTTTGCTGTGCAGTTTTCATACCTGCTGTGGAGCATCTGACAGGAACCAGCACTGGACACAGCAGCAGAACACTCTTCTTCCAGTAGCCCCTGGCACCAGAACCTGGATTCAGACTTGTCACCATGTAGGAGATTGTGACCCTGTGACCCTGAATTTGGGATCCAGGCCAAGCCTTCCTCCAGCTGCACTGCTGGCAGTGCTGCCCCATTGAGGGCTGCCTTTCCAGTGAGCCTGAGTACATGTAGCAGAGCTGAATATCCCTGACATTCTGCACATGTTGATCTCAGGTCAACTCTACATCATGTGACTGCCACATTCTTTTGTTGTAAACAAGAAAAAGAAAAAAAGTACATTTTGCATAAATTACTCCCATCCTTAGCAGTTCTTTGCAGTATTTCCTTGCACGCACCCTACTAATCATGAGGTTAAGGAAATACTGCTTGAGAGATGTGGTAATGACTTGAAACTCAGCACAAGCAGTAAAAAATTGCACTGCTTTAGGAAATATTATCATTATCTTATAAATACAGCATATCTGCATAGTCTCTGTCTTAGCACATATGGACCACGGAGAAGAAATTATATTACCTCATCACATTAGCATGTGCAGTTGGCCAGAATTTTGGGAGCTGTTCCTTAACTCCAATGTCAGATAAGAGCAAAAAGGGGAAAAAACAAGTGACAGGTAGAGCTGCATCAAAATAGAATGTTCAATTTTTTAGAATAATTTTTCATCTGAGACAGTTTTACAGCGATAGAGATATAAACCCATCTTCCCCCAGTTTGGTCAAAGTTTCTATGGAATGAATTCTTTGCGTGCAGTTTATTCATGTGTTGAAGTAATTTGCTTGGCTGTATCCTAAAATAGCAGAGACATCAATTTTCCTTTACCATATGAAATAAGAGTAATTGCCAGACAGGCCAGAGCAATGCATTCAGTTTGGCCCTTTATGGTACTCATATCAAACTCTCAGCAACAGGGAGGACAAATAAAAGTGTATTCATAACATCTGCCATGGTAGGAGGCTCACCTGAGCTGTCTGCTCTGCAGTCACAGCCCCTTGAGCCAGGGGAGTTCATGGGCTAGGTTATTCACCCACACACAGGTGTGTACTGCTGAAGGTGTGTTGCATTCATATTTTCTGAAAAAATCCCTTCGCCCAGGATTTTTCTCCTGGGAAGCTGAGAAGCCTCAGAGAAAAAGGAAAATAAATTCTTATCTCATTTGCTTCTCCTGTGTTTTGCTCACATGTGGAATGTGTTTGGAGATTGTTTACCAACAGGTGGTTTTTTCATCAGTTTCAGGTGAACTGTTTTGACTCTTTGGCCAATCAGTGCCAAACTGTGTCGGACTCTGGAAGGAGTCATGAGTTTTTTATTATTATCCTGTTAGCCTTCTGTAAGTATCCTTTCTGTATTCTTTAGTATAGTTTAGTATAGAATTCTTTAATATAATACAGTATCATAAAATAATAAATTAGCTTTCTGAGAACATGGAGTCAGAGTCATCATTCCTTCCTGCCACGGGGCACCCTGCAAATACAATAAAGGGGAACCCTTCCCTCAACCCCACATTACTGCTTGGTTGTCCATGGAACCACAGTCACAGAATCACAGAATGGTTGTGGTTGCAAGGCACCTCAAAGATCATCAAGTTCCAACCCCTCTGCTGTGAGCAGGGACATCTTCCACTGGACAGATGGCTCAAAATTTGACCACACATGGAGCTGTATTGGTTTGGGCACATAGAGAGATTTGCACTACTTGATTTTGGAACTACTCACTGACTTCTGAAGGAATCTGCAGAAGTCATCCTTCCATGGAACTGAATGGTTTGGGGGTTTGAATTGTTTGTTTGGTTTTTTCCATGAGGAAATTTGCTACATGGTGGAAATGACTCATTGATTGATATGCAATGCCAGATATGTACATGGGAATCTGAGCCAGCAGCCAGGATGAACATGCTTGATTTTTACCAATAAATGAAGAAAAATAGTTCAAAAAGAATAGAGAAAATTGGGGAACTCATATATCCCACTTCATAATATTTGTTAAAAACCAAGACATGCCTATGGCACATATGAATGTGGGCTCTGAGATCTCTGTACAGTAATATGTAGATATACATTATGCATTACCTGTCAGAGCAGGGACTTTTTACAGGATTTGAGATCACCTTTCTGTGGATTGTAAGTCACAGAATATCACCTACTTGCCTGCAATCATATCATGCTAAAATATTATCTTGAAAAGCCTCCAGCCATGGCTGGAAACAGCAGGAGACTGAGCAGCCACCACTACTCCTGCTGACTTATTTCAGCAATCCAATCAGTCTACCTTTGCAGAGACTGGCAGATATTACCACAACCCTAAGCTTGTCTCATATTGACTGATAGTTTTTCTATTCTGCACAACTTCTCTTGGTGTTTTCTCCAAGAAGCCTCCAAGAAGCATCTCATTCTTCTTACCTAGTAACTTACAGAAGACAAATTTTTTAATAACATGCTTATTTCATTATGAGTTATTTTCTTGCTGCCCTATTGTTTTGGGGCTTTTTAAATGGCTTTTCTCTGTTTCTGTGCAATTTTTCAGCATCCCTTTAAAAACAGTTGTCAGGCCAAGGTGGGGTACTCCAGTACACACTGCTGCTACAAAACCAGGAAGAAATCACACCCCTTCTCTTACTCACTTTCTTTCCCTGTGTAAGTCTGATGATGACATCAATGTCATTTCCCCCAGCATCATTCTTAAGGTTCAAATTCATCTGTGCATCCAGAATCATCTTTAGGTCTGCTTTGGTTTGTACTTCTAGGACTCAGCTGCCATCTTTATTCACTTGCATTTACTTTGAATGGCCCTAATTTACAAAATGTTTCATCACCTCTTTCTTACTGCCTAAGCACAGGAAAAAATTAAGAGTCTGACAAGATTCATGCCATTGGGAAGGTCAGGTTTCAACCCCAAAGCTGCTGATAAAAACCTGGGTTTGGACCAATCTCTGTGAGATCCACTAAGAGATCTATTGCTTGATAAAATTTACTCACTAAAAAAAGTAAATAAATTAATAACTGACAGCTAAGTAGTTCTTTAATCTATTAATATTTGTGCTTCAGTGTTGTATAGGGCATATTTTATCGTAGTTTATTTAGAAAATTATGTGGTACTAAAATCCTAAAATATCTAGAGCATGTTCAAGCCAGGCAGTTTACTGCCATATGCAAAGTATCAGTTTTGGTAAATAAGAGCCATTTTCATATTAAAATGTCATTAACAGTCATTAATTGCAGCCTTGAGCCTTATTGTTGATTTATGAACGTGTCTCTTTTTAATAGAAACAACTCATTGGATTCAAGCCTATCTTTGCATTGTCTTGTTTGTGTCCAACAAACACTGGCAGAGAATGAACATTTTTCCAGCCATTTGTAGTTTCCCCAGTACTGTGAGATTAAAAAGAAACATCAGGGAACCAGACACGACACCAGCTTCACTTTAAGGTGCCTGGGTCCAAGTTATCCAGACCTGCTGTTGTTTCTTGCTCTCTGAACCACTGCAGGCTCAGGAGGTGGTTTGTCATCCTCATGTGATCTCAGTGTGTCACCCTTCAGCTCCCAAATCAGACTGGAAGCATGCCACCTTTGTTGTTATTAGCATTTGAGTTGTTCCTGATACACTCAGAAAACCCCTCCTTCTTCTTGCCTTTGGCCCTTTTAACTCTGGTTAATGTCCAGCTTCTCTTATCAACCACCTAATCACAGAGGAATCCCAAAACATATCCCCAACCTTTTCACTTGCAACATTGTTTTATTTTTTTAATTCTTTGCACTTACTGCATTTACTTGCCAGTTGTACTTCTAACTAACTTGCATGGGGTATTTTTTTTCTTTTCTGGTGTTTCGACACCATTTTTATCAAGTCCAGCTGCTATCCCTGATGACTCTTGCTTTCTTTCTTTTAGTGCATTTTTAGTTGTGATACTTGAGTTTATGGGCAAACCTCACTGTTTCCAGCTATGAGAAATGCTGAACAAGTGACAAAAAGAGTTTGAAACTTCAGGAGGAGAGTCCCAGTATACAGACACATGGAGCAACCAAAAATAATAACTAAAAAATATAAATCAGTACAAGCAATCTATTGGTGATTTTGTTAAAGCATCTGCCAGAAGGCATCAGAGAAGTGCACAGGGTATTGATTTGATTATTGGGATAATTAGGCCACTGGTTGACCTCTGACACCACCACACTGGTTGTGTGACCATTTTCAACTTTTTATATGCATTTGTCCTTTGAAAATGAGCAGATAACATTAAATAAACTGTATAATAAATATCTATGTTTAAGAAGAGTTCAGTGAAGACTGCAGATGCAATCACAAATCTGATGTTCTTTACTGTTGAAGACTTAACTAGCAATGATAAGGTTTTTATCTGCATATTTCCCCTTGTTTGTTTGCTTTTTTAATATGCAGTTTCCCAGGAATTTGGGTATTTTTACTCAAGAAAGAAAGCAGTTTTCTTTTCATACATTGCTGTTTGTTTGCTTGGTTTTCTAATATGCTGCTCCCATGGATTTCTCCTTTTTTTGTGGTAAGGGAAGAATCCCACAATGTTTTTGCATCATTCTCCTCACTCAGTAGCAGCAGCAGCAGAGACAGAGCTGCTCTGAACCCTTGCAGGAAACCTCTGAGCCACAGCCTGCAGGTGTTGAGCACTGCTGTGCTGCTGAGCCTGATGTGGTGGGCACAGGTGAGTTTACACAGAGATCTTGTCTTTTTTTGTCTCCTGCTTTTGTGTCTCTGTACTCCTGTCAGTGGGGTTTTACTGACACAGAACGTGCTGTGTAAAACCTGAATGTATGTTGCCACACATTCATTGTTAACAGGCTCACAGAATTTTCTTGAGAATCACCTGTGACAGAAAAAATACTGGTTTTATTACTAAAGTTTAGCTAAGGCAACTACATCTGGAATTCCACATAATAAATGAAAAAGGAAAATCTCTTAACCCTAGTCTTTCTTGCAGTGAAACTTTTAAGGCCAGCAGACAGAAAAGCTCTTCTTGCATTTCTCAGAAAGATTAGAACAGTGCAGGAAGTCTGACAAATGTCTCTATAACTCTCCCTGTGCTATGACAAGGTTAAGTTAAATATTTGTGTTGCTCAAATCTTGTGCTGCATTACCACTGAGGCTGCTGCTGAGCACGTTGTGATCTACCAGCTGTGAAGGCACTGCAGGAGACACAGGGAGCAGAGGAGGCCACTGAAATCTGTGGAGGATTTCTTTGCAGATGATGGGATTGCTCCTGGCAGAGGATGTTCCTCTCCATAAAGCTATCACTGGCTGATCTTTCAAGGGCTGAGTGCCACCAGCTGTGATCTTCTACTCTGGAACACTTCATAGGAAACTACTAGAAAATGTGATTTCTTTAGTCATTCAAATTAATTACAGATTGAACTTTTGTATAGGAAGCTTAAACTCATGGCTGTTTCCTTACTGTCCTCAGAATTTTTTTAATGGGTCTTGTTCTGAAGATGCTGGAAAATTTGTTTTTATTGGAAATTGTCTCAAAGAGTTGCAAACAACATGTTATCAACCTAAAGTTCTGCGTTTGTCTCTCTGTTTTTTGGGGTTTTTTTTGCTGAGGCCACTTACTAGTTCCACACTTAAGTTCTTTTTTGATGATTTCAGTTTGCATAATGTAAAATATGAATAACACCAGCAAGAGGCACAGCACCTATTGATTGACCCCAATCCTGAGTGAGGTACCTGTCTGTTTCCACCCTCCCTGAGTGAATGTTGGGGGATACATTCCCTCTGTCAGACAACATCACCCAAAATATACCTTCAAGTCCAGTCCCTTGTTCATTCACTTTGACTTAATACTGATTGTAACTTGTACTTTCTCTTGGAGAGATCTGTCTCTCCTGAAAAACAAAACCTGTCATGGGGCACAATTCAGCTCCAAGGTCCTTCCCACTAAACAGGAGCAGTAAATCTGCAGTGTACACAGCTCCAACCCTCACACCAGCCCTGCAGCATCCTCCAACACAAACATTCCTGCAAGGCAGGTCATGATGGCCCATTCCATCAAAACACCCCTGGTCCACACAGCAATCCACAAACTGCTTCAAGCAGCTGAAGCAGAACTAAAGCACAGGAGCTGGCAGTGAAAGCTCAGAGGCACAGAGCAGCTGATGCCAGGAAAACACCAGCACCAGCTGCTGAGCACTGTGACAACCAGAGAGTGCCAGCACTGAATGATGTGGGCACAAGGTTTCTGCACCATTTGTCTCTGGGCCCATATTCACCCTTGAATGGCTATAATAAATATATTTAATGTATCTGCAGCCTGAAGTGTCCTTGCCCATGCAACTTATGAAGTCTTCCCATCTGAGTCTTCTGTGTCTGCTTCTCTAGGCTTAAGAGAGATTTAATCTTTTCATTATTCATGGATTATTCATAGTAAACATTTTAAACATTGAAATAACCAAGCAACATATTTTAATCCATGTCTAACACACTTGAATAACCCATTTGATCTTTCACTAAGCAGCCACCTCCAGTAGTATAGAATATACCAGTGTCCATAAATGGTGAAAGAACCCTGGAATCCCCAACAGCCATCCAAACAACAAAAAAAGGCTGTTTTTTCACAATGTGTAATGGGAATGCTATTTGAGATGCATCATACTCTTTACACACTGCAAGAAGCATCCTCTGTTACTTGAATCCCATCATTTCCCTTGGAAAAGGGTCATGGAAAAGAAACCCACAAACCTTATGTTTAAATAACATTGTAGGCCTGGCTGCAACCCATGACTGTAATAAAATGCCTAATTAAGGTTTCCAGTTTACCCCTAATTCCCTCCACAGTGCTCAAATATTACAGGATGTGTCTCATGTTGTGCTCACAGTGAGATCCCTCAGGGACTGAAGAATCCCCCCACACCCAGGCAGTTTGGTCAATCAGAAAGTATTTCATTAGCACTGAGTGATCTTTAATGTTATTTGACTACTGCAGTCTGGGTAGTAGACTCCAGCTTTTATAATTACATTCAAATAATTCAAGGGCAGCCTAAATATGGCAATTTTATTAGCAGAGCTGTTTAAGATGACTGCTTGATTTTTTCCTTCCACCACTACAGCATACAAAGATAATGCAGTAAACAAAGGTCTTATGAGACAGGACTTTCTAACAAGATTTCTAGGTGACTTTGAACTACCATTTAGGTCCACATTTAGCCCAAATAACTTTGATTTGAGGCCACTTACATTGTCAGAGGATGAGAATGACAGAGAAAGTAAAAAAGGGAGTGATAAGCTTTCAGAGAAAAGCTCGTTACGCATTAATGAGGATTGTCCAGGTGTCCAGCCTTCTTTGAAAGTTGCAGGAACCTTGCCCAGCTGTTTTTCTGCTTGAGGATGCTCAGTCCAGGCAGTAAACTAAATAAAAGATATTTGGGCATATGTCTCCAGGCAGCAGATCTGTAACTGGTAAACATTTTCCTTTGTGTAACGGGGAGCATTGCAAAAAATATTCCCTAGAGAGAAGAGACCCTGCATCCAGAGTACCTCAGCTGCTCCAGTGCAGTCCTGTGAGCAGGACATGATGTGCATTTGATCCTGGAATTCACACAGAGGGTACAATTCTCCCTGGCCTGTGTGAATTACTTTCTTAGGGTGTGAGCTCAGTTTAAATTGAAAGAAGGCAAATTTTGATAAGAAATTACAAAGAAACTCTTTCCTGTGAGGATGGTGAGACACTGGCACAGGTTGTCCAGGGAAGCTGTGGGTGCCCCAGCCCTGGAGGTGTTCAACACCAGGTTGGACAGGGCCTTGAGCACCTGGTCTAGGGGGAAGTGTCCCTGCCCAAGGCAGGAGGGGTTGGAACAAGGAGATCCTTCTGTTCCCTTCCACCTCACACTGCTCTGGGATTCCAGGATGAGCAGCCTGAGTCTGGCATTGCCCTGGTGAGCAGCACATCCCAGAGAAGAACAGCAGAACAGCTGAAGAAGAGCTGAAGCTTTGCTCTTGCTGCTCTTGTTAGTGCCTGGTTCATCTGGCCTTGTCCAGGATTATAGTTCATCCTCTGACATCCTGCTGCTCATTGTAAATTGGTATTTGCCACACACATCTTTAAGAGTAACCCAAGTTTATAGCAAATTAAATACCATCTAAATGTAAAATGTTTGGATTTGTAAATTTGCTTTGCTGCTATTTTAGCTTTTATGGACACTTGTATTTGTTTTTACAGAGACAGTGTTTTTCTTTTCCCATGTCCTACAACATGACTAAGAGAGACACAGAGCATTAACCCTTCTACATCCAGACCACTGAAACCCAAAGCACACCCAGCAAAGCTGCTGAGCTGTAGACAGACTGCTCATGGGAAAACCACTTTATCTGTGAGGGTTCCCAAAACCAAGGGCATCTTTGTACAGAGACTACACACTTTGCTAGAAGTTTGTGCCCCTATTACAGTGAACCCCTATTACATACATACCCCTATTACAGTGAACCCACTGTAATAATATTAATTATTATAACCAAGTTACAATATCTTGGTTCTGGCAGCTTCCTCAGTGGGTGACTTTTCCTGCCACAGACCTACTGAGTCTAGAAACTAATTTCAATTTTGAAGCTAATTTCCATTTTACAGGGATCTGTAAGCTGTGTCTACATCAAGTGACAACCACATAGCTTGTAGATACTGAGATGTGCTTTAAACTGACCAGGACAAGGAGCAACAGCCCAGAGCTTTAATGTGGATTTGTTTTCTGAGGCAGTAAGCCAGCCTACCCCTAGGCCATCAACAGGCTGCTACAAACACCTGGAGGGGAGTGCTGGGTGGCAGGGACAAAACTGGAACAGCTTTGGTGCTGGCAATTAAACTTTAGGTATGACCATGGCACATTTTCCCCTATTTTAACTATTCTCCTATTTTAACACTTCAGCTGTAGCCACACAAACAAGACTGAATCCTGATGAATGCCTGCAAGTTAGAATAAAAGATTCCAGGGGGTCATACTTTATTAAGACCTCCTGTTATTTCATGAGGCAGTGTTATTTCATGGCAGCTGAGGCTCACATTTTTACAGGACATAAGACAAAGAGAGGTGGGTTTGCCAGGAATGGATGTGCTCATTCCCCCTCCATGTATGCATCACAGATGTCTCACAAGACAAAAAGCTAAGACTGTTCTGCAGCAGCACAGATAATTTATGTTCCCCTTCCACAGTTAACTTTCCTTGCATAATTACAAAATATTTCCTTCTCTTTCCTCCTTAAAAAAATATAAATTGAAAAAAAAGGTACTGTTGGGATGCTTGGTGGGATGATGGAATGTCTGTTACACTGAAATAGGGGGCTGTGCTGGCTAAATGTTGGTGTGTGGAGTGTAACTTTTATGCAAGTTGTCATCTTTAAATGTTCAGCTTCTGCTCCTCACACAAGATGCCCTCTGTCCCCGCAGAGTGAACACACAACAAAGACTGTGATGAAATATTTTGTGTTCTGGGGTTTAGAATGTCTCTTCTCTTAGGGCAGGATGTAATAAAAAATTAACCTGTGGATGATTAGGAAGTGTTTAACAAGGGTGGGAAGGCAGGCAATGTTTTTTTACTCAACTGCAGCCCCATGATGGCTAAAATAAGCTTTTGTCCTGAAATGAAATACAGACTTGAAGTTAAAAAGTAGAACCTCTGTTGCCAACTTGCAATTCTGAGACAAAGCTATGGGGGTTTACTGGAACCAAAGCAGCTCATGGCTTCCAAAATAAAGCACAAGCCCAGTCATGGGATGAGAAGTCCATCATAGACTGAAACCATGAAAGATCTAATCATCAGATGTGATGACAAGGGGAAACACCCAAGGGTCAATCTCTTTTTTTCTCATTATAAGACTAGCTAAGGGCAAACATTTTTGTGCTCTTTTTTATTTTTGTTTCTGGATCATTGCTTATAGGGAATAGGATGGAGAGTTTTTATATATGATTCTATGATTTATTATTCTTGGATTTGTATTTATTTGGGCAAATGATCCATCTGTGACTAATTATATTTGCTTTAATGCCATAAACATACTGTTCCAGAAGATATTTTCTGTTATTTCCTTTGTCTTCTTTACTGTGTAGTGAATATAAATTTTTCCTAAAAACCACCACTCCAGAATCTCACAGTTTTTGTTACTAAATATTTATTAATCACAAATATTTGCTCAAGAACTAGGATTAAAATCACCCTTAGCTAAATATCACATATAGCTAGAAAATAAAGGAAGATATGACTGCAATTGGTGTTGTTGTCCATGCTCCAAGTGCTGATCTTTAATATCACAGTGTCTTTAATAACACAGTGTCTCAGTTATGGCCTGAAGGAGGAGCATGTTACTGTGAACAGATTCTTTTTCTGCTAGCTCTTCCCCAGTGATCCCAGTTCCAACACGGATTCAGAAACTACAGGATAAGACTAACATTAATATTGTTCCACACTCAGAATTTGCAGCTGTTTTCATTTGCCTGCCACATTTTTACACCAGCAAATTTGCCTTTTCAACCAAACCATAAAGGTTAGAAATGTATTTTTGTTTAAAAGAACAGGCAAAGCCTTGCAAAATCACATGACCTCAAAGCTGTCTTTTGAAGGAAAACAAAAATAATGGGTCTTTGAATTATATCATTTTTCTTCCAGGTCTATTCTTACCAGTTTGACAGTCTGGTCCTGCCACTCTTGCTAAATATGACATAGATCAAGGCAGAGTTCATCAATCTGGCTACATAAAAGTTAAGAAGTCTGAGCTGAGATAATTATTCTGTGTTGACATTCCAGAGTCACCAGAAGAAGACAAGGATTGGGAATTGAGCCAATTTATTTTAAACATTTATTTTAGCATGAGAACAATTTTCCCCTGGGATCGACTGAAGAGGGCATGTAGCTCACCATTTGCAATACAGGCATAACAGATGCATAATCTAATTATTGTAGGTGACCCTAATTATATTTTATAGGCCCTCAACAGAGCCCTCACAAGTTGTGGAGTGCCTTTCAGCATAAAAATGTTCTGAGAAAATACCAACCTTTGCTGAAGGCCAGAGCAGACACCATACATGAAAGAGTGCTCCAAAATAGCATTGACGTGGATATAAACAATGTGTGTCCTCTGTGCAAGGACAAATTCCTCCATCTCATTCCTGTCCTGCTCCTGACCTTTGGATCTTAAGGCCCTCTGGGATCTGATAATGAGGTTAAAATATTTCACTTATGAAATTAGCTCTTATAACACACATGGTCATCTTAAAAGAGTCCAGTGCTGGAGCAGTACTGGGAGGGCAGTATATTCACCATGGAAACACCTCCTAAAACTGAGGACTGATTTTTTGCCCCATGCAGTACACATGCATGCCAACATCTTTGTGTCGCAGACATCTTTTATGAAAAATCCTTTCCTTAGGATTTTTCCTCCTGAGAAGCTGAGAGGCCTCGGGAATAAAATGTAAACATTGATTATCTGCTGCTGTGGAATGCAACAGGTGAATCTTTGATTGGCCCATGTTGGTTGTTTCTAATTAATGGCCAATCACAGTCCAGCTGGATCAGACACAGAACCAAGCCACAAACCTTTGTTATCATTCCTTCCTATTCTATTCTTAGCTTAGCCAGCCTTCTGATGAAACCTTTTCTTCTATTCTTTTAGTATAGTTTTAATGTAATATATA
>JAWWEY010000115.1:144516956-144587211 GCA_035582745.1 Loriotus luctuosus | reverse complement strand
GAGTCAGATCCTTGTCTCTTCCCCAATCTGAAAACCCCTGTGAACACTGTCACATCTTAGGAAAACAGAAACCCACTGACAATCTGCACCACAATCTCCTTGGTCTGATGCTGAGCTATAAATAGAATGTGTTCTTTCTTTCCTCGTGCCAAGCCACAACAATCCACAGTAATGGGTGCTTCCCATGTTATTCTTGCTGTGGGACAGACAGAGCCCAGCTCAGAAGCACCATGGAGAAAAGCACAACCTTAATTGCCTTGAAATTGGGTCTAGAGGGAGCAGTTTTGTGTCTGAACCTGCTGTGCTAATTATAGTCCTGCAGAATGAACATGAGCTCTGATCCATGTTTGCAGACAGAGCCCAAAGACCTTGGCCAGCAGCCAGTGGCAGTGTCCAGGCAGTGGATCCCAGAGCCCATGAATCTCCAGGAAAGCAGATCCTCCATTGACAGAGGAGACAAAAAATATTTGGCTGGACAAAGAGATTATAAACAAAATCTGCAACACAAACAAGGTGGGTGGAAATTTAAGAAGAGTGAAGATGGCAAATGAGCCTTGTGAAAGTATATTTGTGTAACCACAATGTGGAAAATAAAGATTGTTTTATAATTGAGATGTGAAATTGAAGGGAGTCCAAGTTCAGACTCTGGTTCTTGTAGACACTTGTTTCATATTTTTCATCATGTCAATGATTTTGTGCTTCAGAGCTTAGAAAAGGCTTTGAAGAAGAAATGCCAAGTGTCCTTCTCTTGCAAATGGGGAATTTGTAATTCCTCTCTACAGGTCTCATTTTTTTGCAGAAGCCCTTCCCCCTCCCCCTCACAAAGAATAGTTCAAAGATGCAGACATAGCTACAGACTTCACATTCATATCTTGTAAATAGAGAATGCCAGAAAACTCTAGGTCCTGAAGGAAAGAAAATGTATGAAAAATAACTTTTAAAAGTCATTTAAATGTGTCCCAGCTTTAATTTTCTGGGGGTTTTTCAGCAATGGCAAAGTGAGCTGAGCCTTCTTGGATCCTTGGTAATTATCAGGCATCCTGAAACCAAAGTTTGCTTAATGATTTAGATCCTATAACTGAGATTCTATATTTGACATATGAATGGAAATAATGTTATTTAAACATTTTGGATGCAAAAAGTAATATTTTAGAGGGTATAAATGAATGAAGAGAGTGTCTGTCAGTCTATAAGAAATGTGTCTTTCCACATGGGTCAGCAGTGGCATGTAAACTATCCTCAGCAAGTTTTCCTGGAAAGGTGCAGCAGGGAAATAAATCATTGGACCTGTTCACTGGGACCTTGGGGAGTGGAAGCACTTCTCATGGAGCCATAGAATCATATCTTGAGTTGAAAGGGACCCACAAGGGCCAATAAAGTCCTGGTCCTGCACAGAATATCCTGACAATCCCACCATGTGCCTGAGAACATTGTCCAAACATTTCTTGAACTCTGTCAGGTGTGGGGCTGTGACCTCTTCCCTGGGGAGCCCATTCCAGTGCCCAACCACCCTCAGGGTAAAAACTGTTCCTGATATCCAACCTAAACTTCCCCTGACTTTTCTTCAGGCCATTCCCCCTGTCACTGGTGGCCAGAGGGAAGAGATCAGTGTCTGCTTCTCTGCCTCCCCTCCTGAGGAAGTTGCAGACTGCAAGAAAGTCTCCCCTCAGACTCATTCAGGCTGAACAAACCAAGACCTCAGCTGCTCCTCCTGTGGCTTCCCCTCCAGACCCTTCACCATCCTCACAGCCCTTTGGATCCTCTCTAATACCCCTATATCCTTCCTACAATGCAGCACCACAGGTCAATTAATCCACTGCAGTCAGTCACAAATCCCATTTCATTTTCCTTCTAAGCCTGGAAGAAGACATTATAGCCAAGGGTGCATGATTAGACATCAAGTGGTTAAGGACAGCAGGCTTTTCCTTAAGAGGGTTTTCAAAAGCATCCCATTTCAAAAGTGTTGTTGAGTCTCCTAGAAAATCTAAAATGCCTAAAACATGTAGGATCATGCTTTATTGATTAATTGATTCCAGACAGAAGTAATGAATGGAACCTGTTAAATCAAAATGAGAGCCTGGCCTAAAGTACTTCACTCTTTAGTAAGGAGGGTTGATGATTTTCTCTTCAGCCTCTAAAGGGTAATTGTTATTCAGTTCCAAAATTCTTTGCCCTGACAAATCTGAGCACTGTTTATCAATTCACCCAACTAAATCCATCTGACAGCAGCAGGAGGTTCTGAAAGGTTTTGCAGCCGGGGTGGGATTATTGGTGTCTCGCCCGTTACCAGAGGTAACTG
Organism: Loriotus luctuosus; assembly: GCA_035582745.1. NCBI lineage: Eukaryota > Metazoa > Chordata > Aves > Passeriformes > Thraupidae > Loriotus > Loriotus luctuosus. Next base: position 144,584,912 of record JAWWEY010000115.1, on the reverse strand, counting down.
GGCACAGCCATCAGCACTGCTGACATGATGACAAAGGGAAACATCCAACTGCTTTTTTTGCTAAAAGTTTCTCTGAACTTGGCTGTGTGAAAAACTGGAGTAGATGGAATGTTCAGCTTCCAGGTTTCCAGGTGATATTAGTCACACTGGAATTAATAACACTTAGAAACAAAATGCCTTCTTGCAAAAATACAAAGTTAGCTCTGGAAGATATTAAAATCTTTTCATTAATGCAGGCACTGAACATAATTGAGAATACATCTGTTTTTATCACATGAGAAGCCCACAAAGCTTCCAGCACTTTCAGGATTAGGGAACAAAAGGAATATATGACCATTGGCACGACGGAATTTCCATCACAGCAGACAAGAAACCCACGTTTTCACATCTCAACACGAAAGAAAAAATGAACACATGCCTTGGAATTATGACACTGTGGTTGAATTTCCAAGAACTCTTAGCAGCTGTGGTTGAGCCAAATGCCTCCAGCCAGGAATCCTGATGTGAGCACATTAGATGAGGAGAGAGTGTTTGGGATGCCTGTGGCAAGGAACCTCTTCAGGCTGAGAGAGGTCAGAGGGGCTGCTCAGAGAGCAGGTCAGGCTGAGAGCAGTGTGCAACCAGGGCTCCTCTCCAAGGGACTGACACAGAAAACAGAGATTAGCTAGAGAAAACAACAACTCCTTGATAACATGCATTCATAGCTGGCTGAGGTTTCTGAGCTCTAGGGTAACCAGGTAATGGACAATCTTCATTCTGAAGACAAAACTCCAATACTGATCTTCAAGAGAAAGCCTGAGCAGGAAATTTATCTTTCAGCTGTGTTTTCTGCAATTCCTTCCCCTTTTCTTAGCTCCTTGTACGTCTCAGACACTCAGATACAGCTTTTCATATTAAAAAAAAAAGACTAAGATGAAAGAATCAAATCCTGATAAACCTGTCACTTCAAATTTTTATTTAATATGTATTTAAATCTCTGTCTTCAGGAGAGTGAAGGAAGGGGGAACTGGAGATAGGTAACATTTTGACTGGCATGTGCACAGTCCATACAGCAGATGGGACTGTTAGGATTTCATTTTGATAGTGTTTTGAATAAAACATCCCAAAAGAGAGACAAACTGAACTGGGAAGTCCCTTGCTCACAGGAACATTTTAAGATCATGTAAGATCCCTGAAGCCAGATTGGGGCGTCTCACAAGAATCCCTTAGCAGCTGCTAATGGGTTATTAGAATTTTAGGCCACAAAAGAGCTGATCCATGAGGTGCATCAGCCCTGGAAGAAGCCCTCAGCCCATGCCTTAGGCTGCTCTGTCTCTCCTGCAGGGGAAGATGCTGAGCTGGAGGCACATCCTCAGCCAGCACCTGTGGGTGGTCATCCCCTTCAAAAGGCTCCAGAACAACTCACTCCTGACATTTTGTAAACTATAGAGGAAAAAATCCAAGGTGTTATTAGTAAATATTAGAAAATGTAGTTTTCTGTAGTTACTGCTTTCCATTATCTACAGTGGCTACAGCTCTATTAGTGAATTAAATAAAGCTGGAACTTATCACTGACCTCCTACCCTGATGAAGAGGCAATTTCTCCCATGTTTCCTGGCCCTGGATTGTTACCATCACCTCATATCATCCTCCTTTTCAGAATGATCAGTTCTGAGAGACAATAAATAATATCAGGGAATACAGGAAGAGACAAGATAAATGTATTTTGGTCAGCATAAAACACTTCAAATTACTCTGTCGATGAAGATTAGAAAGGATTGAAGTTACCCAGACATTTGGAGAAGCAGTGAAACACCTGGTCCCAGACTGGTGTTGATTTCTTGAGGGATGATGAAATGAGGGTCTTCGAGTAGTTTGCAAAAGCAAATGATACAGGGACTCCTGTTTGCTGGACAGACATTTTTCCTCAGTCAATTAAAAAGAAAAAAAAAAGAGAAACTCACATTTTCTATTGTGCTTTTTGGTCTCTGGAACTGCATACAGAAAATGCTCTACTATCTCAAATTAATAGCCTGAAGACTGAAAATTTCTGCCTTGGTCTTTGTGGTGGAAGAGTGACTGCATCCTCCACAACAAAATCTCCCCAAACAGCCAAGGCCTTATGGAAGAATAAATACACTGCCATATCCTTCCTCTTTTTTCTCTTTTTGCGTTTTGTGCAGCAGTTGGTTCTATCAACACTTCATTTTTCTTCATTGAGGATCAACCTTTTATCCCAAAGGAACCCTGAATGGTAGCCTGAGCATTTTCAGAGTTTTGAATGTTTGGATTCCTTCAGCAGAGGAGAAAAAATGAAAGAAAACTTCAGCTCTTCATCTGAAGGCTGTGTCTGACTCACCAGCTACTGGATGACAATTTGGAAAGTTTTAAATTCTCCTGACAGTTTTCACCATTAATAACTGAGATGATACATGCTTTTTTGAGACTGCCAACAACCTTGTCTGTCCAGGCTTTTGTCACAACTCTGTTGGTTATTTTTATGTAACTTAACACATTCCTTTAATAAAGTTGTTCACAAGAAGACTCTGGAAGGTAATAAGAAAACCCATCAGGTCTATGTGGAAGGATATCTGGCTCCAAAGCCCTTTTCATCTCACCCCAGTACTGGTGCAGAGCCTCCCAGTTCCTTCACTGGGGTTTTGCTGTGGATTTATGAACTTCTGTGATATCTGCAATTTCCACAGGCATAAGCAAGTGGAGTGGTGTTGTCTAGAAGAGTGACAGAAAAACCTGGCACTGCTAAATGCTTTTAAAGTTTCCCTTCAGCTACAAATGGTACTCTGTACTTTGAGAATTTAAGATAAGAGGTCTTGATGTAGCTCTCAACATCAACAACTTATTTCTGAATTCATCACATTTGCTGCCTGTCTGCAGGAATTAACCCACAGCTGTAATAAAAATTGATGTCCTTCACACGCCACCAACTCCACAGGTTCAGACCACAGCCAGAAAGATCAGTGCCCAGTGAAGGCTGCAGCCCCTGGGGCAAAACAAATACATGAGGGTAAATTTGATGGGCTGGCATTGTGAAAGATGAGGAGGTGATGATGCACAAGAGAAAGGTTTCATGAAGTCCTGTTTCTGCTAGTTGGGCATTTTAAAATAGTGTAAAGGCTTCACAGTCATGGGGACCAATTAACAATATATTTTAGGAGGGTGAGAACATATTGTGGGTATGTGTGTATACAGAAGATGTGTTGTGTCCTAACAGAGACTAGCACACCATTCCTGCCTAAGAATTGCTGAAAATGGTCTGCCTTGGGCTTTTGTTTAAAAGTTACTAACAAGTAGCATGGAACATGGCTGTTGCACATTGCACTTGGAGGAAGACTCAGCAAATTGCTCATTATTCATATCTCCCTGTGTGATCATAGCAATATTTCAACTGCATGGAGTCTCTGGTTTGTCTCATGATGCACACCTCTGGAAGGAGGCTTGCACAGACAGAGGGAACATTTTGTGTTCAACTGTTCACCCTGCTTCACCCTGGCCCTCCTTCTCCCCAGCAGTGCCAGCTGATGCTCTGACACGTGCTCGGAGTGGGGACATCTGTCCCCCTCTCATTGTCCCTGCTCATCTCTGGTCCTTCTTGCAAAAAGTCAACACCTAGGTTAGCAATCAAGTATCATGACCTGATATTTGATGTTTTTACCTCTTGTCCTGGTTCTGTCTGCACTGCAGCCCACAGGGTGTTGGGGTAATGTTGGAATTTTGCCCCAGCTGTTTCTGAATTAGCCATGGACCAGGCTCAGCCCTGCAGCACTCCCCCTTTCTAAGGCTGGGCCTTGGTGGTCTTGCAGTGTCAGCAAGTTTGTTTTGCTCTTCCCTGACCATTGCTGTCACCAGGGAAGAGACATTTGAAGCCAGATATGTGGCTGTGGGTTTCAGTGGGAGAAGACCTCAGCTCTATTTGACTTTCTGGTTTTTTTCAAAGTACTAAGAACTTCAGACTGCTTCCAGGGCCAGACACTTTCTTGGCCAGTTGCAGGAAGTGTCCCTGATCTGGCTGCAGTACAAGTGGTCAGAATTTCACTTGGATGAATTGTTCTTGTTGGAAACAATGTCCCCAATGTATTAGGCAAAAAAAGGCTTTTCTTTTGATGTCAGCTGTTATGCAGGTTCTTTTATCTCAGCAGACTTTCATTCACAGACCTATTCACTGTGATGGCTGAGTGAAAATGCTGAGTGGGAATTAAAGAAGTTGTGTCTCAGGCAGCGCTGCAAAGCAGTTTGAATTTTTTTTCCTTTATACTATTACTATTTTTCCTTTATACTATTACTATTACCATTAGATTTTATCTACTACCCCTAAATGTTGCTCTTAGGGGCTGTGAATCATCTGCTTTCTGCAGAGCTCCACTCCTTTGATCAGCACTAAACTAAGTCCCCAAGCACCTTTTAACATTAAAACACTATATTATTTTAAATTTTCTTCCTCCCTCTATTTTATTTTTTATTCACAATCATTATGAAATGTTAAGTAAAAAAGTGGAAGTAGAATAGGTCTGAGTTCCCCACAGGAGAAACACAACAATCTTTTACTCATAGAAGGTAAAAGAAAAAAACTTCTGTTAGTGTTTTCTGCAGTTAAGGACAGAATCAGAGCACAGAAACCAGAATGGGCAGGGACTGGAGCCTTTGCTAAGTGAGGACTTTCGAAGCAAAGGGACACCTGACTGGGACTCTGCAGTGCATCCCAGCTGGTGGCTTTGCATCAGGGGCTCAGCTTGAGGGTGAGGAAGAGGAGCTGTCTGAAACCAATATAGACAGTGAGACGAAACAGGATAGAGTGGAAATAAATAATTAGGGGCTAAAGAGAAGAGCAAAAGCAGCTGCAGAGGGCAAGAGTGGGCAGGAAGGAGGCTGAGTGCTGGCAAGCTCAGGCTCAGCAGCCCAGGGAGGGCTGTGGAGATGGAGCAGGACTCTTCCAGGACAGCATTTCCCGTTGGCTCAGGGCTGTGATGAAACCAAAATCAGTTGGGGAGAGTGGATTTCTTGATATGCTTCTGTGCTGGCAAAAGCATCACCATTACAGATGAAAATTGCCCCTTTTTTGGAGTTTCACAGGCAATAGCACTGCTCCTCCAGTAGTGTAAACTGATTTGTGCAGAAGGACCTGTCTGGAATAACTGCCCCTGTTCCAGTGTCCTCACAAACAAGACATTTTTCTCACACAAACCTGACCCATGGCAGCATCATGAGCAGGGTAGGAATGTGGTCTTCTCTAATTTACCTTTTTTGAGGGTAATTTCTTACATTTCTGTACCTTAAAATCTACCTGCCCTTCCCCTCCAGCCCCATCCTGCAGCCCTCATGAGGTGACAGAAAAAGAGAATTCAAGCAAACAATAAAAGAAACCCATGAAGATGTGTTTGGGGGCTTACACTGGAACAGCCAGGGTTTCATTGGTGCTGAAATGAAGCTAAAGCACTGCCACCAGCTTTGGGTCACTGACAGCTGCACACAAAGGGGAGCAATGGGTGCTCCACCAGAACAGACTGGCCAGCTGTGGAGAACTGCATACAATGGAAAGGAATGAGAATAACAACAGGAAAGGCAAATTTCACCCAAAATAAAAGGTGGTGGATTAAAAGAGTATGTTAGATTTGTCTGGGTAGATCCCAAGCACCTGATCCCTGGGAATCATACTCAAAATTTAGCTTTCTAGTCTTCTATCAAGCTTCATGGAGCTCCAGTCTGTGAGACAATGGCCTGACTGAGAGCTAAGCACAGCCCAAGGGATCTATTTTTAGCATGCTCAAATGTTCCAAAAAAGGTGATAAAAAAGGTGTAAATCTGCAGCTGGACTCCAGGATGGAAGGTTGTGGGGAGGGGCTTGATGAAAAATGGCTTCTCAGAGAGAGTGCTCCTTTTGGAGCACTTGTGGCATCTTGGCAAAGGAATAATCCATTCCCTCATAAACACAGTCACCACTCTGAGTGCCACTGCTCTGAATCAGTGCAGCTTGCAGCCTCTGGCTCTGATGACATTTTTGACTTCAACTGAAAGGCAGGCCCATGGCTCTTCTGCCAAATTCAAGTGCCTCAGCCCTTGCTGAGGCGTTTATTACCAGGCATGAAAGTAGCAAACTGCCATGGAAGTGATGTGAAGCAAACACCCTGTCAGAGTTTGCCTTCTCTCCTGCCAGCCAGCTGCTGTCTCTGAAAGCAGTCAGGCTTGTGATGGGGTTTTTGATGTGTTGGCTGGACCAGAAACAGCTTTTCAGGATGTTTGAACAGACATGGGAACCTGTCTCCTGAGAGTGCTGTCCCTGAGGAATCCCTTGGGTGGGCATGCAGCCCTTGCATCATCGTGTCCAAGTGATTCATCCTTTGTCTCACAGCCACAAGTTCTGACAGCCCAGGAGGCTGCAACAGAAACTGTGAGAAAACAGAGCTTTGGAGCCACAGAAACCAGGCTGTCAGGCACAACTCTGGCTGTTCTTGAAAGCCCCATTCCATACCCACATCTTGTGGGAGTTATGGACAGTAGTGAAGGGTAGGACTGCAGGTGTTAGGCTTAGCCAGCTCGCAGGGTGCTAAGTTAGGTGCCTACATAGCTTTGTGAATTTGGAGAGAATGGGGAGATGACACAGGGCTCTCTTCAGCACATGGTGGGAAGTGACTGCTTCCTTTTGGGATGAAAGGAAGAGTCAGGTTGAGGTCCATCCTTCCCCTGTGGTGAACATTGCTGGAAACATCTCTACTACTTCTACACCAAGTGCTGTTGGTCACCACCCCAGGCTGATCTACACCCTGAGAAACAGGATCTGACTTGTATCCAGCCAAAATCTTTTAAACAAAAGACTTTTCACTGAAAAATCATCCTTCTATTATTTAAAATTGACATATCTGAGCAATTGTGATTGCATAATGTAGAAGAACATCAAGTCTGTTTGCTCTTGAGCTTGGGCTCTCATTTCACTTAAGCTGACACATGCAGAGCTGTTCACTGCTTTCAGTGGTATGTATAAAATGCTGCAGTAAACTGATTGTGACTCCTCTGAATTCTTTCCTGAATTTAAAACAGGGGTATGTGAGTCTCTCTGGAGATGTGCATTACTCCTCTGTGTGAGACAGTACCTGTGTGCTAATAATGGTCATGAAAATGCTGGCTGCCCCTGAAAACCGGCTGCTGTCTTTCTTATTGGGATGAAACAAAAATAAATAAGCTTTTTTGGTCTGTCCTGCTAAAGATCTCAGTGTGGACCAGGGAAGCTAAAGAACAAGCTAAATTCTCCCCTTGTGGGTCAATGAACTGTTGCCAGTTGCAATGGTGCTTTTGTCTGTGGCCATCCACTCTTCACGAAAGAGAAAAGGTTCCTAAATGAGCACTGAACATTGCACAGATGTTGGGTGGGGTTTCCAAACCATAATGGGAACCGGGCATCCAAATCCCCTACAGGTTAGTGGGATCTGACTTACAGAGTTCCTTAGTCAGCTTTGAAAAACATCTGTAATGTTCAAAAATATCCAGTCCCATCTGACTCCAATCAGAGGCCCAGAAGATACTGAAAGTTAGACTGACTTGTGCTCACCAGACTCCTGTAGAGTGATTGTGTAAGAAGCAGGAAAGATAAACTCCTGAGGCATTGTCTCTTGTGCTGTGATAGCAGAATATATGAGGAATAACAACAGGAAGGAAAAGGAGGTCTCCTTAAAACAAGAAAATAATAGCTCTTGTAATGATCCAAAATCTGTGCTGTGGAACGCAGCATTCTCCACACCCAGTCATACACCAGCCTCTCAAAGAGTGAGTGGTTTTGTCAGGAATACTGATGAAAAACTGTATTAATTGTCCTTGAGGGCACACGAGCTCTCAGCTGAGGTTCACTGCGTTTTAGCCAGTGCTGGATTCAAAGGGTCTTCCCATGGCAGCTGGAAAACCAGGAGAAGGAGCAAAAACCACCATGACCAAAGGCCATGCTGGAGGATTCACATCTGCAGGAGCAGGAAGTAGCAACCCTCAGCTTTGGGCCAGATCAGCCTCATATAAAAACAGTAAAAAAATAAAAAAAAGTTGAAAGCCCTGGCTATCATCCTTCCGATTAAGCAAACTCTCTGACACCTGAAACTTAAATAAAATCCTAACCAGGCCAGTGTCTGTGTTTCAAAGACCAAATGAGAACCATGTGGAGGATCTTTTGCTTTGTTTATTTTTTTAAGCCTCACATAGGGAGAAGCAATAGTCCATAAATATCTAATTACTACTACATAAGCCACTGCTGTAGAGTAGTGTAGCTGGAGCAAGTTAGAGAGAATGTGAGTCTTTATGTGATAGATAACATTGACTATGATGCTGCTATGGTGAAAAACTGAGTCCCTAATTTTAGCCAAGGGAATTATATGATGTGGGTAATAGCAGGATGACAACTGTGATGTTCCAGCTCTATGTGTCAAGTACTTATGCAAACAATCAATGTTCCAGCATTGCCATTCAGTCAGTTGTTTTCTTTCCAACTCTGCATGGTAAAATATTTCTAATACTCCACATTTTTTCTCTGTTGCCTAATACCTCCTGTGTGAAAAAATCACACAAAATGCTGTAGGTTAGATATTCAAGTATTAAAAGCAACAAATACAGAAAGGTTCTGATGGCTTGTCTTTCAAAAAGTTCAGATTAAATAACTTAAGTGGCATGAACTTGAGTAGTCTGTGTGTGTGCTCATAGGATATTTTAAAGAATGCTGCCCTTTTAAAATATTATAGCCATTTCCAGTAGGAAGGAGGAAAGCATGGCTCTAGTTGTGCTTCCGTGCATTGCTTCAGCACCAGATCACTGCAGTCTTTGGTATTTCAGTTTAGAGCTCAATGACCTAAATAGTCTGGGAATGTATTTTTCTTACTAGGAATTGTATGTGGGAGCAGACTTGGCCTCTCAGTATCACCAAGGCTAAAGTTTCCTGACCTCTGTCAGTCAGTCCACATGTGTGCTTTTCTAATTAAATCTCCTGTTGGATTTGACCAGGATATTTCTAACAATGTGGTTCCCCATAAGAAAGAGGAGTGAAGTCAGGAAGGTGATGACACTCACAGCCAAAAAGACTGAATCACTTGTCCTGATGCAAAAGTTGTCTTGGAATTCAAAGATGTTTGAGCTTAGGGATATGGGATGCAAGATGAGGAAATGTGGAATTACAGGAACAAAAAGGATCATGGGACTGCATTTGTCAGCATCAAAATGTGCCTTGATAGAAACAAGTTTAAAGGAGCATGGAGTGTGAGCAGGACTAGCATAAGAGCAGAACGGGGTGCAGAGAACTGGGGAAGAATATATTCATGTTTCTTTAAAGGAGGAAACACTGGGCTATAGAAAAGACACTTCTAGGAAACCTGGAGAGAGACAGAACAGCCTAAAGAGCTGCATCCATTGTAACAGGGTGTGTGGGGGGCAGTCAGTAATGAAATAAAGATTTTTTTTCCAAAAATCCACACTTAAAGAGTCTTTTTTACCAAATTGAGAGCTGAGCTGGGTATCTCAGGAGGGGTGACCGAAAAACCCAGTCAGACCTGTCCATCTGCCAGTCCTACCAGATGGCCAGGACTGTAATGAGGAGCCTACAAGGCTAAGTTGCTGCATTCCTAGCTCAAAATGAAAACCTTTTCTCAAATTCCTGAAACATCTCTGGATTCAAGGTGGAGCTGAACAGTGAGTGGGAAAAGATTATATATTTGTCTTCCATTAACATAAGTCAATACTGAATCCTTTTAAATCTGTTCTCTGTTTGCCAGTTCTATGGGCAGCAGAATAATACTGGAGTTGCTGTGACCAACAATCAGTTCTCAAATAGGGCAAAAATAAGCCCAGTCTTGCCCAAGGAATCAGAGCTGCTGTATCTTTGGTTACTGCAAAGAAAGCATCCTCTGTTGGGATAAATGTTTAATATCTGGGCTTTTTAAAAAGCTCTTAAATAGTTTTGGGTTTTGTTGGTTTGTTGTTGTTGTTGTTGTTGTTTTTTCCTTTACAGTTAGCTTTTTTAGGTATAGCTAATGATGGAAAACAGACTTTGAGTTCTCCATATTTGCTTTTTTTATATTAGCCAGGTAACAAGCTTCTTGATTATTCCAATGTTTTTACTGTTTATTGAACAGGATGTAAGTATAAGATCTAGGAATGTTACATGGTTTTTCTTCTATCTTGGTAAGACCTTTGGAAACCTGGATACATGGCAGACAGCAGTAACAGCTCATGTGCTGTCAAAGGGCTCAAGCAGCAAACAAAACTTTATGAGTTGTTTTACTAAATCATTTCAGCAGTGCGCAAGAAATTTGTGTCCTGCTGGGCAATGTTGATTTTACTTTTTGTGAGGTCTCATGGATATGTGTGTGATATACTGTCAACTGAAGGTTGTCTGTTGCCAAATGATGCCAGCAATAAATTAACATCCTAATCCAAAATACCTTCAGAGCCATTAGAGGTATCCTATGATTTTCCTCATGCTTCCAAAACTATTGTGTCTCTCACCTTCTTCTTTGAAAAGACAGATGTCCCAGGGATGGCATGATCTAAGCTTTAATGAACATATTCTTTGCATTATCTCTTCTGTCTACTCTGCCTTATCCAAACAGTCTTCAAATAATTTCACAGGGGATCATGAGTATAGCATGTACATAACTTCATGTGAACACACTCAATGCATACTCTTGATTCCCTTCTTAATTGCTCTTCCTTCCTATTTTAGACTTCTTTAGTTTTCTCCAGAACGCCAAACCAGGCTCTCTCTCCTATCAGCAGCTTGTGATAGGATGAGTAATAAAAAAGGACAAGACAGATATAACATTTAACAAACCTGAGCCTCATCAATGAGGGGCTTCTGAGTCTTTTAATGTCTGTCCTTTTCTGGCTGGTGGTACCAGAATATGCTGGCATTTGTGTAGTTCCAAGAAATAAAGACCAAGTGTATTTGTTTTGGTTTTGCAGTTTTTATTGATTCTTTATTTTTTATCAAATTACAGTCTCTTTTGACTTAAAACAATAGCTGTAGTGCTTATTTTGTGCCATATTAATAAATTGCCTTGAAAACTACTTTATTGAAAGGCCTAATGGACTTGTTGAGATAGTTAACTAAAGGAATTGTTCATCTGGTGTGAGATGGTTGTGTGGATGCACAATTGTATGACAAAGCCATCTCACAGCCCTGTGATTCCCTATCTGCTGTAAGCCACCTCATCCCCCAGGGGCTGGCTCTCCAGGGAGGTAACTTCACTTGGAGTTTCACCAGAGCTGTTTTCTGCAGAGGGCTCTCCAACACTTACACTTCCTGAAAGGACAACACAATTAAGATTAAAATAGGTGTCTTATCATTGAGGCAGCAAGCTACAGGGTACACATTTTGTCAGTCACACCTAAAAACCTTTCATGCAGCTATAAATGTTCAGGAAACTGTTTTTTTCGGTTGGCAATCCATTTGCAAAATACTTTAGAGTAATGGTAGATCACTTAATGGTAATTAAGTATTGTCCTTTAAATAACTGCCATTGGAATACATAAGAGTTTTTTCTCCACTCATGCAAGGCTTTATTTTCCTATTATCTCCTGAAAATTCCTTGCCAGGTAGGAAGTGTGGGCAACATTAATTTTTTGTCTGTCTGTGATACAAAAAGCCCCAAACACCCACCTCCAACACATGTTTTCTTTGTTATTTTTTATCTCCTGTGATTTCAGTCTTCAACCCAATTTCAGTGATGCAGTTGCCTCAACACAACCAATTTCTGTCAAGAAAGTGCACTGAGGGTGTTTATTTAATGCCTCATAGCCAGAGTGCTCTCATTGCTGCACAGATATCCCTCATACTAAAGGAATGTTTTCTATTTGAGATTTCCAAAAAAGAAGGTGTGACTAGAAAGGATAAAAGATGAATGCTAACATCAACATTCCTGATTCAGTTTTGATTCAAGTCTGAACTCTGAGCATTCTTACTTTGTTTGGACTCTCTTTTGGCTTACATGGCATCCCAGAGCTCATGGAGAAGGCTCCATCTTTGCTACCTGTTGAATTTTCTACAGATAAAGTCCAACCTGGCTAAATTAGGCATGGAAAATACACCTAAAAGTCAAAATTTAGGCACATAAGTTAGGCAGACAAGATTTCACTGTGAGACACTAAAGGTATTTCTTTCTCCCCAGCTGCAAGACAGCCCACAGAGGCACTTGCTTTAGGAGGATTGGTTCTGTTTAGATACCAGCTAGAGGAGTAAGAGATGCAGACTGGATCCAAATCCACCTGTTTGAGATGCAGTGAGAGGCTCCTCACAAAGGGACTCACTGTTAGGCACACACAGTCCACCACACCATGTAACAGGAATGTTAGCATCCAGACATGTGTCTGAATATATATAAACATTCTGGAGCTCCTGTTTTGAACTGAATTTCTAACTGAGTTTCAAGTTATTAACACATTCCCTGGAAAAAGCCATCCACAGCTCCTTTTTTCCACAATTGCCACTCTTCTTGTTTCTCAGTTTGATGTTTGCCATGGAAACCGTCATAATTCAAAATATAAAGCACATCTTTGAAATGCAACCATGGGTGCTCCAAACCTCTTCAAGCACCATCACTTTCATAATTGCCCAAGGAAACTGCTCCTCAAAATGCCAGCTTTACAAACTGGTCTCAAACAAAACTTCAAGAGATTGTTAGCTCATTGGCAGTGAAACAGATTCCAAGTTCCCTCCACAGTTTGTAAAGGCACTGCCAGCAAACATTATGATGAATCATTGCATTTATTACATGGATTTTTAAAAACCATCTTCAAATACAACAACATACATTCCAATTATGTGCCAGGGAAAAATTATACATTCTGTCATTAAATATTTTGGTCTGATCACAAAGCGAAACACAAACTTGGACAATTTTTTTACTAAATGGAAAGAAAATTACAGGTAACAGCTAAGATAAACAGCTTCTACATCCAGCAGTGAATAACCTAAGACACATCTCAGATTCTTAATATGAGAGGTTTTATTCCAGAAGCTGAAATTTATGAGTTTAGCTTAAACCACAGCAAGGAATAGCTCAGTTTTCTGTTGGACAGAGATATTGAGCTTTGAGCCTTTAGTCATCCCTGATTTGACATTTCCAAGTAGAGACATTTCCCACAGCAGTATACAAAGGCTTGAGAAAAAAATTTAAAATACCAGTTCCAGTTATATTTTATGATCATTGGTTTGTCCAGTTCTTCTCCATTTTATTGAAATATATTGAGGATTTTTTTGCCCATAGATTCCAGATGGTATATGAAGCTGGAAAAGTATTGATTTTAAGGAAAAGATGAGATGAACAAAACAGGATTTATCACAGCTGGTTGAGATTGCATCATACTAGATGCTGTACACTTTTGTACTTAGATGTGAAGACTGGAATGTTCTGTTATCCATGCTTCTCGCTGGCACACTTCTAAATTCCATCTACTTGGCACGAGGCCACATATTGCAACTCACAACAACAATCCAAGGACACTTTAATGAACATTTATAATTTTTGAAAGGCAGAAAAATGTTAGATTGGATCTTGGGGCAGCTGACAGACAAATCCCCCTCAGGAAGGAGTACAAGGTACAACACCCAAAAATGGTTTGCAGCATTGTTCTCTCAAATCTGGTGTTCAGCATATGCCAAGGTCCCACAGGACAGCCTGGCAGCTCTCCAGAAACAGAGGCTGGAAGAGCCAGGGAACAACAGAGGTGCAGGGCTTCAGTTCTGAAGGCAGGTACAGCAAAGTGAGTGCAAGGACACATATCAACAAGGTAAAAAATAATGTATAGGGACTCAATTCCTGCAGAATCTAATTTTTGGGAGCCATGCAAGTGATGAACTTTTACTGGTAGACTGACATGGCTTTGCCATGAATTTCAGCACAACATCCTCTCAAAAATAAATTAAGGGTGTTCAGCCATCACCATCTGAGTTTTTTGCAGTCTTTCTAACTGAACTGATGAACATTATAAATTTTTTCTCATAAGGACCTGGGCTCAGATGGTTATCAAGAGACACACAAGTGTCTCTGTAAGTTACCATCCCAGGCTAAGGGGTCTGGAGCAGAGAAGGGTTTGATGTGATGTCTATTTAAATTGTATGAAAAAGTTTAGTATTCAACAGAGAACAGATTAAGTATCAAAGCAAAGTGTCAAGCCCACATTTCTGTGAGATAGCATTTAGCTTGGAATTTAGCTTAGAAAGAATTTAGAAATCAGCTTTGTAACTGCCTTACCATGGTGCTGAGGCCAAGCAAATACTGCCTTAGAGATCCAGCTGGGAGTACTCAGTTCTGCTTGAAGATTAACATGTACTTTTGACATGCACTTTTTAAACATTTTCTTGAGAATCCATACTCCATAAATTTCACACTCTATGGCTTATTTTCAAATATTTTACTCAACCTTGTGAACTCTTCAAGTATGTTTTTCTCTTGCTCCCTGTATTTTTATGTTTAACACGCAAGTATTTGGCTTTGGCTGTGGAGAAGAGCAGGATACTGAGCTAGACAGATCACTGGACTACCCACACATGAATTTTGTGTTATTATGCCAGTTTGGGTAGTTTTAAATCTTGTCTATGTCAAAACCAATATGCCCTGGTGGATATTTTCCCACTTTTGGGGGAATTTCCATAGGTGCTAGGAGCAGTCTCTGTCCGTGGTGCTTGGTCAGCAGTCACTCTACCAGAGCAGTGACTTCAGCCCAGTCTGGCATTACACAGCCACAGTGCTGTGAGATGAGGTTCAAAAAGATCTAGCAGTTATTGCCAAGACTGTTTAAACATCAGAATAAAGCTGTGAAAATTACCAACATCTCAATCAGCACAAAGCCATTGGAGAGATCAAAGTAGCCCCTCTGACCCTGAAAGACATTGAGAGATACTAGGAAACTGATGAAAAGGCTGACAACAAAATCTTGGCTCCACTTTGGAAGAAAGACCATGAGTAAAGATTGAGGTTGTCTATTGAATGAGAGAATTGATGCTCTGTGTTTGCATCAGAACCACCAGCTTGATGGTTCTGAGACATTTTAGTTTTGTGTCACTCAAACATCAGCCTCAGCCCATCCAAGGTCTCATGTCAGGCACAGATAGCCTGGGTAGCTCAGTGTCTTAGAAAGTACATTTTGTTCTCAGAAATTCAACAGCCCCCAAAGCAGGGCAAGCCTGAACTTTATTCACTGTGAAGATGAATCTTTAGGACATAAAAAACACATGCAAAACTTGCAGGCCTCCAAGAACAATTCAAAACATCTCTGCCTGCCAAAAAGGGATGGTTTTGTTTGGTTTGCTTGAGGCTATCCATATTTATTTACAAGATACACAGATATGAAGGGGAGTTTATTTACTAGAATAAATTCAGGACAGGCAGCAGATTGAAATCTAAGGAGAGTTGGTTTTACTGTCCTAAGCAGTAAGGAAAAATTGAAGGGCTCTCATGGCTGCATTAAAACTTATGGCAAATATAAAAGGACACATGCAAGAGGCATAATCACCAGCTATAAAAAAAAGTCGAATAAACTAATCTAGTAAGAAGTCAAAGCATGCAGGAACCATAGCAAGATATAAAGCCTCAGCTCAAATTTTGCAGTGGATGGAAATGATTTGTGCTCCTTCTAATCCATAGGAGTCTCAACATTCTCATGTTAGGTGTTTCCACTATACAAAAGAGGCCTGTATACACAGCCCTCCAGTTTACCCAGAGTCTATATTATGACTGTAAACAGAGAGTAAGCTCTCTACATGGCTTTGTCACATCTTCTACCATCATAACACAAATATGTCTCTAGCTAGTTAAACTTCAGGACAATTAAACTTTAATACACATTATCTGCTATAAAGTAAATTTGTTTGGTGTTACATTCTTAACTACATACCCTGGACACTGCAAGATGTTTAATTTGCAAAAATTGTTTTTCCACAGCGACGTAACAGCACTAGAGTCAGACAAAAATATTTAGCAGAGAATCTAGGGTTTATTTAAGGTCAGAAAACACTCTTCTCACCTGTGGATGCTTTCAGTCGTCTGATATAATCAGACCAAAAGGAGCAGTCTGCTTTTTTCAGTCCTTTAAGAGTGGGCAAAGAAACAGTGAACTCCTTGTAGTTATCGCCACCATCACTTGACAGATACATCGGCCAGGCAGGCATCACCCCCAGCATCCTTCTTGAGAAACTGTGTGGGTAGTTTGGATTTCTAAGGAAGTGGGAGACATTATCATTAGACAAGAATGAACAGTAAAATGATAAGAAGATTGTCTAGGTCAGGGAAATGTGTATCCAGTCCCTCTGACCAGCAGGGTTCAAATTCAGTCCAGACTGGTGAATCATTCATGGTACCTCATCTGACAGTACCTTTTTAATCTGGGTCACCTCCTAAGAACAGGAACAAAGAACCTGTATAGACACAGGCTTATGAACACCCTCAACAGCCCTCAATCCCAGCCCAACCCAAGACACTGGAAAAAACACTAAGTCAGTGCTCCCACCATTCCCACACTAGGTTTCCAGAGATACTCCTCATTCTCAAGCATGGCCACAGAATGATGTTCACAGAGTAATTGGTAAAGGGTGCATTGTGTCTTCTTGTGCTTTCCCTTTTCTTATGGGAAAAAGAGAACTCTTAGCCTAGAAGTTTAAGAATTGGGGTCGTAGAGCTAAGCTCTGGAGACAAGACCAAGGTCTTTGAAGCCTGCATGTACTTTAGTAGGATTTGCAGCTGGTCAATGGAGATAAAATCTCTATTCCTCCTGGCTAAGTCTCATACTCTAAACCTTTGGTGACTGCTCTGGTTGGTAACTTGGCCATGACTCTGCAACAGTGTGGACCAAATCCCACTGTAGGCTTACAAACTGTAGAGGACCTGGAGAATGATTAAGCGAGGGCAGGGTCTGGACTGACAACACTCCTACTTCTCACCATTAGGCAATTCTTAAATGTCTCACACTTACCCAGAGTTTATGAAATTGGAGATATACTGCATAATTTGCAAGGAAAGGCCCTTTTCTTCATCAGTAAATTGTGCTTCATACTTCAGGTAAAAGGGTAGACCAAATGCATACTGAACATCCAGCAGGAACTCCTGACCTGAGCTAAACCAAATATTTATAGAAAGGTAATTAAATCCATCATTTATTTATTTTTGGAAGAAAGAGAAATAAATTACTTCAGAGAATAAAGCAATGTTGTAAATAATTAATGACCATTAATTAGAGTGTGGTGAGCTGTGGGACTTCTTCAATCCAAAACATAAATGAAGAGCAAGCAATAACAAGGAGAATTTTCCATTATGTTAGTGCAGGGTCTTTAACATTTGTTACAAAAGGAAACTGTGGAAGGCGTTAGGGCACATTTTCTAAATTAACTGGGTGTAAAAGGGAGAGTGATAGAGGGAGAAAGTCACTTGGCTATTCCTTAAATTCCTCTTAAGATTTGGACAGATTTTCACTAAAATTAAATTCAGAAAGTGGAAGCAAGTGGTGACATGGATTCTGGCAGCCACAACGGAAGGTTAATTATGGCTTATTTCACAGACTTGGAATAAAATTCTGGCCCTTCTTAGCAGCAACTGGAGTTTTTCCATTGACTTCATTGTGGCCAGGATTCTGGATAAGAAAAGATGTAATAGGAGATGTTTATGAAGATTTCTCTTAGACATAGTTTTAATCTAATTTCTCTGCTGGCTGGGTGGTTTTGGTTCATACACTCTGTTCATCCCAAGTTTTATATGGCAGCCAAATCAAAACAGCTTGAAAGAATCAGATAAGATTTAAGAAAGAACAACGGCTGCGTAGTTCCACGTAGTACTTATAACTCATTATAAGGAATATTTCAACATTTCAGAGACAAGATTGGCCAGGTAAGACTTGCAGGACCTAACTGCAAAGATTTCAACATTGTCAAGTCCTGCAGAAAAACAGTGGCCAAGTTCTACAAATAAAATTATAACTAAACTATGTTCTACACATAGCTTTAAATCACAGCTCAGGGGGAGATATTTCTGGCCTGGTCCAATTGCATTTTCCATATCTCCACATTTGGACAATGGTCTTATTGACTTGGTTTAATGCTGCATGAAGGCAGACGGCATCAGAGGACCTGGGACAAGGAACAGATGTCTGTGAGGCAAGAATAAACAAATCCCAGATCCACTCAACAGGATTTCATCTGCAGTGGCATTTGTCAAAAGGTAGCACAACTCAAACTACTTTATCTTTGGACATGAAATGCAGCAGCACTGGTACTGCCTCCAATGGAACAAGGAATGTTCCACCACCATTATGGGCAGGTGGTCTAAAAGCAAGATGACTGCTTTACATTTTATGAGTGGTGGCACCAAAGCCTCTATTTTGAAAAGCGCACAGCCCTCTAAATGAAATACATCTTGGGTTGTGTTTTCCTTAGTCTTATCATAATACCTCAGTAATACTTTGCATCTGGAAAGTGAATTATTCACAGATTATTCACCAAAAAAATGTAGAACTGAAACAACATTAAAGCATATTTTTCTTCCCCAAATATTTATAGGAGGATTAAGCAAGATCATAGTTTAATAATTTTGCCTTAAAAATAATTTGCTTGGCCCAGTACCTAACAGCAATTTCTCATGTCAGTATTGCAGCAAAGGTAAGATATACTTAAAGAGGCAATTTTCTTAGCAAAGAAGAGTCACTTTTGATTAGATTAGAGGACATGAAATTAGTTGAGGTGCAATGAAGAGACAAATTTACCATTTAGGGACTGCATAGCAGAGGTGAACTTAGCTGTGAAGCTAAAACAAGTAAGCTGGGACTGGGGGTTTCCCCATAAATGAGATTTTGTTCTTAGCTCTCATGTTTCAAGAGGTAAAAACTGGTAAGGTCACAGTCCAGACTAATCTCATAAATAGAGAATTTATTTAATTTGAAATTATTTGTATGACTGTACTTGGTTTGATACAGAGACATAAAGTGGTACAAAACCCTACAATGTCACAATCTGCTTTCAATATTTCTGGTTGATGAGAAAGAAAAGATGAGGATGAGAAAAAACCCTCTAAGGTTAGGAGGGAAAAGAGGCACAAAAATAGATGGGCAGAAGAGAAGGAAAGACAACTGGGAAACATCTAGATGGCAGCTGGATGGGAAATATCAGGAGAATATTTCTGTCTCCTTCCTCAAACTCCGATCATAGAATCATAGAATCATAATCATAGAATCACAGAATCATAGAATAACAGAACCATAGAATGGTTTGGGTCAGAAGGGACCAGAGGGAAGTGAAAAATGCAAAAATGCACAGAAATACCCAAACAAGGATTTTGGAGTCTTGTAGGAGTTCCGAACATACTTAAGGTAACACCAGGTAGTGACACTGTTTCCACTGGAAAAGTGGAGTGAGAGAAAGAAAGGAGAGACAAAGAAATAAGTATTTATAGCTTTGCTGTTGGACACTGCCAGCTCTGAAGGGAGGTTTTTATTTCCTGAGCTGCTCCAAAATGCACTCCCAAGCATGTGCTCAACAGCAGCAGCTCTAGATGGGGATATGAAGGCCCCACAGCCCTGTTGGACTTCAGAGGACAATTTGACAAAAGGGAGGACTGCAGAGACAAGGGCAAAAGGAGTTTTTAAGGAAACCAAATAGCAACTAACTTCTTCTACAGAAGTTCCTTTTAAAGGAACAGATGTATTATTTTAAAGACAGCAGTGAATGTAATTATGTGTAAGGATGAAATCTTGGCTTTGGTGACCTTACAGGACTAGTACTTTGTGCAAAGGTGGCTCTTCAGATTTTCTCTGTATAGCTTTGCTTTTTAAGATGGTAATATTTTTCAGATTCACAGCTCTTTTTATTTGGCAGATCAGTAAATTTAGCCATGGGAAGACAGAAGCCAGATCCTACAACTTTGTTCACACTAAAATGAGGTCTCCGTGGGGAATTCTTACCTCACCTCAGAAGTGAAGTGCTGCCGGAGTCCAGTTTACAGAAAAATGGTAAAATCAGAAACTTTGTGACATTCATAACCAACGATTTAACAGCAGACCCTGAAATATCATTTGCTGGCAATTTTTATTATCAAGTGGCAAGCCATTTAATTGGGAAGGTATAGGTTCTGAGAAAATTTTCCTTAAATCTAAGATGGATTTTCCACTTAAATTTCCAAGTAGGAAAGCCAGAAAGAGATTACTTAGCCACCAGATACTCCACTTTTCTCTCTGCAGAGCTGTGGCTACTTTCACACACGAAGGACAGCTTCAAAAGGGAAGATTAAAAGATTAGTAGATCAGAATTTAGAACAAAACCAGCCCAGTTATGGTTGATTTTGTTTAAATTCTGGTTCCAAATCAGAGTATGGATATAAGCCCCCATGTCCAAGAGCTGAAATTAAAACTTTTGTCACAAGGTTTTGGCACAGAAAAAAAAAGCCAAAAAAAAAAACAAGCCAAATCAACAACTAGCAAAAAATACCAGACCAAAAAAACCCCAAACCAAAGTGCCTCACCACCACCACCCCAATTCAGAAATCCTCAGAAACTTTGTTTGCAAAATGGAATTGTCATTACTGGCAATCCATAATCAGGGCAGTCAGAACAGAATATGATCTGGCAGACTACCATGCTATGTTAGGACTGAATGCACAACTCAGAGCTGGGGCTGCAGGGACCTCACTGTGTGATCCATAGTAAATTAGGACATAGATCTTATTTTGAACCCTGTCCTCGTTCTAGGTCTGGCTAATTATTTCATACTGGAAACTCATTTTGATGATTAATGACTTACTCTAGCCTAATATTTCTCCTTTCCCTTTCATTTAAAAATAGTCCTTACTCTCTGTTCCAACTAGTATCAATTAATCTCAAAGCATTTTGAGTCATAGCTTCTATTCTTAGTTGCCCTAATGTAGATTTTGGTTCTTTTTTATACCTCCACACACAGACAGAAGCCAATGTAAATTAGTACAAAATTCTAATGATATCCTATATGATACCAAAACATCAAACTTCCCACTGCTATTCAATCATTTAAATTTTAAAATAACAAGATGGATATAACTAGCTAGAGTTCAGCCAGAATTACCAGTGATCATCTGAGAAATGCAGAAGAAACATTGTGCTCAAACTCATACCAGTCACCAAGGAAAGCAGATGTTGGCAATCTGTGACAGATTGCTGAGATAATAAAACCATTTGTCCTTTAATGTAAACTTCTGTGAGAATAACTGCTCCTTCTAACAATTCTGTGAAAGATTTTGTGTCAGAGAAGAGATCATGGCTTTCGGTTCCCAGCCTCACAATCAAGGCCCTGTTCTGTATCCCATTTGCAAGGACATGCCTATCACTGGGAAAGTAAAAATCCCCACCTCTTCAGTGTCACTTGGCTTTGCTGAGAACAGGTTATTTACATGCTGAGTGAGTTGAAAAGCCCAGGTGAAACCCAGACTCAAAGGTTGCTCATAAATCTCCTGCTGATTTGAGCTGAAATAGGATTTCATAACAACTCTGTCCCAGGAGAAGAGGATATGATTTACATAAAATGTTCCTCTGCCTGTGTGCTCTTCTGCCCCCATTCTGGCTTTTATTTTCAGCAAATGCATTTAAAAATATTTTTGTAAGGATTATTGGAAATATTAAATGTGCTGAAATGTGCAATTAAAATTGCACCCATCTGCATTATCTTCACATTAATACCAGCAGATTTTTGCAGAGTATATCTGCATATCCAGTATCCTGAACAGCCATTGTCTCATCCATGTCATGGGAGAGGAGCAGCCTACCAACCCTGCACTTTGCTTGGACTGAAATGTTCATTTGTATGCCAAGCAAAAATAATTCTAAAAATTATATACAGCCACACATTTTGTGAAAGGAAATGGTAAATGATTGCAGGGAGAAAAAAATAATCAAAGGATAGCTGGATATTTATAGAAATTCAGTGAGCCAATATGAGGCCTGGTGTGACCTCAGCAGTTCTAGGGATGCATTTGGCTCTTTGTGTCTCGTCTCATCATGAACTCCTGCCAAACAAATGGGGGAAAGGATGTGAAAAACAGATGAACATTTTGCTTTCTTCTTTTCAGGAAAATCAGGACATATGGAAAAAACTTAACTCCTAACAGGATTAAACTGCCAAGTTTATCCACCTTTGTACCAAAAAAGCCCTATAGATACATGTGATTTGCAAAAGTATTCCAGAGTTTGCTGTGTCTTTTCCACTTGAATTACTCCCAACACACACAATGTTCCACTTTGCATTATAGCTGTGCCAATTAAAGAAAATAAAACTGAAATAGCAGACACTAAATTCAAGAGCCTGAAAGCTCACACTAATTGAAAAAAAATCATAGATCTTAAGGCAGGAATAAAGAAAGCACTTTTATCAACTTGTCAGAACTCCTAAAGAGCATAGATTGCACAAATCTGTCAGGGATTTACTGTATTTAAGATCTAGTAATAGGCATGCTGACACTTGATTGGACTTTTGGGAGACAGAAATTCATGTGTTTGTTCAGTATGGCTACTCTTAAGTGGAATGAATGGATGAATTTCCAGAAAAAGGTGATGTGTACACCTAAAGACCCCAGAGCACCAAGGAGAACATGGTGCTCAACATGCACCAACTGTGCTTATCTCGCAGATTACATTTGATAGGAACTGCCACTGCAGCACACGGAACTCCAAAATTGATTTGTCTTTTCCTGAGTCTTTCAGCTGAATTTTGGTTCATTTAAAGATGTTTTCTGCTTATTCTGAGCGGGCTACTTTGCCTTTGCATATTTATTGCTGATCTCCAAGATTTGGAAAATCTACTGAATTGCAAAGGCCTCTAAACTACTTCACAGGAAGAAAAAACAAATTGTCCAGTCCCCAAGCCTTTAAAGCAGAGAAACTTTGCAAAGAGTTGAGAATGGGATGATGTGGCTGTATCAGTTGGACAGTGTTTTCATAGCTGCAGCTGGCACAAAGCAATGGATAAGGCCAAAGGAAGGAGAGGCACTTCCAAAACAACTTTTAGGGGATGGCTGGGAGTAGAGACTGGGATAGAGAGCACAATGACAAGCTGTTGTTGCAGTAAGTGGACACAGGCAATTGTGGTGCTTGCCCAGCTATGGAGCAACATGCATTTTGTCACCACCCCACTGGCAATTTATTTGCCTTCTGTTTTTAGATCATTTATTTGAAGCCCAGAGGCAATCTCCTGTCTGCCTGCACAGCACCCAGTTTAGACTGTCCCCAGCCTGTGGGGTGTTGGTATCACATCATCTCACATGGGAGATCATCAAGGGGACAGCAATTGGTGGATGGATTAAAGGACAGGGATTTGATATAATTGTTGTGAAATGGAAAGAGTAGAAAAATCTCCTTTAATTAAAGAAATATCAAGTATAGCCAAAATTCCTGCTGCATCCATAATAAACAGAAACCAAGAATACTTCACATAGTTGAATGGGTTTATACACAAACATTTTTTGTTTTATCAGTCAGGAGTTCTCGCCTTCAGTTACAGGAATCTTAAGTGTCACCTAAACCCAGCCAACTATGTGATCCTTGGCACACAGCAGCCTTTTAACAACTCACACTTATGTACCCCAGAGTGCATGGCCAAGAGTTAAAGACAGCCCCAACCAAAATGACTCAAAAGAGGCAGCAGCTCATTAACCTTGGGTGAATCTTTCCCATGCAAAATCAAGAAAAGCTTTAATGATGATTATTATGGTCATGTTAATAACTACAAGATAAAGCCTCATTAAGTCTCAGTTTGATGCTTTTCCATCCTGCTGATGATGATGATGATGATGATGAGCCCCCCTCAGTGGGCAGAGCACTGAATTTTAACCACCATCTTTAAGACAGAACATTTAGGACCATAATGTGACTTGGAAACCGTGCTGACATGGCAAGAGGTGCTTCTTCAATATAATACACAAAAATCAGCTAGAAACCTCTTGAAGCATTAACAAGGCAAATCTTTGTACAGTTAATAATGTTATCCTTGTCAAAACATACTTCTCCTATCACACATTTCTTTACCATACCTAAAGCAATCCTCCAGTTCTCCCCACTAATCCCAGGCAGTGCTGAGCAGTCACATTCCTCCTACATTGTTTAGAATAAATGTTTACTCCAAGGTCTAAGTGTTCTCAAAGAGAGAGTGAGAAAGTGGCAGCTGGGTCATGTATATATTTTTACCACAGATTATTAATGTGGGAGTTGGCTCCTCATTCAAATGGGAACTGAAGACTGAAGCAGACATGGTGTCATGCCAAGCTCAGGAGAATGCTACCACGTGGAAGGAGACACTATTTTGCTCTCTGCAAGATCCATTCATCTATGCAAAAACTGTCAGTTCATGGTTTTATGTGATTTTCCACATACGTCATAGACATCAACGTAGAGCAGGCTTTTTAACCCTACCGTTGTATCTACACAAGCTTGAATGTGTGTGTGTATGTTTGTGTATGTGTATACATTTTAGAAACATCCAGCTGAGAGACAAACTTTGGCTAATTTACTTTTACTGGCAAAAATCCCTCCCTGTTTAATAAATTTTTGTCTACTTTGCATCATTGTGGTTGAATCTGTCTTTACTGGCTGACTTCTCCCTCTCTCTTGTTTATTTTGCTGTTAGTTATTAAGTGAAACAAAAGGAAATACCAGTATTTTTTACATCCCTGCATTTTAACTCTCTTTTCTGTTACATTTTGGGAGACCCACAAAGTGGGAGAGAGGTGACAAAGTAAAAACTGAAGAATGTGTTGCTATAGGGTGCCTTATCTAATTAGTGAATGGCTATTTTCCCAGACAGAATATTTTGTCCAAGAGTAAATAGTCTTCCACTGTTGTGATTATCTAAACATTATTTTAATGTAATCTTTCCAATATTCCTGTGAGGTAACCAGTAGCAAATATTATAGATTATATATAATTATATTATCATCATCTTCATGATACAGATTGCAAACACAAAGAGAGAAGGTCCATCTCCTGTGTAAACTGACTTCTTAGGAACATTTTAGACACCAAAGTAAAAAACCCTCATTATTTTATCTTTCGTGTTACTCTATGGACATAACACTATAAAAATTCCCATTCTTAGAAGTGAATGTTTATATCTCAGCAAATTGGCTGAGAAATCATTATTCTGTCAAAAACCTATGAGTGATAGGAATGTCTAATGAGGTTTTCCTCCAGTTACAAAGAATGAGATCTTATTTAGTGTGTGCACTCACAGAATGCTCTGTACATGACTACCATGTGCAAATCACACTTTGGCTATTGCATTCATTAACACAAAGAAATAGCTGTAATAGGGTTCTGCTATTCAGGCCTTTAATAGAATGTCTGCAGGGTTCAATCCTCACTTCTGCTGAGCAAGTTCACACCCACAAGTCCTGCCTTCCAGCCTAGAGTGTAGCTTATCTGGGAGAGGACATGCCTCTGCTTCCCCCCCTAGGAGTCACAGTTTTCAAAGAAGAACCTGAGAACTTTCAGGACTCAGTTCCAGTGGTTACAGAAATCTCACGGAAGTTGGGGACATGGTTGCCAGATCTTTCCCCAAGATTAGTTTATATATTCTACTTAAAGGCTGTTTCATGGATATCACTCAAGTTTGTAAGATAAACTGCTGATAAACTGCTGAATTTTGGTTCCAGATTCTTGATGGTTTCCCATTTTTAGGAGTCAAAGCCACTCTCCTATTTGAAGCTCCTTCCCTCAACAGCATCACAGCACTGGCATGAGTGGGGCTGCAATGCACCTCCATTGCATGGAGGGAGGAATGCTCCAGAGAGGGGGACATGGCAAAAGTGGGATAAAGAATAAAGGAAAATTAATTTAGGAATGAATGAATGGATGAATGAATGAATGAATGAATGAATGACAATATTTAAACAAAATACTTGTAGTGTATTCAGCAGAGGACCTCATGTGGGGTCCCTTGGGAAAACGAGGGTATCACTTCATAAATAGACACGTTGTAGTGACAAATGAGATCCTCTCATAGACAGGCAAGCTGAATTCTGCAACTTCTGTTAAAGTGCTTGCTTTTCAAGCCTTTTTTTCAGCATTTATTTTGATGGCACTTAAGGATAAATAAAGATGAAAGGAGTAAGGATGCCATGCAGCATATCAAGTTGGGCCATTTCTCCTTGCAAGTGGCTTAACCTAAGGCAATTGAGCCTCTGCATCACATTCCTGTAAGTTTCAGACAGCATTCTGGGGGGCTTTGTTTGTTCTTTTAAATAGGGTTATGAAAAAGCAAACCAGTAACTTTTGCACTAAAGTTAAAGTAATTAGCCTAGAACACCAGTGTCCACATAAAGATAATTACAATGTGTAGCTGCATGCTATGTAAACTATTGCTGCATGGAAGAGTGTGAGGAGAGCCAAATAACATCAGCACAAGAGAAATCTTAAATAAGGCTTGATAGAAGAGAAAATTCTTATCAGTTCAAAATCATTGCCTCAAAGCCAGTGAGTCTAAGCCGTATAAGTACTATTCAATCTACTTACAAATAAGATCTAATCGTAAATGGCTGGGTCACTATCATTCTCCATAGCAAGAAAAAACTTGCTGGCTCATTTGAGAACACATCTTTTCTTTTTGTGTGGCTGGATTTTTGGCATACCATAGCTCAACCCTGTTTGGAGCCTTGTAAAACTCACTTATCTGGGCCTATCAGTAGCCAAATGGAACACTGTGAACATTCCCGCTGGAGCTGCCAGAGAAATAACAGCTCCCTGAGGATTAACTTCTCAGTTAAAAAGAAAGCAAGCCTGTGTTACCACAGCATAATGGCCTTCATCTGTAACCTAGATCTGAGCTGGCTTCTTTCAAATGCTTTTTCACTATGCTATGAGGAAGGGAAAAAACCCAGGCAGTTTGCAGGGAACTTCACAGGATCAAATGGTGCCAGCAGGAATTCACCATCCCTCCCCTGAGCCCTTTTGGTGGAAGCCTGAGAACAAGGAAAAGGTCTCAAAAAGCCTTTCTGGAGAGAGGTGAGGGGCAGACCAGGGGGCTGGGACCAAGCATGTCCTCCTCATAAGGAATCAGTATGAGGATAAGCATCCCTGTGTGCTTTCCTGCCCTGGTGTGGGGATTCAGGGAACAGAAGGGGCGAACTGTCACTGCGGTTTCTGGTCACCAAGCCTGTGAGAGCAGGAGCCAGTCTGGTGAGTCACAGGGCAGCCCAAAGTGCTGACCACTGCCTGCAAACATCAGCACCTCCTCCTGGCTTCTGCGAAGGGCTGGGTCTAAAATAAAGCCAGGGAAGGTCACCTTAAAGGCTTCTGCTACCAGATTGTTCTGTGCCCAACAAGAAAGACATTGTATCTCCCACAGCCACTTAGACCTTTCTGCCTAAAATATAATACAGCTTGTCCTCCTGACAATCTTTCAAGTAAGCTTCTAAAATGAAGGATGACACAGAGCCTGAGTCCACCAATGCTTGTGTGCAAAAATATTTTTCTTCCCATGAGACAGTCTGTCTGCAGAATAGCATTCACAGTGCAAGCAGAGGAAGGAATAAATCCCTGAGCTCATCCACACTGAAGGCCAGCCAGTACAACTGGACTACAACTGCACTGACCTCAAAAAGGGCACTGTTGAACTCATGTTGAGCAATTAGAAAATGACACCCCATTTATCTTGAGAGCCATGGACTCCTGATGACTTGAGCCAAATTCTGATTCTTTGTGGAAAGTTTATCAGATGCAGAGTAGGAATCTGAAAGGCTAGCATTGGAACTGGTCAGGGTAGGTAAGCTGAAAAGGGGAAACTGAATTCAGATATCTAATGGGAAGTGCCTCTGTTCAGAAAAAGCATTCCTGTAGAGTTAAATTTATTAGAGACCAATCCCTCCCTTGCTCATCTGAACTGCTTATTTTGACATACCTACATCTATTCATTTATTCCACAGCATGCTCAAACAGTCAGCCCTGGTTTTACAAACTCTAAAACCAAGAAACATAATAAAATGCATCTCCTTACCTGCTCTGTGTGGAGCTCTCAGGTACGTGGTACATGAAGACATTTCCTTGAGAGGCAGCAGCCCAGTAACTCGCCATGTTTATGATGGGACACGTGATAAACTGGTCACTGATAAAAAGGAGGAGCAGAGAACAGACACAGCTGTGTACAGGAAAAAAGGGAAAAACTCCCACAAGCAACAGATCTCTCTCTATCTTGATAGTTTACTTTAATTTTTCAAACCAGCTCATATCTCTGTCTTCAAATCAGCTGAAGGAAACCACATTCACCCTCTACAAGACTAGAAGTACTTAGAGTTCTAGAGAAGTGCTGTTTTATGGAGTGCTGAACAGGGATAGTAAACCAACCAGATCTGACACATAAGAATTATCCTGGCAAAAAAAAAACCCCAATCCCACTTTAGTCTAGTTTATAAGGATCATGCTTATAGTAATTTAAAGTTCTTTCCGGCACCTCTAGGTTGTGATGGCATCTAATAAGAGGTCTTATGAATTTCCTGGTTGAAGAATCATGAATTTAATTTGTATCTGTGTGATTTCTTGGGTAGAGTTTCCAGAACTGGAAGAGGTAAGAGACTATTTCTGAAGACAACCTGCAGGGCTCATCAATATGGAATTCCTGGTGCAATATGTCTGGGAGGGAAAGATTAACCAATAAGAATGCAAGAGGAAGTCAAATGGTCAATTTAACACCAGGTCTAAAAGGTACAAGTGAAGCAAATGTATCCAAACCTTCCCACCTTCCTTTGCCCCAAGAAGGGAGGCTGGCAGGTGGGGTGAGCAGTAGCTGGAAGAAACATGAGGGGCAGGTAGAAGAGAGGAGACCTTACTGCAATCAATCTCACTGTGATTCCCCAAGGCAATGTTATACACACAGGCACCCCCACTCCCCGTTCTTCCTGTGCCTGAGCACTCAGCACGTGCTTTGGGTGTTTATATACCTTTACCTAGGTGAGTGCACACAAACATTTCTGCTGAGGAACTGGGAGGTTTCAATTCTCAGTTTAGTGAATCTGAAACAGCAGCTTCTCCTTCAGACTTGGTAGGTTAAAAAAAAAAACAACAAAAAAAAACCCACTGGTGCAAGAACAAATGGCATCAGAGAAGCATGAAAACATGTTGCTATTTTTAACTGGTATGGTTATGAAAGGCTCAGTTTGGGTAGCTATCTTGGTTCAGCAGAGTTTATTTTAAGCTCAGTTGTGAGACCACAAGCTTTGGGCTCACTGACCACAGGGCTCTTCGACAGTTATGGTTGACAACACCCAAATGAAACAAAAATTACTGCTCTTCACATGCCTACCAGCATGGGGCTTTAGAGGAGCAGATGGTCTTTGAAAACCAGGCAGTCTGGGGACAGCAATAGCTCTCAAGAAACCCTTTGAGTTACATTTCACCATTTGAAATGGGTTCTCAGTTGGTTCAGTGGGCGGGAAAAAAGTCAGCTATTCTGAGGAAGTAGAAAAAAAATTTAAATGTATAGTAACCACAAAAATGAAATGCTTGTCTCTTACAAGCATGGAATACCAGAGTTTTAAAAAGAAAAAAAAAAAAGAAAGAAAAAGAAAATTAAACTAATTTTACACTTGGGAAAAAAATACCAGAAAATTGCAGCTAAAACAAATTTAAAAGTAGAATTATTTTTAAACCACAAAATATGCACAATGTATATAGCTTATTACAACCACTTATGTTGCTTTATCACACTTTGTAATCCTGTTAAAACTTTAGCAGTTAATTCCTTACATAAAACTTTTCTTGGCTTACACATGTATGCTGGTAGTAAGTTTTTTGTTATAAAGAAACAAAACGAAGGAGAAAAAACTCAAAATCAAACCAACCAACTAAACATCAAAAAACCAAATAAAAAAGTTTTCTCCACCACCTATGTGATGCTGATATAGGTGACTCTCATTCTGTATCTACTGTTTTACCTCACCTTCTGCTGTAGTTGGAGTCATTTCCAAAGTGTTTGAAGCAAAGTATTATTATCAGACGTCCTTGTCTCACTACTCATCCTTTTGCTTGACCAGGAATAAGCCATTCACTTTCCTTAGCCAAGGTATTTGCCTCTTATCATAAAAGGAGCAGGTAATCCCTACGCCCAGGAGGCTGCTGAGACTGAGGAGCTGCTGGTGTATCCCATTCCTGCTGGAAATGTGTAGTGTATCCCATTCATACTGGAAATGTGTGGTGTATCCCATTTCCCTGCTGGAAATGGATGGTGTATCCCATTTCCCTGCTGGAAATGGATGGTGTATCCCATTCTTGCTGGAAATGTGTGGTGTATCCCACTCCTGCTGGAAATGTGTGATGTATCCCATTCCTGGTGGAAATGGGTGGTGTATCCCATTCCTTGCTGGAAATGTGTGGTGTATCCCATTCCTGCTGGAAATGGGGGGTGTATCCCATTTCCTTGCTGGAAATGGATGGTGTGCCAGCCCTTGCAGCTTTGCAAAAGTCAATATTTGCACCAAACTGAGCCCTGGGCTGAATGCCAGTGATCAAATGTGACAGCCCTGTGTTATAACAGCTCCTTATAGAGGGTTCTCTGGGTGGGAAGAATGGTTTAAATGTAAATTGTACAGTGGTTTATGATGACTTAAAACATCATTGATCTAAAGAATATTCCCCCAGGGGTAACAGTGGTGATGGAAGGGGACTGAGACAAGGTCTGGCTTTGATGCCCATGAACTACAGAGCTTCTGCAGGAACTGCAGGCACTGCAGGCAATGGTCCCAGTGTCATGGTGATAGGAGGCCCATCCCTGGGACAGGCCACAAAGGAGGACAAATGTGGCAAGATGTGTGTGTTGATAAATGGCACAAAGCTCAGCCCACAACCCTCTGGCTCTTTCCTCCATGACCTCTGTGCACCAGCACACCTGGACACCCAGAAATGACTGTCTTCTTTTTGAATCAGATGTTTCCCAGAGAATCTTGGCTCCTGTTCCTTTCCTGCTCCCTAAGGCTGTCCCAGAGCAACATTCTGCAGCTCTGATGGAGGAATAAAAGGAAAATCCTGTCTCTGAGGTGTTGTGGAGAGGCTCACAGTGGGACAGAAAACACTGAGCGCAGACACCAGGAGCCTGTAGCTGTGATGTCTCAGTTCAGAACACAGGTGGAACATCTTGGACAGGTCCATTAGGATTCAAGTCACCAGTTTATAAGCTATATCATATTTGAAAAGTAAAGTTTTCACAGTGAATCTGCTCATAAAGCAGAGGCAAGAAAAGGGAAATAATTTTTTGATTAATTTCTGGAAAATCTGTTCCACTTACACATCCAGTCCCTGAATTTGCTCAGAGGCAGAAAACAGGAAGTTTTCAACTTCCACCTCCCAAAGGTCCATGCAATGTTTCAATGCAAAGGATGGGAGTGCATTTACTGCAGGCAAGCTGCTCACTCCTCTGCTGGCATGCATGAGGTGCTGCAGCCTGTGCAGAGCAGGGCAATGGGATGGGGAAGGGGCTGGAGCACAAGTCTGATGAGGAGCAGCTGAAGGAGCTGGGGGTGCTCAGCCTGGAGAAAAAAAAGGCTCAAGGGGAAGAACTTTATGGCTCTTTACAACTACCTGAAATGAGGTTCTAGTGAGGTGATGATTAGTTTCTTCTCCAAAGTAACAAGCAAGAGGAAATGGCTTCAAGTCATGCCTGACATTGTGAATAAATGTATTTAGCAGGTTTCATAATTAAAAAAAATATTATTGTAATTGCTGAAGTCCAAGTTTTTAAATTTGACCATCAGGAAAAAGTATCTGAGTGTATAATTAGGAGACTGGGAATAAAAGGCAGACTATTAATTCTACTGTCATAGGGATGAGACAACTCAAGGAACAGTTGATGCACAGTGTGCAAGCAACCCAGACATCCGTGACATGAAAATGCAAAAAAAAGTATTAGTAGTCTGAACTCAATATCCAGTTCTAGAATGACATGTCAAACTTTTCACAAGGCATAAAAATCAGTTCAATTCCTGTTTACCAATTACATTGGAAACCTCAGATAAAATGAAATCACATTCCCCATTTTCTGTTCATTTACATAAGAATTTCTCAAGTTTTTCACACTTTAGATAAGCAAAACAAGCCTTGCTCAACTCCAATCACACAATTGTTCTAGGATGACTTTCTTACCGGGTGGCGTTTTCCAGAGCCCTGGAAAAGGAAGAATAATCATCAGTTGAGTGTTCCAGGGAGTAATACCACGTAGCTGCATCTTCAATGAACGAGTTGGACTCTTCTCCTCCTAGAGAATTTTGCAGAGCTTGATAAAAGGCCGTTTTGCTGTTGGCTCTTCCTTGACTTTCTTCAAATTTCTGAGAAAAAAGTGCATACATGGAATTCAGAAACAAAACCAAAAGATAATTTTTTTAGGAACAATGTAGGCTCAGGTCTCCCTCTGCTGGAACAAGTCCTCTCTGCTGTGATCTCTGATTCCTAGGGGATTGAGTAGGGGACAGTCCTACTTTTGCTTTCCCAAAATTGTCACCAATGAGAAATATTGGCTTCCTCTGGACACATTATACTAGAGAAACCCTGATCTAGTAGGTCCATATCACAGGTACCAAGCTGTGCCAATGGATCTCTAACAGTACAGAAATCTTGGCTCTCACAGAAGGGGTTCCCAGGGACAATCCTTCACTGCATGTCTGTCCAGTGTTGCCTTTCTGATGATCTCCATGAAGGAAAACTAGAGGGAAAAGAGGGAGTTACTGCTCTTTTTCTTTGAAAATTCCAGAAAGCAAACTTGTTGTGTAGGCCATTTCATGGCTATGTCACTCTGCCTCTTCTGGGAACACCTACGAAGGAACATGGCTGCTCCAAGTTCTGTATTTGGGTCCCTTCTGGAATAATATCTGCCTTAGACCTGGAAGAGAAATTCCACTCCTTCAACTCCCAGTGCAGGGAACAGCCATGATCTTCAAACTTCATAACCCTCAGGGCCTTTGAGAGAAACTAACAGGGAAATGCCCTTTTCCCTGAGATCTGTGACCTTTCCTAGCATAAAGGCAAGTTCCCCAGGGCAAAGTGCCCATGTCACAAGTGCCAAACTTCTGTACCCATATTTTTACCAAAGCTAAAGACTGCTGGAATTTTTCAACACATCTTTCTTTGAGGAAGTTTTTTATGTTATCCATTGAAACTTTTCACTTTTTTAAAAAAACTTATTTCAATTTCAGAAACAAAACAACTTCACAGAAAAAAAAAAATTACCCTGAACTTTTCTGCGCATCAAGTCCGTTATAAAGAGGGCACTACACAGGTGCATATTGGTTCAAACTTGGATAAGAACCCCAGAGAAAAAGATCTAACAAACCACCTCTGTTATTTTGGGCAGTCAAACCACCTCTATTATTTGATGCAAACTAGGCCAGTGTCTGCCCAGTTTAGTTACTGTAGATGCTTTACTTAATATATTATTTTGATGGCCCACAGCTGGTTTTCATCATGCTGCTAGAAGGTCTTTCCACAACCCTATACAGAAAGTACAGATGGAATTATACCTTTTCAGTGGAGTCACAGAAATTAAAGACGGAAAATAAGTTCCCATGTGCTGAGGGTGAGGTTTGTCCTTAGTATTCTGACACTCTGTGCATTTTGAATAAGTGACTTTGAGGGATTTGAAAACTCTACCAAGTATCCCAAGGTCCAGGAAGATCTTGGCAATTTGTATTTTTAATAGATTCTTCTTTTGCTGGATTTCGGCCCATGCAATGTGAAAGAGTCATGTGGTGCCAGCTTTAGTAATACAGCTGTGCTCCAAAAAAGATGGGGAGCTCACTCCTGACACGTCACCTCATGTGCACAAATGCCACAAATGAAAGTGCACAGCACTCTTGCCTGCAAAATCATTCAGCTTAAAACCAGCAAGGACACATATTCTTCTCCAGAAAATAGAAATGTTCGCTGAAGACCTGACTGCAAGTTCACAGAATTCAAAAGCAATTTTTCCATCACAGCTTTGGCACACATTACTTTGGGTTCCTACTAACCAGCAGAAGCATTGCTTTGTTTAATTAAGAAACTCTCATTTGAAGACTGAGGTTAGCAGTTGTGTGTAGGAAAAGATATTTTTCTGTAGTAGAGCAAAGCCCAATCTTGTGTATAAATCAACCCATTCAAGCAACTTTCATGCAGTGCTTTCATTTTGTTGGTTTTTTAAAAGGGATTTGTTAACTTGTTCTACTCTTGTCATGGATACTTAAACCAGAGAGAAACAAAGTGCAAAAACCTTAGCGTATTGATTATGTAACCTAGGAACTTATCCATCTCTCTCTCATCAATGGTCAAGTATCAAATAAAGGTTATGGTTCAAAACCACAGAGAAGGAGATGGATCATCATACACCAACATATGGTTAAGGTGACAAACTCCCTGCCAAATGTTTTTGTAAATGCAAAAATTGGTGAAAATTAGGTTTCATCAATGATTTTTTGAATTAAAAAAATTAAAACCAAAATAATTTGATAGTTATTAAATACAGATAGATGAGTTCAGGATAGGAAGTCCCTCAGCTGTAAAGTGTTAGAGGTTTGGGGAGCTTTTACCAGAAGTATCAGATTTGCTTACCCTAATCTTACAAGCAGCCTCTTTTCACCTCTGCTGAAAACAGCATTTTGTGCTGAACAGCCATTTGATCTGACTCAGTGTGGTTGGCCTTGGGTATTTAAGGTCAGAAGTCAAGGAGAAGAGGCAGAAGGCTAGCTTGGCTGGACAGGGATCTTCTCTTGAAAATAAGACAAAAAAGGAAGGTGTAGGCCCAGCTGAAGCAATGTCAGGTGACACAGGAAGAATACAGAAATGCTTGCCACTGTAGGGAGAGAATTCATTTGGCCAAAGCTCAAGTGGAGGTGAAGCTGCCAGGAATGTGAGAGGCAATAAAAAGGTTTTTTTCAAATACATAATGAAAAAAGGCAGTATAGAAATAACATTGACACTTCCTGAATAAAGACGATCAGTTCCCCCACAGGGACATGGACAAGGCAGAGAGGTTCAGTACATTTTTTACCTCTGACTTCAACACTGATGATGGGCCATGAGGGCCTCAGTGCCCTGACTCTGAAATTCTATGGGATCTACTGCTCCAGCTGGATCACTACAAGTCTATGGGGCCTGATGGGATTCAGCTGAGAATCCTCAATGAGCTGGCTCATGTCATTCCAAAGCCTCTTTTGATGATTTTTGAGCAGTCTTAGGAATCAGGAGAGGCCCCAGCTGACTGGAAGTTGGTGAACACTGTCCCAGTTTTCAAGAAGGACAAGGAGGACTCAGGAAACTACAGGCCTGTCATCTCACTTCAGTGCCCAGTAAAGTTATGAAGATTATTCTGGGAGGTATTGAAAAACACCTGAAAGACAGCACTGTCATTGGTCTCAGTCAGCACAGCTTCATGAGGGGAAAGTCCTGCATATTAAACCTGATTTCCTTTTATGACAAGGTGACCCACCTAGCTGATCTGGGAAAGCCAGTAGATGTAATCTCTTTGGATTTCAGCAAAGCTTTTGATACTGTCTCTCACAAAATCCTTCTGGACAAAATATCCAGCTGCCACCTGAATAACTGTGACACATGATTGGTGAGCATCTGAGTCATGGGTCAGGCACCAAGGGGGTGTGGGATGGGGTGACAGCAGCCTGGTGACTTGTCCCTAGTGGGGCTCCAAAGGGCTCCATTCTCCATCCAGCTCTTTTCAGCATCTTCATTAATGACCTGGGCACAGAACTCAAAGGAAGTTTGGCAATGACACTGAACTGCCAGGGCAAGGGAGGGGATTGTCCTGCTCTGCTCTGCACTGAGATGGCCTCAACTCAAGGACTTTGTGCAGTTTTGGGCACCACAATATAAAAAAAATTAAGCTTCTAGAGAGGATTCAAAGAAGGCTCGCAACGATGGTGAAGAGTCTGGAGGGGAAGGCATATGAGGAGCAGCTGAGGTCACTTGGTCTCTTCAGCCTGGAGAAAAGGAGACTGAGGGGAGACCTCATTGCAGGAACAATTTCATTGTGAGGGGAATGGACAGGCAGGCACTGATCTTTTCACTCTTTCAAACAGTGACAGGACTCAAGAGAATGACCTGAAGTTGTGTCAGGGGAGGATTAGGTTAAATGTCAGGGAAAGGCTCTTCATCCAGGGGATGGTTGGGCATTGGAACAGGATCCCCAGGGAAGTGGTCACAGCACTAAGACTGTCAGATTTCAAGAAGTGTTTGCACAATGCTCTCAGGCACAGGGTGTGATTCTTGGGCTGTCCTGTGCAAGGACACAAGTTGGACTCAGTGATCTTGAAGGGTCCCTTCCAACTCAGTATATTCTATGATTCTATTCCACAATTCTGTGATTCACTGTGCCTATGTACGGGGTCCTGTGGTCTTCAAAATGCCCCCAAAACTCTGCAATTTTCAGAGTTTTCTCAGCAATAATTTATTTTATTGGGGCCTTCAAGACATGTTGACTCAGATGAAAGAGGACTCAACAGACAGAGATGGATGATAAACAGAACTAGCATTTGTAAGATGGTAAGAATTTTCATCCCTCAAACAGCACTAAAATAGTACAACCTGAAACAATTTCTCAAGCATTGCTTTGGCTACAGTGTAATTTAAATATCTGACTTAAACATGATAGCCAAAACCAAAGCAATATGTTCAAAATAAAATTCATTAAACCAGAAAATGTTGAAAAAGACAAAATATTTTAACTTCTCAGAAATTGATTCAATTCAACCAATTTTCCATGTCCAACATATGTTCCCATTAGAAAATATATGACCAAAGAACAATTTTCAAATCATTGTAGATACAACAGCTGTTACCAGATTAATAGAAACAGCTGCACATCATGTAAAATAATTTACATTTTGCTAACCTTTAAAGAAGCATTAGGAATCGGCTCAGATTTATAGTCGAGTTTTCTAAGAAATTATTTAAGAAAATATTTAAAGGCAGCACATGCACTCTTTTCTACTCTTCTGATGATTCAAAAGCATCATAAACATTGCCTAAAAAATGAGTTAAATACTGCTTACTGTTCTTGTTGCTGCAGGATGGCTTATGGAGCATATGAGTAGAACTGGCCCAGTGTTTTACTTAAAAAAAAATTGTAGCAGTAGGTAGACCAAATATTTACATCTCCCAAGGGGCAAAATGTACTTTTTTAACAAACTGAAATGGTGATAATGCTAACAGTGTATGTACAGACCTTAGGCCTTAAGTGGCTTTTGACAAACACGGTCACAGAAGATGGTGAAAGACCTGCCACCATTCAGCAGAGTCTTCCAAGATTTCTAAATAGTTTCAATATGAAGCAAAGAGTTCGGCCCATTCTCCTCACTGATGGCATTTATGGAGACACTTCTCCCTGGTCATTATAACAAATATACACATGTCTACCACCTGTTGTATATTGCTGAACACCTTTTTCCATAAAGACATTAACTGACTGCAATAAATTGCAGGATGGTAGTTCCGTTCTGCACAGATCCATTTGCTTACATGAGGTAAATAAACTAGATTTTTATCTACCCACTGCCCTATATACTGGATTTGGGTTCTGCATCCAGCTAGATTGTACTAAGGAGGGAAAACAAAAGAAAGGAAACACATGAAATACAACCTCAGTCTTTCAACTAAATCCTTGCAATGTGGAGATGTCATAGTAGGTGCTTAACATATGGAGGACACAGAGTGGGCTATACTGACCTCCATGCAGAGATAAACACAGACATAGAACAGCATGAGTGAATCCATAAATTTAGGCCATTAGGTCCTCCCACCTGACCACCACATAAAGGACTGGGATAAAATTTTTGTCCAGTTGGGAATTGAAATCAACATTTCCAGAGGTTTCTGCTCAGTTGCCCTAATCTATGACTGCTCAAAGCTAATATTCCCTGAAGGTATGCCATGGGAATTGCAGTGAATGGGTTCAGGCTTAACCACTCCATATGTCACATAATAGTGCATTATGGTGCCACTTGCCATTCCCTTAACAAACTCTGCTGTGTTTCCCACTTAGTTTCAACGTTGTGATTGCTGCACTGGGGATGAGGAGGAAGTGTTCCAGGAAGTGATGAATCTGGCTCAGTTCACATGAATAAGCATTTCAGTGAATGCCATAAAATGGACATTTCATGAGCATACTCTCTGCTGCAAACATCACTGAGAGACCTCAGCCTTTAATTGTAAGCAAATCGAACATCAATATTTTGCTAGCACATAAGTGGTGCCTTCTGTCTTTCTGTTCCATTTTTCATAGCAAAGACCTTAATAGGCACAAGCACAGTGTTGCAGTGGGAATAGAGAGACACCCAGAGCAGCCAATCCAAGGCCAGTAAGATCCCACAGAATGACATGGTGCCAACTGGATTTTCCACCTTCTGGTCTGGTTGCAGCCTAGAGTTTCACTCTCACTTCTATGTGAAAAGTGCAAAGAGTTTATAACACTTGCATGCAACTTCAGTCTAAGGTGATAAGATTTGCATCATATCTCAAGCTTGCAAACATCCAAATGGCTCAAAATGTCTCCTTATCATTTACAGGATCAGTACTAAGAGAAATCCGGATTAATAGAACAAGTCCTTGACAGAATTGCCCAGCACAGTTATTCCCAGGAACTGGTGGAGCAAGCCAGTAGGGGTTGGATGTTTTCATCCCTCACTCTTTGCACTGTCTACACTGACATCAGCCACCCTAAAGAAGATGGAAATTAGGACTTTGCCAATTCCATAGGCTTGCCAGAGCACCTTTCAGCTGTGTTTGTTCACTGAAATACATCCATACATCTTCTCTCTGCAGAGCAGGAGCACAGCCATAGGTGAATTTTCACTCCAGGGAAATTTGCTTCCCTCTTTTTAGAACAGATTAAATACTTTCAAAGGCAAACTAGTAATTATGCCTTGGTTTCCCAAGTTCAGTTCAGGGCTCTGTCCATCAGCTAAGCCTTCCCACACTCCTTAGTGTACCAGTAAAACTGGCTTTGGCTATTCCTAGAGAGGTGCAAGTGAAATTTACCTCAAAGGAACTCTTAACATTAATTATGTAGATGATTGGGATACAGGGTGGATTGTCTCAAATCCTTCTTTGAGATCTGTTGTGGAGAGAGGACATTTAGCACAGGTTAAAGATCTCTTATGACATTTATGACAGAGGAAATGGGGTACAGACTTCCAAGTAACAACCACCATCTGCACTAGATTTTGTCGCTGTAGCTAAATACGTCTGTGGCTTATTCAGGACTTCATAATCAGATTGACTGCAACCATACATGGTCATGGCCAGCACACAGAAATGCTGCTGAGGACCTGGAGATTGCATCTTCATAAGCAGCACAGTGATGGAAGGAGCTTTACAGTTTCCCAACAATTAATACCCTAATTGTGTCAACACAGGAGAAATCAGGAAACTTCAACCTTGCAGCAGGTATTTAGGAAAACAACCCAGACAGGAATGCTGGTCAAAGCATTCATATTCCCTCAAGTCCTAAAAGCCTGAAGCCACAGGAAAACAGAAATAGAGGGAAATTTTTAAAAACCATCAGTAGATATGATCCTTTCTTACAGTTGAGTTGCACCAACTTACTGAGTTCCTTTCCAATCCTATTTTCTGCAAGCCTTTAAATAAAAAAGATATTTCCAGTTTTATTTCTGGACAGACAACATTTTTCTACTGAACTCTCAGTTGCAAGTGGTTTTCTTTTCATTTTAATCTGACAGTGCTGGGATTTAGCACTTGTGCCTTTCATCAACACCATGATTTGTTGCAAAATTTTTAATACAACATGGAATTTCATCTCAATTTTGCAGACAAGTGTCATATGCAGAAATAGTGGTAAAGGAAAGAATTTCACTTCCTTGTCTTCATCACAGGACTTGTAGTGAGGTCACTGAGGTTTATTCCACTCTCAGAGAGTCTTGATTATTATCTGCAGGCCTCCAACATCCTATTATGTCTTCTGTACCTTTCTCCTATGACTTTCTCTTGAAATTGATTCCAAAAGAGAAAAAGAAATGAAAAAAGAGCAAGAAATTTCTGACAGAGAGAAAACAAGTAATATGAATTTTAATTCAGGTGGGCCATTAATTCTGAATTAAATTGGTCTATGTCCTTTTGGCTACCAGCAAAGAGAAGCTGGGACATTTCAGTGCCTTCTAAGAGGTGAAGTATTGCAACACTCCTGCTGCAAGGTAGCAACAGACAGGATAGCATAGATGAAATTCTTTTTGTTTTCACCAGTTTCTGTCCAGAAACCTGAGACCACATATCAGGCCAGTGCTGCTCCTTATAACAGCTAGTCCATACTCAGAATCATCTTTACAAGAAAACGTACTTCTAGGAGAAAAAAGGAAAAAGGTTGCTAAAAAAACCCTCAAAATGCTGATTTAATCCTGCTGAACAGTGAAGAAATTTATAGTTAAGTTGCTTTCATCTCTGTGAGATACTACTGAGATTGAAATATAAACAGGATTTTAAAGACAGTAGAGCATAAATGCTAAATCACTTCTGGTCTCTTACCATTTTGTATTTCCCACAGAAATATTAATCAATACATATTATTATGACATTAGTCATCCTCACCAAGACTGGCTGGAGAAGGACAATGTATTTGCATATTTCAGTGGAGCATAATTCACAACTTGTAGAAATCAAAAAGCATCTCTCCAGGCTGCTCCAGTCATTACTGTAATCACAGTGATGCCATCAGCTCATTAACAGTGAGTGTCTTCCTACCTTAATTGCCTTGGCTCTGCTGATGAGACCATCTTGTTGAGCACTTCCAATGAGCAGATCTATTTTCCGACGCCGAGGGCCCTGCAGGGCTTTAGCCAAAGGTTCCTGGAGGTAAATTCCATCCATCACTGGACCCCAGTACTGGAATGGGCCACTTATAGCCAGCAGCTATGATGGCCAAAAAAAAAAAAAAAAAGAAGAGCAAGAATTGTGCAATTAACTCAGCTCACCCTTTAAATTCCATTTTATTTGTGCTTAATTCAACTGATTGATTCCTTTCAAGTGAAAAAGTGACCAGGTAATATAAGTGCAAATTCATCATTGGCAGGAAACAATGATTTTGCTGACAGTCTCAGTAGGTGAAACAAACTGAAGAGGCCAAGAGAAATAATGGTCTTATAGTGATAAAAATATTGTTTTAAACTAGGGATTGACTCCATGCTGGTCCTCATTGGAAAATTTATTGCAGGTGGGTGTTTTAATTTGTGGGTAAAGGATCCATCTCTAGATTTATTTATATTGCAGATTTCACAAGCCTCCCACTTCAAACACTGAACACTGACATCCCATCCTGCTTCATTTTCTGCCTAAGTTCTGTTATTAAAGCTGTAGACATTTGACTCTGAGTAGAGTAACACCCAGGGGCAGGCTAGAGGGAAGTGAAAGGAGGGAAAAAACAATTTTTAGATTTATTTCAGAAGACATGATTAAAGCAGTGTAAAAGGAATTTAGTCTAAAGGAGAATCAAATTGTGATTATTCATAGCTCAGAGCTGGATGTCACGGACAAAAACTTCCTTCCACCAAAAATAGTCCAGTTCCTCCTTCACAAGGATTCAGACTAAATTATTTTTTATGGTTTCTCTCTCAGAGCTTTGTGTGAATGGAAACTTTTAGATTTGTTGCCAGTGGCATTTGCTTTGCTATGTTGTACCTTAGTTTGAGCATCATTGAGGACACGAGCAGGCAACTGACGAAGGCAGGCTACAATTTCCTCACTGGTGGATGAAGGGCATCCCACATCTTCAGCCAGGGCTGCTGCTTGGGTCTGTGCCCTCCTGGTAGTAATTATGGATGCTGGAGAAAAAGCTGAGCCTCCCTAGGAAAAAACCCACAATATCAGTCAATATATGTTGTCAGAACACCTGGTTCCCTGGTGCAGGTACAAAAGATGAGAAGAAAAATCTTTCCACCTGCAGAACATAAACACCTGGCTTTTAAATTAAAATAAGCAAGTTCTAAAGATCAAAGCAAAGGGGTGAAGGGTCAGTTAGGCTGTCTCCAGCTCTGCCACAGTTATTTTGGAAAAGCCCTAAGTATCTATATTATGTCTCTAACCAAATCACAAATCTTTCTGAAAACTTTGGTGGAAGGAGAAACACTGAGACTGGAGCAGATATAAAGAAGGTGCTGTGAGGGAATGGAGAGCCCATCTTACTGACAGAGGAGACCAAATGGAGTTTTATTAAAGCTCTGATAAACAAGGACTGAGAGCAGCTGCAATGCCCATAAAGAAGAGCTACTTCTACCTCAGGACAATGCTTGTACAAGGACAAATGAGCACTAAGTATTCACATTGAGTGTAAATCAACTTCAGCTAGAAACCAAGGATAACTAGCACAGGGAGCAGGGAGGGTCTGGAGGTGCTATGAACTGAGGAAGTAGGAACAAAAGACTAAAGGAAACTGCAGAGCATGAAGATCAAAACCACAGCACAGGCTCCAGTCTCTACCCCAGACTCTTCATATTCTTGCTACAGCCGTGCCAACACAGCAAATATTCTTAATAAGAAAGAATGGCACAACATTTTTGAGTAAACATGAAAACTAGTTGTTGCAAATGCAGATAATTTAGTTTAAATCTGATAAGATCTGACCTAGAACAGAAAGCTTGGAATAGCTCTGATATGGTTCAAATGACTAATTTCCAAACATTTGCATCAGTTTACTGATAATAGCTGCTAAATTAGCTCTGTCCTCTGAAAAACCCCACAACCCAGATGCATGATATGA
The DNA here is from genome assembly GCA_035582745.1 of Loriotus luctuosus. Lineage (NCBI taxonomy): Eukaryota > Metazoa > Chordata > Aves > Passeriformes > Thraupidae > Loriotus > Loriotus luctuosus. Next base: position 144,542,236 of record JAWWEY010000115.1, on the reverse strand, counting down.
TAGACTCCAATCTATTGAACTGATTAACATACTTCTTACTGAATTTGCTCAAAGCATAACTACAAGACTTGAAAAGCAAGTTAAAAAGAAACAAAAACCAATTGGCAAATCTTTAAATTGAAATTATCTCAAACCTCTGAACCCAAAGAACTCTGTGAAGCCCTGGCCAGCACCCATGAGATTTTTTTATATTTCAAACAAGCAGAGCCATTGATACTAATGGTATTCCATTGCTCTCAGCTGGAGAAATTTATTTCCAAAAATAGTGAGAAAGAGGTAATTTGGGTTTGGGTGTAGAGACAATCTTTTTGTTCACTGCATGCAGAATTTCCAGAATTTCTACCCTCCTGAAAGATTTCTCTTCTTTTTTAACAGATCAGGAAAACAAGCACTGTTATTAGCTTAACGATTGATATGAAAATGGTTGCAGATAAGCAAAGGAAAAACCTAATTTTCTAATCTGGGCCAGTGTAAGAGCCATCTTGAGTTTTAAGAGAGTGGAAGAATTAAAGAAGAAGAAATAAGCACCACTTGGTCTTATTCCTCACTTCAGCACTCAGTTTAGATGAGAATTCAAGTGAGCAATAGGCTTTATTCTCTCATAGGATTTGCAGTGGCCTATTTTGTGTTTGTAAGGCATGATATTTGCCAGCTGCTGACTAGGTGCACTGACTCAGCTGGTCATGAGAGAGAAAGAAAAATATCTTTGATGAGAGTATCTTGTCTGTGGGTGGATTCCCAGGACACTGAGTGAGAATCATGTATGATGAGTGAGACTAGAAAAGGAATAACACACCATGTCAGCTTCTCTCAGAAAAGGAACTTCCTGGAGTTTCATGAAGAATAAGGAATTATGAGCCCCCTCAATACAGCAGAAAAATTAAATTCAGGACTGCACAATATTTATGCACTAATCTGGCAAACATATTCTTCCACATCAGATCTGAACAGGATCAGCATGCTTTATCAAGTATCCAGTACCTCCAGATGGTATTAATTTAAAACAAAATAATAAAAAATTAAAGGATTTCAGTTCCCCAAACTCCAAAAGCTTCTCAAGTTTTGAAAGTGTCAGTTTCTGTGGAAATTCTGAAGCTGCCGTCTTAAAAGGTCAAATTTAGTAGGGAAAGAGTACTGAAATCAGATGATATATGGAATCCAAAAATTCACTGGGATCAAGCAAAACATCCTTGTGTGTGCTTGATTTTGAACACATTTCCTCCTGGAGATTTTAAAAGCTGTGCAAAGTTTCCATGTCTCAGATATCTACAACCTGGAAGATTGCCCTGAGGTCATGTACTGAGCAAAACAAAGACTGCAAAAGGTTCTGAATAGAAGTGTCTCCCAAGTTCTCTCCTGCAGGGGCAGATCTAAAAGCCTGGGCAGGCAAATCTTCATGTCACAGCAAGGGATGTGTATGGGCTGGCGGTAGATACAGTCAAAGCTGAATGAGTAAAACAAAACATCCAAACTTCTGCAAATACAGTTCTGAGGGGAGGAGAGCTTGATGGAGCCTCAATCTGGCTGTGGATACTTTCTCTTCTTTCTGTGAGTGTTACAACAGGTTTATTTGCTCTTTATTCTGTACTTTTTCTTCCATTTTCCACCTAAATGGTCACTTCCTCAGTTTGCTTTTTTGGTAACACCCATATTCAGGAAGCAAGTCTTGCATCTGGGGTTTGAAAGAGACCAGATCTTTAGGGTTTGAAAGAGAGATGGAATCTACTACTTTTAACCATGTTTAATTTTTTGCTAGGACTGGAAGCAGGAGATAGAGAAACATAAGGCATCATTCAAAGAGTATTTAGAAACAATACCATTATGTTTCTTTCCAAGGTGCATCCAAAATTTGTTCCAGGCTTTAGAAACATGACTTCCCTTAGGGCAGAAGCTATGCAAGCAAAACTGTAGCAGTTCTCTGCTTTACAAATGCACATCAAAATTCAGGGTCACTGTTTCTTCATTGTTGTAAAAAAACCCAAAACCCTTCAGGAACAAGTAAGTGATCATAGAAGCTGGTATTGCCTAGAACTAATTTTCTTTCTTTTTTTGAGCTTGCAGTTTTCACTTTAAACAGAAATCTTCCTTAAACACTGAATTCACATTACAGGTTGGGCTCAGGACAGAGAGAATAACAGAGCTACACTTAGCAGTTCCCTCTTTTCCTATAAAACTATAATTTATTTGTGTGATTAGTCCCAGAAACCAATAATGGAGGACTTGTGTACTTTAAAAAATAGTACTACTTAGGCAGAAGTAGAAATAGTGGAGGGCCTGTTTGTTTCCATTACATGACACCCGTATTACCATCAACATGACAGAATCATGAATCAGAAAACCAAAAATCATGAGATCAGCTCAAGAATAACAAACACTGTGTTCTTTTTGTTAGTCTTCTGGTTTTTAATTCTCCAAGAATTCTCCTGCACCCATGAACACAAGAGCTAAAAAATTCACTTTTAAAACTAACAAGTGAAATCTTTGCTATTCCAGCAGAGTTGTTTATTGAAAGTGAACCTCTAAAAACGACATATACAATAAATTGTAGTCAATAGTCACTTTGCCACTGGGGCATCATTTAGAAGTGATTTACAGGGAACTGAAGCCACACACACTTCTTGTTTTAGCTGTCCTTACAGACAGACCCACAACAAGGGGGAAGGGGTAGACAGAGGAAGTTCCATTGACATTTTTGACATCGACCCAGTCGAAAGTGTTTGAAAGAAGAAGCAGTAGCAGCTGTTTTACACAATCCACAACAGCATTGTTACACTGCTCTCCAAAATTCATAGGAATGGGAGGAACTTTACAGCGTTGAGCAAGAGCACCTACTTCAACAAGTGATGCCATTGAAAATGGGAGTCAAAGCCTTGGGTGCTATTTAGTTCAGGGACCAGGAGCAATGCCAGCATTTCTTAATTTCTCTTTTCAATATTAAAGGTTCAGATGCACAGTTGAAATTCAGATACCAGGAAATGTTGCAGCTCACAATGGTGAGAAGCTGATGAATCAGTTTTACATGAAGGTGAATTCTCACTTTGTTATCAGGCTGTGACCAGCCGAGCTGGGGCTGGTGACTCTTGCAAACTTTTCTTTTGGGACATCAGAGCTCAACAGACTTTCTTTGGTGCTATCTTGGCCATCCCACTTCTTCCTCCACAAGCTCTTGCTGCTGTTCTGATGAGATGATTAAATAGAACATACAGACCTCTGTTTGGTTTGTGTGGCCATGTTCTGGTACTGAGGGAGTCTAAATGAAATAATTGCAGTGTTGTGAGGAAAAGTGAGAATGGAAAATCCCAGATGGTCATAATCATGCTTTACTTCTCATTATCCTGCTCTGTTTAATTGGTAATAAATTAAACTAATTAAAATAAATTAGTTTAATTTCCCTGTCTGTGCTGGTAACCAGTGGGTGATTTCTCCCTGTACTTATCTTGATTTTCATTTTATTTTCTCTCCCGTGCCAGCTGAGGAGGGCAGAGCAGGTTTAGTGAGCAGCTGGTGTCCAGCCAGAGCCAACCCACCACAGTGGGCACTGTACTCTTTTCCTGCCTCACAACTATCTGGAAAAGACAATTGCCATATAAACTGCAGTGCTGAATGTCTTTTGATTCCACATTTAGTTTGGAAGCTCACTTCTGCAAAATGTTTCAAAAATTATTCAGAACACATCTAATGATTAGAAACTTCATGGGAACTAGATTTTATCACTCACACTCTGCAAACCCAAATGCAGCTTCCTCTCCTCACATCACGATCACGTTTGTTTTTTCCCAAACTGACTTAAAAATTAAATTATTTCTTGCCTCCTCAAAACACGCACTCCCTGTAAGTGCATGGGGTTTCTCTGATGGTTGCAGCCAGAGCAGGCTTTCTGTGCACCCTGAACCATGCTCTAGGCAATGCAAACAGCAATTACAGTAACACCACCCAAAAATGAGATCAAAAGACATCTAATGCAAACAGTCAGAGCAAGGAAATGTCCTGAGAATTCTACTTTCCCAAAAGAGCCAGCTGTACAGCAATATTTTATTTGTTAAAAATAGGCACTCTCCAGGCTCAGATGCACACAGTTCCCAGCCAGAAGTATCTGTCAGACCATCTGGTTTGACCTCCAGGATAGCCAGGGCTCTTCCATTTCCTGACTGCTGAGCTCAAGTGCTTCCTATCCTTTAAAACATGGCTTGTGTTTGATCTTGCATGAAGCATTTAAGCTGGGCTCAGAGACAGAGAAATGGATACATCAGCCTTCTCCTTGGTAGTTTGTGCTTAAGGATAATTACTCCATGGACAGGCAACAAAACCTTATTTCTGTTTGAGGGTACCTTCAGTTTCAGTTAATGCCAGATTAAAGGTACTTTTTAAATCCTGCTTTTTCTTCCTGCAAAAATAAGCAAGCTGCAACTAAACAACCACTGACTCACTTTCCCAATGAGTTCAGGAGATTATTCTTTAAGAGACTGGATTTAAACTATTTTCAGAATCAATTTGGGCCCTATTTCCTTCTTTCTTGCAGGGTTGTTTTTCAGTGTCTTTCATTGTTTTTCCTTAGATAACCAACTCTGCATAGTGACCAGTGCTTACAAGACATCAAGGCTGCAGGGCACTATGTGATGACATTAATGTCATTCTTCCAGGCTTTCATGAAGCCTGGCTTCAAGAGTCTGGAGAAGTAGAAAGCTTTGGGAACAGCTCAGGGAATCTCTGTCACAGCTAAGACACTTGACAGACACCTGGCAAACGCCAGCACAGGAAGTGTAACAGGGAATGGTTGGGTCAGTCCAGCAATGGAAGGGGGAACTGAGAAAGAAACATGTTTCCCTCCATAACTGTCTACTAGACTGTAATTTCCATATAAAAATGGGGGGAAGGCAAGGATTCTCTCTCTTGTACCAAAAATAACATTTTGAGGAAGGAAAATTTATTTTTATATATCGGCCTTTGCAAACCCTTCTTTGCTGACATCAGAGGCAGCCCTGCAAGGACAATGTTCCTCTCACAAGTGACTCACAGAGTGCCTGTGTCAGGTTAGTGACTTCAATAACAGGATATGAATATTTCTAAGATGACATACGAAGTCCCATTTAATTCATACAAGCACTTTCTTCCATTTAGATGTAAACACTGGTTATCAATTATTCTATTTGACACAAGGTATTAGCTAAATGCACAGAAAGGGTAAATCAGCTCTCATCCTTGCACAGGAGCAGCCAGCCACCAGCAACAGGCAGAAATGACAGGGAAATGGAGAATTCTATCTACCACCCTCCACTGCAAAGTCATCTCTTCCTCTACAAGCATGATACAAACAGTCTGAGATTTACTGTGTTTCCAGCAGATCATGTTCTATCAAGCAAGTCAAACTTCTCCTTAAGTGTGATCAATCTCCTGCTAAGTCCAAGACCTGTCCCATTCCCAAGTGCATCTTAGGATGTAACTTTATTTCTTGTAAAGGCACAAAGGCTGTCAGAGGCAGCCTAAGGCTCAGGGCGGTGAGAAGGATTGGGAAAAGGCTCTGCCCATTCCCACCTGCAGATATCCCCTAACCCATGATATTTTAGTAATTCCAGAGACACTGTTCATCAATTCAGTGAATGCCATTAATGGATATGCATGTCCCATCCTTGTGATTTGAAGAAAGCAAGAAGATCCTAAACAATAAAATATAACTGGCCAGGGTAACCATGGAGCTGTGCTTTAGACTGATTAGCTTATCAAGCTCCCTTGTGCTTTCCTGACCCTTCAAACTGAAGACTGCTGTTACAGCCCATCAAAGAGAAAGAATATTCTCCTGAAATTACCAAATTACCAATTTTTTGCACAGCTTGGGGATTTGATCAGTGTTTCCTGGTTTCAATAGCAGTTACACAACAGCTCCCACATAAGCACTTACTTGGAGCTGCTGTGGTGCAAAGTGGGAAATCTGCTAGGGCTTGCTGGGTTATTTTTTCTTTATGTTTGTCAAGAGTTTTTTAACATTTTCCTGTATTATGTTAGGGAGTTTTTCAGATCTCATCTTGGTTATAAGAGCAAAGGGCAAACCTTAATAAATCCTTTTGACTTCTATATTCATACCCACAGTACAACATTCTTCAGTGCATTTAGTCAGGTTATTCAACAGGCCAGTATCTTGGTTCCTCCATCTCAGACACTGAGATGAGGAAGGTCCTGAGGCTTCTGCACTTTTTACAACAAATGTGAAAATGGGCTTCACATACTGGCTTTCAAGCCATATTTCTTCATTGCTGATCTTAAGCTTCAATTATTTGCAGACAGAGGTATTTGGTGTACAGAGTGAAGCATAAAGCAAAGGCTGCATTCCTATTCAGACTCAATAAGAGAGAAGAAAATGTTTTGTGCCTCTTCCTGTCTGTCAGAAAAAAAAATAGTAAAACTGCATGAAAGAAAACAGTTGGGAAATGAGCATTACTGGATAAATAAATTCAGAAGAAGAAGAAAAGAAAATAAACCCTTTTTGTGTAAGTAATGCAAACTGGGTTATTTCCCTCATTTTTTATATCTGCTGAAACCAGCCCTGATGCAATACATTGAAAACCTCCCTGTTTTTCTCAGCCCATAGATAAAATGTGCCTTCAGTAGTGACTTGCAACAGGAACCTCATCTGTTGCAAACACTTTGAGCCTTCCTTATTTCTCAGAGGAAGTATGTGGCCTGTTTGGCAAATGCTGCTCTACATGACAGCGTGAACTTCACAACACTCTCATTCGACCGGCTGCTCCTCCACTTGATCAGCTAAACCTTGCTGGCAGCCTGAGAGCAGTGCTATGACTACGGCTTTTCTCAGGAATACTGCAACCTGGAATGCCATGCCCAGCATTTAAAGGTAATCACTGCTGAGATATATTTTGCATTAGCTGCGTACGAGACCAAATGTTTCCATTTTATTTATATACAAGGGTGTTCTATTTCATTAACAATGACAGGATTCAGACCGGGGATTTCAAGTACCACCAAAGGCAGAAATAGAAGAGTCTGCCTTGATCATTTTCATAAGGAGTGGTACTAAAGACAGACAGGACAAGGAGTATTTCTACTGAAACCTAAGAGTAAGACAGATGCTCAAAACCTTATGCTAAAGCAAACTGCATTTCACTGTAACCAAAATATGAGCCCACAGACTAGTGGGCTTTTTATTCAAAGTGTTAGAAATGTGGATAGTGTGGTATTTCTGTGTTGTTTCATGTTTGCATGTGTCTCTGAATTACTTTGATGAGAGTATTATGTTAGTCTTTCTAAGTGCAAAGGTACAACTGCCTCAAAGCTGGAAGGATGTTCATTTTGATTAATGATAAATTAAGGGAAATTCACCAAAAAAATATACAGTTTCTGAGATCTAAGTTGTTTTGCTTTTTCTTTACACACATGAAAAATAACAGGATGCCAGTGCTTTCATTTTCAAGCTAAATGAGGTTCAGGCATTACCTGTGAACTTTATTGAGAATCAAATTTTAACACCTTGGAAATATAGATGTGAATATCAGGAAAGAAAAATAAAATATGGTATAGCATGTCAGGAATGATAAATGTTCTAATTTTACTAGTCTACGATATTCCTCGTAGGAGGGCTTTATTCATGTGCTTATCTTGCCTTTTTATTCCTCTTATTACTTTCATTTCTTTATATTAACTAATTCTCAATCGTATTAAATTTAACTTTTTCCAAGTTCTCACTAAGGAGCAGAATTTCACATGTTCCATGCTATTTAACTGCTGCAGAAGCACGTTTTCTCAGAGAACAAATTCTGCAAGAGGAAGTTATTGCTACATGTGCTGCACACAGGAACGGAAGGGGAAAATTGTACCACAGGTTTTGGGGTCACACGATGTAGGTCAGTGGAATTCCAGTCTTGACAGGTGAAGAATCCATATCTGCTGAGACTTCTGATAAATAGGGCACAAAGCAAGTCTGGGACTGCAGATATTTCCTCATGTTCCTTTTGGCAGCAAAGATCCCTAAGCTCTAACAGCTGTGTGTGCCATCAGCCCTGTGACCACCCTTCCTTGACATGATGTGCACAAGTGGAAAGGGGAGAGGAGGAAGGACCAGTGCTTGGAACATTGCAAATGTGATCTTAACAGTTAAAACCAAATTTTCATGCAAGCCTGAGGAGGTGGTTGGTGAGCAGGAGAGCTCCACATAGATTTTGGTTCCCAGCAGCCCAGCGGGCTTGGGGTAGATAAGACACAGTGAGTTTAGAGTCTATCTCTTTAGTTCTTCCTTCATCACCCTCAGTGAATTATTTCCTTTGGATCTGGCATAATTATCTGCTCCTGTGAAGGAAGGATGGCACTTCTACTTGTACCCCAAACTCTGTCATCAAGTTTAGATATAGGGAACAAAGGTTTTACAATGAGGGAGGTGAAACACAGGTTGTCAGATGCCCCATCCTTGTAAACATTCAAAGCCAGGTTGGACAGGGCTCTGAGCAACCTGATCTAGTTGCAATTGTCCATGGAGGGAGGGTTGGACTAGGTGGCCTTTAAATCTCCCTTCCAACCCAAATTATTCTATGATTCAATAAGGCCAAGTGAGATGCAGTGGCTGTAGCAAATTTGTTATTTCAGAAGATTATAATCTATAAAACTATTACTGTTCTTCTATCGATTTCAATGAAAAGAATTGGCTCATGACATCTTTAAAGCTTCCAGTAAGTCTGGTTTTGCAGAGTGTCTCAAAATTTCAGAAAACCACAAAAGAATTTATCATGCAGCGATGGAATGAATTTGTATTGTGCTGACAATAACTCAATACAAGCACAAGCTACTTAAGCGATCAAGTTCTATCACTCACTTGAGAGCAAAGCACACCATTGTTTTAGAAATATGACTAATTTGTACATTCTTACTCTAGAAACAGTGATACTACTTTGTATGTTCTTACTCTAGTGATATGCCATTGCCAGCAAACAAGTAGAAACACTTTTTGCCTCCCTATTTCAAACAAAACTGCCATGTCCCATTTTCAACATCTAACATTGAGTCATACCTCAGAACATTGACTCCACCACCTTTGACTGGACTATAGGGACCCTTACTCTGCCCATGTGCATAATGACAAGTGGCTTTAGTATTAAAACCAAGTCTGATGTCTCATTTTCCTTTTAGTCACTTTGGCTAAGTGAATTACCAGCAAGAGTCAGAGCCTTTAATTTTTTAATTTTCACTGAGTACTTCTGCTCTGGATCTGGAGAGCATCTTGAACTCTCTGTCCCTTTCAGGACGTTATGCTACCAGTGGTAGTGACAGTAATAGAGCACGGAAAATGCAATGAGAAACAGAAAAGTGCCACGCAAATGACGGCAAAGCCCGAGACGTCACTGCTCCTCACTGCACTGAAAGCACTTTATAACCTTTGCATTTTCCACAAGCCAGATTATTCCACATCTAAGGCAGCAGCACAGAGCTGCACATTGTGCTCTGATGACCAGAGATCCTTTCAGAACAGTGCCTCGTACAGCAGAAGGGGACCAGGCTGTGCTCTCCAAAAATACAAAGAAGGAACTTCCCTGTTGTCCAGTATTTAATACCTCAGTGGTTCAATTGCAAACGTGCATAAGCAACCCTGCAGAAACACTTCAGGTATTTCAAAAGCAGCATTTAGAGTTTACATCCTTAACACCATTCTAGAGAAATGTAATTGCCTTGGTGAAATGTGCCGTGCTTTTCGAAAGATTGAAAGCCTGAAGTAAAATTTTCAGAAGCCTTTCCACCATGCACAAATACTACATATCACTTTCCAAAGAGATTCAGACATGTCTCAAATTAGGAGGAGGAAAAAGGCCACTGGTCACAAACCTGACACTTGTAGGATGACTTGCTCTCCTGGCCCTCAAACAACAAAACCCAGCATAAAATGGTACTTAGAGCTAGGACTCTTTTTTTTTTTCCCCAGACTTTTGTGACACAAAATTCAAGCAATTCTCATCTAAATATCAATTGCATGTGTCAAAATGATAGATGGACATCAGATGTTTATGCTGTTATTCTTGCCATCTACCTAGAATTGTCAACATTTTCGGTAACTGCAGCTTAGGTTCTCTACACTGAGCAAGATTTGAGACCCCCTTTAAAATTACTGCAAAAATGCATCTACCAGAGCACAGAGCTCAGCAGAGTTTATCAGCCCAGGTATTTATCTCACTCTCTTGGTTGACATTTTCAGCCCTGTTGAGCTCTCTATTGCTGTGCCCAGGAAATTTTTCTGGCTAATTTGAAGATGAGCCATGAACATCTATAATATCTGTAGCCACAATACTGGCTGCACTACTCCTATGGGTTTGCCTCTTGTTCTTTATGGGATACAAGTAAAAAAAATGTTCAACAACTTAAAATTTGGTCTTGCAGAAAAATACTCATAATTAGATCAGAAAATTATGATCTTGAAAGCAGACATTGACTGACAAAATGAATTCTGGTTTCAGGTTTAGAAATTTAGGGGCATTTACATGAAGAAAGATTTTTTTGTTTTGCTTTCTATAAAGAAACCTATTTTTAAAATGTGAATACGCAAGTAGTTTATTTAAATTTAAAGCGCTGTTTTATTCAGCTTCTAAACTTCTCCTATCAGGCAACACATTTTTGTTCTTGTGAAAGTGGGTTTCAGATGCTTGTCAGAAAGACACTGGCACAGCTGCACCCTCCAGATGTGCCACAAGCCAGTTCTGAGCGCATAAAGCGAAGGGGTAATGTTCCATTTGGCCAGTGAATTAGAGAATTCTAGCAAAGAGCCTTTGGGAACAGCAGTAAGAAGCTTGGAAAGCAGATGAGGTGGAGTCAAACTGTGCACTACCATCTGTTCTAGCATTGAGCTCCTTGCATTTGGTAAGGGATGAATTTTCTTTCCTTTGAATGGCATTTTATTCTGTAGGATAAAATTCTGTCTTCCTAAACTGTCTGTAAGATGTTAAAAATTTACTGTATTAATCAACATACTGAAATTCTGCCAATCTTATTCTGAAAGACAATTAGCAATAAAGTCATGCTGATGTCCAGGGTTCTACTTCTCAGGTTGGATATCTCTCCACCTGACCCTCATCAGACTCTAGCAGGTGTAAGTGAAGAGCAGCACACAAAAGTCAGTAATCATCTTTGAAATATTTAAGCTAGAAAAGGCCACAGGATGCAGAATACTCACACAATGCTGCTAGAGCTCCCGTTATAATTTTCACAGGGCAACCAACAGAAATACATTCTTAAAAATTAATTGCCCGTCAGCTGGTGGTGTTATTTTGCTTTAATGAACAGTTTTTAAATAGATACAGCTTTTTGTCTTCTGCCTCTGAAAATATACCATAGCATGATATACTTTCCACATTCAAAATATTTATCTCTCTGTACTCTGTCAGAGAGAATTAGGATGGCTGTAGCAAAGATATGAGAAGGAACTGCTACTCTCACAGTATTTAGTTCCACAATTGTCTGATACTGTTTGTTGTACATCCACCAGAACTTTTTAATTAAGGTATCTGAAGAATTTTCACCAGCTGGTTTTATGCAGGAGGACTGATTTGAAATCAAACATTTTTTTAGGCAAGGTGTTACTTTTAAAAAATTGCCCACATTTGCTGAGGGCACAATTTCATCAGAAAAAAGCCCAAACCTACCAAGCTGTGTTCTTTGTGATCAGTAGTAAACCAGCAAAATATACACACAGTGCTGAAAACCAGGGACGTCAGTCTAATTAGATCCTTTGTAGCCTCAGAACCCCAAATGCTGAAAAAATATTTTGTATATGAAATGCCCATATGGGCACAGCTCTGCTGCTACTTCCTATTGTGCTGAGGTACTGGTAATGGAAACTTTTACTACATCATGTTCTTCTGAGCAACTTCCCTAGCTGTGGTTTTCTGCTATTCCCCTGATAAAAGCACAAAAGTGGTGAGAGTTTAGCAAGTATGTAAAACTCTTGCATGAATTTGACACCAGAGTTCTCAAAAGCAAAACTGTATGAAATTGGAGACGCCCAAACGAGGTCATTTCTCATCTGCTGGCACAGCAGGTGTTATTGTGATGTTAAATTTCAATGTCTGCTTTGATTTAGTTCCAAAGAACTCCGACGGAATTAGTGAGCACAATGGGAAACACTGTGAAAACTCCAAGAGCATCTGAGGAAACAAACACGCTGAGCCAAACGGGTAAGTGCTCATTTCACTCATTTCATTCCTTCAGGAGAAAGAGCCGCTCACGGTACGCGACAGACTCAGCCATGTGTCGCTCCTCACCCGCCTGACAGGAGCAGGAGCGTGCATGGCTGCTGTGGCAGAAGGAGGGCATCCACCAGACAGTGCTTATATTTAGCTACGTTTTAGCTCATTTTCCAAGAAGCACTTTAATTAAAAACACCAAATGTTAAACGTATTATTTGCTGGTGCTCCTTGAAAGACGTTCCTTCCAAATCAGAAAGCACTGAAACACCACTTCAGAAACCAGGAATGCTGTGTTTTGACATAATTGCATGTGATATTTTATACACATTTATCCTTGAAGTTTGGGGTTCCTTCATTTAAGGTTAAAAGTTTTAATGATGTATTGCATTGAACCTTATGTCCATCCACTGTCAGATAATTGCATTAGAAGTAGCACACAGCCAACCTGTCACCAGATTTATCCATAAAGGCTAGAGAGGAATACAAGTTTCACAGGGCAAGCTGCCAAAGAAGAATATAACACATCTGCCCTCTGCATCCATATGTGAATAAATCAGATTGTAAATCCCTCCCTGCCACCTCTGTAGGCTGGTAGAGGTCATGCATTGGAGGGGGAACAGAATAGGGACTTGGTGATCAACTACTACAAACTGAGTGAGTGGGTGGAGAGCCAGTAGTGCCTCAGCCCTCCTGGTGCACTAATACAGGCAGCTGGCACTAGAGCTGCAAGAAATCACTCCCCAAAGGTGAAGAGGAGAAAGCAGTTTTGTTTTCCTTTGGGTTTGGGGTGGGCTTTTAAAATAGGTTGATTTGTTTGTTTGTTTGTGTTTTGTTGTGTTGTGATTTTGGGTTTTTTCCATCAAAGATTTTCCAATTGGGCTGCTCATTGTTATAAGGATGAGGAATCAGCCTGGTTTGGTGTTTGCTGTAAGGAAACCCAGCCCTGCTCTTAGTATGGCTAGGAATTCATTGAGATAGGCAGCCTTGCAGTCCTAGGTCCTAACATAGAACATAGTGGAGACCAAAAACTACTCAGAAAATTACTGATTTCATTTTTGTTGTTGTTGTTTTTTGGGGTCTTTTTTGTGAAGAAAAGTGACTTATGCTGATATTCCCAACAACTGTTGACACAAATACCACATATGAACACCAAAGCAGAGACATGCAATCACTCGAAGCAGGACCTTGGTGATGAGCAGGCCATAGCTGTGACCAAGTTTGTCCTGGCCCTGCATGTACTAAAAGTCAGGATTTAGCAGGGCTAAAAACAACTGCAACCCTTTCTGTGATGGAAATATAACATACCCCTAAAACACACCTCTGCAAACATAGATAGCACCATGGGGAAATATCTATTTAGGAATTCAGGACTCAGTCTACTTGAACTTTCCTACACATCTAGCACATCTAGAAAGGGGTGTTGTTAGTCCTACCTGACCTCCTGCTACCATCTGGGGAGAGAACAAATCTCCTGTAGTTGCAGTGGCACCTGCCAAGGCTGGAGGGATGTTTCAGACACCCTCACAGTGGAAATTGCACCAGATACTCATGTTTAATCATCCAAAGGCAGGGGGCTTGTCACAAAAATAATCAATGACGGAACATCTCTCCTATGAGAAAAGGTTGAGAGAGTTGGGGTTATTCAGCCTGGAGAAGAGAAGGCTCCAGGAGACCTTGTTGCAGTTCTCAACACTTAAAGGGGGCTTATAAGAAAGATGGGGATGGACTTTTCAGTAGAGTTTACTGTGATACAACAAAGGATAATGGTTTTAAGCTAAGATAGGATAGATTTAGACTAGAGATAAGGAAAAAAATTCTTATAATAGGGGTGGTGCAATACTAGACCAGGTTGCCTACAATGGCTGTAGATGCCCCATCTCTAGGAACTTTCAAGGTCAGGATGGTTGGAGCTCTGAGCAACTTTACCCAGTTGGAGGTGTCCCCACTCACTTCAGAGGGTTGGACTAGATGACCTTCAAAGGTCCATTCCAAATCAAACTATTCCGAGTCCAGGATTTATCAGCCTGAATAGCCCTGGATCCACCCATCTCTTAGTCTGGGTAAGACCAGTATGTTTCATAATGGCTTAGATGCTGCTAATGAAAGTTGGGAATACAAACATCTGTACTATCATCTAAATCCAATGTAAAAAGACTTCTAAAAATGAACCTGGTACCAAAGTGTGTGTTGGGGTTCATCCAGTGAGCTTGTATCTGTTTGCCTTCCTGAGCAGATCAAACTCCAAATCACATCACAAAACACAGAAGATTCCACCAGGCCAGGAACAGACTTGATTCAACTGAGGTGGAGGATCCAATCCATGGACTGTCAATAGCTGAAATAGTTATTAGGAGAAGCAGATTTGGTTCTCCTAATAACTATTAGGACACAGGCTCGTTTCAGGGAGACTGAATAAAATGAAGGACTAAAACAGAAGGGAAAGAATGAAAGAGTTTCCAACAAAAAGGGGGAAGAAAATAGATAACTGCAGTCTGCAGACTTGGTTTGCAGTGTTCATCAGACTCCTATGAGCCCCCTGTGCTCTGAAAGCAAAACCTTGTGCTTTCCTCAGCACCAGTGTGCCAGTCTTGGCCCTGAGAAAGGGAACAGTGCATAAGCTGCGTTTCCCAAGGAAGATTTGGAGCCCAAAGATAACTGCTCCCCATCTGCTCACACACTGCTGGGCATTCCTGGCCCAACCCAGGGACTGATGACAGAGTGAGCAGAGCAGCAAGGGTCATCAAGGGTTGTGAGCCTCTCTGTCCTCCTTTGGGACCCTCAATCAACAACCCTTTTCAGCTGCACCCGCACAAATCTCAGTTCCCAAGCTGGCTGGTTTAGACCTAGCTTGGGTACCAAAGTGTGACTCTGCAGCCACACCTTGTGGTGCTGCACAGTTTCCCAGATGAGTGCCCTCCTTCACCCTCTCTGGTGCACCCCCTGGCATAAATCATAATATTTCTGCTGGCCAGTAAAGCTGGATGATGCATGGAGCTGAACTCCAAAGAGCTCATTCCCACTCCAGACATGGACCATGTCATTGCCCAGCACAGCAGAGTTTTGAGGGCAACGACCTGGATCTGGATGCTCTGCCCATGCTCCTCCTACTCTCTAATGATGCTTCATTCTCCATTCCCAAAGAACAAGACTGAATACAATATTCAGTCTCACACTTTGCAAGACATGTGGGTGTGAAGACATCTAAAATTAGCATGTATTTCACATTCATTTCCTATTCCTAAGAAAACCACCCAGAATTAACACCTGATGCAGTGGAAATGATTGTGCTTCGATCTTTCCACTCTAATTTCTGGGTTGTTCCATTTCAGATGTAACCTACACTTGCCCTGTGGAGGAGAGTTTGTGTTAGATAAACTCAGGAAAATCTTTTTTCTTTTACATCTTGAAAGTGTGGGGAGTTCATCAGATGAAATCTATTAGATCACTGTGAAATTTAGGAGTGGAGAAAGAGTGTAATTTGTTTCGTTCCTGTTTCCAGGCTTTTGTGTTTGTAAGGAGCTGGCACGGGCTCTGTGAAATGTTGTACAGTGTGGTGGAGCATTTTGCATGACCAAAAAACCCAGTGAGGTTTGACTTAAATACCAATCAAAACTAAGAGAAGAAGGAGGGGGGCTCACTCCTTTCCTTTCACTTTAATATAATTGTATGTAGTTTAAGAGGTAACATTTGCATGGATGTGGAAAATAAGACTCTGATATATTCCTTCCTATTCAGAACTAAAAATTGCATGCAAAATTGAAACAAAAATCAATATAAATATGAAAGTGTAAGCAAAGTAAGACAGGTCTTGCTAGAGTAGACAAAAAGTCACCTTCCCCACAGCGCATAATGAAATGCAAATGAGATTGCACAAGGAAGGAGAGCAGAAAATCACTTGTTTTCCACTCTTTCACTAGGGAAGCAGAATATTTTTAAATAAACAGCATATTTTTTTTAAAAAAGCATTGCTAAAGGCATTAAGCTAAAAATAATTATATTCAATGTAGCATTACATGATGTTTTATAACCCGCAATGAGAAATGAAGTGGTGACACTTTATCCTCATTTTGCTATTTTTAAAATGCATCTTCTGGCCCGTATTTCTTCTAGTCGTCCTGGGTAAAGATTTTGTTTTGTCAAAAAAGACTCAGTGCCAATGCTTAGGTGTTATTAGCCTCAGGTACTAAGTAGCTTCAGAGACAGGAAGGTGCCACTAGATTTTCTGTGCAGAACAAGGCAGCCATCAAAGGCTTAGCACAGAATTTCTTCAATAGGGTTGAACTAAGTGTATAACAAGTTATATTAGACTGATCACAGTGGTTGGCTGTCCTGGACCAGTCCTGTTTAAGTCAGTGACACTCATCAACTAAGAAAATCATGGCAATATCAATATTAAACACATTCTCAAAGTAATCATAGAATGGTTTAGGTTGGAAGAGATCTTATATATCATCTAATACCATTCTCACTGCCATGGGCAGGGATGTCATCCACTAGATCAAGCTGCTCAGACCCCATCCAACCTGGCCTTGAACACTTCCAGGGATGGGGCATTGTAGTTAGGGTTTCCACAAGGTTCTTGGGGAGATGGAAGAGACGTGATTCTTGACTCCATATCAGAAGGCTTGATTTATTATTTAATCATATATACATCTATTATAACTATACTGTGAGAAAAAGAAAGGAGAGTTTCTAGAAGCTGCTAACTACTTAGGAGAGAAAGTAAAGAAGAATGATCACAAACAAGCTGGCCTTGATAGACTGCTATAGCCAGTACTCTGTGACTGGTCACCGAACCAAAACATCCACATGGGACCAATCACAGAAAACCCTGTGCATTCCACAGCAGCAGACAGTATATTGTTTATGTCTTGTTGCTGAAACTCTCAGCTTCAGCAGGAAAATCCTAAGACAGGATTTTTCATAAAGAAATGTTGGCGACACTCCCTCACTAGCCGCAAGCCCAGAAGAGCCTCAAAGAGAGACGTGGATAGTCTTCAGCTCTTCCCATCAGCTGTAAGCAAAAGACAAACTTTCCAGCCATAGTAAAAGCTTCCAGAAGGAAGTTCTGAAAGTATTTTGATATGCAGCATTTCTGTCAAAAAGCACTTGTTTTTTCTAGCTTCTATTTCTATCTTGTAGTCAATTAATAATGAATTAATATCATGCAAGATGATGATTATCATCAGTTCTGATTTTATTTCGAAATCCATTATAAAGCTTGACTTCCATAGTCAATACAAGTTGAATAAGCAGCAATTAGTCTCTGAGGTGGTTCTGAACTTCTTCCTTGTGCAAAAATTCAAGTCAATAAAAATAATAAGACAAAAAGGACTTGGAAATAAATATCAATATTATACATCTGAGTTCATAAAAAATAAACATTGAATCCTGTCGAGCCTAATTATAACCACACAGAGTGGCAGGGCCAGTGATTCAAGTGGAAGGGTGCAGCAGACATCCTGAGGAGGTGGTGTTTATGCCTGTTCTGCTCTCCAGCATCCCTTGCTGCCCAGACATCTTTCTGGTCCCTGCTGGTTCAGACTGGACCCCAGACACTTGAGCTTTCATTCAGATCCAACTCCTGCCTGGGTCAGGACAGGACCTGCCAAAAATTGAAGTTCACAGGGTGAAATGATCATAATTTCCAATAGGGCAAAACCAGTTCTGGTTAAGACCTGTGCTCCCTGTGCATTAGTCCTCCAGCTGCTGGGCTGCATGGCAGGAGCCTTCAAATTCAGTTTGGTTGTGATTCAGGACAGA
Organism: Loriotus luctuosus; assembly: GCA_035582745.1. NCBI lineage: Eukaryota > Metazoa > Chordata > Aves > Passeriformes > Thraupidae > Loriotus > Loriotus luctuosus. The sequence continues at coordinate 144,524,303 of JAWWEY010000115.1, read as the reverse complement.
AACTGCTGGGGAAATGACGGGTAGTCCCTTCTTCTCTGAACTGCTCGTTTTCTCTCTGGTACGTTTTTCCTTCTGTGTTTCCCTTCTCCAGCTGCACTTTGTTTTTAAGGAGAGACATGGGTTTGAAAAAGACATCTCCGCCCCTGCCAAAGCTCCCACTGCTTTTACCCAGGCTGAGGTCAGTGTCCTCTTTGCTGCCGAGTTGACTGTTGTGTTACAAAGAGGTTGGAGCGCTGTGTTGCCAAGGCAGGGGAGATGCAGAAGGAGCAAGGTCTCCTTTTTAATGCCATGGTCTCTGTGTGATAAATAACACTTTTCCTATGACCTACTGGCCAAATGATCTTTCCTCAGGGTTTGTTAGCAGGAGTCTCTGTAAAGCAGCAGATGAAACGGGAGAAATGCCAGTTTAAAGCTGTTACTTCAATCTAAACTACAAAGCAAGAGAGAAAAGATTAGAGCTGGTTCCAGCTGAAGAACTGGAGTTGTTCTCACCTTCTCAGGTGCTGGTCATGTCCCACTGGTGTGGCTGGGCTGCTAATCCTCCCAACAGTTTAGGCTCTGAACGCAGTAGTGATTCACAGAAAACAGTGGCACATTTGTGCAAAGTAACGGTGTCCATTGTGTTAGAGGCAGGTCAATAAGCTGGGTGAGTGGAGTCTTCCACTCTCACCACGTCTCTTTGTAATTTTTGTTCCCCTTGATCCCACTCTTTTATGCTCCTCCCTCTTTTTTCTTTTTTTCCCCTCCAGCAAAAGCTTATGGCCCAGAGTTTTACTATGACACTCCCAATCCCACCTTGAGCCAGAGGCAATCCAAGAATTACTCTTACGTCTTGCAGTGGACCCAGAAGGAGCCTGATGCTGTGGATCCCATCCTCAAGTACCGCCTGGAAGTCCGGCAGGTAAGGTCTGCTCTCCTGGAGCCCCAGCATTTGGCCTTTCAGGGGGCAATTACACCAATGTTTTCTCGCTGATTAAGAGCTGAAGGTGATGAAATTGGCAGATCCTGATGGTCTTGCACCTTCCCCACTGAATGGAAGAGAGAGCTGAGTGTTCACTTTTACCTCTGGGGTTGGGTACAGTCAAGATCTTTCAAAGCCCTGTGGCCCCAGTTGGGCTGTTCATGCTCAGTGTTTTGAATGGGGTTTCAGTGGGAACAATGCCTTCTAGTCATTAGTTGGTGGTGTAGATTCTGTAGGCCAAAGATTGAAATGAGTGGAATTCCATCCTCCTCACTCACATGGAAAAAAGGGAATAAGCTGAAGAGCTCTCCAGGCAGGAACTGCAGGAAAAAGTCAATGGCTGTTTGTGTTGCAGAAGGGCTTTCATCCTGTCACACTAACTAAGCTATTTGGACTGTATGAACTCTGCAGGGGAAGAGAAGTCGGTTTCAAGGTTTCTGAGTTTGAAGGAAAATCATACTGGGGGTGGGGGCTGGGGTAGAGAACTGAGTGAAATCTGAAGACATCACTGGTTGGAGAAGGTTAGGGAAAAGAGTTTGATGTTTTTAAAGAGCACATTATCTTAGCAGGATTGCCAGGTGCTTTCATCCACGCCCAGCAAAGCACCCGCATTCAACATTTTTGAGAAATGGGGACACGTAAAATTGGTGGTTCGTACCATTCACTGGTAGCTGAGAAGCAAACGCATTTTGCAAGGAAAATTTTGTTTACTGTAGATAGAAAACAAAATAATTAAAAAGATTCAAGTGTCTCTTTCCTCTAGCTCTGCACAGTAGGCTCCAGTTTTATGTCTCCATTTGATTGTGAGCTCTCTGGGGTGGGACAGCCTTTGTTTATTACTCACACCGTATGGAGCACGTTGTCAGTACTTAATAATAATACAGGACCCGGGGGAGCCTCTAATAATGAAGGCAGTTTGTCATAGTAGATCTTCCCTCTGAGCCAAGTTTTGCTATTATCAGCACTGCAACTCAATGGACAAATTTGTGGGTTTTATCCTTCTCCAGTAAGTTGAGTTTTTTCCTTTTTGCACAGTGTCTAAAAGTAATCTTGGTTCTGTCCTTCATTGAGCTCCTACTAAAAGGGATCGAGAGAAGGGGAAATCACTTTTCTGCTTTAAGTTATGACATGGAGGGAGCTGAGTGCCATGCAAATTTAAACACACACACCCAGTTTGGTTCACACCCCACTGGTTACTGCTGTTACTGTTTTGCAGCATCACGATGTAGCTGTGACTGCTGAGTGTTGCGTTTTAGAGGAGCATGATGCTGAGGCCCTGCTGTAGACCAGTCATGTGTGTGGGAAAGCTCTTAAAAATGGCTACAGGTGTCATCCTGGTGGCCTGGGAGTGAATAAGGAAAAGCAGAGAGAGGAGGAGAGTGGGAAGCTTTGTTCGCCCATTTCTGTCAAGCACAAGAAGGAAACGCTTACATTGGAAAAGGTTTTCATGGTATTGCCTCCTCCTGGCTTTTCTCCAATGAAAACACTTGCATTTCATGGTGAGGTCTCCACCTTCATGAGCCATACTGAGGTCTTATGGAGCCCTTTTAATTTCTTTGTCCCAGAAGATCACATCCCCTCTCACATCCAGCCTGCTGCTTCCCTCTGTTCATGTGCTGCCTTCTTGGAGTTTTTATTGTGACATCTCACTTGGGCTGCAAGCAGCCTTGTGCCACCTTCTGACCTTTCACTCCTTCCCGTGCTCCATCACCATCTCTCATTCCTGCAGATTCTGCTGCTTTATGACATCTTCTCTGTACTGGGGCCCCTGGACTAAGCTGTGCATCCTCCTGTTCCATTGTTGGACTGCAAAACGTAGTGGCCTTGGTGAATATAACTGAAAAGCTCAAAAGCCTAAAAGTGACTTTACTGGAGAGCTCTGAAGAAAGGGGATTTGTCTGCCTGAGAGAGGAGCTGCTGTTTGCCTGCGCACACTCCTCACTGGACATGCTGGCTTTCCCGGCACGAGCTATGGTGGCACAAAAATCCTCCTAGAGAGCTGGGATTGGAGTGGAATATTCTCCTTAGGTGAAACGGCCTTACACGTGGCCAGACACAAGTGATTTATTGCCAGCATCAAGCTGGGGAAAGCTCACCCAGCCAGCCAGCCAGCCCACTTTCTCCCCCAGTCCCGGGAGTTCTGCAGCCCCAGTGGTCACAGCAGGGGCTCTTCAGGATGAATGAATGTGGCAGCCTGCAGTCTTGGGTTAGTGAGGGGCTGTCAGGGGGAAGAGGGGATGAAAAGAGGAGAATTAACTCTTGCTGAGCCGGAATCCGAAAGGCAACCTGCTGGGATGCCCACTAGTCATAATTTAGTTTGCTGGTTTTCATTTCACACTCCCTGGTTTGCTCAAGGAGCTCTTGGCATATGTAATGTGAAGATCCCCAAGTAGCAGGATGCTTTGCAAGGCACCTGGGAACACTTGAATTAAATTTGCTTGCTGCAGCTGCTGAAAACGGGGCTGGGTGAGAGTCAGAGTGCTGCTTATTAATTGGCTGGCGCCATGCCTCCTCCAATTCTTCCTGTTCAGAAGCTTCCTAGGGCATTACTGGGGGGATTGCAAGCAGTCTGGGGGAATTTGGTTTCCTAAGCAATGTGTGGGGGCTCCCAGCAAGATGGGCAGATGCACTTCCACCAAAGCTGATTGTTCCCAGCGCTGCAGAGCAGGCTGAGCGGCACAGCAGACGCACCAGTTCCAGCAGAATAAGAATTAACTTTTGATTAAAACCATATAAGCAGCTTGACAGCTTGGAGCCACTGACCCAGGAAAGTGCATATGATAGCAACTTGGAGCAAGCTTCTTGTGAAGCCTCTACTCTATGTCCCAGCAAAGGGGCTGTAATTTCCTGGAGGGTATCATGCGGGTGGGCTTAGGCAGTGGCATTGCTGAGCAACAATTTAGAGGGGAAAATGCGTCCAGTGAAGAACAGCAGGGGCCTCACAGCCGTCTCTCCTGACAGCTTGGGAGGTTTTTCCTTTCTTGCTGCAAGGCAACTGATCCAAATTCAACCACCTTGCTCCTCCTTACACAGTGACCTCGATGAGGTCACAGCCTTGGGTGGTTTGGTTGTGGGCAGATGCCACAAGGCTTTTGGGCTATTTGTTTGGTCAACTTTTTTTTCTTCCATGTATTCTTGCAGCATAGAAAAGGCTCTGAAGTACTGCATTCCAATGAAAATTATTTTCATTGCTTGGGGTTTCAAAGCAACCTCCCCAAACCAGATCTTTGCTTAAAAAATAAAAAGCCTTTTAAGTTGCTTGTTTCTCTCTATGTATTTTATACCCGTCCCAGGGCTCTGCTCTAACATTAAAGAGAAATGAAAAGCCATCTAATACTGCAAGCAGGTTGCATCATGGAGAAAAGATCTAAGTTGGGCTGGTGGTTATGGTTTTGGGGGATTTTTGTGGCAGAATAACTGTGCAGTTAATGAGCTGGAACCCATCTGTGACCTGAGGCTGCAAGAGAAAGAGGAAGGAGGGAGAAGCTCTTGGTGCAATAGGAAAGTTTAATCTTCACTGTTCCCCTCAAGGCGACCTGAGGCTGCTGTCTCCTCTGTACCTTCTCATGCACAGGCTCAGGCCAGAACTGGGCCAGCTTTATATATTCCTGGCTTTCCCCTCCTCAGAGCAGGCTGAGTCTATGTGCCAGACAGACCCCTGAAATTTGCACTGGGCCAGGCCCCAGACCCATTTGCTAAATTGCTCCCTGGGTTGTCACTTCAGATTAATTCCTGTCAGGGAGACCATCTAATGAGACTGGCCCTGTGCAATGCCTGAGTAATTGTATGATCCCTCTTTGTTTGTACTTACATCCCCTCCATGTTGGATAAACATTCCCTGCTGTCTACAAAACTCATCTGGGCTTGGGAGCCGGCTGCCACTTGCCTCATCAGCCAGCCAGAGCAGCATTAATGAGAGCTGCGGCTGTGGGGAGCCTGCAGACCATGTGGGGAGGTGACAGATAACAGAGCTCTTGGGACAGACACAGGACAGGGGCGTTAGCAGGAATTTAATGACTGTGATTAGAGTGGAAGGTTAAATCCACTGATGGCCATCCCAACACAGCAGGAGAGGTTTTATGCCGAGGTCCACGGACTATGGATCTGTATCACTTCATTTCTGCCTCTGAGTTGTTCTTTTTCTCTCCTCTGAGCCCACTTGGGCAGTGTCTGTCTGCTGCAGCCTGTCTTCGGCGTCATGGGCTCCCGGAGGCGGCCAGCCCTCGGAGGGCAGGGGGGTCTCTCCCTCTGTGCACTGAGCAGGGGTGGAACTGCGTGACAGGGAGGGTGAACAGCAGTGCACCCGCCCACACTTCCCCGTGAATGTTTGTTTGAGAATGCCTTTGGGTCCCGGGCTAGAAATGCTGTGATTGCAGAAAGGTGATGTACTTGAGCAGTGGTCGCTCTTGCAGCAGCCCAGCCGTGTATCCTGGGCTGAACAAAATTCCTTTTCTTGAACAAAATTCCTTTTCTTCTGCACATGCAGCCATGGCTTCAGGCAAGGATCAGGAAAACAAGCAGCTGGTGCCTTGGGGGATGCCTGGGGCTGCACCTCGGAGCGAGGGAGGGAGGAGGACAGGACACCTAAGGCTCGGTTAGGAGGCAGCTCTGCACAAGGCAGAGTTCAGTGTGGCAGAACTCGCTTCACAAAGGCTCTGACATTTTGCTGGCTCCACAGCACAACGCTGCTATTGCCAAGGCAACCACTGCAGACCAGGTTGGGTCCATAGCCCTCATCCCAAGGCTCTCTGGTGCATTGTGACCCCACTGGCCCCGTCCTGTGCATTCCCACAGTAGTATTGCAGGGAGGTTTTCAGCTGGGGGATGCTGCAAGAGCTAAGGAGGTGATATCTGGTTTAGGACTTAACTAAAAAGTAGTCAGGGCTATCCTAGTTTTCATACTAGAAAATGGAAAGCTTAAAGAAGAGTTGTAACTTGTGAGCTAGGGAGGTATCCATCCTGCTCTGGATAAAATATGCTGTGTGGTGCACTGGCCTGGTGTTACCTGGAAAAAGGGAATGTAGTGCCACATCCACCAAAAAAAATCCTCCAGCTGACAGGCTGCTTAATTGGACAGGCCAGTTTGATGTCTAGGGTAGGACACAGACTGGGCACATGGAACAGGGATGTGTGAGTCCCTTTACCCAGAGCATCACAGTACAGCTGGCTGCAACCAGGAAGGGAGTGTGGCTTTTCCTGAAGCAGCACATGGTGCTCATCATTGCACTTGATACAGGCTCTGCTGGTCCTCTGTCACTGGTGTTAGAACTGGGGACTCCAGTGACTTGGCTTCACAGTGTTTGCCCAGCGCTGAATCTCAAAGCAGACCTTCTGTTACAGGATGGCTCATAAGTCACATCTGTCAGAAAGCTTCTCTGGTCCTCTCTTCTTCTTTTTCCTCCCTTGTCTGCCAGTTTGATGTTTGATCACAGGCTGCTGTCATGTGGGATGTCAAATCAACACAATTCCATCTACCTGCAGAACCATCCTCTGTAGTGGAAAAGGTCTTTTTTTTTTTTAGCTCTAACCATCCTATCTCCCTACTGATGCTCTTTTTTTTATTTCAACTTTTGTTCAGGCAGTGAGAATAGGCAGATTATATCTGTGCTCTCAAGACAATTGCATTCAGTTGTGCTAGTGGCCTACGTGATGCTGGGCAGGATTCATCCCTTAGGAAGAGGTGGAAAAGGATGCAGAAATAAGCAAGTGCCAGTGGGGGTGTTCTTGGTGGATGGTTTGAACAGCCATCATGATGGAAAGCCTGGGAAAGCAAGAGGGGGGAGAGGAGGCTCTGCCTTTCTAGTCTGCAGAGGAGGAGGGGTTTGGGACTGTGTCAGCTGCATGCCCCTGGAAGGAGAGCTGGCTGATCAATAACAAATGGTGGACAAGCAGTCCTTGAAGCTTAATAAGATTGCTGTGCAGGACCTGGAAGTGAAGCAGTGACTTTGCCACGGGCATGTGGGAGTAAAGGCAGCAGGATTTTACCTCAGCTGTGCTCTCTGCTGCCTGGAAATGGGACACACCATCAGTCACTGCAGCTGATAGCACATTGAGCCATCTCTCTTTTCATCCCTAGCAATCTGTCACAGAAGGTGCTGGTAGAACAAGGTCTTCTCCACCTCTGTTATAAGGGAAGATCCCAGGATAGCTGAATGTTTGGTGGGGGTGGAAACAAGGAGCTTTTTCCATGTTTCATATTTGCGCTCTGTGTTGCCTAAATCGACAGCAGCAGAGCCTTCACCAGCACAAAGGAAGGGAGCTTTCCCCTGGCCATTCCCACTCACTGCAGGTGGAGACGTGCTGTGTTCTGCTTCGTATGGGTAGAATTCCCAGCTAGCACGAACCCAAGCCCAGCACGGAACCAGCATAGACGAAGGACAAGAGAT
>JAWWEY010000115.1:144464049-144516856 GCA_035582745.1 Loriotus luctuosus | reverse complement strand
ATGTCTTGTTGCTGAAACTCTCAGCTTCAGCAGGAAAATCCTAAGAGAGGATTTTTCATAAAGAAATGTCAGTGACAGGGCACCCATAACTTCTCTGGGTAACCTGCTTTGTTTCTTTCCTTCATGTTTCTTTGAGCCTTTTACAGTCACCTTTGTGAGTTGTTTCTAAGGCCCCGAGACACATAGCTAAAAACACAGAGCATTAATTCAGGGTGTTGTACTAGGTTTCCCTCAAAAGGTGTCTTCCATAAAGAGAAGTTGGCAACAAATCTATATTAAATGAGAAAAAAACTAACAAGATACAGAAGTATTTCTATCTCTCTTTCTAATTTCCTTCTTTCCTACCCTGAATTCACACCCATTTTTGCACATGCTGGGCTGCACAGAGTGGGAAGAATGGAGATCAAACAACCTCTGCAAATGTAATGCTAGATGGTGTTCCTAAGGACCAGGGTGCTGATCCTGGTGGAAGCTGTCTCCCTGTGAGATCATGGAGGGTACGGAGATGTGCAGAGGGGGAAGCTGCTGCCAGGAGAAATGCAGGCAGTGAATGGCACAATCCCTCTTGCCAGGACTTGTGACAAAGAGCTCAAAACACCCAGCATGACACATTTCTGAACCTCCCAGCTGTCAGCATTTACTGGGCACCACAGATTCCAGCAGGATGAGGAGCATTTCACGTTTGATGATCCCAGACTTGTGTATAACGCTCTACTCCTCAGAAACCCAGAAGACTCAGCATGTCCTACAAAGGGTGCAAGTCCCAGATTCATCCCAGCTGATGTAAAAGGTCTTCTCATCTCTTTGCTGACCTCAGCTCTGCAAATTGCCATTTTACAATGGTTTCAACTTAAACACCCCTGTGCCTGTTTTCTTTCACTGAGGCTCTTGCACAGTCCCCATGCAATGCTGAGAACAAAGTACACCGGCTGATCATTAAGCTCTTTGAAAAAGTGATAGAAATGGGCAACAATGGCCGCACTCTCATTGACCCTCATCTAAACTACCACTGAAAAGTATCAGTGGTGCAAAATTATGAAACAATTCAACATGCATTTTCCTTTTCTTAAATCTAATGCTACAAAACTGTAGCTGGGGGCAATTAGAGACAGTGGCATTAATCAAACTGGGTTACTTTCTAATACTCTAAATAATTACTAGTTTTTTAGTTTCAAACCGAATATGTCCTTTAAATATGGTAATTGCTAGAAAAAATGGTCTAAATTTAGTTGCTTACAATTAACCAGATGACTTTTCATTTCTAGTATCTTCAAAGTCCCCTCATAAATCTATAGGTTCTTCCTTAGCTCATGATGTTTATTAATTGGCATTTCAGAGATTTTTTTCACCATTTGACCTACTACATAAAATCTATCATACTTAAAGAAAAATCCATTTTTGTCTCAGAGCCCTATCTTTGTTTTAAGTGACCTTTAATTTCTTCTTTCACAGGTCAGGAGAGTGACTTCCTTGCTGTTCTCTATGACTATCCTTCAGCAGACATAAGCCAACCTATATTTCATGTAGGGGAAAAACTACGTGTGCTATCAGAGTAAGTTGATCAATTTTTAAATTAGGTTTTATTACAACTGAAGCAAAGCTCTGTTTTATGCACCTGACCCAAACTGGATGCAATTCAGCAAAATGAACTGTGTTCAGAATTCTCAGGGAAGGATGCTTAGCCATAGTGTAAAGTTCCATGTAGTTTAAGGATTTGGGATTATATATTGTCCTTTGATCTAGATATTTCTCTTAGGTCTCTCAAGCTGGATTCAGACCCTATTCTAAAATAAGACTCAGAACAATTCTGCTTTGAAAAATGATGATAAGAAAGTATTCCCCAAATGTAATGGAAAACAGAGTAAGAGCCAAAATATTTTGAATCACATAGAAAAGGAAAATCACTCTGAATTTATTTCTGTGAAGTATGTCTGTCATTTTCTCTCTCACCCTTTTTAATCTAACAACTCCTAACAATCTAACAATTTTAATTAAGCCTTAGAATTTCATCCATATTTAAGGCAAATGTAAAAAAAAACTTTTTAAAAGTGTGTGGGGAGGGGGTGCTTTTCTTTTGTTTTTTTATCGATTCTGCATTTTCTTAGTGAGGGAAAAAAGAGATTTCTCAGCCAGTTCCACTCAAAAAATTTAAGAGCCCCAGAAGTAAGCAGGCTTTGGAGCACTAGTTCAGACTGACCTTAACCTTAGTGCAGTATTACCAGACACAAGAATGAGCACATGCACAAAAAATGGAAGTCAGCAGCCCTGATGTTCCTCTGGACACAGTTTGTATCAGCACACAGTGACCCCCTGGAAGTTTCTTGGCCCCACAGCCACTACTTGCACTGCTCAAAAGAAAATGAAAGGTTTCATTCTTGCAGCTGGTTGAGCAGATGGATTCAATGGGAGACCAGATACGTTGATAGCAGAGGAATCCTTGGAGGATTTCTAAAATAATTTTTAAAATTCTCTACCAGATAAACCAGATAGTCAAATGGCTGGAGGAGAGAAGTGCTCAAGAGAAGCATCACAGATGGCTGATGAGGTCTCAGACTCTTCTCCAGGCCACCATAACCTGCAGTGGCCTTTGTCAGCCACAAGACACAGGCCTTAGAGGGCCTTTGGTCTGACCCAGAATGGCTGCACTCATGTTCTGCTGACACAGTGCTTTCTCTTCCTCCCTGAACCTAAGGGTTGCAAGACTCAGACAATACCACCAGATAAATTTTCTGCTGATGGAGAGCTCCTCTAAAACAGGGGGATTCTCTCTGCTAGCTTCTAGTAGTGTAAACCTTGCTGCAGTTTGTAGAACATACATGACATGGTACAACAACAGCTTCAGCTTGGAAATTCCAGCTCAAAACCTCACTCTGAGGGTTCATCAGCTACAGGCTCTCACACAGCACAGGACTGCCTATGCCCACATCAATGGGAATTACATGTGTGGCATATTACATGTACACATGTGCTGCAAAGTAAAATCTACTGCAGGAACAACTTCTAAAAGAATAGGCTTTGGCAGCAGAAGTTTTTGGCATGTTTTTCTGCTGTGCAGTGATCAAGGGCTTCTGACGGATAAATTAGATCCAAAGCAAGCCTTGATGGGAACTTTCCTCTTATTTTGAATCATGAACTTGTTCACAGATAATAAGACAGTCCAAAGCTCTATGCAAACCACAGTGTCCTGATGAAGGACCTGTTCTCCCCTGCTGGGGTACGTGCTGATGTCAGTAAGAATCATTTGCCTGAAGCCTCTTCCTGATCATAAGCAGTAATTTTTTTTCCAAGATCATTCAAAGAACTAAAAGACAGTAAAAAAGAAGCTGTGATCAGAGCACAAGTGATGAGGAGTCACCACAGAGGAGTAACCACAAGCAGCACCTTTTCAGCTGCTTTTATAACAGCAGCTTTTCAGCCTTCTACCAAAGTAATGATGTGTAGTGGCAATCAGCCCCAGCAATCCTGCCAGGAACAGGACATATGGCACCTCCATAGGAAATGCAATTCCTCACAGATATTTGTGACTGCTCTGGGTTGGCAGATTTATATAAGCACCACTGGCACAATTTCTCACTCTCCACACTGGTCAGGCACCTTTCATTACCAGAATAACTGCATTTGGCTGGCAGTAGTCAAACCAAATGTCCTCCAAGATTGACCCCAATATACATAATTTCTGTAGCTCCTGCAGCAGAAGAAATTAGCTTCTTTGGGATTTTAAATCATCATAGGGATTTTTCAGGGTTAGTAATATTAAAGTTTGGAGGGAGAGAGATGACAAATCTCTCAGTTTTTGTTTTATTTCTTTTTCTTATTGCAATTCTTGGTTCTGTCTAGGAGAGTTCTGGGGAAAAAAGGACCAAAATAACCTAAAATTCTTATAGATTTCAGTTCATATTTCATCTGGAAAACCAACCTTTATTCCTCAGATATTCGGGACCCAGAAGCTGTAACTCATGACATTTAACCTAAGTGATTTCAACTCAGCTGTTCTGACACACACTGAGACTCTGATCTGCAGTGTAGGCATTGTTTTGGGAGCATTTACATGAACATCCACAAAACCAGCATTCAAACACAAGACACAGTTCCTTGGATTCAAACTCTTAAAGTGAAGGTGCAAAGAACCCAACAGTCATCAGGATCCTTGCACTACAATTAAAGCTTTGCAGCATCCCTGTGAAAATTCTTGGTACCCTTTATTTCTGAAGGGATTCAAGAGTAAAATTCAGAATTCAGTACCACAGCAATAACTTAAGATATACTGGGGGAAATGCATATGCCTGCAGCTTCAGCTACAAGGCCTATTTGATTGGAGTCTGCTCTGCAGCTGATGGAAGACAAGGAAAAGAGCAAACCACAAAACAGGTTCAGTTGGACTCACAGCCTGGTCCCAAGCAGACAGGCTCCATTTCCCAGATCCTCTATCCTGGTGCTACAGGGCTGTCCAGACACAACACTTTCAGCTGTAAACTGAATATCTTGGACACCAGTACAAGTCTAGCTGTGGGAAGGCAAAGCACAGCATGGTTTAACCACTGAGTATTTATGCTCCTTCTTTCAACTGCAGAAAAATATTTTATTACTAACGTAATTTAAATGGAACAAAGTAGCTTATTTCTGTGTGCACATTTAATTCTCAAGAAGGTTTAGAAGTGGAACTACTCTAAATGAAACCAAACAGGGTTCCTTTCTGAATACACAGTTTCAGAAGCACACACAGAAGGTTGCAGGCTAATTTGTGTAACTTCACTAACTTCCAAATGATGAGAAGCTCTGAAAATACATCTGAAAATATCCCTTTTCTTGCTTTCACACAGTGAAGGAGGCTGGTGGAGAGTCCATTCCCTTACAACAGGTCGAGAAAATTATATTCCAGGAAAATATGTAGCAAAGGTTTATCATGGGTAAGTAAATGCATTTCTATAGCCTTTCATCACCACATTTTTACATATCCTCCTCTGATTACTCTGACTCATAGTTCAGATAATGCCAATAGTAACTTTGCAGACAGAAATTTTATTTATTGACAGTCTAAAAGACGTCTTTTGAAAACTGAGAACCTCAAATCCACTTATAAATTTAGACTAAGTGAAAAGGAAAATCCTTCTTTTAAATGCTGGAAAGAGCCAAAAACACCTCAGATCACATATAAGATATTTAATATGCATCTGTTGCATGGACTGATCTCTAACTTAAAGACATTGATGAAGGGAATCTATTTAGAATGGATTTTTAATATTTACATAGAATAAAAGTTTAGCTAGGTTTGCTCATGGAAAACAGGCCAAAAAGAACTAATAAAAATGCTAATAAGTCATTCAAGAATGTAAACTTTCTCACTGGATGAGCTAAGGAAATTTCAGATATTTCTTGTTGCCATAGACACCACTGAGGGAAAAAAAAAACAACAACAACAATAAAAAAACCAAAAAAAACCCATTAAAGCACAGACTTAAAAGCTTTCTGGAAAATGTTTTAATGCCTGTTTAATTTTAAGGATATGAACTGTTAATGTCACTGTAAACTATGCAAGTGCTTCAATTTTAACATGCTTTTACATCCTCCTGAAGCAGTGATGCTTTCCCAAAGGCAGGGCACAGATGTGGGGCAATGGAAGCTACTGTCTGAAACTTCAGTGACAGCAGACTGGATCAAACACATGGGAACAGCTTTAAAATATAATTCTATTCTATTCCATTCTATTCCAAAAGTTTAGAAGAGCTGAGCAAGCCCAGGTGCATGGCGAGACACTGGCTGTGGCAAAACACGGCACTGCACCAAGTTATGGTGGAAATTTGTAGGAATAATTCCACTTTCCCTTATCCACAAAGCCCATTAACTGAAATTGCTGGACTGTTCCCTAGAAGAAGCAAAATAATTGTAACTTATTTGGGGTTTATTCAGGATGCAATTTGGGTTTAACAAAAGTGGTTTAAATGAAAAAGTGAGATTTAACTAATGCCACAGATGTCGTCAATATACCACATTAATCTGTCCCCAGCAATACAGATCAAAGCAGCTCCAAAAGCTTTGTTTTCCCTAATAAGTCCAAACCTTATTACTCTTCCCTTAACCTCACAAAGGTTATTGGAACTCAAAACCAGCAAAATTTTCTCCATAAACTGGGGAAATATGCCTGAATATAGATGAGAGAATAACTATAGAAAGCCACAGTGTTATTTTTGCAGTCACTTTTCCTGGCTAATGCAGCACTTTCACAGCCACATGCTGCTCACTGTTTCACTGGTGTCCAAATTTCAGAATTTGTTTTTTCCTGCTTCACAGTTGGTTATTTGAAGGGCTGGGAAGAGAAAAAGCAGAGGAACTTCTACAGCTGCCCAACACCAAGGTCGGCTCCTTCATGATCAGAGAGAGTGAAACCAGGAAAGGTGAGACAATACAGAGTTTTTTCCCTCTTATCTCAGGCATTAACAGTTTTACAGCTCTTTAATTCACTCCCTGTTCTGCTTCATAAGGATCAGACCAAAACCAGAAAAGGTATACAATGGGAAGGTGAAGGCACCCAGTGCAGTGTGCCAGCCTTTACCAGTCACCTACTGGAAACAGGGTTACTGATGGCCATGGAAAGTTCCACAGGAATCAGCACAAACAAGACACAGTTGTTTAAACACTATTATTTACTTTGGTTGCATGCAAACCTGATGAGACAGTGGGACTTTCAATGAAGGAAAAGTCACAATTTTGCCTTTGTCAACAAAGGATTGATTCAAGAAGGTGTAAAATGCACACCAAGTACCAGGGGGTGGAGGATAAGTGTTTACTATATAAACTAGGGAGGTCTTTTATTTATTTTAAAAAATGACTGGCCTTCAATTTTATTTTCTTTCTTTTGCTATAAGGGAACTATACTGTACCAACTTTATAGTTTTATTTTCTTCAATGGGGACATAGAAACAGAATCACAGAATGTCCTGTCTTGGAAGGGACCTACAGGGATCATTGAGTCCAGCCCCTGACCCTGCACAGGACCACTCCAAGAATCCCACCATGTGCCTGAGAGCATTGTCCAAACCCTTCTTGCACTCTGTCAGGCTGGTGCTGTGACCACTCCCCTGGGGAGACAGTTCCAGGCCCAAAAACACTCTGGGAGAAGAACCTTTTCCTCCTATTCAACTTAAGCCTCCCCTGACACAACTTCAGGCCATTCCCTTGGTCCTGCCAGTGGTCACCAGAGACAAGAGATCAGGTTCTGCCCCTCTGCTGCCCCTGCTGAGGATGCTGAACACAATAAACAATAAGGTCTCCCCTCAGTCTGCTCTTCTCCAGGCTGAACAAATCTCCCATGTGCACCCTGATGTCATCCTTTTCTGAAGCACCAGAACACATTCTAATATCATGATACTACAGATAAAAAAATAACCCATCATCTCTTCTGACCTCTTGCATACCACAGGCCAATTATCTTCTTAATATCTATACTAAATTCAAAGAAAGTTAGGATTGGCATTTAGTCCTTGCCAATAAATGCTGCAGAACAGTTCTAAACAAAGCAACAGAAAAGTCCAAGTGGCCATCTCCTGCCATGACTGCATTACCAGGTCTCAGCTACTGCACTTTTCAATGCTGTATACAGAAGAGTACCAGCCTGGGAGTCTGATCTCCCTATTCAGTGGAGGGCAAACAACTCTGTAAAGGCCTATTTCCTTTATGCCATCTCAAAAGACCCCATGCAGGCAATAATAAAGGAAAAGCACACCAAAAATTTGGTTGAATTCAATGTGGTTGAAATGAAATTCAATCAAAATCTCAGGTCATGTTATATTTATGTATATCTATAAAGTATAATAAGTCATGCAAGATGGCCACTTGGGTTTTTTCAGCTATTTCTGAGATGTTTTGAGTAATGGCACCACATCTTACAGATACTCTCTATTCTGCTACAGATACCCAAGCAGCCCTACTCTGGTGTAATTAGCTCTTCTCTCTCTCCAGGGTTATATTCCTTGTCAGTGAGGCACAGGCAGGTGAAACATTACAGGATCTTCCGCCTCCCCAATAACTGGTATTACATCTCTCCACGACAAACCTTCCAGTGCCTTGAAGACCTTGTCAATCACTACTCAGGTAAAAATAAGTGTAGAAACAACATATTTTCCACTGGCAACTGTAAAACTATCCATCAAAGGTCCAGAACAAGAAGTTTTGCTTATGTCCAAGACTTGCAAATAGTGCCACAGAACAAGCAATGGAAATAGTTTATACATTTTACTTAATTTTTCATCCTAAGTAAAAATATGCAGCCTTTAACATTATAACTGAAATCAATACAAGAACTCAGCTAAATAAGGCCAGATAGGCTCTGTCTGCATTGGTGTTTTGTAGGATATTGTATAGCCATGTCAGTAACACTGTTTGAGCCAAACTCCAGGATCTAGGGGTTCCCTAAAGAGCTTCCAAATGCAGTTTGGAGGTCAGCACAGGTCAGGGGGTGACCAAACCCTCCCAGAGCACACCTAAAGCCAAAGTATGAGCATACAAAAATGTTCAGCTGTACAGAAGCCATGTACCTGTAGATCTGGGTTCTAGAGACAGATTGCAACTCCTGGCTGACTCTGTTTGCCAACATGAAGATGTTTGCCATTCATTTATTTGCCATTTAGGCAGGCAGATAGCTTCAGGGCATGCAACACCAGGTTTCTATTCACATTTTCCTAAAGAACCACTCCAGCACACAACCTTATTTGCAGTAGAAAATTTTCAGAAACATTGTAAGCTTCTTCCCTGTCACTTTGGCAGAAGTGCATGGCAGGAATTTATCGGCAAAGCCTATATCAAGAGGCTCAAGCTATTAGCTCAGTTGCAGAGCCAGCTGTCACTACTACTAATATCAGTCCAGTGGATGACTCTTTTTCAATGAGTTTTCCAGATTTATGGGAATTTAACCTGTGTCAGAAAGGTAACTTGACAAACAACACAATTGAGTGGCTGCAGTTACTATGCATCATAATGAGAGTGCTCGAAAATGAGGAAGGAAATTTCAAAGAACAAATTGCCTAAAAGTTACAAGAGAACAATAGGTTCTGTGCTTTAACAAGCAATGGGTACTCTGTAATTTTAAAAGCGTGAAGTTACCATACCCAAGTATTTCACAGGTAAAAGAAAAAGTATGATGGCCAAAGAGTACACTGATAAACTGAGGAGAAAAGTCATCCACATTCAAAACAAGTAAATGAAACTTTCAAGTCCAATGACATAAAGAGAGTAAGATTTGGACAGGAGATACATGTGTATTTACATGTTAGCTAGTTGACACCTTTCACCATTTAGAAAAAATGAAACAATTGAAGCCTCAAATCTGGGCTGGGGCAGAACCCAAAACTTGTAACAACTAACATTTTTACTTGAGTTATAGGTGTAAGAGGAGACATAGTTAGATTTAGGTCTCCTCCTTTCCTCACCATGAGAAAATGCAGAGTCTCACTCTGAAATAAGACTCAGAATTGTAAACACCAGCATGTAGGTATCATGTTCTCTATTTGGGCAGAAGAATATCTGTGCCCCAATTCATTCCACAGTCATGTTCCACAGAAGAGTAGGTGTGCACACAATCCAATCTGATCTTTTTTACACTCAGTTTGCATGGCTGAGACAGTGGGAAGCAGAACTCATTGAGGGCTCAGAAAAACTGAGCTTAATTTTCTGCTCTGTCAAAAAATTCCTTCTAGTCTTTGAGCAAGTCACATTGTCTTTCTGTGTCTCAGTTCTTCACTTGTACTGTATGAAATACGCATAATGAAAAATTAAAGGGCAAAGGTATGAAGAAAGGAAAAATTAAGCCTGTGTTACTGTGTCCATGCTGAGAACACAACTTTTGACTGCTGCTGCTGAGTCCAAAACTGTTTATTTGTGCATGCAACAGTGAAAGAAAACTGTAAGGAAAGATTAACTCTCTGTGTGTTCATTTTCTGTTCAGAAGTTGCTGATGGTCTCTGCTGTGTCCTTACAACACCCTGTCTCACCCAGTGCACTAACAACAACACCGAGATGAATCCAGTTCCTCCTGTGGTGATGAGGAATAAAAATTTCAACTGGAGAAACATTCACAGGTACCACACACAGCACAGGCTGCCAGAAACAACAGGGCTGCTCCCAGCCATGTGTATACTTGTACTTGCAGCACAGAACACGTAACTATTTATTTCCTCCTAAAGGAAATAAAAAGTAGTTTTAAAGCTTGGATAATCTGACATCAACCATGAAAAGTGAATGCCCAGCTCTCTAACTGATAATTTAGGTTTTCATTTTGAAAGTATTGTTAGCATTCAATCATTTCTCCTATCCAGTTATCCATGTGTTCAGTCCCTTGGGGACTCCTGAGTCCTTTCACTAAGGGGCAGGAGTGACAGCTGGGTCACAAAGCCCAGTGACATCCACCACTGCTGATCCATCCCCTCTGATGTGCAGGGCAGAAGTGGCTCTCCTCTCTTCCCACATCAGGAAACAGCACAGGTGTAATGAACACATTGCCCAAGAATAAACCTTTCCTGTTGTGTCTCTCTCAACACACAGCCCAATTCATGAGATTTCTAATATCACAACTGCCACAAGAGAAAGTAGGTCAGGTTTCAGAAGCTGGGGAAACAGCCACCCTCAGAAACAAAAGCACCTTTTACTTTTGAAGGGTAAATTTCCCTTCACTACTCTTCTTCACAAAACATTCACGTGCTTATGAAGGCAAGAAAATTTTGTGCAGTATTGAGGTAATTTTTTCCTACAGATTAAGAATAGAATATAGATGATACTTCCTTCTCAAGTGCCAAAAAATATTTATATATTACTGTTGTACTGTTTTTTTGAGAAATGCTAAGCGACAGAAATGCTCGGTGATTTACGAGGCAGAAATGTTTTTATACAACAAAAATAACATTATTAGGTTTAACAGCTGTTAATATTATCCCAAGAGGCTCAGTCCAAGTAGCTGAAATGGTAACAAAATTTTGTTCTTTTAAAGGCTGGAGGTGACTGAAGATACCAAGAGCACCCTGGCAGCAATGGATGACTCTTGCCTCAGCTATGGCCTGAGGGAAAGCATCGCTTCCTACCTCTCCCTAACTGAGGATGACAACACTTCTTTTGCAAGTGCCAGAAAGAAGAAATCCCAGTCTCTCATATACACAGGGAACAAACATAAGATTGCCCTTCCCTTGCCACCTAGATACTGTGACAATTAAATACAAGAAAAGCAGGAAAGAGCCACAAACTGACGAGTTAGCACAGGAACCAGAGCATCCTGTGGTCCTGCCATCCTTCAACAGCTGGGAAATACAATCTGCTAAGCTGGTGACCAAATGCCACCAGTGCTTCTGCATTTCTTCTTCTGGAGATCTTCTCAAGGGTGCTATCCCAGCCATGGCATATGCTGGGAATGTCCCCAGTGCACGAGAACTGGTTCACAAGCAGGATAAACTGAGATAGACTCAAAGTCAAAAGCCAAGTGGTGCAGGTGACTCTTCAGCAGGGGCGATGCCCAGCATTGTACAGAGGTGACTGCATAGGGGAGAACTAACTGCAGCTCAAGAAGTTAAATTAAGCCTGACTCTGGTGTTCTCCACAAGGCTGAAAACCTTCTTTGCAGAACTGTGTACACTGAAAAAAGGAGCATTTTTCTTCTCAAGATAGACTTATCCATTGTCATCGAGAGTGGCACAGACATCAACAACCCCAAGAAAGTATCTAATATCTAGCATCCAAGAAACACCTGATTATAGTGACTCCATACTTATCTTTTAGGAGAAAAATTAAAATCACTGACTTTATAAGTAGCATTTAATTCACTTGCTGGCAACGGCCTGCAGTGTCATAAAATAGTCACAAAATTAGGAACAGGCTTAATTCACTGAGAAAAGCAGTTCCTGCTTATACATGACATGGGAATTCAGGCATATCCAAACATGCAATTCAGCTGCTCATAGTAGAGCAGATAAACAAAGAACAAAGTGGGGTTGAACTGAAAAGCAAGATGTGATGATGTTGTGCCTAACTGCAAAGGTTGGCTTGCAAAGGTGCGACCTTTTACGTGTACAGGGAGATATTTTAACTTTGACTTCTGAAGCCAGTCATATATTTATGTATAATATTTATATTGATAGCAGCTTTTAAAATAATTAAACTAAGGGAACAAATCAGTAACAGAGGATGTTAGAGATTTTTTTCTAATTTCTTGTCTGACAAGAGTTATGTCAAATAGTAATTACCCTTTCCATCAAATCACTTAAGAATTAGAGGGTTTTCTGAAATTTCTTTTTTTTTTTTTACTGGTATGCACCCTTTTCTAAGTCATAAAAGAGCACATAGCATTTTCACAGAATTCACAGAATGACTGAGTTGGAAGAGACCTCCAAGAGCATCAAGTCCAACCCATGCCCCAACACCTCAACTAAACCATGGCACTGAGTGCATATCCAGGCTTTTTTTAAACACATTCAGGGATGGTGACCCCACCACCTCCCCGGGCAGGCTATTCCAGTACTTTCCTTTGAACCTTGTTTGTGATTGCTTTCTAAACCAAGCAATCACTCTTGTTTGAGTGTGTAAAATGCTGCAACCTATGCTCTCAAGCTGAGATAGTTTCAATCCAATATTCTTTTGTATCTTTTTGCACAGATTTGAATAATGAAGATTTGGAAAAATGGAAGACTAGAGAGGTTATATATATAAACACACACATATATATATTTAATCTCTAAACAGCTCTTAGGACAAATGTATGTGCTCTTTAGATCTTGTATCAGGTCATTTGCACTACTAAGAAAAGTTCAGAGATCAAAATATTTCACAGCCTGTTTAAACGTATTTCAGGACTTAAAGGATGAATATAATTTGTTTGGTAAACATTGAACTCCAAAAAGCAAAACACACTCAGGAACTCCAAGCATTCGTACAATCTAATTACTGTTACTGATAATCAATACATTATGGTGACTGCATTTTCTCCATGAAATGTATATGGGGGGCATTTCAGATTTCTAAGTCATGACTTGTATTTATTCATTAAAATAATATTCAGTAGTTACTTTGTGCTGCTTTTAGAAAATGGGAAATCTGGAGTGCAACTAGTATAACCAGCCAGCCTTGCAATGCCAGTGCCAGAGGGTATCTTGGATGGAAGGTGACAAAAGAATCCCAGAGCCCACACAGTTGGCATCACTCAGACACACTCTGTGAGAAGGGGGTAAAACGTTCTGACATTGACAGGTTCAACAATCATGGACCAGTTCAGCATGGAAAGGACCCCCAGGCATCCTCTGATCCAACCCCTCCCTGCTCCACCAGGGTCACCTTGAGCCATTTGCCTAGGACCATGTCCAGGTGGCTTTGGAATACCTCCAGAGACGGAGACTCCACAACCTCCCTGGGTGGCCTATGCAGACACTCTGTCATCCCCACAGTAATGACATGATAAAGTCACAAAAACTAATTAAATGTGCCATAGGAATGGCTGGATTTCACTGATGGTTATGGAGAAATTCTGTGAGGTCTGGCCATTTTTACAGTTAATTGGAAGACTTTTTTGGGGACCTTTTGGCAAACATAACCTTGCAAGGGATGACAGCCCCCAGGTGATTTTATACAAATCTGACACTACCTATGAAATGGTATCAGAAGTATAAAATTTGGGTAGGGATGTAGCAAAACTGGTATCTTGAAAAAAGTAATCAAGAGAAGTGGTTGGTTTGAGAGGGAATGAGACTGGTAAAGGGAGAGAAAAAGGAGATGGGAAGAAAGGGAATCTAAAGAGTAGCTAATTACCAGGATCAGGGATATTTAGGGTCCATGTCAGACAGCCCTGCACCTAACTGCAGCAGAAGACCAATAAACCTTCTCTTTGCACCATTCTCTGATCTGCTTCCATGGCCAGGAGGGACCTGCTGTCTTTCCTTGCACTGGGTGGAAGAAGGCTGGAAGCTGCCCTTGGCACCCACCAGGAATGCCTGGAGAGGACACCCAACACAGCTGCCCTCTGCAGCCCCCTGCCATCCATACCATTGATCCAGTCACCTACATCAACATTACACTGGTAAATTAATTGAGTGATCAAAAAATGAAGTCAAATGCCAGGCTAATGCTCTTAAGCCATTTAAAATAAGACCAGAATTACTGATAACACTTATTTCTAATCATACCACTGAAAGATGAAATAAATTCTAAAAAGTCCCTGTGATAGCTTTGCACTGATTTTGTTCAATCTGTTTTCAGATTTGTTCCAAGCAAAAGCTATTATAGGGTAGACACAGGAAACTCAAAAGCATTTTGCTATTTCAGGTGCACATTTTCTAGTAAAAAAAGTTTCATGCACCACTCCTCTCTGCATGCTCAGGAACAGCATGGTTTTATCATGCATAACAAATACAGAAACAAGGAGCACAAAGCTGACTTTTGCAGAAGAGTTCTATTGAGGGATTTTCCCTCAGGAAATGTATACCTGGTAAATATTCTCAGTTTCGTGATTCTAGTCTGTGTGCACCTCCTTTTTTACAGTAAAATTAAAAGTACTCAATGATTTTGGTGTCTTTGAACAAAAACATCCCTTTACACTAGAGATAAGTGAAAAAGCAACTTTAGCACCACTTAAAAAAAAAAAGACAGATTAAGTATACTTTTAAGCTACAAGCTGCTTCAATTGTTGCTTGTTTTTTATATTGTCAGTGTATTAACAAGAAAACGAAATCCAATGTGAGACTGTCAGGATAAATAATTAACATTACTCTGAAATCTGAAATTAACACTCCTCTGAACTCAGTGGAGATGTTGCTTTTGCCAAGACAGTGGTCTTCACAGTCCCAGAAGAAAAATGATATAAACACTAGAAAAGTGGGAAGAATTGGTGCACCTGTCTGCTCATTGCACTTGCCACTGTTTTTCATTAATCAGTGTTCTGCTGTAGGAGAAAGAATGAGTTTAAACTTTTTTTATAAAAGAAAATACATAACGTGGAACCACTTTCTAGAAGCAACAACAAGCAAAGAGGTCCTTGCATTTCCCTTCCCTGAGTAGCTCAGCTGTTAAATTGCTGGTTCAGCTAAATTAATTGTTAAATTTCAGTGTGTCCTGCCACAGTTTTCACAGGGTCCCATCCTCAGCCATGTCAGTAAAGGGTTTGTGACTTCAGAGTAAGAGAAAACTGAGAGAAAAGTACTCTGGGTCTTCTAGCAACTCAAATTCCATGTCAAGAGCTGACTAAAAATCTAGGAACTGTGTGAGGAATTATCTGATAATGACAGAAAAAAAAATTAATAAGCAGCAATTTTCAAAAACTTCCCTTGCCTTCCCCACTAGAGCAATGCAATTAAAATAAACTTATTGAGTCACAACGATGCAAAAGCAAGTTACATTTCCTGAAGCAAGGACATAGTGAAGAACAATTAGGTACTGAATCAAGATGCCATTATATTCAAGGCAGCATTTTATTTGAGTCCTCAGCTTCCTGAACCAAGAATTCTATTCCACTGCTCACTGTTCCAAGGCAGCACTGCTAGCAGAGCTCATTTTTTCCAAGTACCATTTCTGATGGATATATAAACTTCCTCTGGTGATTAAGCCTCATTTCAGACCACACTGAGGCTGTGAAGATAAATGGCAGTATTGATGCTGACAAAACTGATATCAGAGTCCTAAGACTCAACACAGGAAAGGCTGTAAGGATGTGGATCACTTGGAGTGACTGAGAAAATGGTCTAAGCTGACAGGAAACAGGCCCATCTGTAAACTGATTTTTACTCTCTGAAACTTATTTTTTTCTGTTAAATGAAATCTGTCTCAAGATCCGATAAAAAGACTGGATACTTTAACATGTGAGAGTTTGGCTCATCAGTTTCAGGGTCTAAAAGCTGCTGACCAACATCAAATTTATGGAATGGAAAGTAAGCTGTTGTACCTCCAGGTTACGAAACAAGGTTATTTATATAACACACAAAAAACCACAGTGACGAAAACTGGATTCTTACTATGAGTAAACCAAACACCAAAGTGCATCTCTTGTACATCCTGGCAAAGCATCCAGCTCCTGGAGATAACAGTCACAGGTGAGATGAAAAATAACTGCAGCAACAACAGCCCTGGTAGGGTATGGATGAAATAAAACCAGCACCCACGCACTGCAGCATCCTCATCTCTGTAGCAACATCCTTTCCCAGGGCAGGTGAGGCTGCAGCAGGAATGAACTCACCATCAGCAGCAGCCTCCTGAAGGGCTCTGTGCCCGTTGTGTCCGTGAGCAGGTGGGCACTGGTGATGTCGGCCCCGCCGCGCGCGGCGCCCACGGAGACGCGGCCGGGGTCGCCCCCAAAGCTGGCGATGTTCTGCTGCACCCACCTCAGAGCTGCCAGCTGGTCCCAAAGGCCAGCATTGCCTCTGGCCTCAGCAGAGCCTGGTGGAGGAGACAAAACACGGCTTAAAAGAAAGCTACAAACACTGAAGTTTGGGGTAAATGTTACATTTTTTGCAGCTCTCGCAGATGAAACTTGACAAAACTGATACCAGGGTTTAAAAGCCTAAGGTGGTCTCTTCAAGGTAATCACTTTATACAGTGAGTCCAGTTCAGTTTTTACCACTCCACAGGGCAGCCCTGGGGTTGCTGCTTTGTCCCAGAGAAAAATAACACATGAACTTCTAGGCTTCATTAGGACACATCATGGCAGGAGACTAATCCAGGCTAAAGTATCCATAGATTTAGCCATAAGATTCTTTTTCTACATAAGTAGCTCGATCTTAAAATGAATTTAAAACAAGCAAAAGAAATCTGTGTATTTGCCAAGTTCACAAGTTGGAAGGGATCCATAAGAATTACTGTTTTCCTGGAGTACACCTGATTGCATGTTTCCTTCCTACATACCTCTTACACTTCCCCTGTCTGATCAATCACAAATCACAACATCTTGAATTTCTTTGCACTTTTTCAGATATTATTTTAAAATTTATAATGTTTCTGTCTATATTCTTTGAGATTGTCCTATGACTATCCTATACAAATCTGATATACATACATATATAAATACTTTTGTAAACATAACAACAAACAAATAATTAATCATGTGTTTCTCATACCTAAATATGAGCACCTCCTTTTCAACACCAGAAAGTGGTAACCTGACACTCTGACTAAGAAGTAACTAATGCTGAAAGCATCTAATGATGCAAGAATGTAGGTAAGCTTGATTTTATGTCAACAAAAGCAGAAATAAGTAATTCCTCCATGGTTTGTAAAAAAAGGAATAGAAAATAATTATTCACTGTCTGCTTCTTTTTAATCCACAATGAGCCATTCATTTTCAAAGTTTTAAAATTCTTCACATTTAAAACTTGGAAAAAACCAAAAACCCACAGAATAAAACAGAAAAGCTGTGAATAGAAACACAGCTGAAACTATTTGTTTCTTCCATTGCCAAGACCAAATAGTACAAGTTTAAAATAAGGGTAGTTCAGAAACTAGTGAATTAAAATTAACGGAGAGTGGAATAAAAAGATGCTGCTTTGTGGACAGGTCTTGGGCAAGGAGCAGTTCAAGTGTACATCCTGTAGTGAATTCCTGAGGTATCAAACACACCAGTTTACACAGCAGAGTAAACATAGAGGAGAAGAGATCAATCGTAACCTTGCAGATCTTAGAGGGGCCCACACTACAACAGCCATTGTTAAGAACAGCCTTTCAGTAGGACAGCCAAAAAGTGAAAGGCCCAAAAAGCTATGACCTACAGCCACTGTTTCAGATGATCAGTCCAAGCCACACCAGTGAAACAATGGAGGAAATATTTTCCCTGCTTCGTTTTTTAGTTTTGTGATTTGATTTTTTGGTTTTTTTAGTTTGTTCTGCATACCATGACCAGTTCCCAGAGCTCTCAATCCAGCAATAAACCCACTTTTTGAAAAGGAAATCTCATTTTAAGGACTCGCTCCATCCCCATTGAGACCACTCCAAAGGAAGTGAAATCAGAAATAGGCAGGTTGGAAGGGACCCTTAAATCATTGAGCCCAACTGTTAACTAGCACTGTCAAGTTCACCACTAAACCATGTCCCCAAGTGTCACATTTACATATATTTAAATATTTCCGGGGATGGTGGCACAACCACTGCCCTGGGCAGCCTGTTCCAATGTTTTACAATCCCATTGGTGAAGAAATTTTTATGTGCGGATCCATGTAAATGTTTTAGCCACACAATCTACCTTGCTTTCTCTATACTAAACAAACAGATCAAAAAAGGGAAATATAACCAGTTCCTTTCTCCTTGGCAAAAACCACAACTGGGTTGTGAAATATACCACACTGGAGAACAGATGCATGCATAGACCTTCATAGGAGTTAGACTGAAAGAAACGTCTGCCAGGAATCTTTTCCACTGCCTTTTTGCAGGAAAGATCACATTCCTGAGGACCAAATGAAACTGAAAAGAAACCAGAGTCCTTGTGTGCTTCCTTCTGTTATTACTAAACAGAAGAAGAACAATAGTGCTAAATTAAAGCATGAAAATCATTCTGGTTTATATGACTTCATGGAATCTTTAAAGAATAAAACCTAAAAACATGACTGTCTTCTCCAAACTCTTGCCATCCATATCACTGGCAACTCACTTTAAATTTTTTGGACACAAAGGAAGAACTGAAGGCATTAATAAGAATATGTATCACTTTTTGCAACATTAATGGGTGATAGCAAATTTAATTAAACATCTTTTATGTTTAGAAGAAAGAGAGCTCTTTCATTTTTTGCAAAAGTCCTGCCACTGAGAGACCAGAAGAACTACAGAGCTAACAAAAACTCCAAACAAAAGGAAATCTTCTGTTTTCAATACCCTTCAATTCCCTAAAAATCTATTTAACTCCTTCCTCTCTAGTTTTGTAATTTATAACAAATCAACTTGAGAGAATTCAGGACTTTGCTTAGTTGGACAATAAAACTAATACTACTCACAAGTTCATAACTTTTATTTCTAACTGTAGGGCCTTCAAACAGCCCTGCTGTGAAGCCCTAAGGGTGAACTCCTGCTTCTTTTGAAACCAATGGCAAAAGTTCCAAAGGACCAGGTGCAGGGTACTGGCATATTAATGGTTAATGACTTAAATAATCACCCATTTGTTGTCACAGCACCAAGCCTGACAGAGTTCAAGGTGTGTTTGCACAATATTCTCAGGTGTATGGTGGGATTCCTGGTTGTCCTGTCCAGGGCCAAGAACTGCACTTCAATGGTTCTTGTGAGTCCTTTTCAACTTCAGACATTTTATGATTCTAGGACTGTACAATTATCCCAAATCTACACCATAGACTTCTCAAAGAGGAAGAGGCCAGGAAAGACTGAAATTCTCTCTGACCACAGGTCCACAGTACAGAGAGCAAGAGAAGGTCCCCAAAAAGTCATGTAATGAACCACCTCTATCTGAAGGCTTGCAGGAATGCCAACCATGCACACCAAGCCCATGTATTGACATTTTGGGACATGCAGGCAGAACCCTGTGCAACACAGACCAAATAATTTTCCTAAATTATTCATCATCATATAAATACTGCTGTATCATATTCAGCCTAACCAGCATTTTCCACTTAGGAGGAAACCTAGGTGAGGTTCACAGGGCTGAAGGAGGGTGGTGTGGGCAGTGCAGTGTACTGGAAACTCTCACAGCACATACCCACACTGCATTTGGCTCTAGACAAAATGAAATTATGGTATCACTTTCATAAACATTGGGTTTGCACTGATGAAAAAAATGATTTTTTTTCTCCAGATACAGCCATAACCAAATTCTTATCTAAATAAGTAGGGATCTTGTAGTGACAGTTCTCTATTTACAGAATGAAGAGACTTTGCTGTGAGTGAGCTTTGAACAAAACAATAAACAGAGAGAGGAAAAAATAACCAACAACTACAGCTATATTTTAAACTAGGCAAAATCCACCCAACATCACTAGCAGTGGACACTCAAAAGGATCATGAGGCCAAGTATGTAGGTCAGATACTTGCAAACATGGCAAATATGACATCCTAAAAATTTTAAGTGTACTAAAATGCCCACTAAAGAGACCAAGGATTGCCACCAGACTGAGACAGAGCTCCACTTGCAGCTGTTGCATTTTCTCTCAATGGTTCTCAACCTTAAGTTCCCCTGACCCAGGCAGAAGTGAAAGATGGTAGAAAGGAGTTCCCTACTTGCTTAAAAAGGCAAGGCTAAAAAAGGGCAAAATGAAAAAAACAATCCCCAAGACCAGATGGCACTACCCCAAAGACTTAGGGAGATTGAATGTGTGTTTTCATACCTCTTTATACATGACAAAATCCTGTTTGTAATGGGAATTTGTATAATTTTTTTTTTGGCAATTGGTATTAGGAGGCAATAGGAGAGCAAAAATCCTTTACACTGGAACAAGGGGAAGGGTTGCAACACAGAACATGCAAATGTTGAGTCACATCCAGGCCAGTGCAGATTCAGATTAAATGTGGAAAGTCCTTCAGAGAAGTCAGGTTGAATTATTAAGGAAACAACCAACTACCTTTGTGCCTTACTTTCCATCCTCTCATACCCTTCTTACCACGAACCTGCAGTTATCTGTCTGTGCCTCTTCCCCACTCTGCCAGGGGCACAAGAGAGCATCAGCAACATTTCATGGATGGAATAGGCTGGAAGTTGGAATCATTGAAAACTCTACCCACAACGATAGGCCACTGGAATTAGGAAGAATTTTGGTACTAACCAAATTTCATATGTGTCTGCAAAACTCAATATCCAGAAGTTCATCTGCAAGCAAAAGTCTAGCCAGTGCTTTGATATAGATATTGGGTTTGGTTTGTTGCTGTCCCTGTTCCTCCAGCCTCTCCCCTTTCCCTTCAAGTCTCCACTATTTCTTGGCCATTTTTTTCCAATAATAATTTAGGAAAAAAAAATCTGTGAAAAACATAGCTTACTTGAGTTAAAAAATAACTTGAAAAAATAAAAATCAGAACCAGAAGAGTTACAGAATACATAATTGTGTTTGCTGTGGAAACCCATGACTTACCAGTGCTCAGGAAACCAAAGACGCCGACCCGGTAGTTTGCTGTCACGATGATGACGTTACCAATGGCAGCCAGGTATGACCCATCCAGGGTTGTCTTTCCCTCCTCAGCATTGTAACTCCCTCCATTGTGGAAGAACAGCAACACTGACATGTTTTTGACCTGCCATGACAATGACCAGATTAATATTCCTGTTGTCAACTGCTTTGGTAGGTCACTCATAATAACACAAGCAGCTTCCTCATGAACATTATCTAAGCCATTTATAGCTTTTTAAGAGTGACCATAAAGAGGGAATATCTGCCTATCTGTCTGGAATTTATAGAGTGTTGTCCACAATTGTCCACAAATTGTCTGCAATGATCTGTATATCACAAAGAGGGCATTATCTCCAGTATAAAGTAGATCTAACAGTACCACAGTATTCTACCAGCCAAAATCTCCTCTAGGCCAGCTCCTGCTGCCTTGGCCACTGAGCATGTGATGTGCTTGTCTTTGCTTGAGCACATCTGCTTTACACAAGCATGCAGGAAAAGTTCAAACAAGTGGGAAACAGGAGAAGGAAAAGGCCTGTTGAGTTGCTCCATCTTGAGTAAGACTAGCTCACAGCTGTGCACAGCTGCTTCCTGCTCTCAAGTCTTCAGCACTCAAACACTGCCTAGGCTCAAAAATGTCACTTGGTATTGATAACACTCGATGCTCCTTCAGTGCCCATGGAAATTTTCCCCTACCAGATACACAGAGGGATCCTATAGAGAGGACTTTGCAGAGGAGAAACCCACATCTCATGAAGTACAGATGGACTCTGCCTCAAACAGCCCAGCATGATTCCTGGGATGGCAAGGAGTGCCAATCTGCACCCATGTTAACATGCCTGGCAGAGCTACCTGATCTTGCACAGAAACAGAAGCTTTTTCCCAGAGCAGCACCAGGTATGGACCCTCTCTGCACACACAGCAGGGCTGCTGCTGCATCAACAGGAAAAAGGCAGAACAGCCCCAGGACACCTCAGCACTTGCCAGCAGGTTACAGACACTCAATAGAAACATCCTTCAGTGAACAGAAGGGGGGAGGTTGGTTTGGTTTTTCCCTTTCCTGTAGCAGCATCAAAGTACATCTGGGGCTGGTTTTCCCTGCACCTAGAGGAAAATGGGCTCTGCTGCTGTTATTTTCTGGATGGAGCTTAGCTAAACACAGCAGTCCCATATGTTCTGGCAAAGAATGTCTCCAGCAAAAACACAAATGGCTGTATGGGAGAAGCAGCAGAGCAGCAATGGCTGCAGCATCCTGCAAAAATACAGATATCTGTGTGCACTCCTCACTTATCTCTCTGATGAATCAGTTCAGGGGCTTCTTGTGAACACAACAATGTTGCCAAGAAAACACAAGACATTACAAGCACTGAGACACTCGTTTTTTCTCATGAACTTCTCTTGAACTGAAACTGCCTAACTTGCAGTGCCTTGTCCCTGGTTCCCATCCATTTCTGCACTGCATGCAACACAGAGAGAGATGGGGATGAAGAAAAAAATGAAATCATGTGTTTTCACATGGAAATTCATTCTAAAATACAACCACATCAAGTTCTGTCAGTTAAAATGGTACTAACAGTTATATTTAGCCTGTTCCATCTCTTCAGCTCAGCATGGTTCACCCTGAGGCTCATACTAAGCATTTCCCACATGTCCACAGTCTCCCCTGCACCATGACCTCCAGTTGCCCTGTAAATTACATATTATATGTTTTAGTGACTTTACACAATAAAAAGCTTACAAAGGGCAAAGATGGGCAGCAAAATTTGGAAATGGAAAATCAAAGCCATTTACAACAGCTGCAACAGATATGGAGTAATTCAGGGGAAGATTTAGCACTGGGACTGCGCACAGAGCCAAGTGTCTGGATGCAGCATTCCCATTTCTTTTTCTGCACCAAGCAATGGGAAGCCCAGCAGCTCCATCATGGTCTCATGGGGACTATGAGCAGGGGCTTAGGTCCCACGTGCAAACCCTAATGGGGTAATCAAGTTCAGCAGCCACCAGGATGCTGCAGCTCAGCTGGAAATCTGAGAAGTTTCATAATATTCACAAGCACCTTCTCCATCACAGAATGCCAGAATGGTTAACCTTGGAAGGGAACACGCTTGGGGCCACCTGGTCCAACCTCCCTGCTCATCCTTCTGTAAAACACTTGATGAGCTACTTGACAGGGACAGATTTAAACTCCACCAAGACAGGAAACCTTCAGTGCTTTTACTACTGTACAATATTACTCTGTAAAGAATTGAGTGCAATGGGGATGACACAATAAGGATGGGAATGTGCAGGAAATGGAGAAAGAAGAGAGAGGGTTTCTATTCCTATTTAATGGGGATTTTTAAGTCTTGATCTTACAATTAAACCCTTTCTAAATAAAGGCAAAACACAGCTTTGCTGAGCTAGTGTGACAGGTGGTGATAATTATAGGTGGAAAAAAGTCAGAAGTGCCAGTTTAACTGTGGTACATGTAGCTATGGAAGCAAAATGATGTCATTCACCTTCTTCAGTGCTTGACACTTTGAGAGCCCTTTGGTGACAGGCAGCAGTCCCTGCACTGTGCTCTTTTTGAGGCTCAAAATGCTCCTGAATGACCTCTGCATTCACTGCTCTCTGGGAGATTTTATATTCCATATTTACTAGCTAATTTAACTTTTCACAGGCTGAAAATATATAACTCTCTATCTGCATGAGAGTACAAAATAGAGCTTGTCCCAAAAAGAGAAGGAAAATTCAATTCCTTGTTACCAACTACTTCTGCAAAACCAGAAATTTTAGTTCTCTCCTGGACTAGACTTATGCATGTGAAACTGATTTTCTTAATTGGACCTACTTCTACCTTACAATTTTACAAAAGACAGGAGAGATTCAGGTCACAGGACTGAGAAGGAGAATAGACAAGCCTATTTAGTCTTTAAGGGGAAAATACAATGTTTTCAAATAAAGTATCTTGAAAGCAGCTCTTAAGCATAGATGGCAAACTGCCTGGGACAATGACCTGATGTTTTCAATAAGTGGTGACTGCACTCAAGGCAAAATGACAGCCTCATGCTGCAGGGAGAAGACAGACTGCTGGTCTCTCTGGTGATTAAAATGGGCCTGCAAGGGACTCTGCGCTGCTGTCAGATTGCTAAACCAGCTCTTTCCAGACATGCAGTATGACAGATTCATAAATTTCTATTACAACTACCATCACCTTCTGAAAATTGCCAGTACTGTGGAAAAAAAAAGTTTGTGTCTCTGGGCCCACTCCTCAATGGGATTCACATCTTCATTCCCAGCCCCCCAGGGGCTGGCCAATCATTTTAGCTTGGCTTTAACTTTTATACTATAACTTTTAGAATATAAAAGTTAACTTTTATATCTGTTTAGAATATAAAAGAATAGTTTTCTTTTATATCTGTTTAGAATAAGAAGATCAAGAACTTTAAATGAAAATTCTTCACATTCTACCAGTGGCCCAGCCATTTTTGGAAACATCTATTTTTAAGCTCTGTGAGCTGGCCACAAATCTAGCACTGCTTGCCACTGTCATTTCCCAACAGACTCCCACAGATGTCAACAGGGGAACAGTAAAGAGGAGGGTGAAAAAAACTATCAGCAGCCCCTGCCTGCTGGTAAATGTTGATGTATTGTATTGCATTCTTGTCTCCTGGACAGATGGTCTGCTTGCAGGAGCACTGCCATCCCTGTCCTTGATTTCTCCTCCTTTGCTATCACCTTCTTCTGGTATTGTGCTCCCTCTCTGTCTCTTATTTCTGGCTTTTTAGTGTGCTGCCCTCCTAGTCAC
This sequence comes from Loriotus luctuosus, assembly GCA_035582745.1. Lineage (NCBI taxonomy): Eukaryota > Metazoa > Chordata > Aves > Passeriformes > Thraupidae > Loriotus > Loriotus luctuosus. Next base: position 144,492,031 of record JAWWEY010000115.1, on the reverse strand, counting down.
CCAACACAGCTCACACAAAGCCTGTAGGGAATACTCTTGTACCAGGAAAGACACCAGAGTGCCTAATTTAACTCTGAAGGCTTTGTGGACAACACAGGCAAAACAGCCACTCATGCCAATTAAAAGCACTTTGGAAAGAGACAATCCTCAGCTACAAAAAAAAAAAATTAATTACATCTCATACTTACAGTGGTGTCAGGAACAAAGATGTGCAGATACAGGCAGTCTTCACTGACAGACTTTGATGGGGCCTCTCCATCTCCTGGCTGCCAACATGCTGCCCTAGAGACACAGATTGAGAAAGTTGCAATAAAAAAGACTTTTATTCTTTTTCCACTGCTGCTACTTCCTTATATTTTGATGCATTAGTTAATAAAATATTTAAATCTGTAAATCTTGATCTCATTTACAACTGTGCCCACCTATAAGTTAACAACAGTTATGTGGGTTTGTATACCTGCACGTAATGCATTGCATTTGTGTGCCTAGAACCCGTCCTCAGAAACCCTGCCTCATTTTAAATACCTTAAAACTTAAAAATGTGCTTTCAAAAAACCCACACTTTACATAAACTGCACAAAATTAGCACCAGCTGTAAAGACAGCAGGGCTGAGGCTCACAGGCAGTCTCCCCTGCACACCTACAAAATCCACTCTTTGGCTGAAATGCTGGTTATTTATTTAAATTTCTAATAATCTGTGGGCTACATACATTTTGATTTATTTCCCAGTGGTCTGTGGGCTACATTTCATTGTGTTCAATTTAATTTCTAATGGTCTGTGGGAAAATTTGGTAACTTCAAAAATTTTTAATGCCTTTTTAAAATCTCTTTGTTTTAAGCAGCATAGCCAACCATTAACAGCATCAATTAATGTTAAAAGTACCCTTCCAATAAGAATTCAGTAGCCAACCACACAGAGAAAATTATTTTCTGGCCATCATCTGAATGAGATTAATGTGCTCAAGCTTATCAAGCTTGAATCAAGTGGATGATTTTTGCTGTTCAGTTTGAAGCCAGTTCCTCTATTTCACAGCTTTATCCATAGCACACAATGAATTAGGAAAAAACTCACAATTTCTTAGTGAAGAAGCCAAAAGTGCTTCAGAAAATATGGTAATAGCTCAGAAAATTATTTCTAAATTATCATTTTTAGTGCCCTTGTAAAATTTTGTCCTAAAGGTGTAAAGAAATTATTAGAAAACTACAAAGTAAAGGACCAGACTTAATGGAATTCTACTATTTTTTTTCCATAAGGAGGAGATTCATCTAGGATGGTGATGTCACTCAACAACTTTCACACTGGCATAGTGGAGCACATCATCTCCAAAACAAAAAACTGCTGAAGCCACTTTTGGCAGAAAAAATACAAATTCCCAGGTAGGAAATCTGCCAGGACAATAGGCACTACATTATTAATCATACAGCTTTCCAAAGAGCAGCAGAGATCATCACCTCTGATCAAGGCTTTTTTTCTGCAGCTCCCAGGAGAAAGGCTGCCACCTGCTGAAGCACTGGAGACTCCAATAGCTGGCTGCTGGTTTTGGTTGGGTTGGATTGGTTTGGGTTTTTGAAGTCTTTTATCAAGTCCAAGCTGATAAATAAATATTTCTGTTCCATCAGTAATGGCACTGTGCTAATGTGAATTTCTTGTATATAAATATTTAGCATCAAAACAGAATATATAGAATCCTAAAAAAATCAACAGTTTCTATACATAAAGTGAGGCCTCTCCAATTCCCCAAGTGTCAACTCAAATAATTGCTTTTTTAACCTTAAATGAATAATAGAAGATAATGGTCAAATTCTTCATTGGACTAAGAAGCACTGTGGATTCAAAAGACAGGAACAGATCGACAAAGGTCCCCAAATTGTTTTGAAAATCTCAGCCAGGCTTCTTATTGAAACCCTGGGTCATCAAGGGGAGATCACAGAGGCAGGTGGGTCTAACTAAGCCCTACAAGACACCTCACTGTGGCTCAGACACCAAGAGCTGGAGCTGTGTATGCTAAAATAACACCACTGAACACCCAGGGAAACAAAAAGTCACATCCCACCACATCTCTGCAATGTACTCAAGGCTGTGGCTTCACACCTCCACAGCTCAGGAGCATCCTGAAGGATGGGATAACCAAAGGCCAAATACACTTTCAACTCCCCAAGTATTTGCCTTTCAATAGGTTTTGGACAGAAGAGGTTGATTTTCTGGGCCCCTCAGCCTGATCTCTTGGACACTACCAGGCAGAGAACTTCTGTATGAGGCCCAGAGCTTCTGGTCACATCAATGTTGAAGTGCCCCTCTTGGACTAAATGTGTACAAATGTATGGCTCAGCAGGAGCAAAACTGTTTGTATAAATATAATAAATACCTGTATGAATATTATTCAGAATGGAAATGGACTGACAGTAGACACTTGGTAGGGAATTATGCAGAGATTCAACAAGTGTAGAGGAATTTGACTTTTCTCTTGAAGAACTTGCATGCTTTAACATATAGATGGATAAATTATTCTCTTTGCTAATCAAAGTATCTATGTGTACTCTGTAGGTTGGTTTGCAGGAAAGGACATGAATATTGTTTTCATCACTCCAGCAGCTTTCCCAGTCCTGGCTGGACCAGCACTCCTGCATGTGGGAATCCAGAAAATCAGAGGGTTTTGGGAAAGCTGCAGAAGGCAGGCCTCAGAGACAGCAGAACTGTGATTAGAGCTAAGCAGTAGCCATAGGATTGGTCAGCAGAAAAATTATGTAAAATGTAGAAAAGTAAGGCCAAATAGAACAATGGTCTGTGTATTAATGCTTGTCTAGAGTGACTCCCTAAGCTACAGAAAAGTTTATCTAGCAAGATATTAGGAAGTTCTAAGCTTTATAATGGAACTAGAACTATTATTGTGTGCCTAGAACCCCTACTCACAAACCCTGCCTCATTTTAAAAACCTTTAAAACTTAAAAATGTGCTTTCAAAAATCCCACACTTTACGTAAAGTACACAAAATTAGCACCAGCTGTAAAGAGAGCAGGGCTGAGGCTCGCAGACAGTCTCCCCTGCACACCTACAAAATCCACTGTCTTGCTGAAATGCTGGTTATTAAATTTATTTAATAATAATAATTTATATCAATTTCTAATAATCTGTGCATTGTGTTTTAAGGTTTACAAGCAGGTATTGTGATTGAAATAAGCATTGTTTTAACCAAAGGTACATGTGATTATAGTGGTTGGATGGAACTACTGTCAATGTGCTTCTGCTTTGTGTGATTGGTCAGAAAACTTTTAAAGTGAGTTGTAACATTAAGTTCTTGGTCTGCTGCCTGGGATGTGAGCTTCCCACTGTCACGCCCATGCAATGAGGCTGATGCTGGACAAGAACTGGAGGTGCTCAGGGTTCCTCACCGAGGCTCGGTGGCGTTCCAGAGCTCCAGCCACGCAAACGGCTCCGGGGCGCTGAAGCGCCGCTCGCCCAGGGGAGGGGCAGCGTAGGGGATGCCCAGGAACTGCCTGATGCTCCTCCATCCTGAGCCCACCTGGATCACCTGGGATTTGCCCAGCAGGTACCCATGGGATGGGATGTACACTCTCGGGGTTGAATCCGATTCGGAAATGGGCTGGAGTAAATCTGTCAGAGGGTGAGCAGAGGAAAAATAATTTGTTTATTCAAGTTAGAACAATTTTAGAAATGAAAATTAGTCCCATTTCCCATAGCTTTAAACTGTTATGCTTAAAACTCTTGTAACTCTGTTATGTTTAGAATTCTCCTCTTTTAATGAAACACAGATAAATTGAACTGTTTCCTGTTACTGTTTTCCTATAAAACAGTTCATTAAAACACAGTGAAGTGACACCTCCTGCTATTTTTCTCCTAAAACAATGTATTGGATAGACAGGAACAAAATTCAAAGTCATGGGACTAAAACCAAACCTGTAATGAACAATAAACACAAGTCTACTTTTGTGTCTCAGTTTATGATTCTGTTTTAGTTGGCAATGATAAACTGCTTTTTCCCTCATTGAGTTTCAACCTAGAAAGTTCTCATTGATTTCAGAGAATTTTAGTGAAAAGGAAAATTTTCTTCCTTTCCCTCTTATTGTTGCCTGGGTTCTAATTACCTTTAATAAATACAATAACCAGTATTACATAAAAAGAAAGCAGTCTCCTTAAAAATCAAGGGGAATAAACCAAACAAAACCTACACTTTCAAACAAGTATGTAACCAAACAACAGAATTTTTACTTGTCTACAATGTCTACACAACTTTTTCTCTCTTAAATATTTTTCACTTATTTAAAATATTATTTCACCCTGTTTAGGGAGTAGGGATATCTGTCTGGGTTTTGTTTTGTTTTCTCTAGAGATTGTCTTTAATACTTTCAACTGACAGTGGCTTTTCAACACTCCTAGTGTTATTCTCCAAGTTTAAAAGGAAGAACATATCAAAGCATCTTCTGCAGAGATGAAAAGCTAAGAGTTGGACTTGCATTACTGTTGTTGTTTGGTTTCACTACTCTGCACTTTCAAAACATCTTTCATAAACCAGACCTCCTCTGTTATGCCTGCTTCAGCACCAGAGGGTAACACTAAGAATTCATGCATTTTTAAACAGTATTTGGGGACATTTTTCCCATCCCCTTAGCTGTAACTCCTCTGAAACAGCCATGGACAAGTGTCTAGGAGACATCCATGTTGTTTTATGAGGTGAGGAATTCCTCAGTCCTCCATTCACAAGAATTGAGCACCACAGTTGAGGTTCCTCCTCCACAGCTCTGACCTGTTCTTACCTTGTCTCCTGTAGATGTAGGTAGCAGGTTCTTTGAGCAAAACCCAGCAGCTGTGCCCTTGCAAGCCATGGGCACAGGTCTGAGTATCAGGGTAAAAAATGCACCTTATGGCTGAAGGCTGGATCTCCAGTGTAACAACTGAACATGACTCATTCTTTGAACAAGCTGTGAGGTGAAGTATGAAGAAAAAGAGCAGGTAAAAATGTGTTCTCACATTTTGCATGACAGTGTTACACTGTTCTTAAAAGAAAGGTTTGACAACAGGTGAAGCAACAAGGATATCATATAATTCAGAGTAATGGGACATAAATGTCCCCAAATGCCCAGAATATTCTCCAAAATAGCCAAAGGACAGAAGCTTATATTGGCTTTAAAATGGAATAATGCAGCAAAATAACTATTAGCACAGGTTTTAGAAGGAGAAAAACATCATCTAGTAAAGTGCCAATAACCTCATCTGAATTCTAACAGCCCCCAGTGAGTAAGTGGGAACTTTCCCTTATTTCTACCACCCTGTGGCATTGAGGATTTCCCAGTCATGTGACATTAAAGGACTCTTTTGTCTGGTCAGGCTGTAGACTAAAGCAATTCTCTTTGCTGTCACTACAGCTCAATCCCTGCTTGCTCCTAGCCCTCAGTTAACCCCTCCTCTCACACCACTGCCACAGGTTGCTTTAGGTGTTGGCAGGTGGGGTTAGCAAATGGCTGGGGTTCTTTAGAAAAACAAGACATCATTGCTTTAATTATTTGCTATAATATTCTCCCAGCTGTACAATGCCTGGAGAAGTAAGAGATCTTTGTGCCCAAGAGGTGTCAAAATTACCTAATAACTGTATATTACAGCATTTATATCTATTACATCTCTCTCTAAACTACTTCAGACCCCCTCTCTCAGACTAGGAAACACCAGGATAGTCTTTAAAGACAAGTGAAATCAGCGTATCTATGTCAGAAGTGGGAAAGCTGTTCTTGGTTTTCAGGCTCACAAGTCAGTACTTTCTGTAAAGCTGTGAATGACCATTTCTTACCAGATAGGCAAAAATCTCTGGCAGTGGAGAAGTCATTAGATATATCTCTGCTAACATGCACAACTTCGAAGTGGGAGATGGATGAATCCAGGAGAACAGATGACACATTTAAGGATTGCCATGCATCCATATACTCTGTAAAATGAACCATAAAAAATAATATGACTAGGAGGAGCAGTAAAAATTTCAGAGGAACCTAATAAAGAGTTAAAAGCACTGGGGAGTTCCTCAATGTACAAGTGTCATTTTCCTTTGCATCAACTGAGAATAAATTAAATATTCAAAGGCCTTTAATTGGCTTGAAGGTCCAATCCCACATTCAGAGGTCAGATAATAATTGGTTTACAAAGATGTTTAGTAAAGAAACAGGTAAATCCAGAGCAGCTTTATCCAGTTTTGAAGTTAAATCCAACTAATCTAAAGAAAAGATTTCTGCATAGCCCTAATTATATTAAAGGGCATGGGTTCTAATGCTTGCACACAAATTCCTGAACAGATACAGCCACTAAATTCTTGGAAAGTAAATGGAATTTAATTTGACCATTTAAATTTGATTTGGTGGACAGAATTATATTAAATTCTATGAACAGTTTTAATGTTATGTAACCTTTATATAATTAATATTTCACTCAATTTCACAAATATGTACATATGTGTAAATGTAATTATGTGTATTACATATATGTATATTCCCATGTATACATTTGACACCCATGCACTTGTGTGAGCATGCATACACACACACACACATGTACTAACTCTGGGATTCCTCAAGGACTGTCCTGTCTCAAACTATATTTTAAAAAATACCACAAACATTCTTTTCTCATACACAAACAGATAAAAATATCTGAGAACACTCAACTTTGCACACAGAAGACAAAACAGAAGGTTTGGGACAGAATGGGCCTTTAATTATTTTAGCTCCTTTCAGAAGTTCAGCATATTTTAAAAGTAAAAGGTCCTGCTGTGGCCACTGAGTCCCAAACAGAAGGTTGGTGTTGCCCTGTCCATGTAATTGTAGGGTGAGGAGAGAGCAGAGTCAGCTGCTCCTTTGCTATTCCTAGTGAGCAGGTCTTGCCCTTGAGTTCAATCACCCACACAGATGCAAAAGTCATGACCTGTCATTTCACTAAACATTTCTTTTATTCTGCTGAGAAATCAGTGACTGGTAAAGATGGCCAAAGTTTCCTTTCTCCCCCTCTCAGAAAGACAGTTTGACCACAGCTCCCAACATGAAATGAAGGTTAATGTGGTGTTGCACTGTGTTGTGTTAACACCACAAGCTTCCTTGAGTCACAGAGAGGCAAAGTCATCACCAGTGCTACATCAGAGGGGACCTGAATTTGCCAGGAGCAGTGACCCTGCAGTCACAGCTGTACTTGTGTGACAGACTCACTGCACTGGATTTTTTTCTTCCCTTTAAGGACTGGCTATTCAATTATTTTAGAGGAAGAGAGTGATTTTAGTCATGTGGAAATTACTATTTTCGGTATTGTCAATGGTCTCTCTTTCTAAAAATATCCACTATGAGCTGTTGCACAACCTATGTTAGAAAACTTCAGCCTCTACATCTAGGGTGACAGTTTGTGGCACTTGTTTAGAAAGAAATTTAAAAATAGACATACATTTTAAGTGATGGAGAATTAACCATTACATCCTCTCCAGAGATTTTCTGCCTGCATTACTAGGTCCCCCAGGTCTTTCTTTTCCAGACTGAATCTTACAAATTTATGTTTTCAGTTTATGTTTTGTTTGTTTTTTTTTGGGGAAGAAGAAAATATTTCTTTTATCAATATGACTCAAATTTTGTTTTTACAAGAGTAATGTTGCCATCCTGTGCTGTCTACAGTACCAGCAGCTGAGGTCCTACTACTGGAACAAGCAAAATCTCTCTAGGTTCAAACACAAAGCTTCAAATTACCAGCTGTGGTTCTTCCAAAAGAGAGCCTTGTCTGGATTCCACTGTAACACAAAAAGTCTGGGTGCACCAGTGGTTTTGGAAGATATTTCCCCAGACTCTCTTTGCACAGATTCCCTGACTCACCAAGTGACCTGGGCCAAGCCTCACCATCCTCATTTGCCTCCATTTCCCACGGGCCAAACATTCAGAGGGGTCCTTGTTCTCTCAGGAAGGAAATTCAAAATGAATCCACAAAAACAAAATAAACTTTTTTGATTTACACCTCTGACACTTGAATTTTGCCTCCTATACCTAATTTCACAAGCTAAACTTTCTACTTCTGCATTGGAAATTTCTTTTGTCCCTTTATGTGGGATAGAGTCAGGTCCATACCTTTTACATACATATGAGGCACTTTGCAGCCTATGCTAGGCATGGAAGAGTGACCACTCGTGATGCAAACACCCACAGCTCATACATTCCTACCTAAACTGATTATTCATTGCCCCAAATCTCAGAAGTGCCCCTTGCTACTTCCCATGGGGGAGGTTCTTTGGGTTGGGATTTAGATTGTTTTGGGGTTTTTTTTCACCCTCCATCCTGAACAAAGTATTCATGATCTCAGGTCAGATTTAAATGCTGAGACTCCCAGTTTTTTTCTTTTCCGTTTTTTCTGCCCAGATGACCCCAGATGCAGAACCATTAATGATTATTGTAACAACAGAACAAAACTCTTTAACTCAGCATGGCACCACTGTGGGCACTGACAGCCAGCAGTGAGCTGCTGAAGAGATTTTGGGTATTGGTTCTTCCCTTCTCCTGAAAGCAGATTTAGCAATACCAACAGACATGATACCCACTTCACTCTGTGAGCAAAACACAACTTTCCATGGCTGATCTCAACTTGCCTCATGCAGAAACTGCTCTCACCAGGCAGAGCTGCAGCCTGGCCCTGTGCTCCTGGCAATGCACAGTGCACCTGATGGGCTGGAAGACATTTCTGGTTTATAAACAGGTTAAGAGCTGACCTTCCAACCCACATTTTGGCAAAGGCTTTCATTGGATAATTAAAGCCCTCTGAATCCAGCCATCCCTGTAAATGTTATTTCAAAATTATAGATGTCCCATATAGAGAGCCTCTCTCTTCCAGATGTTCTTGTTTGGGTAGGCAAGGTTTAAGACTGGATTTGCAAAAAGACTCATACTGGCCTTACTCTGCTCCCACTGCAGTCACAAGATCACAAGACTGGAATAGATTTCCTGGTAAATAGGTTATAAAATGCTTGCCATAAAGTTAACAAGAGTTTCATCACTGACTTCAGTGGAAGAAAAGAGACATCAATTATGTTTGCTGCAAAATTTAACACTTGATCTAAGGAAACAGAGATACAGAAGTGCATTAAAATAACAAGTTAAATTTAAAAGAAAACTTGTGAAGTTGAGGAGGTCAATATGAGGTTAAGGAGGTACATAAATCAGACCTCTGGGTTCAGTATGCCTGATTTATGTTTGAAAAACAAATTCTGATCTTAATTCTGAAATTTGTGAGCCATATTTAATACCCCTGACTAAAACCCAAAACATGCTTACAGACTGAACTCAGTGCTTTATATTCTTGGTTTTCAGAGGTTTTTTCAACAGCTTGCTAACCTGTCTGTATATCAACAATCTTCAAAGCCAGCAAATCATCAACTCAGAGTGGACCTGCAGAAAATATACTCTTCCTAAAATAAAACTACTTCTTGTTTTTGTTGATCCATTGAGATTTGTATAATTCAAAATGAGTTATTTTTTTAAACTGCTGCATAATAACTGTAATCACACCTCAGACAAGTCTCAAAAATAACAACTGTGTATTTATGGCCTTCAGCAGGGAGCAATCTCACTGTGTTCCTGTTAAATACAAGCTTTCTGTCTCCTTTAGGGGTGCCAATTATAGCAAATGATATGGTATGGGGATTTTAAAAACGTACCAGGTATTTATCCAGGTTTAAAATAAGCACTTTTCAAAAGGCTAAAATCCTCATATTTACAAACAGTAAAAATAAGACTAAAGATAGAGTAATTCCTTGTCAGAGATCAAATCTACTGTGTGGGAGCATGGTAAATCAGTTCCCAAAAACGAGTAAAATAAGGTTTTGTTTCACACTAAGGATGTTTCTGACAAATATTCAACATTATGGGAAAACAGGAAGATAAATGATACTATTAATCACCAAAGTCAGCTACATCAGCACTTGTACTGCCATCAGTATCTCTCTTGAGAATGGAAATAACCCATGTGCAGATATAGCCCCATGGGAAATTTACTCCCATGCTGGAATATCCTGTAGCCACTGCTCTGCTCAGTCCTGCCTCAAGGGAATGACTATAAATCACTGGGGGATCACAGGAGGCAGCAACAGGAAGGGCCTAAGATCATTACATCCACATGCCTGGGTGGTTTCTCAGTTAATTACTTGATTTGCATGGAGTGTGAACAGAGCCCACATGATCTGTGTGCAATCCACAGGGCCAGGCAGGAGCCAGCCTGTAAGGACCACTGCATCCTAACAGCTGCCAAATCTAAGATAGATAGGCATACTCTAGTTAGAACTGAAGGCAAAAAAAATCATTAACGTTTAGATAATTACCGTGTTCAATTAATAAATCTTGTAACAAAGTCAAAAGTCACCAAGGTTGTTCCTCCCACCTACCCAAGAGTGCTTTCAGGCTCTCCTGTGTGCTGTAAGCACAAGTATTCCTTCCAGAAATTAAGGAAATATGTCTCATTGATTGTTTGGCTTCTTTCAGACTAATTTGCAAACACATAAAATTTTCCAAAAACTCAAACTCTTGTGCATAAGCTGCTTGAATAACAACATTGCATATTTGGAAAATTATAATATAAAAACCCATTTTCTTATCTCCACTAGCTTACAGCTGGCTGCAGCAAGTTCCATCTCAAACCCAATTATGAGACTTGGCTGCTTTCTAAGACAGTCCAAGATGTTCACACAACTGAGCAGAGCTGTTTAAATACCAGCCTAAGTAAACCAAGATTGCAGGATGATATATGAGCATTTTCAGCATGGGCAGTCTTAAAATACCATCTGTTCTCCCATTGTTAAAGGTCACAGATCGTACCTGAAACTCCCCACAGATGGTTCCATGCTCAGTGTCATCACAGCACATGAACTTCTACAGGGGAAAAAATGCTCCAAACTTAACAAGCTGGACTTTCCCAGTAGGTTCAGGCTATCAATTTTTCAAGCACCACTTGTGAGATCACAGAAACTGTGTGGAAGTCACAACAGACCAGCAGGAGCCTGCTCTGCTCCATGTAATTGATGCACAGAAGGAAATGGAAGTGTTCATTCAGTCAAAGATGAAAACCATACATCGAGTTAAACACACTACAGCCTGGAGATGAGATGACTTGGAGACTTCAGCCTTGCAGCAAAAAGGCTTCTGTAAGAAGGCAAAACTTGCTGAGGAGAATTTTCAATCAATGAGAATTTTCAATCAATGAGAATTCAGGTGAAAGCCATTGTGCACTTCACCTCCCTCCTGCTAGAGAGTAGTGGGCTACAGGCACTACAGAGCTCTAATTCCCTTTTTTCACAGGCTAATGGGGAATCTAGTGAATGTTACAAACACACAGCTGTGTTGTTTGTAGGGGCAATAATTTGGTAAAAACCCACTGGAGGAGCCCCAGGCTTTTGAGAGAAATCACAGAGCTGCAATGGGCTGCTGGATGAACATTCTGGTACAAGACAAAGAACAGGAAGAACCCTGACCCTCTCCTTTTGCTGTGGCTCTGTCAGGATTGGCCTTACATAGAGAAGGGTCTTTTCTTGCATCTCTCTAGTGGCTCTAGGACAAGACATGAAAAGAAATTGCTCCTGAAAATTATTTTTGTCACTGCAGATTCCAAGGTCTTGACATTTTATGGTGATTACTGCTGAGGAACTTCCTCAAAAGTCCAGGCCAGGGAACAGAAGGAAAAGAAATATCTCCCCCATCACCTTCAAATGTATTTGAGAATGGGCTCAGAATGACATTAACCAGCTCCCTCTGCATTCCTGGATTTGTATGTCCAGCTTGGTCCCTGATCTGATCCTCCTTCTCTAAGGCTAAAACTTCCTTGCTGCAATCTCCCCCCTGGTCTGAATATCCTGAAAGCTGGAGCTGCCAGGAAAGACTGAGGTGAAAAGCATCTTGTCCTTTTCCATCTCCTTTGTCATCAGATCTCCTGCCTCATTCAGCAGCCCCACATTTTCCCTACCCTGCCTTTTGCTATCCATGTGCTTGTAAAAACCTGCTGAGATCTTTCTGTTGTTTTATGGTCCTACAATTCCTCCACCCTCTGTGTTGAGAAGAATAATGAGCTAAACAGGCAAAGTATCTTCTTCCCACCAGACCGAAAATAGGTCTGCTCATCTGGGTTTCTTCACAGCACATTGGGGCTGCAAACACCACAGATTTTGAATGGAGCAAATGGGAGAAAACAAAGTGCTGGGCACTCTGTCCTGAGCATTGCAAACTGGCTGATGCAGAAATGAGGCAGTCAGGGCATTAACTTTCAATGAAATGTAAGCCCTAATAGAGCTCCAGTTAACTCAGGTTGTAATTGCTCAATAACATTGATTCATAATTTCACAGAGCCTTCTGGAAAAGCATGCACATTTACGTATTTTTCTGATCTTTCAATGGAAAAATTTCTTTTTTATATAAGTATAGATACACTTACATTCACACACACACATCTACTCATGGCAGTGCCCTTTAATCAGTGACATTTTCTCACATTCACCATCTGGCTACCACAGAGAAACCACAGTAATTTTTTATCCCCATGCACAAGCATTACCACAATGTACAAAATTCAGCAAATTCTACCTTTTGTGTGATGCCCAGCTCTAAAACAATTAGTCTTCTACAGCACATATCAATATAACATACAATCATAAAGTGTTTGGATACAACCTTTTTGAAAATTTTCTAAAACCTCTGACAACACAGCCCAGTTAATAATCTGACCAAAATAAGCAGTCTGGTAATTTTACTATCAAAATGAGGCAGAACAAGGACAGATGGTGTCCAGTTGCATTTTGAATGTGTTGCTCCAGTGGTGTCAGAGCCCCAAAGTGCCCAGGAAGCCAGTGCTAATTTGAGTTCCAGCCTTGCTGTGCTCTGTAATTAAATGATTTCTCCTAATCACTGTCAGTCCCCAGGACAACCACTCTAACACAGAATCCTGCATCCTTGTGGGAAGCTCTGCTGGCTTGGGCTGCTCAACCAGATCTCTGCAAACCAGTGATACCCATGGTTGCTCTGCATTTGGAAAGATGGCCTGGAAATGGGTGTGATAGATCACGGTTGTTACAAAGGATGAGCACCTCACTTGCTGGGGCTGCTGTTCTGGGCAGCCTTAGAGTCAAAAGCAAACAGCAGAAAGACCCAATTTCCTGATTTGCTTAAGTGTGCTTAGGGCACTGTTTCCCTAGATTTAAGTAAGTGAGAAAAACATAAAAGGAAAATGACAAAATTACTACCAAACTTCACTCTGGGAGGAAGAAAGCTTCAGTGAAGTTGTTTTCCACATCCCAGGGGAAAAACATTCAACATTCTTGGCAAAGGAGCTGAACTGCCCAACCTACAGGACAGGCCTCCTCCACCACCTCCTCAAAGTGTTTCACACATAAATTATTTCTGCTTACCTACAAAGATAGGAGCTTTCCTTCTGTTGCATTAAAATGATAATTTAAAAAGCACAAATTCTACTAAAAAATACACCAAACTTGATCATGACTGGTGGTTATGGATATGATAATAAGAGAGATCATAATAAATTCTGAACTGAGTATTGAAAATTCTTTGCAAATATCAAGTCTCCTGCATGCTCAGTTGCATAAGGTTTAAAGAAAGACTCAATCGGATTAATATTTGTTCAGACCAAACAGAAAATCAAAGGTAGAGATGGAAGTGACTTCTTAATTTCAGTATAACTGGAGGGTTAAATTGAGTTTTCTAATAAGCTATCAATTATTAGATAAGTCCATTCTCTTCCTTTCTGTTAGACACAGCATTTTGCAGCTATATTTCTGGAAAGGACACTTCAGGGAAGCCTGTAGCTGCTGACAATTTGCATAGATTTTTAGGGGTCAGTAGACACAAAGCCCTGAAAGAGAACAGCTAAGTTTCATTTACTAATAAGATCCACCCACTTTTAAAATAACACACGTGAGTGCCACAAGATATATTTTATCTGGAAAGTGAAGAGGTTTCCTCACTCATAAATAAATTTTTTCATCAATCCTGCCAAATATTTTGTCTCATGTGGCAGGTGAGTGTGAGAAATTAGGTCAGCATTGTAGGCATGACAGGTCTTCCTTTTAAATGATACATAATAAATGAAAATGAGTAAACATCTAAATGAGTGACCTCATGGGGAACACTTTCATTATAGTGTGATTTTTCAGCAATATGAACAAAATAGAGGATGGGGAAATTTTTACTGCTCTCTTTTTTTTCTTTTTTGGTGAGTGAGGGTGGGGGGAGATGTTTGGTTTTGTTTTTGTTCAATGCATAAATACACTTACCACTTTCTGGCCTGAAAGGTAAATTAACAGATGGACACAGGTTGGGAATGGTGCTCTTCAAGTCAGCTAAAAGCAGAAAACAATATAAATAATAAATAAATGTTGAAAACAATAATACTTGAAGGTTGAAAATGCAATGATACTCAATATTTCCAGCATTACTTCTCAGATCTGGATGTTGCATCTTCTCCCCACAAACACCAAGAGTAAGGATGCAAGGCTGCTTTGCTATCTAATCCTTTTGAACTTGTACATGAAACCAGACTTCCCTAAATTTCTGTATTTATAAACATTTCTACAAATGCTTTTTGAGATGAAGTTATGAACAACTCATTTCAGTATTTCTGTGGATTTTTCTATGCCCCTCTCTGTATTCAGGTTTCTGCACCAGGAGAGAGATTCTCTCTGCTTCCAGCGAACTGGAATTTCTCAGAAATATAAATTAGAAACAAGGCAGTTTCCAGCACACTTTCCAAACTGAAGCTCAAGAAAGGATTCATCATACACAAAACCTCGTATTCCTTTCCATACAATAAATTTCTCATTTGCTAATACTCCCCATAAATATTTTGTAATCACAAATAATAAAAATGTTTTGTAGAACACTTTGGTTAGTCAAACCAGTTACAAATTCTCCACTATGACATAATAAATGACCATCCCTACAGAAGATGAAGACAGATCAGATTTTCTGTTAACTTCTTCCAGTATGTTTTTCCCATCCATGTAACTGATAAATGTATCTAAAAACTCACAGGTTTTCCCATTCACAGCAGTGAAGGACTGGGAGAAGTCTTATCCAAAAAGTCTTTGAAATGCTACTTTATGTTCCTTTTTGACTGAGCTGCAGCTCTGACTGTACAAAATCAAATAGCTCATGAGCAGAGCTGTGCAGCAAACAGGTCACACATCAACTCAGCCTGTTATGAAACACAGAGACAGAAGTGCCTTCCTCAAACCAAACTGTGGAATACAGCCACAGACCCTGCATCATGCTAATATCCCACTGCTACAGTAAATCGCTCCTTCAGACTTTACTCATTTTCCTTTTTAGCCTCAGAACCTTTTTGTTCCTTTTCCTGGTTCTCAGACCCTCAACACACCAGCAGAAGTGATACAAATTTTTGTCTGTAAATATCTCCATTTGCATAAACATCTGTGCCCTGCTGGGTGTTATGGTGGAAACACATCTGTAGCTCCCTCAATGCATAAGGAAATGTCACTGTCTCTCTGAACATTCCCTACTTTGCATACACCAGGGTTCCTCTTCATCATCCCTCTGTCTGGCACGTGAGAAACAGCCTTTATTTTTTGTTGGTTCTTTGCCAACAAGGGGAAAACAATTCCAAGAAATGGAAGTATCCAAACCTCTGCTGTCCCTTCTTCGCTCCACCTTTCTTCTCTTCTTCACTCTTAGCCCTGTCTGCATCTCAACTCCCCCTGCCACCAGGATGCTGCCATTGCTTTATCAGGGTGTTGTTCCCTTCCTCTCAGTGCCAGACCCTCAGCCCATCCCTTCCCAGCTTCCAAAATGCTTCCATGCTGTCAAGTACCCTTTAACAAAGGCTGCCCCACAAGAGGACTTGGATGGTTCTGTGGGCATAGGGACAGGGCAAGGCTTGAAAAGCTCAACATTGAGTTCACATTTCAGACACTTAGAGTGTGAAAGAAGGTTTTATTTATCAACACTGTAAAATACAATGTATTGCCACAATATCTGATCCATCTCTACACAGCTTTTACTGAATTATCTTTCTGTCCCATTCCCTGGACAATATATCCATGCTTTGTGCCTTCCTCTCCTCTCAGCTATCAGCCATTCTCTACTCTGCAAGAACTAAGGGTAAAATCCAGCATAAAAACAGAAAAAAAGCATTCCTTATTCAAAAAATTTCTCTGATTCTGCCAACATGACCAGACCTGCCCCCATGGGGGCTCTCAGCTCTGGAGTTGTGTCTGTGTGACCAAGAAACAGGCTGTCCTCCCATAAAGGGAGACAAACTCAGGTGGGCAATTGTTGTCCTTATTCTTTCAGTCATGTGAAATCAGAGCTTAAGAAAGTAGAACTAGACCTGCCCGAAAGGAGTGTGACAAATGGGAAACCCATTTAACATTTTTCAACAAAGCAATGAAGCTTTTGTTTCTCCACAGAAAATAAAATCCATCTTCACTAGGAATGATTTTGATTCCTCCCCAAAAAACAACACATCTCATAACTGCTCTTCTGTTTAAACACCTGATGGCTTCTTGCTGCTTGAAAAACACAGGTCTACTCTGGAATCTGATCTCGGTCCTTTCTTTACCAAAACAACCAGAAGGGAATTTTCAATTCTGTATCAAATCCAAATCTATTGAAGTTATGCATCCTCATGTATGGTAAAACCATAAGCCCAGTAGTGAGAAACAAAGAATGATTTCCTGACCAAGACTGCAGAGTGAGGTAAAATATATGTGAATTCTAATATTGGCCACAAGTTTCTGATAGAATATAAGAAATTAAATTATGTATCTTTAATGTATTGGACATTGAATTGCACCTTCCTTTTCTTTGCATGTAATTGTTTCTCTTGTCTATTTGTGGTCCTTGCAAATGGGTCCTACAGCTGGAAGTTGGAATTTTTTTACACTGCAGCCAAATAAACTTCAATGTGCAGAAATCCATTAGAAAGGTCACGTGTCCTGAATCACTTACCAGGCTTTTGATACCAGCCAAATGGGTGTATTTTGACTTCAGCATCTGGCGAAGTGCAATTTGAAATGTGCCAAGCACTTCTTGTTTCCTCAGCACAGGTCTGGATTCCAAGGCTGTTCAGAGTCACGCACACGATCTTCCCACCTGCCAAGGATGAACGTGGTTATAGAAGTAAGGAGGAAAATTTTCCTTTTCTAGATAGTGTTGTGAGGAAAAAGAACACAGCACGGCTCCACTGAGTGTTAAGTGAAATGCAACTGACTTAGAAATCAAAGGAAGGAAATACCTGAAATGAGGCAAGTGATTGAAACTAGTGTTGAAAAATGCCACTGAATTAATTGTGAGGGGAGGAGACTATCAGCATCAAAATCCATTATAATTCAAATCATGGAGAATTTCACTGAGCAAAGGTCAGAACTCTGAGCAAGGAGCCTTTTCATGCTAATGTAATTAAAAATCTGCATGTATGTTGAAACATGTCCCCTACTTAAATCAAAATAAAAATTCTTTCAAAGCCCTAGTGTAAAAAATTTTGTACCTGAAAAATATGGAGGGTTTGAAACACAGTTTCATTGAAGATTTCAGCTCATGTTAAAATCACTACTGAAAGTTCTCTTGACTATATAAGTGCCAAGACTGAATGTCTGAAATGTCATAGATATTAAATATTAATCAGATAAATTAAAAATGGGTCCATTTTGCCTGTTGGGCACCTTAAATTTTTTTATTTATTTCAGAAGTATTTAAAGAAACTCAAAGTCATATTCAGTTAAGACTTCAAATTTCATATGATCATAAGAAGGCATGAAAACTATCAACTATTTTTTATTTCCACATTAATTCTTATCTAAAATACACTGGATTAATTTTATAAGCCACTCACTTTTGACCAAGTGAAAATTTTGTCTACTCAACAAAAAAAGGAACTAAAAATATTTATTTCTGAAGTGTTTCAAATTCCAAAATGCATTATAAAACCAGCTCATTTAATGACCTCAGGGAGAGCTGATTAGCACATGACTGCACCAAAAACAAAGTTACACACTTCAGTGGTCTAAATCAGAATTTGTAATAACATATTAAAATCCATTTCATTGACTTTGAGCTGGGTGGTATCCAATTTCAAACACCAGCTGAAGACTTTCTTCCTCAAGCAAAAGACTAAAATTTGGGAGGAGAGGAGGTCAGAGAACCAAGCAAACCAAAAGGCTAAACTGCCCCAGTATATCCAGAGACATTGTGTGCTTGCATGCACCTTTTTTCAGTAATATTTAGGCTTCAGAGTCCTTTAGGGTTTAAAAAATGAAACAACATAAAAGGAGAAAAAAATCACTAAAAGAAATCAAGCAACACTTTTGAAGAGAGTTTGATGAATGAGAAAAAACTGGAGTTTTATCAGTTTGAATTCTATGCTGTTGGAATTGCAGCCTATTAAGGACTCATTCTCATTAAGTTTTCTTAATAATTTCTGAAATGTGGAATGTGTCATTGGGCTGAACTCCTAAAAATGGTTATGGTTACCCAAAAAGGTGCTGAAGAGAGGTGCATGAGATCTGAAAGGGCTTTTAAAATGCACTTCAGAGCAAAAGCAGGGTAAAATCTAGATAATGAAGAAAAACTGAAGTTATTTTAGAAACAAAATCAGGGGGGAATACCTGTCAGCTGGGAGACATTAAAAAAGCCAAATCCTGTGCAACAGGGGTCAGTATCACACCAACGCTCACACTCAAAAAACCTGGGAAAGGAAAAACATTATCCAAGCTGTCATTAGACACTGAGAACCTGTAGGGATGCCTTTCACAGTAAGGCTGAAGAACAAGCATACACACACACTTCCATACATTTTCCATCTGTAGATGAAATTATGCTTGATTAGTATACCTATCAGACTGCATCTATTAATTTAGATGATTATTTTGAGAACTGTCCTGAAAATATCAGCCTAAATTGATTTGGTGTAT
Organism: Loriotus luctuosus; assembly: GCA_035582745.1. Taxonomy (NCBI): domain Eukaryota; kingdom Metazoa; phylum Chordata; class Aves; order Passeriformes; family Thraupidae; genus Loriotus; species Loriotus luctuosus. The sequence goes on along the minus strand of JAWWEY010000115.1, from coordinate 144,473,089 downwards.
TATTGGTAAGGGATTTAACAGGCCAACTGGAAATTAGTAGCATTATAAGTAAGAATTTTCATGTCTATAATTAATAATCATATATATTACTATTTATAACTCAATTATAAATCTTCTTCAAACCATATGTTATCTTTTCTTTATTAAATACTCTCAAACAAAGCAATTCTTCCATCAATACATCTGATTTCCTGTATCTGCATAACACAGCCTTGGAATTCAGACATGGTTAAAATTCCAAGGAGAACAAAGGAACATTCATGTCCTACCCATCTGAAACAGCTTTTCTGCTCATGTCAGTCTTATTCCTCACTGAGATTTCTGTTACTTTCTCGAATGGTACACGTGTGTAGAAGCTCTTCACAGAACTTTTAAGAGTCACTAGAAGGAAAAAAGAAAAACAAAACTGGAATAATCAATTTAACTGTCTCATATACAAATGCTGACCAAGTAATCAAATGGTGGGGTTCCAGTCTGTGCTTTTATGCTGAGCTCTGGTTGATTAAAAGACAATTTCATACTATCACAGAAAATTCTGATTGTTAAGCCTGAAGATGAATAAAAATTCACCAAGTGAAGGCTCTGAAAGCTTAGCAAATTATATCACCAAGGAAAGACTGTCAGCCAGGCCTTTTGCTTCTGAGACCTGTATTGATGCTACTTCCACAAGGCCTTAAACTGGGCTACAGCTCCAGACTGGAAGACTCCAGTGTGCTCATGCATTATTCAGCCCATGCTGCCCTTTGGGCTCCCCAAGACGACATGATTGAATAGCTCAGTTCAGTGGACCTTTACATTTGTCACAGTAAAATTACATGTTCCTGTACAGTGAAAATATCCTTGTTTGTCCAGCTTCCTTTCATGTGCCCTATGAGAAAAACATTGAACTTCCCAAGCATCCAAAGAGCAAAGGTTAAAATTCACTTCTATAGCTCTGCATTTGCCAAAAAATACTGAAAGCAATATAAAAACTACACTCAGTGCTTTCAATTTTTGCATTATTTAGCTACCATAGAAATTTAATGGTAGATTGAATGACATTCCTATTTCAGACATATTACGAAAAGGGCTAAAGCTGGTATACAAATTTGAGATCCACTTGGCCTCTCTGACTTGGGAATGGCTGAGGTGGACAGAGTGAAATTAATGGTTGATATCTTTCCATTCTGAACTGAAAATGAAAAACCATATCCCAGCCAGCCTGACTTTCCCTAGCACCATCACATCCCAAGACTCATTTAAACATGCAGACTTTTTATCTCAGAACCAAGAGCCAAAACCACTGGCTTGCATTCCCAGGGTTAGAGCAGACATTACACATCCAAATACCAAAACTTGCCTATTTTATGGTACAGTGTCTGTGGTGGCCAGGGTAGCACAGTTGCACAGTTTCCTGGTATTTGGTTGATGCTGCTGTCACAAATCTGTGCCTCTGGATAGAGGGTACACACAAAGTATTTGTCTGTGGAACTTTGCAGATCTGCCAATCGACAGAACTCTTCCTCTTGGGCACAACCTGGGAAGCAAAGTCATGAACAGTTACACACACAAGGGTTCCTTTCCTTCTGTGCTCTCCTTCGTGTTTTCAGAGCAAAGATATCCATCAGCAAACAACTAAAAGGGAGATTTGCAATATTATCCTACTAATCTGCAAATTAATTAATTTAATTAATTTAAAGTGCAAGAGAAAGAGGGACACATTCTGGCCCCAGTGGCCAGTGAAGAGCAGATTTACCTGGAGAGCACAGTAAAGGAGCTCCAGCACAGCTAATTGGGAAGATAAATCCCCCAGCTGTGACAGCTGTGACAAGCATTACTCCAGTGTATTGGTCTCTCTTTAATATTTTAATTAATAAATATCTCAGTCTTTTTTGGAAATCTGACATACAAATTGTATAATCATAAGAAAACTCTGCATCAGTTCTGGTCTCTAACAAATAAAAAGGACAATAATGTCTACAATGACTCAAGTTTTTACAAAAAATATTTCTGAAGCATTCAAGCATCACACAAAATTAAACATAACTTTCCTAGAATCAACTATTCAAGACATTTGCTCACAGCAATTTGTTCTGAAGTTTGTTCCAGGGTAGGAGCACACCTTCAGAAAAGAACCAAAGCTGTCAAACCCATTTCTTAATTACCACGGCAATGGCTCCTGTAAACATGTGCGTCAATGCTTAATTTTAAACAATTTTTAATGTTTTGACCTCTTACAGTGCTGTTTGTGCACTGCTTAGTAATCTTAGTTTTGACTTCCTGGTAGAACTAGAAGCTCTTCTCCATTTACTACATTAAAATGTAATTTATCATGAACCCAAATTATCTGCATTTTACCTTCTTTTACCACTGTTCCACCTCCCTCTTTGGAGTGGTACACTTCAAGAACAGCAGGGAATTCACCAAGCTGTACCTTTGACTCCTCTTGCCCATGACAGGGGCACCCTGATGGTGAATTTTCTGCCATGGCAGGCAAAGACTATAAGGAATAAAAAGGTGGCCCCATTGGCAATTCCCATGACAATTTTAGGAGTTATCTACAAAAAAACCCCTCAAAGTCTAAAGTTTTTCAATATTATTATAACACCTGTTAAAAGATTTTAGTCAGTTATTATCCCCTGCAGAATAACAGTCTCCATGATGCCTTACGTGTGAGACACCACAGCAGAGCTCCCTCAGCTGAGTACTTCTGCCTGAAGACCCAATACTGCTGGTAAGGCAGGGAGTAGTTTTGGTCACTTTGTATCTGGTTGTTGTCCATTAGGTAGAAAAGATCCTTTGTGGAATCTGAGATACAAACAAACAAAGAATTCCACAAAAAAAAAATTAAGTATGATCTGGAATGAATTAAATTTATTTTTTTATAAAATACTGCCTTTCTCAGTAAAACAGCTGCAATCATTTTGTAGGGCTAGAATACACCAAAGCCTGCTTTTAGTAACAGAATTGTCCACCCACAGTGACTCTCCTGTAGGCAGTGCCTCCTCACTGAGCTGCACTGTACAAAACAGCACTGCCAGACTGTTTCCAACACCCAAAAACTAGATGAAAATTCCTGCTCCTAGAAATTAGAGGGTTTGCTCTACTCTGTCGTGCAATAAAATATACCAACAGTGAAGGGTGAGGATTCAGAGGGTATAAGTATGAGGATTCAAGGATGTTTGTAATTCCTTAATTTATGTTTTGTTAATTTAAAAGAGAGCAGTTTCCTTATATTCCCTTGAGAGTCTTTTACACCTCTCAGTCTTAAAAGTTTTCTTGACAAGCTTAATACCTATTTCAGCCATTTAAGCTCATTTCTCTGAATTTATGTTCCCACAGCCCACATTAAATAACTCGTTTCTGTCACCTGCCTGTGACCTTTAGACACGTATGCAATGATTTATATCTCCTGAGCTCCCTCTGAAACAATCAATCACAGCTATTTTCTTGTTCCCAAATTCATCCCCTTAAAAAAGGGTACAGTATTAAAAGAAATTGACACTCTTTAAGAGATCTTCCCTGATCTCTTACCAATTTCTTCATAAACACTTTCTTATTTATCAAATATCATCAGCAGACCTCATCCCCAGTTCCAACATTGTGAACATTGTATTACTTAATCTCACATGCAGTGAAATATTCAGACAATAATGAAAACAAGAAGTGAAGACAGGCTGAGGATTCTGTCAAGTGCTGAACCACCTACTGATATGCTGAAAATGCACTGTAGCTTTGACTCTTCTATCAGAAACTAGAAAAAGAAACTAGAAAATATATGTTACACTGTGTTTTACAAATGATCATCAAGTGATAACAGCTCTGTAGACATTTTCCCAGATGCATAAAAAAGGTAACCTATAATTCCTGTTACCTCTCAGGTCAAAACTTCAACCTTCAGTTTCTCTTGAACAGCTGGTGCCAAGACTAAGATTTCAGGTTGGAGGTAAAAGCTGCATTCCTTGCATAACTGCAGGTTTTAATGATATCATCAGCCCCAGCAAGGCAAATGGAGAACCCTGAGGGCTGCACTCATGCCTTGGCAGCTAAATGCAAGATAATTTCAACCACCATAGTAAGTGCATTTTTTTTCTCTCTCGTTTTAAGTCTAGACTTTAAAAAACCCCTAACTATATAGGAGCTCTGCTAGGTAAATGGGCATTTTTTGTTTTCTATTTAGTTTAGTTTACTTTCCTTTCAAATACCATAAGCAATTCACTTTCTTTTAGGATTTTGCATATATTAAATCATGTACTCAGACATCCATCAAGACTCCTCAGCAAATATTCTAATTCATTAAAAATGAATCAAGGTGCTCTCAGCAAACTCTACTACTCAGTTTCTCTTAGGGTTATGGTGCTGAAGGCCCAAATGAACTCCAGTAACTTCCTACAAATTATTTTGGACCTATACATGACTTTATAAAACAAAGAGCAAACCCTGGAATGACAAAGAAGCTAAGAGAAGCTCACAGGTCCCTCACTGTCATCATGCATGGAAGAAACACTTGTGATTGCATTTCATCCTGGGTTTCTCTAAGCCCTGTATTAACCATCATATTGTCAGCAGCAGTAAAGATGCCCAGTTATCCAGGCCAACGATTTCATTCCTGGGCTTATGCGAAATTTCTTTCTCAGTCAAATAATATTTCCTACACCTCTTCAACTCAGCAAGTCTGAAAGAACAGGTCTCACATTGAACATTTTAACACTTTAATTTCCAGCCTGTCCTGGCAAGGTAAGAATCATAAAACCAGGCCTACATGTTGAACATCTTTCTCAAAACCTGTATCAGACATTCTGCTTCAGGGAAATCCTCTGGAATTTACATTACCTATACCATAATGAACATATACATAACAGTGTGTGATATTTTCTGGTTAAATTCTGCATCCTGTCCCTGCTCTCTTCTGCTGCCTGCTCTGTCTGTTATTGCTCTAATACCTGATAACACCAGATCATCCTTTGTCTCCAAAGCAGGAGCCTCACACAGAGAGGTTTTCATCCGGGTGACCATATCAGAGTCTGGAATGAAACAGAAATCAAGAGCAGAGTAATTCCCTTTATCTTCTTTCACAAGACAAAATAATCCTCAGCTCCCAAAATTGAACAAATACATAAAGTATACCACCTAGGAAAATTCCTTTGGTAGTTCCTCCAAATGTTGAATCAAGAATGAGTAAAAGCATCTCTGTATAGTTCTGGGGAACACCTAAACCAAAATGCATTGTTTGGACGAAAAAAGTAAATGCCACATCCACAGTCACTCTGTATTCAGCATCAGCCCTCTGAAGGCTTTGTGCACTTATAAAACATTATTGCAAATTATTTGTGCAATTCCTGCCATGTACATGGTGAGATTCAGAAAGAAAAATATACAATTATTCTGCTAATAAACAGAACCCATGTGATTAGGCATAAAGTGCCAAATTATTATGGTACTTGGAGACTGATGGGGCAAAGTCAGGTGTCTTCATGATATTGTTTTCAAGAGTACTAAAAGTTATCTCAGACACAAGATTTTACCCAAATTTCATTAAACTGGCAGTAGAAGAATTACTCCAGATTACACATCCCTGCCAATAGGCTTCTGAGTTGTATCTTAATTTGGATGGCATGAAATGAAGTGACAATGACATTTCCATTATAAAACTGACTTCTGCCACACCCTACAGTTCATCATAAGTTTTTATAAGAAATTCTGTGAGATAACTTACCTCTCCACAGGTAAATTTCCTGAAAGGTAGTGAAATTTCTTTCTGCCTCTTCCATCAACTGAGAAGCTAATAAAGAAAAAAAATTGTTAGAACAGCTGTTTAAATTAACCATGTTTTTTTAATGCTCAGAAATTGCATAGAAAACACATCACTAAACAATGCATCACCTTCATTACAATATAAAAGTCTAAGGAGGAAGGTCCCAGGTGTCATGGGGCTACTCTGGGTACAGGGTGCCAAATTTTACTCAATTTCCTATCATTGCTTTTACCATGTAGGTCTGAACATCTCCCTTTTTATCTTTGCTACAGACTCTACATTTCTTTCAGATTATTGGCTTGGATCTGCCTGAATTAAATGCTGCAAGTATTACAGAGTGACATATTAAACACAGTCTCAACTTTCATTAATGTTCATGTGGCAAAATGTGAGAGGTCCATGTATCCATCAATACATCCAGACAGAGAATTCTTATTCTCCTGTGATATGGGTTTACTTGAAAAAAGCATTGGAGCACAAAGGCAGGCTGGTGAATAAGACAGTGTGTATACAGCAGTTAAGGAGAACTGATGTAAATTGAGGTAATTCACTTACTTCCACTGAACACTTGTCCTCCCAGGGTGAAGGAAAACCTCTTCTCCTTCTCATCATAGCTCACATCTTTACACAACTCCCCCATGGCTGAGGTTGGTGTTGGACTCCAGCCTTTGGCATTGCAGATCAGCACATCTGGGGAGCTCAGCAAACTGCACAGAATGGTACCTGGGGCAGGAAAAGACACAGCTGCATCACTGCACCAAGGCTTTGCACCTACCCAAGCCCCCCAGAACTTTCTCTAAGTTTCAAATGAACCAGTGTCACTGAGAGAGGTACCCTTCAGTATTAATACCAAAAAAAACCCCAAAAAACCTAAATAAGCAAATTAGATTCATATGTTCAAATCTGAATGCTAAGGTTAGCTACTCATACCCAAACTAAACATTTATAGCCTGTTTTTTAGGGATTTCAGGCACATATTATTATCACCTAATAAAATATTACTATTATCTGATAATACCCAACAATGTTCTCAGCACTTCATAGCACCACAGAGACACATCCAATCCTTTGATGGTCTTAAAATCTCAGGTTCTGAATCAAAAATGAAGCACTTAGATATTCATACTGCAGTGGTTTCCTGAACTGGTGCCTGATTTCAGTAATCCCAGGCTGAGTCTCCCCAGCTTTGGGGACCAGAGTGTTTAAGGTCACATGTTCTGGCATCAAAAATTACCATAACTTCTAGACAATGCTCAGCTCTTGCTTTGCACTTGGTGTCACAGCTCAGGCATTTCTAAGGTTTTACAATGCCCTCTCCAGTTTGTTTTTATGGGCTGGGTACACAAGATATTGAATATGCTACGTTTTCCTTCTTTTTTTTTTCTTTTTAAGTAAAATGCCAGTCCAAGTAATGCATTTACGTGTAGAACTGCTCCAAACCCCCACCAAAGAGATATTCACCTTCTACACTCACAAGTAGAGAGAACCCAAAATTTGATTGTAAATATATAGAGAAATGGACTTTACAAGATCATCTGAAATACTGTGATGCAAAAATGAAAAAGAAAAAAAAGAGACGCCAAAAAAGGGAATAATTTTCTGGAAATATTTTCTTGAAAACTTTCAGAGATAATTTGTGACAGATTTTCACAGATTTTCTTAAATCTAGGATCAGTTTCTACTCCAAAATGGTGAAGTGCTTGTCACATATCAGCCACTAGCACATGCCTGGATTTCACAGAATCATAGAATATCCTGAGTTGGAAGAGACCCACAAGAATCATCAAGTCCAGCTCCTGGCTGTTGATAGAGCTTGTCTTTAAATCCTTGAGGTATGCCATTTAAAACTTCACATTTCCTACAGGAAATGCATCTCCAGGAGGAAAGTCAATACTATGTGAGCTTGAAACTGAACTACAAAAAGTAAGCACTGGCATAAAGTGCTTGAACTTGTTGACAAAAATCTGGTTGTGCCAAAGTCCCACCTCTGCCAAACTCCATCCACCCCACTACCACTTGCTCTCCTAGACAGACTTTCAGACCTGGGAGATTTTAGCATTTCCTTGTGCAATAATACAACATAATTCTGCCTGGTATCCTTTTTTTCCTGCTCTTAAAAGGAAGCTGATTTTCATTTGCACCACAAGAACTCTGTCTGGAGGCACCTTCTTAGTTCCTGCATCAGCTGAAAGGCACCAACTTCTGGTAACCAAGCTGTCTATGTGTGGAGAGAGGTGTTTTCAGAACAATTTGTCTCATCCAGATGGAGATGTCACACACACAGAGAACAGGCTGAGTTGGGAGAGACCCACAAGGATCCCTGAGTCCAGTTCCTGGCCCTGCATGGAGTTCCACCATGCTCCCAGGAGCATTGCCCAAACACTGCTGGAACTCTGTCAGGCTTTTCCCTTCAAAATGCCCATTTTGGTTCCAAGAGCAGATTGCTACCTCAGGTCTTGGGCATTATTCAAACCTTCTCAACACCAAAGAAAAGTCAGTGATGTAGAGACAGGTATGGTGCAAAGATGGGTGTTCTGTGTCCAACAATGACTCCTACTCATTTAGCTTTGCTTTCCTGGGCAGGCAGGCAGTACCTGCATCCAGCAGGAGCTGGCTCAGGATGAACCCATCACAGCAGGAGTCCTGGCTGCACTCCTGCCTGCAGAGCAGCTGAGCATCAGTCTGGGATGTGTGGGCTGCTGGGAGCACCAGGGAGCGGTACACGCCCGACAGAACGTTCTGGAAGCCAGTCCTCTCAAAGGCCTTCAGTCCAGAGGAGCTGAATTCCTGCCCTGGGGAGACACAAAGGGAAAGGAGCTCAAGGAATGTTTTTGAATCGCCTGCAAACTGGAGCTGGTTGAAAGTTTTATGATCAAAACTCAGTTTTAAAAGTCTTTTTATGGACTTTGAGTTTCAGAAGCAAGATAAGATCATCAAATGATGTGGTGCCACTGTTCCTGAGTAGCTGGTTGTAATGCACTGATTACAAACTGATAATGTAAACTCCTAAACTGATCTAAACTGATCTATGCAGTAAGGTTGGTAATATTCCACCCTCAAGCACTCAGTTACGCTGTTAGTAACTCCCAGACAAAAATGAAAAAAAATTATCTCATTTGAAAAGTAAAATGTGCAATTTGGCCAGCATAACTGCATCTGCAATTAAGGTTTCTGTTAACTAGGAGGGCATCATTCATAGAATTTTGGATCTAGAAAACTAAAATAGATCTGGTGTCACAGACACATTTTATGAAAAATCCTTTCCTTAGGATTTTTTCTCCTGAGAAGCTGAGAGGCCTCAGGAAC
>JAWWEY010000115.1:144442662-144458847 GCA_035582745.1 Loriotus luctuosus | reverse complement strand
TGCATCTTTGATTGGTCTCATGTGGTTGTTTTTAATTAATGGGCAATCACAGTCCAGCTGTCTCAGACTCTCTGGTCAGTCACAAGCTTTTATTATCATTCCTTTCTATTCTTTGCTAGTCTTCTGATGAAATTCTTTCTTCTATTCTTTTAGTGTAGTTTAATTATATAATTTTCTTTTAATATAATATATATCATAAAATAATAAATCAGCCTCCTGAAACATGGAGTCAAGATTCTCATCTCTTCCCTTGTCCTGGGACCCCTGTGAACACCACCGCACACCAGCACATTTGAGAGAGCACAGGTCACCCTGCCCATGGCAGGGGCTTGTAAGCAGAAGATCTTTAAGATCCTTTCCAACCCAAGCCATTCTGTGATTCCACAGTACATTGTTTCTGTGTTTATAAACAGCCATAGACGGATTTTCAACAGTCATAAATATTTGTAGTGACATCTTCTAGCATGACCCATAAAACCAGGCACAAATATCTACAACTGCTCCATCCTGCTCAGAGTCAGAAATGCCCAAGCAGAAAGGCTCATGCTAACAGGAGAATTAAGATCCTGAGTCCTCTCTGCAGAGAAACATCCCAACAACCCCATGATTGAGAGCAACAGAGGCTTTCACCTCATGTTCATAACTGTGATCAGTCTCTGAGTATGCTCAGAGGAAAAAAAGTCATTTTAACTGAAGATAGATTTGCAACCTCTTCACAACTGAGGACTTTACTTTTCACACTCCTTCCACTGATCACACTTGTCATAAGACATTGCCTAATTCAAAGCACACCATGACATCAGTATCTAAACAGAATATTTCATTAAATTCAATACCAATCATATGATGAGCATAGAAAAACTTCTGTGGAAAAGCAAAAGCTTTGAGGCTGAGAAGTGTAATTAGACCTTACTGCAGGCAGTCTGGGGACTGTTTGATAGATGACTTTCTTTGTTTTTTCAAGTTTTTCATCCCTGAAAACCAGCATTTTGCAGCTGTATTCAGGCAGAAGTAACCTCCTCCAGCCTGCTAGGATGTGTTCCCCAAGTCAGATACCTTACAGCAGAGGCCCAGAAGGTGATGCTATGTTGTGGCTGTGAGGTCATTGCTAAAAATATTCTATTTCCCATGAATACACAGATGAGGGATAATTTTACAAAGAAATTAATAATTCTGCTTCTTTCTCATTAGCCCTCTCATTATTCTTTTGGGTTTTCAAGCAGAGAGCACAAGGTCAACACACATCAAAAGCTGGCAGCCATCTGAGAGTGCAGGAAACCTGCTTCTCTCTCTTCCCTTACCAGAAATAACTTCCCCAGTGTAGTCTAGAAATGCAAAATTAAGGAGGAATGTGGCTTAAGGCAGAGGCCACAAGTATGGGAAAGTGAATAACCATGGGAGAGTGAATCCCCATAAGCTCTGGAGTGCTCTTCATTAGGAAGTTTCACCTCTGAGGGGTCAAAGCATGTCCAAAATATCCTTCTGCCACTTACCCAAGCACTGCTCATCTGTCAGGAGATCCTCTGTTTCAGTCCAGCCCAGGGCTGCCCCAGAGCTGTCCGCACAGAAGGATTTCTTGGTGGCAGGGTCCTGCTGGGAAGGTCTGTACTGGCCATCTTCATCACACTGCAGGCCCTGCTCTCTGCTCTGGCAGGGGGTCACACCTGGTGCAAGGGAGCAGGAGAAGGAAAAAAGGCTCTTTGATAACGCTGACACTGAGTTTCACAGAATTCAGAGGTTGGACAGGACCTCTGGAGGTTGTAAGGTCAGAGCCTCCTGCTCAGGCAGGGCCACCAAGAGCTGGCTGTGCAGGACCCTGTCCAGATGGCTTTCACCCATCTCCAAGGACTCCACAGCCTCCCTGGGCAACCTGGGAGTGACATCTTGGTTGTCCTCACAGCAAAAAACATTTTCTGATGTTCAGAGGGAACCTTCTGTGCAGCCACTGGTCCTGCCAATGCAGTAGGACAATGTTTCAGATGTGAGGGACAAAAGTCTCCTGAGCACAGCAGAGACTCCACTGAAAATTAAGCTAAGATTTGCACAGTATTTGCACACTCTGAAGCATGGTAGCCTCACTGCTTTGTTGCTACTTCAATTTGTGTTTCAAGCATTTTTTTTTGGATTCTCTGTCATGCATCAAATCTCTGTTTGCTGTATTTCCAGTACTGTAAAGCAAAGTGTGGAGAAGCAGCTGTACTTTCATCCAGGTTTGTTCAGGGACTGCTGCAATGGATCTGTGGAATGTTGTGAGCAACAAGAAGAGCTATCACACCAATTAATTCAGAAAAACTCTTCAGACTCTGCAAGGAGACAGCAGGACTGAAAGAAAGGAGGAAGGTAATGTGTAGCCTGGCCTTTTGGAGAGGGCTGGCATTGAGGAGCAGCACAAAGTGGAAACCAGGCAGGGAACCTGTTTAGTAAAAAAATTGCAAATGGAAATTTCTAAACCCTGAGGAGAAAACTCTTAAGGACACAAATCCAATACCTACCCTGGGAACACACATGGAAAAGAAGAATGACAACCGTAGGCAAAAGCTAATTGTTGTTGGGGTACATTACAATAAAAATGGGAGGTTTATCCCACCTAAGAGAACAAATGGGTTAAAAGAGAACAAAGTAGACCATATACTCAATGACACTTCCCAAGAAGCCTAATTTTGTTACTCTTATTTATATCTTATTTTATATAATTCTGCAGACAAAACAATTTGTACCTAATAACTGGTTTTCTGTATAGAACTGCATGAAAAAAACATAATTTAAGCTGAATTCACCAGCTTTAGTGAACATTTCAATAGTTGCTTTGTGAGAAGTGTTTGTATTTGAAGGGGAAAGAACTGCACAAGACTATTTTAGTGTTCATGGAAATGAAAATAAATTAACTTCATAAAAAGTTTCTTACTGATACTGAACACCCAGATACCATTCCTGAGGACAATGAACATGTCTAGAGGAACCACAACATCCTGGATGAGACTGACCACTTGTTTCTCATGCATTTTTGGTCAAAAAACCAGACAGTTTGTACTTTGTAAAATGCTTTTGAATGTATGCAGAAGGGATCATATCCATCCAAAAACCCCCAGAGGGAGGATTAATTTTTTTTTATAAAAACTTAGAGATGAATAAAAAGAAATCATTCAATATTTGAAGCCAGAAAATAAAGGATATGGAAAAAATGAGTTCAACTTACAGTGATCAGCAGTGATTGCCCCATAGGAGTTGGTAGTTTTGCCCACAGGACACTTGATACAGAAGGAATGTCCTGTCTGATACTGATAGTAGCCAAGAGGGCAGGGAATGCATTCATTGTTCTGGAAATAACTGCCTGGAGGACAAACAACTGCAAAGAGAACAATCACCTTATTACTCCTTTGCAATTCAACCACTTCTGGCATTTGCACACATGTGTGGGTGTATATATATATAAATATTAAAAACGCACAAATAAAAATATATAAATATATATAATATATAATGCTGATAGATTTGCCATAGGCTTCAAGCTCTTCATATATGTATTTCTAAGTGGTGTAACACAACAAACACTATTCAAGTGATCATTAAACTGATCAATGACAGGAATATAGGTTGTGATATGTTTTCTCGGATCACCCAAAATCTCTTCTTGAATTGGAGCACATGAAGCTCTTTGGAAATGCCAATTCCAGGCCTGATTCCCAACTGTCAAATCCATTTGGAATAAGATATTGCAGGTGGATGACTTGTGAAAGAAAACAAAGGAAGACGAGCTACAAAAAAGAGTAACTTCTAACACTACAAAGAGAAACTGGAAGGTTCTGAGGAGCAGAAACTCCAAAACCATCATACAGAAATCCACCATATGGTAACACTTTTATTCAGAATTCCTGGTAAAGAAATTTTTGTTCAGTACTTCCAAACTAAACAGTAAGGGCTGGATTAAAAGCCACTAGCTGTGCACATGACAACCCAAACACAAAACAAAAAGGTGCTCTCAGTGATGTTCTTAGTCTGTATCTATATAATTTTCAAAATAATCAGGAGCAATATTTCCAGCTGATCAGCTGCATATTACAGAGAAAATTCTTTGTCTTCTAGGATATCATGGAATACTGTCTTTCCCTCCAGAGCATTCAAACGAACATTAAAGCAGAAAACTCACAGACATATTTGCAGGACAATACCCCTGCTTGTTATTTCACAGCTGCTTCCCAGATGTAGATTTCCTTCAAAACACTATCAAATGTATATTTTGGGACTTTGACAAGGTGCAAAACTTTATTTCTGTTCTTGCCCTGCATGCTGACAGAAGTTTAAGCTTCCATGAGAGAGAAACAGCAATGGAATATTGGCCATGCTCACTACAACCCATGTGATGAGTTGCTGTTCTGGCCAACACACCAGAATGTAAATGAATTTAACTCATGGGACCAGCTAAATTATAACAGACTAAAAAGACAGCTAGTAGGAAAATTATTATATCTTCCTTCATGATCTGTAAATAGTCCAGTGGGAAGGTCTGGGAGGATACAACTGTGAGACTGAAATTTTCCTCCTAGTATGCATCAAGGCAATTACTCTGGGTAAAACACATATCTAAAATCAATTACAGAATGAAAACAATCCTGGATCAGTCAGAATTCTCCTTTCAAAAACCCATCATCTAATACACAAGTGTCTGATATGTTTTAAAGACAATTTCCAACACATGCAAAATGCATAATACTCATTGAACAACCGTAAAAATTAAAGTGAGATGAGAAATCCACACCTAAATTGAAGACAAAATGCAATGAATGAAGAGGCTAATCAAGCAATTAAATTTTAAAAAACAACAAATTAAGCTTTTCAAAGCATTCTGCTTTTTTTTTGTAGTAGTAGTTTTAGTCATGATGTGAAAGAAACATCTGTGTCTCCTATCACATTTTGAGTGGGAAAAACTGCCTTTCATTTCACATTGGATTGACAAAAGGGCACAAAGAACAGTAAAAAATGCTGGTGCAGAATGTCATTTTCTAGACTCTTTAACTCCTGGAGGGACCTATCAGTTCAGCTACAGGCCATGTTGATACAGTCAAATGTAAGTCCAGTTTGACCCTAAAAGTGAGACAAACCACTATATTGTACTTCTTTCAAGCACGAAAATTAATACATCTTAACAACATAAGAAACTAGAGAACAACTTTCAACCAAAATAACAGCTAAGTGTTACCAGTGGGACCAAACTTTGTAAGCCTAAAACAGGAAAAAAATATTAAAATATTAAAAAAAAAAAAAAAAAAACAACCACCAAATAAATAAATTCAATCCCTTGCTCCTGCCCATGAAATTTGGAACCTGGCCTCACTTCTAACTGGACTTGGGCTTCAGTGTACCAGGGGAACAAGCTGCAAAATCCAGGCTGAGGAGCAGCTCACTGAAGTGATTCCACAGGGATACTGCCCTTCACTAAAGCCTCAGCTCTCACTGCACTGAGCAACCTCAAAAACCATCCCTGCTGATCATTGCCCAATGCTTGCCCTGCTCCTGCTTCCCTCCAGGGATACCGGAAAACTTTGGAATATCAGATTCTTGATATAGACTATTAGAAATTAAGTCTTCAGCAGTCAATCAGCTATAAATCTAGCCCTTTTATTTGGGTTACATTATGTTTAAAGCAAACCTAATAGAATCATCGAGCATTTTAAATAAAAAGAACCAGCATAAAAACGGTTCTTCAATAAAAAGCTTTAATAAAAAGCTTTCTAATAAATGGTTTTTAAATAAAAAGAACCAGCAGAAGACAAAGCTAATTTACAAACAGCCTTTAGGTTTTTTCCTGAAATAAAGGGGAAAAGGGTTATGCTCCTGAAGTCTCCCTGGACAGTTTCTAACTCTCTTAGTTTTAAATCATACATTAGCAAAAAAAGTGTCTTTTCTACTATTAAAATTTAGTTAAATAATACTGTTGCCCCCAGCCCTTAAGGAATTGTTTTCACAGATACCTGTGACATAACATAACTTAGTGTAAGGCTGAGACTAAGAAAAAATGTCATATAAGAAAAATTAACATATGATAAATGTTACCCATTTGACAGGTAGGAAAACACGAAACAACACAACAATAAATGCAAATATACAGGCTACTGTAAGGAAAATACAAGGGACAAAAAGGCAGATCCCTGTAAGTTCCATGTTCATATATTAATGAATATATTAAGCTTATTGAGAACACCAGAACCCTGCTTCTCCTGAGCTTCCTGAAGGAAAAGCAATGACATTGACAATGAAATAAAACCAAAAAAATCAAAAGGATCAGGATCTGAAAACACAATTTGTATTTCAAGAACAAGCCAGAACAGGAAAGAGAAGAGACTAAAGAATCTCCTCGCACAATTTTGTTTTCTGTAGTCACAGGTGATGTTTCTTACTAATTGTCACTATTATTAGTGAGGAAACAGGTCCAGACAGGATGAATGAGCAGGATATATCCATTTATATATATATATATAAATATTAGAACCAGAACCTGAATTTCTAAGTTCCCTGTTCAGAATAAAATATGCAGTCCTGCAACACAAACCAGTGTCCAACAGCAGGTACACTATGACAGCTCAGAGAATGAAATCTCTGTCCAAGGCTGGAGCAGAAACTGTCTCCTTCACACATATCTATGATGTCTGTTTTACTGAGTGACATTTCCCACAGCTAGCTGTTTCAAATATATATGAATTAACTCACAAGGTAAGTTAATTCACTGCTTCCTAGAGGCCTTTATGCCTGGCAGGCAGGACTTGGCAGAAAGATCCAATTCTTTGTAGGTTCTGCTCTAGGTGATGGATTCTACTTAAAAAATAATGATAGCTTTAAGCAATACAACACTATATCTTGTTAGGTAGCAGCAAGTTGCTATGGACTCTGGACTCAGCAGGAATTAATATTTTTTTTCTGCATGTGTTTAAATAACCCAAATCCAAAGTGTTTCAGACGGTGGAGAGGAATTGAACCTGCAGACAATTTACCCTTTAAGATCCAGGCTGGAAACTGCAGCAGTTCAAAAGTGTTCAGCACTTATTACCTTACCCAGGCATAGGAAACTCTGAACTTAAACAGAAACACCACACCAAGCAGGGAGATAAGTTTTTTTCACATATTCTGATGTGCTCCATAGCAATGAAGTGATGAATATCTGAACACGTTTCCATTAGAAAACTTATCCAAAACCTGCCTGTGTTATCTCATACCTATAAATGGTACATCTCTCCTCTGTTCCCTAGATAAAAAAAGGCTAGAGATAGTGAATACATCCCAAACTGGCATAAATGAGACATGGACTCATTGAGGACAACTGGCCAACAAGAACAACCAGGATCTGAAGGAGGGTTGGTGCTGATAGAAACAAGAAAAGGGCTGGAAAGGCAAAGGCACTTTGGCAGCATGGCCTGGTACCAAGGACAGGTTGGCATAGCCACGGGGAGCCGTGGAAAAGGCAGGTTTGGCAGCCCTAATTAGGATGCTGGCAGAAAGGCAGCCTGTTCCAGGGAAGCAGACTAAACAGAAGAAAGGAAGAAAAGAGGGCAGAAGTGCAGTTAGGTCTGGGTGTTGGCCAGCATCAAAAAAAGCTTCCATCTGAGCTGGCTGAACTTGACCCAGGAATTCACAATCTCAGGACTTTTGGCATTTCTGCCTCTAGGTTTCTATTCCAGGTAATGGATCATTATCTGAAGCTCTGGCTATATTATCTTTGTGAAATCCTCTTATTAAGGATCATGTGCATTACAGAATGACCTTCTATTACCAGACAGATCTAAAATGTTTACAAAAAATCTCAAAAATGTTTATAGAACTTTCTATACAATGTCAGTGCCATGATGCCTATTTCCAAATCAGTGGTTCAACACAAGGACAGTAAGCAAAGCACTAAATCCCATCATTCCCACTCACATGGGTGCCTCACACATTTCAAATATTAACCTTAAACACAAGTTCACTGATGACTTTCTCATTTCAGCTTTATACTGACTCCTGACAACATCTAAGAATGGAAAGCTAACAATGAGACCTACCACATCCTTGTGAATTAGGGCCTGCTTTCCCAGGAGATGAAATTCTTCTAAACCCACTTCTACATCCGAGCTGCACACGGGGAGACAGATCAAACTCTTCATCCCGGGGAAAATCAATGAAAGAATCCGCTAGGAACTGCTTGGAATCCAAATGCAGCAGAAAACCACCATCCTTAATCTCTTTTATAAATGCTCCAATGAGATTTTCCCCAACAATTGCATTTTCTAAAGAGGGAAAAAAAATACAACAAAATAGCATGAAAGACATTTCTGTAGTACAGGAATGGATTACCACAGAGAAACTGATGGTTTGAAGTTAAAAACAGAGGCAGATGCAGAAATACAAGCATGTTAACAAACAGCAGACCATAATTAATCTGTACAGCATCTATAAAATTACAGTCTTACTTTACTCTGTTTAAATACACCCAAAACCACCTCAAACAGAAGGCCCCAAAGCTGCCGTAGCAGGTAATGGAAGTTGGAACTTAATGGGGCATTATGGTGCCATGGCCATACAAAGAGAGCAGGCTCTGCTCTGTCTCTTCTGAAACCATAAAATCATTCCCTCGAAAAGCTATTTTTGTACTACAGGGAATTTTCAGTGTGGAGAGGGTCAAAAAGGAACACTTTCAAAAGAAAAGTTGAATATAAAACCAAACACACTTATACTTTGATTCACTTTCTGCAAACTGCTTGAATATTCCCAGGGGCAATGGAATATTAGATAAAATATAATTGAGATTAGATATAATTTAGATTAGATGAAAGGAAGAAGTTTTTTTACAGTGATGGTGGTGAAACACTTGCCCAGAGAGGCAGTAGATGCCCCACCCCTGCAAATGTTCAAGGACAGATTGGAAGGGACTCTGAGGAACCTGACTGAGTTGAAGATGTCCCTGCCCATGGTAGAGGTGTTGGACTAGATGCCCTTTAAAGGCCCCTTCCAAGACAAACCATTCTATCATTCTGTGTTTTGAAGTTCCCTTACAATATGGAACAACTGGATGGATGTAAACAATATCAAACTGTAGAGCCAGGAGCTACAGGACCGTTGCAGCTGCCATCTATGTCTTGAAAGATTTTGATTCAGTTCTGGTCGAGCAAAATTGCTGTAGGAAACATATCTCCAAGGCCCAAAGTTAGAAGGAAGAACACATGCAGACAGAGCTATTTCTTTTAAGTGCTTTCCAAGGCAGTAAAACTGGAGAAAAGGTCACACAGAATCACCAAGGTTGGGAGAGACCTTCAAGATAATCTAGTCCAACCACCAACCCAGCAGCACCATAATCAGCCCTAAATGACATCCTCAAGTGACACATCCAGATGCCCCTTGAGCACTGGAAGAGACAGTGACCCCACCACTTGCCTGGTCAGCTTATTCTAATACCTGACCATTCTCTCAATTTAAAAAGTTCTAATATCTAATTTGAACCTCCCCTGGGACTACCTGAGCCCATTTCCTCTTGTCCTGTCACTTGAGACCTTGGAGAAGAGAATGACTCCCACCTCCTTTCAGGCAGCTGTAGAGAGCAATAAGATCTCCCCTTTTCTCCAGGCTAAACAGCCCCAATTCCCTCAACTGCTCCACATCGGACTTGAGCTCCCGACTCTTCTCCAGCTCCATTGCCCTTCTCTTGACACTAGAACTTCAACATCGTTTTTGAAGTGAGGCATCCAAAAATGAAACAAGCTTCGAGGTGTGGCCTCACCAGTGCTGGGTATGGGGGTCAATCACTGCCCTGGTCCCTGGTCCTGCTGGCCACATTATTCTTGATACAGGCCACTATCCTTCATATGCCCACAGAGCGCATTTGAACTTGGGATATATTTTTAATATATTTTATATTGAAGGAAAGTACTGACTGCTTTGAAAGAAGTTCCTTACACCACCCCTAACTCTAATGGAAACCACAGCAAACATCTGCCAGTCAGTGGTCTCTGTATAGTTGCTCTAGGATGTCAGAGGTAAGGATCATTCTTTAGTGTCAAAGGTAATGCAACTAATAGAAAAAGAGGGAAAAGGGGGAAAAAGAGAAAAAATAACTTGGAAGAAATGAGTTGAGTTTTTGACAATGTGTGAATTGTGTTTCTCTGAATACAATGAATATAAACACTTCTCCACCACTGAGGACTTGTCCAATGGAAATTAACATCTGGGACAGTTCAGCTCATGCCTGATAAAGTAATTTGCAATCCTAGTTAAGGCAGCTGCAGTCCTATCTGAAAGAAACATTCAATTATAGCTTCTTTCCACTGTGTGGTCACGGCCTGAGAGGGAAAATACATCAACACTGAAAGCTCAAAAACACAACACCAGTGTTATAAAGACAGGGAAGGAAAATGATTAAAAGCAAATCAGGTTTAATCCCCAGAACCATCAGAGAAAGAAAAATTACCAATATCATGTAAGTCAGGGAGAGAAGCTGTGGGGATGTTTTCCAGCTGAGTCCTCCACGTGATGTTCACTCCCAGGCGATCCACGCTCAGGCACTCGACATAGACAGTGGAATCATCACACATGGAAACTGAGCCAGTTGTTCCAAATGCATTCACCTTGAATTCAGAATTGAGTGAAATCACAGTTAGACAAACTTAGAACTTTCTTATTCTTGCCCTGCCCTATTCATTTGTACTGTAATACAATACTTGAAGTAACACTGTGAAAAGGGGCTGTAAAAACAGAAGCAAGAAAATATATTTTTAGCAAGCCATATACTTACAGAAAGAATAGTCAAAGTATTCTATTCCATTGAAACAATTTTTTAACAAATATTGGGCTGGTGTGATATGACTTTTATGGCTGGAACTAAACTGATCTGATGATGTGGTATGAGACTAAACCTATTTTCCCACTCACCCATATGAGAGTTCTGCCACTCCTGACAGATTTCATGGCATATTCCATTCTTCCACATTTCTCAAACAGGCAAAGGTTTACGTTGTGTTTCACTTTATTTATTTATTATTATTTTTAATGCAACACAAAACCCAACCAAAGTAAACAAAACCAAACCAAACAAACAAAATCCACCAAAAGGAATTTAAATTACCTGGAGGTGACATAAACCACGAGCCTTCAATTCATCTAAAATAAATATCTGGAATGCTTGGAGTAATCCAGAGTAGTCAGAACTACATGTTTTCTCAGGAGGCAGGCGTAGCTGAAAGTGTGTTTGAGCTTGGACCGTCTGAAATAATTGGAGCTCTAAAAATGAAGTAGAGAGGACCCTTAGTAACCCCACTAATGAGGAACCTGACCTTCAGAGTTACTTTGAGAAAAGACAACATTGATTTGACATTCTCATTTAGCATCAAAAACATCTCCCCACTTTTAAATGAAAGCAGTAGAGCTGTCAGTAGTAAATAACAAGCAGCAAGATACAAGCTTGATAAATATAAGTGTTGTGCATTAGAGAAAAAACCCAGTGATACACTTAGATAATATTGAAGAGCTATTTTACACTGGAGCAATAGCTCACAGAAGGATAAGGACAATCTGGATCATTACTGATACTTTTTCATAAACCTTAGCAAATAGGAAGTTCCAGAGAACCACACGAAAGCTGACATTATGTCGATACTTAGAAAAGAAACAGAAAGACAAGAATTATTGACCTGTTGATTTTCACTTCTCTTACATGCAATCATGAAAATACTTCAATTAAAAAAGGAAATAAATGGTCAAATAAATTAATACTAATGTAAATGGGCTTTTGGAAACCCAGCTTGTCAAACTAACTGTGAGTAAGTTTTAGGAGAGAATAAATTTGCAGAATAATGGCATTGCCATGGATGTCAACAAGAGCTTTCTGAATTTTTGATAGAAAACCCAAGTTGCTAATCACACAAATTGATAACAAAACTGTGAGCTCATCAGTCAGAAAATCAATCTATTTAATCAGTTTTTAGCAAGAAAAAAATGCAAATTTCTTGTCTGCCCTGGAGTAACACCGATCCCAGGCCCCATGGAGGGTTTGTTATCTCAGGTTCAGCACAAGAGCAGTGCTGTCATTCCACCTCCAAGTGGAGCTGGCTCTTATCCCAGCAGGCTGGAGAAGCAGCAGAGCTCTCCCTCATTCAGCTCCTCTGCAGGCCCTCCTTGCATCACATACAGGTGTCACTCATCCCTCACCCCAAAAAGGAGCATGAGAAAGCCTGAAGAATGGCAGAGAAGACAGAACCAGAGGACACAAACCCCTGCTTCTTCCTGCAAGGCCCAAAGCCCTCTCTCTGCTTAGTTTCTCAGAGAGTATTTAAAGAGCTGATTTAACTACAGTCTCTAGATGTATACATAAAGAACAGGAAACATGATTTTTGAGAGTGAGGGTAATTATCCATTGGAACAAATTACTAAATGTTTTGGTGAATTCTCCATTATTGTGAAGTTTGTTCAAACACCTTCTCATGTGTTGGGAATTTCTTCTTTCTCCTTAAAACCATGCTCTATTCCAAACACAAATCACTGGGGGAAGTCCTTGGCTTACAATAAACTTTATAGCAGATTGCCACACACTCCCCTCTGTATCTACAAAGTTAGCCCACTGCCATCAGATGAACATGGAAGTTATTTCACAGCATGCTAGAGAAACCTCACCAACACAATCACAAACAGACAAAAGTTTCAGTCTGAAATTGGAAGTTTAAAAATATTTGCATTTGGAATAGAAGAGTTTAACCCATTCTGAAGACTGATTAATGGGTGTAACCTATTCTGGAAGTGCAAATTTGGCAGGAAGACCTGCATTTCTCAAAGTTCAGCACTGCTAAAAATTGCCATTTCGATCAGAATGTATGTCTTTTTAAAATAATTGAAAAGGCCAACACTAATATCCAATTACATAAGCTCCAAATGGACATCCAATTCTTCCAAGATTTAAAGTGCTATTTTTTTCTTGAAAGCAAAATATTTTGAAAAATACCAGAATTCAGCCAAAAAATACAACAATAATCCTTAAGAACAGACTGCTGCAAAAAAGATGCAGAAGTAACAGTGACTTGATTATGCAAATAAACAGTCAAGTTCTGCCAAATTCAAACATCTGGCACTCATCTGTTCTTCCAGGGCTAAGTAGTTCCATCAGAATCACTTACGGTGCCAGCATCTTTTAACTAACAAGAAAAATCTGCATATAGATTGAATAGCTATTTATAGCTCTATTATTACAGGCAAGAGGGACAGTTTCTGGCACAGGGGTTGGCCAAGAGCCACAGGTGAAGATGGCAGAAGACAGAACACATCTCCTGCACCTCAGCTTGGCCACTCCCCTAGAATTTATGGTTGTTATTCACACGGTAGTTGTGCGACAAAAGCTGGTTTTTGCACTGTTTACACAGCTCCAAGCTCTCTCCAGACCCTGGTAGATGAGATGAAGTCACATCAGAGCAGATCAGAGCAGATCAGAGCAGATCAGAGCAGATCAGAGCAGATCAGACATACTCTGGCAGGCCTGGAGCAGAGGGGCAGCCGAGACCCAGCGCCGCTGCCGCGTGTCGCACTGGGATGAGGTGTTGGGGGTGGCACTGTAGAAGCCCTGGCGACACAGCAGCTGGCACTGCTGGATGCTTGGAGCTTCCCTAGGGATGTTTTCACAAAGTACAACCCCATTGGCAACTGCTGAGGCACCGAATGGCAGAGCACACTGCGGACCTGCAGGCACAGGAGAAAGGGGAGATGTGTTAGGGGCTATGATGACTTCTAGGACAAAGTCCATAAACTCTTCACATCCACAGCTTCAAACCTACACAGCACCCTGTGCCCTTCCCACTCATCAGCTTTGACCTGGTTTGAGGGCAGCTTGGTTCAGTTTACTGAAGCTGATGGAAAGACACACATTGACTGTGATAGGTAATGCATCAGGCCCAGAAAGGGACGTGCGTGGTTTCTAGGAACAGATACATTTTGAACAGTCATGAATAAATTTCAGCAGGAAATGAGAAGGAGATTTCTAACCAACAGCAGAATAAACTTTTACAGAAGATACCTAGCGGAAGGAGGCAGGGCCAAATAAACCTCAGTTCCCCTTAGACTGAAGTTTGGAAGATTTGAGATCAGGAACTCATGACTGTGGTGTCTTCAGCACCACCAAGATGTTTGTAGTGACCAGTAGGGCAGAATACACATTTTTTATTTTTAAATATATATATATATATAAACAGTAGTATTCAGCTCCAGAGTTGGAGCACAATTTTCCCTATCAACTCAGTATGAGTGCAGTCATTCAAACACTGCTAGATCACTGTAACAGACTAATTGCAGTGATAATTAATTTTTACTAATCAGTACAGGCCAAGTACTTCACTCAATATTAGCCAAATACCAACTTAATTGCTAAATATATACAGTAATTGTTAAACACTTATTAGTTCCAGAGCTACAAAACATAAGAAGAAAAAAACCCAACTTCCTCACTTATAAATAAATACAAAGAAAAAGATGTTATCATGTCATACAATTCACTTACTTGGTGTATATATAGATCATTTTCCAAATTACAACGCTCAGATCAGTCCTAAATTTCCTGATCATCAAAGGGAGGCAAACACTGATGATGGTTCAGGTCTGAGCACCCTCCCTCTCCCCTTCTGATAGAGATTAATTCCATAACTAAGCAGCCACTTCATATAAAGTATTCAAAATTTTGTATTAAACTTTCGGTTAAAGTAT
The DNA here is from genome assembly GCA_035582745.1 of Loriotus luctuosus. Lineage (NCBI taxonomy): Eukaryota > Metazoa > Chordata > Aves > Passeriformes > Thraupidae > Loriotus > Loriotus luctuosus. The sequence continues at coordinate 144,444,150 of JAWWEY010000115.1, read as the reverse complement.
TAAAACATTGCAGGATTAACCTGGGATCCAATGTGTGCAGTACATCTTTGTTTTCAAACTCTGAGCATGTCAATGTCAACAAAAAAAAGCTTTCATATCTGTCTCTCTGAATTGCCAAATGCATATTTTTATCCAAGTCTCCTTTATAGCAACTTTTTTGCAATAACTCTGTAAATGGGGCCACTGCATTCCTTCTCTTCACTCATTGACTCTGTAGCCAGACTCCCTCAGTAAAGGTGGAAACCTGGAATCCTTGCTTAACAAACTTCTAATAAATCTCCCAAGCTTTTAGGACCAGAAGGCTCTGTAAAAGAGATAGTAATACTCATCCTAGCTGTTAAATTACAATCATATAATCGTTACACAGAGTATGTAAAAATCAGTCTGTGATTTCTTAATTGCTCTAACACGCAAGTCGTATCCAGTCTCAGCTGAATGGGGCTACAATCTCTTACTACCTGTTCCACTGAGATTTGGTGTGTGAACCAGGGAAATACCCCAAAGCAGAAGTGATCAATGGTTTCCTGGTGTGGTTCAGAGGTTTCAATTCACCATCGGTAACTTGCTCATCTATCCCTCTAAAGACTACACTTCATTTACTATTTACTAGGCCTGCACCATTTTGTCATTGTTCTGTTCTTGGTCCTGTACAAGTGAATCAGAATCCAGCTGAATACTGACACTTCTTTCATAGGTGTTTACAAAGATTTTCCCAAGGAAATTAACAACTCCAGGACCTTCTCTGGAAACCTCTCTCCTCTGACTCTACTCAGAGTTATGGGAAATGGGCATGAGGATGGGAGATGCATGAGGACTGCTGGGTACTTGGCATCGTCTCTCCAGTGTATCCCAGCTAGAAGCAGCTGGATTCTACCTCTGCTGGAAGTGATTAAACTAATGAAAACCTCCTGGTATGTACTGGACACTCTGAGTTATTACTTTCTGTTTACAGCTGTCTGTTCTGATGCTGGAGGAGAAATTTATCATATTTTCCCACCACAACAGCTTATTTTGCTGAAAGGCAAGCTCTGCAGAGTAGCAGTATAGTACTCCATTTTCCTGAACAATTATTAGTAATTCCCAGGACTAGAGGCATAAGGCTGGGCAGACTGAGGAGAAAACTAACATTTGATTCTTTATTTTTACACAATAACTAAGTTTTGTATCATGAAAAGTTCCATCGCTCTTTCAAAATCCAGGGAAACCATTAAAGATTATTTCAATCTTTATGTAGAAAAAAAACAAATAGCTTTTAGTAAAATCAGGTTTCCATTATATTTTCAAAGCAGTTCTTGTCTCAGCTCAGTATTTTAAAAAAGCAAGACTATTAATCACTATTATTTTCTCTAGGAAAAGTACAGGATGGCAGCAGCATTGTATTTATGGTCAGCTCTGCTTCTCTGAAGAGCTAAAAAGCTGCCTTGGATGGCTACATTCAGGTGACTACACCACCCTACTTTGGAGCTTATCTCCTCAGAGCTCAGTTGG
>JAWWEY010000115.1:144427869-144442562 GCA_035582745.1 Loriotus luctuosus | reverse complement strand
AAAAGCTGCCTTGGATGGCTACATTCAGGTGACTACACCACCCTACTTTGGAGCTTATCTCCTCAGAGCTCAGTTGGTATCCTCAAACAACACCACAAGCATGGGGCAGATACAGTCATGGGGTCTCCTGTTGGCTTCTCATAAAAATTCCATCCTCAGAACTCTCTATTGATACAAGAGAGCACAAATTAAACTATTTCCAAGTTGGCTGAGCAGTTAGCTAGTTGATAAAAACCTTGCAGGCAATTGGGTTGACACATTCAGGTCAGGTATTTCACAATAGAATTGTAGAATCATTAAGTTTGGAAACGACCTGTATGACCATTGAGCCCAGCAACTAACCCAGCACTGTCAGCTCCACCACTAAACCATGTCCTTAAGTGTCACATATTCCATTTGGTCAGTGAACACAGGCCTGTGTTGATCTTTATACAGCAGAATCACGAAAGGAAACTGAAGCAAATTATGTGCTCTTGTTTCCCTAATTTTTTTTCAACCCTTCTCCCCCAAAACAAACAAAAAAACACCAACAAAAAACCTGAAAACAGCAGTGTCAGACAACTGTTGAAGGTTTTCTTTTTACATCTCTGCTTCCCACTAATCATTACATTTTGGAGCATAGCCTTGTAGAAAGTTTAATTAATTTTGCTACACTTCAGTGATGGGAAAATGCATAAAGGACATTGCAAATTAAATTTATCCAAATGTCTCCCATTTGGATGCCTCACTGGAAACCATGAGTGAATTCCAGTGCTTCACAGCTCTGGTCATTCAGGAAATACTCTGTGAATATGCAATGTTTTGGCACATCTTTTACACAATTCTGGTCACAGGCCAAGAGTCAGAATGGCAGAAGCATACATTTTTCAAATTTTATTTTAGTCAGCTGAATGGGTTTTAATCCCAGAGCCAGCTCTCACTGGAGCAGGTTCAAGTTTGCAGCAAGCTTTTCAGATTGGCCTTATAGCTGGGTTTCATAGCTCAAATGGTTTGATTCAACCAATTTTATGAATTACAAAAAGCCAAGGGTCCATTCCATTCTCCTTTTTCCCTCACAAAGCACCTGAAGAAAATCAGACAGCACGCCCTGGCAGGTCTGAAATCTGCTGTATGACAAAGATAAGCATGTTGCTTGAGAAAAAATTTCTAAAGGTCTGAAGAAATAAGATTAAATTCAAGTAGGGAGTGGAAAAATTTAGGATCTGGGTTAAATTTCAGGCCTGGATTTGCTCACAAGTGAAATGCCTGAAGCAGGAACTCACTTGCACATTCCGGTCGTGCCCCGCTCACTCGTGTCCCTGGCACCTCTTCTCCATTGCCAAAGACACACCAGCAGCTCTCCTGCCTCTGGCTGCACTGCACAGGGGAGAAACTCCCCCTGGGCCCCTCACACTGGGGGATGTCTCCTCTGGCAGCTTCTCGGGAAACCACTTTGGACTTCAGCAGGTTACAGAAACTGGGACCTGCAAAGAGAGAGATTCTTTGCAAGATACAAAACAGAAGACAACAAATTGACTTAAAGACTTTACCAGCAGTCCTTCCAGCATCTTTTGTTAGTAGGAAGAAAGAAAAGTGACCACAAAAACAAATAATTTGTTTGATTATAGAAATGGGAAATTTACTTCTACTAGAAAAAAATCCACATTTTCTTTTAAAGTGCAAGTCGTACTGTTTTAGAAAAATAGTCAAAAAATGCTGTTATTTATTTTTCATTTATAATTTTTTTTTACAAATGTGATGGTGCATCATTTAGCAGCTCCTACTTAGGAGACAAAAAAAATCAAATTAGAAAAATTTAGCTTTTAGTAAAAATTTTTGATCAAGGTAATTTTAAATGTGATGATATGGTCATTTACATTTTTAAATAGTTAAAATGGTGGTAAGAAACCAAAGATTCAAAAATGCATAGAAGTCCATTCATAAGCTTGTGTAGACTGTTTTATTTCTGGTGTTATGAAAGTAAAGGGTAATGATTCTCAGATACCCTTTCAATGTGGCTGTGCTTTGTATGTACCCCATTGCTGAGGAATTAAACTATGAGACTTCCATGTTTCAGAGGCAGCATTCTGAAAAGGAAAGTGCATATGCAGCAAAGCATGAGAGATCACAGGCAGGGGGTAAAACATTACTCACACTCAGGATTGCCATCCAAGTCTTTGCTGCCACGCTGGAATATTTCTCCTGACACAGGATCCACACACCAAGTATCTGTGTCAGATCTCTGCAGCACAGTGTATTCTCCTGTCTACAAAGAATTAAGGAGGTGTTATTGCAGAGAAATGTGTTTTAATACAGACACACCAAAATCCATACCCCAAAGTTTTGGTTAAAATGCTTTATTATATTTACACTTGTCCATTATTAAAACATATTGAAAAGAAACACAAAATAAAGTCTAACGAATTTAATAGATAGACCAGTCCCTGAGAGAATCAAGAATCATTTAGGTTGGAAAAGACCTTTAAGATCACTGAGTCCAACCATTAAGCAGGATGTAGACTAGAAGTCCATTGAGATAAAGTTCTGATAAAATCCTAGCTTGAAATGTTTTCAAAAGATGTGTAGATGTGGTACTTCAAGATATGATTTAGTGATAAACTCAGCAACGCTGGGGTAATAGCTGGACATGATCTCTGCAGTCTTTTCCAACTTAAATGATTATGTGATTCCATATGATAATGACTCTATTACATGAAATGTCTATTCCTTGCCTGTCTCTCTCCTGCTCACTGTCACATTTTGAGAGCATCACAGACCCTGTTTTTTTAGGGCATCTGCACCCAGCTCCTCCTCACACTGTCATCCTCTTACAGCTCAGGAACAAAGAGCCCCCCAAATGTCAGTCAATTAAGATGTGCCTTTAAAGCACAGCTCTGCAGAGCCAGTCTGTGGGAGGGAAGCGTGGGCAGGCACAGAGCTTCCTATCCCCAGTCTCCTTCTCAAAGCTGTTTAAATTCTGCCTTCTGCAGGGCAACACCAGCTGTTAGTTTGGTGTTACCCTCTTCTTTCAGGTTAATAGAAATGCACAAGGAGTGCATAAAGGAGCATGGACAGAAAGTGTGTGTGCATGGTGTGAGCAAAACTGCTTCCTCCCTCAGTCACGTGAAATCACCTCAAGGCAGCTGGGGGTGAACAGATCAGCTGGAGAGGTGTCCAGCTTTGCACTGCTCTGTCTCCAGCTGGAAATGAGTGCATTGGCTCGAGATTGCTGACATGAAGTCCGGCCTGTCAGAGGGAAAACATTTTTTAAATAAAATCAAGTTTCAGACCAAAGCAAGAGAAAGAGTTACATCACCAACTCCTCACACATCTGCATTAGGCACTGCTACAATCTCAGGCAAGGCTCTAACAACAGTAGAGGGTCTACTCTCAAATTATGCAAGCCAAAATTACACACAATGAAATTTAATGAATTAGCAAAATAAAAATATAATTCTGTTTACTTTTCTTGGAGTAGTTAGAAGCAAGTCTTACTTCATGCATATTAGAATTTCCAATAAATATTAAAACTTGCAAGAACAGGTCAAGACAAATATTTAGGAAGGAAACCCAACTGACATTTCGGAAGTTCTGATGAACGTGAGACCAAGGAATCCATGACATAACGACCTCTCTCATCCACACACCAGCAATGACCTGGCCAGGGAAGAAAAGCAGCTTTGTTTTAGATGTGGTACTGCTGTGTGCTTTGTTGCATACTAGGAAGATTTTCACCCTCAGCAGCTCTATACAAAGGGGTCAGTAAATCCAAGTCACAGCTATCCTGGGGTAAGTAGACCTCACCTGAGAGCAGTGGTACAAATGGAAATGTAGCAGCTCTGGTGAGACTCCCCCACTGCAGCCCTATCACCTACTCTCAGAAATTTGGCATTATCCACAAACTTGCTGAGGGGGTGCTCCATCTCATCATCTCGGTCATGAGTGAAGGCATTAAGCAATACCAGCCCCTGGACCAACCCACAGGAAACACAACTAGCAGCAAGCAACTGAATATCTACTGATTTTTGAGCCCCAGTGAGCTACCACTTGTGTCCAGCCAATTTACACACATCTTATAGACCACATCACCTTCCTGCAGTCTGACTACTTTTGCTATCTTTTAATTAGAATTCTTAGGTTTTTGCTCTGTTGGGTTGTTTGGGGTTTTTCTTTGTTTAGACAGCCCAGAGTGTCTTGTTAGGAATTGCTCACCTGTGCTCTCATAGCACTGAGTTGGCTCCCAGTTTCCCAGGCCATCACACTGAGGGATGTAAGGGAAAAATCCCAGCTGTGCTGCTTCCCCAGCAGAACTCTTTGAAGTAAAGTGGCTCTGCCAGTAGAAGCGCAGGACTATAAAAGAGAAGTAAAAGCTTAGTGCCCATACAGGATACATAAAATGCACATATTTGCAAAAATCTGAATGCTCCCTGCACTTCAGAAGACAAATTAATAAATGTTTTAAGTACACAGAGTAAGTGCCCAGATTTTATATTTGCATTGTGTCATGCATATGAGACAACTGAAATCAGATCTTGGGGGACAGCTCAATGACACCTGCTGAGTCCCACCTGCTTTTCAGCAAAGATGCACTTGACATCAAGTGCTCTTGCACAGATTCTGGGCATAACTCCATTCAGCTCAGCCCTCCTCTCCCTCCCTGACCCACCTGACCACGCAGCCAGCTGCAGAGCAGAGTCAGTGCCTGACAGCAGCTTCTGGGAGATCTCTGTCCCCAGCCCATAGGGCCCAGCGGGGCGCAGGAGGTCCCTGTCTGTGAGCTGGATCCCCTTTGCCAGCAGGAAGCTCTCTCCAAAGGCAAACTGGGACCCATTTGAGGCCAGGATGAGCTGCTCTGCCTCCTCCATAAATTTCATGGCTTCCTGCTTCACACCTTCACATATACCAGGGCCTGTATAAAAAATGTATACATGAAGAGTATATTAATGACTTTCATCTAAATCCAGTAAATATTTGCATGTGAAAACTAACTGGTCTTTAATTAGCATCACCTGTTTCCCTCTGAAATCAGTGTTGAATTGCTTAATGAAGCAAGAAAAGGAGTCTCGTCTGTGCTCAGCTGTTTAACAGCAAAAGTCTTAGAGTGCCATAAGTCACACAAACATTCTCCACATCCTGAGCCAAAGGCTTGATGTTTTTACATCCTTATTGGTTACAAACTGAGTTAATATGTCTCTACAGAACATCCACTCAGTTGCTGCCATTAAAAAATGTGGCTAATCACAAGTGAGAGTCAGAAAGGGAAATGAAGGTTAATCCTTTGGGTCTGGAGTGGCAGTTGGCACTTGACCTGCCCTCTCCTCACATCTACTGACCCAGAAAGGGCACTTCAATGCACTGAACCAGCTCCATGAAAGCTGCTCCACCAAAATGACTCTGTTAATCTGCTTCATCCCTTTATTCCCCACTTGCCCATAGAACTGTAATCTCCGCCAGTTTATAGTCCTGTCTCTTCTTCACAGCTGGGAAAAAACTGTGTGATGAGAACACTTTCAGGGATGGCATTTATAATACATCTGCTGGAGTAACCCCAAAGAGGGCCCAGCACCTTTGGAGGAGGTGTCGAGACAGAGAGTTTACTGAGCTTCAGTGCTGGCCTCACTCTCCTCCTAGTGACTTCGAGGGGATATCTGTTACTCTTGACCACTGTTACTCTAACAAGAAACAGTAAAGAAAATCCCTCTTGCTTCATTTTAAGGCACTCTTGAAAGTAATTTACATTACAGTGTAATCCTGATTTTTCCATACAACTCTTCACACATTCTAATATCCTTTACCACCTGGAGAAGTATCTTCTGCAAAAGCATTATATGTCCTAACTCCAAATTATAAAATCTACTCAAACTTGATATGGAAATTCATTTTTCCTTATTCCCAAAGCTCAGCCATCACTTATTTACTGGAAAAGAGTCACCCTACTTCTGACATCCCTGGAAAGAATCACCCTACTTCTGACATCCAATGATAATGGTAGTGCTGATGATCTTTCTGACAAGTTATTGTTGGCTACTTTACAGCAATTGAAAGGACTTCCCTCTCTCGTGGCATAATATAAAAGACCAGAAAACACTCCTACTTACATGCCAGAAATTGTTACTTACATACTGGAACCTGGTTCACTCCTGCCTTTGTTCCTTCCAGCTCTCCTCCTTTGCTGTCAACACACCAACAATCACGAAGTTCAAAGTTGCCTAAAGGAGCACTGAAGTCAGTGTAGGGTCCTGGGTAGTAGCTGAGCTGGTCAGTCAGAAGCTGCCAGAATATATATGGGTCCAGCAAAATGTTCTCTGATGCACTGGTCAGGTTTCCCTTCAGCACTTGAGGTGGGAGATCCGTGAAGGAGGAATGCATGGAGAACGTGGGGAACACATTCTGGTGCCCAGCCTCATACAAAGCTTTAACAAAAGCTGAAAAGCCTCCAGAGGATGCCTCTTTATACCCAGCTATTATTTCCAACAGGTCAGGAATGGGCAGGGGCTTGCCCTCATTGTTCTCTGCAATCCATCTTTGGTACCATTCGAAGGCTTGCTCGGGGGGGCCACTGCACTGCACCTGCCTCCAGCCACCCTCATCATCACACTGAGGGAAGTGAAGGCTGGACAGCTGCGGCACAGCTCTTGGATCTGACAACAGCAGCTTCACAGCCCTGAGAAACTCCTGACCAGCTGTGACTTGGCAAGCACTTGGGCCTGGGAAAAGAAAAATGTGCACATCTTCTGAATGCACTGAAGATATACAATAGCCCTATCCTCTAGTACAATAAACACCACTACTAAAAATTGGTCACTCAGCCCAATAATAACAACATTCCTTGCCTGTTACTAAAAGGGCTTACCAATATTAAGGTCCCATGCTGAACCAGGGTAAGATTTCCAAAGGGATGTGAGCTCTCCAAGATGAACACAGATCTGTTATTTTAAAATCTGTGAGTACATTAGGTACTTGTAGTTCTTACTGGGGGGCCAGGTGTCACTGAATGCCTTCCTGAATCTGTTTACATAGATCAATTATTTTCAGATATACATGGTAATCAGGTTGTTACTTGTTATTCAGCCAGTCAATGCAAAAGCAACCATCTGAATAGTGGGATAATTTTATTTCCCCTTGGACTGAACCTGAATCTTAATACTGTGTGTCCTCTCTTCCCACACTCTACTGAACATTGCTGCTGAATATAAAAAAACATTCCTCAAAATACTGGAGTGAGCTTGGTTTGGAAGCCTTTTCTGCCGACTCCAGAGCCAAATTTCACTTTGCCACCAAGCAGCTCTGCAGACCCAGCCAACCACAGGAGCTCATCTTCTTTTGAGCACCAGAGAATTGTGAACCTTTTTATTTTGGATTGCAGTACAGATGGGTTGTTAGATATAAATCCCCTCTCAATTCAGATCATTACAACTAACTCCCCATCACTTCTGCAAACTGCTATTCAACGGAGCTCCCCCACTATGCACCACTCTCAACTGCTGGTCACTCCTATTTCTCCCAAAATGAGAAGCAGGCTGTCCTCTTGGTCTATTCTCCCTGATGATGTGTTGTTGTCAGTTCACAGAAACTTAAAAGACAAATATTGACAAACTTGTGCTTCCTTCCTTCTTCATATTCAAATTTAAAAAAGGGCAAGGAGAGGCAGTTCATAGTCTATCAACCTGATGTCAGAAGTCATTTGCAGCTCACCTTTTTGGCCTGACTTTGTGACATGAAAATACTACCAGCCATTAAATCCCCCTCCTATGTCTGAAGTCCTGTGATATCTTATCAATTTGAGGATATATTCTTGAGCTCAAAAGACTAAATCAAGTTCATAGTTTAAGGCACAAAAAATCTTAAATTCTTATGAAAAGATGAGCCAGTGACCATGCCTAGGTGCCTTGGTCTGGAAGTAAAAGGGCTTTTTCACTAGGCAGGGTCACATTCAGTTCCATGGGTGGTCCAGGTCATCATGGATGTTACACACCCCAGCTGCACACTGAGGTAGAGACATGCCAATGACATGTTCAGGAACCAGATCTCAGGCTCCTCTGCTTTGAGTGTGCCCACCCTACACCCTGACTACCTTTAGGATTAGGGAAATCAAGGCTGACACACACGGTAAAGCTGGCTTGCTTTCCTGTAAGGACACATTTGCAGACATCATCCATTTATTTCCAGATGTAATCAGATATGAAGAAAGAACCATGGAATTCCAATAAAAAAGAAAGCACCTTTAAATTCCCAGTCCCTAAAACTTACATTGCATTGGATTTCCAGCCTTCCCCCTGATTCCTGGAATAGCCTTGCCATCCAAATCGACACAGAAGCAATTTGTTCCATAACACTGGAGTGGCAGAAAATCTCCATCCTCAGTACAAGAGGGAATAAAGAGATCTGATCCTGCAGGCAGGCTTTGCTTCAGGTTTTTCAGGTTTTCCCTTTGCTTCTCACACTCAGTGGGGCACCTTGGGCGTTTGCCTTGATGTCTTGAGCCTGGAACCTCCTTACCCAAAGTGTCCAAACACCAGCACTCTCCTGCATAGCACTGAACCTCCTCATATCTCCCCTCCTTGGTGCATGTTGGAACAAACAGGTCCCTTGGCTCCTCACCACAGCCTCTGGATCCCAGTGCTAGTTTCACCACTTCACCTAAATCTTCAGCAATGCTTTCAGGGACAGAAATTACTTGTTGAAGAAAAGTAAAGAACTCTGGTAGTTCCAGGAGAGAAGAAAGGAATTTCATCTGATTCTGATTGTCCTGCAGAGTTACTGTGCGGCCAAAGCTGCTCACAAGAGGTTTACTCAAAATGGAGCTCCCCTTTGATACCTCCAGTGAAAATGCCTCAGCTGACTCCAGAGGGCCTTGGCCAATACCCATCTCTGACAGATCCTCCTGTGGGAAAAACTGGCCAATGCTGTACTTCCCACTAGTACCAAGCACCCCTGTGAAGTTAAACTGGATCAAGTTCTTCAAGAACCTTCCTCCAAAGAGGTTTTCTTGGAAACGCTTTGGATTGGCAGTAAATTGCAGTGCCACTTGAGCCAGTTCCCTGGAGGGGAACATCCCTGTGATGGCTTCACTGAGGGTGGCTTCTAGATCAGGAGTCTGGCTGGCAAAGGGGCTTTGTGCAAGTGGGGATGACAATCCAGAGTCCAGAAACAGCTCCTTGAAAGATGGAGGGCAGGGCCTTGAAAAGCCATCAGTTTTGTCTGACTGCTTCTCTGGAGTGGAGAACAAACTGGACTGACTGAAGTAGCCAGCAGGGCCATAGAGGAGCCTTGACAAGGCCCATCGCCGCTCGGAGATGCACGATTGCTCCTCACCTAAAGAAAGATTTAAAAAAGAAAAAAGTACATTTTGGAACCTGCAGAAGCTGTAATTCTATTGCTGTCTTTCAAAGCAGCTGGGCTAAAAACAACATTGAAGTATAGATTAACCTGCTTCTCAACTATGCATCATGCACATTGTTAAGGAATTTGAAATGTTAGTGTCTATGGCCTACAAATAAAATTATCCAGTCAAGACCCCAAACGAAAGGAAGCATTCCTTCCCCACAGTGAGTTTTCTTCTCTCTGTTCTTTTACTGGTTCTGTTGCTTCCCAATGTCAATTCTCATGCCTGTTCCCATGGCTTAAAGAATGAAAAATGTCTTTTCCAAATATTTTAGCACTCTAGTAGGGTCCCCTCTGCTAATAAAAACTCCAATGATCCAGGTGAAATGTGGGAACCTAAGAAGGAGAAATAGATTGTGGAAAAAAACAAAGTTATTTCAAACAATATCCACCAATGAGGAATTTATGGAAGTTTCCTTACTAGATCTTCAGTTTCATAGTGAGGTGTTTATTGCAATAGGCTTGAAAATGAATTATTAAAATTAATGGTAATAGAGTGCTAAGGACCAGGCGGCATTAATGAATGAGCTCTAAGGGAAAAAAATGACAGAATTAAAAAAAAAAGTCTAATGATGGCATATTGAGGGTACCAAGAGTGGCCCTGGGCACCCATATCCTGGGCTAAGCTGCATCCAGCCCCACCTGTGCACTGATACACAGGCAGCAATGGCTCCAAGTTAGGATGCAACACATCAGTGAAAAAGGACAAAGCTTAGGGCTTAAAAGACAGAAAATAAGGAAAGACTTGGTAAATATAAAGACAGCAAGAAGCAGACAGACAGCATGGTTATGGCACTGACTGCATGTCTGGAATGCACACAGCAGCTTAACTCACATGCTACACAGTTACCTGTCCTTGGAATGCAGAATTATAGAGAAGGGAGGCAAAAGTAGCAGAACTATAGAGAAGGGGAGACAAAAATATTTTGAGGACAGAACAGTTTTTCCAGTACAAGGGAACATTCAGCCTGGACAAAAAAATTTGAAAAAAGGTTTTTAAAAAACAGGATTCTCCACATCATTTACAATAGACAATTATTATTCAGTATTTCTCACAGTACAGACAAGTCCAGATGTAGAGCACATAATTATGATAATGAAATTTATTGCCAGAGAGTGCTAGGAAGGATAAAAGGTTAGAGGGCAATTAGGCAAATCCCTGGAAGATAACTCCACAGGGGAGGGCTGAACACAATGATCTGGACTCAGCCTCCAGTTTGGGGCATCTCCCACCTGCAGGAGGATATTTGGAAGTTATTTTTAACATTTTCCATGTTTCTCAGTCTTTCTTACTCAGCACCACTGCTGTCCCTGTAGGGGACAAGATGGATAAGCAGCTTTAGTCTGTTCCAGCACCAGCTCCCCTGTGCTCCCCACTCCATCTCCATTTATTCCACAACCAAGCAATATGATAAAGCAGTGACAAATCCTGTTAACAATAAGGATAAAAGCTGGAAACCTAAAAAGCTGCTAAAAAGCTAAGCAAGTAATCTGATGTTCTGTGATTGACATCTTTCTCACTCCTGCTTTTGCACCCTTGTCGTGCTCTGCAGTTCCTGACAGGAGCTCAGGGCCCCTTCTCAGAAGTTCCTTTGTAAAAGAACTTTCTGTAGGATGGGCCCCTTCTGTTTTCAGTGTTGGCTCTTGGTGGTTGGAGGGATGAAGAACATTCCTTAGAGGGCCAATAAGTTAGTGTAAGCCACAATTCCACAGGAACAGTAATATGAAACAAATGTAGGATCATGGGTCATAAACACTCTCCCCTCCTACCCACTGCTGAATCAAATCAAAACAGAGGAAGAAAGAATAAACACCAAAGGCCCTGCTGGATTGAATCTACTGAAGAAGGTCTGAAAAGAAGCACGTCCCCATCAGGACTGCCTGGTGCTCTGACTCCTCCAGTGTTAACACTGCTGAGTGTGAGAGCCAAAGACATTAAACAATCACAGAATCACTAAGTTTGGAAGAGACCTGTAAGGGTATTGAGTCCAACCATTAACCCAGACCTCCTAGGTCCACCACTAAACTGTGCCCCTAAGTACCACATCTACATGGGTTTTGAACACAAAATTAAACAGAGGAGAACTGGAAACACACAAAAGGCATGTAGCCGTCTGAAGACTTCAGCCATAACCTCATGAAATACCTTCTCAGGAGTTAATCTGTGAAACCTCTGCAGAAATTTTTTCCCTGCTTAAATTTCCTGAGTCTGCCAATAAAAGCTGCAAGCAGCCTGAAGTCATTGCCCCCCTTTCTTCACCCTCCCCCCAAAAAAAATTATCAAGAGGGCTCAGCAAAGCATACTCAAAGAGAAAAAAAACAGCTCCAACATATGGCAAGGCCTCTCAGAGGTTCTCTTGTAATATCCTTGGTGATCAGCCTTGAAGGCAAGCTGAAGTTTTCATTTCACAGCAAGCCTGTGTGTGCCCAGAGTGCTCTGAGCACTTGGAGCTGTGACACCCAGGGCAGATTCCTCCCTTTTCAGCTGCATGGGAAGCTGTGTGTGTCTCACAGACACAGCAACTGCCTTCCCCCAAGGCAGCCCCCACATTAAGACCCTGTGCCCCAGCCCTCCAGCACAATCCTGAATATTTAGGTAATGCACTTCAGAGCAAAGGTTTTTAACTTTCCTCCTCCCCTCCGGCCCCTGGACATTTCTGCTGTCATTCCCATTTGGGGCACTGATTTGATGGTGTATTCTCTGTGGAATCTCTCAAAGTCCTAACCTATATATCTTTTCTGAATTGTTTGTTGGGTGGTTTTTCACAGGATTTGGCAGTTTTCATGGCAAAACTTACAGTGACAGATTTGGAAAAAAAACCCAGTCAGAATAGGAGATGAAATTCTACAGCATTTCACCAAAGGAAGGAGGCAAAAGACAAAATCACCATCACTTGCTTCCTTATATTATTCTCATTTAACACCTCAGTTCCTGGAGCCCAGTGAAAATGCCTCAGCTGACTCCAGAGGCCATTATCCATCTCTGACAGATCCTCCTGTGGGAAAAACTGGCCAATGCTGTACTTCCCACTAGTGCCAAGCACCCCTGTGAAGTTAAACTGGATCAAGTTCTTCAAGAACCTTCCTCCAAAGAGGTTTTCTTGGAAACGTTTTGGATTGGCAGGAAATTGCAGTGCCACTTGAGCCAGTTCCCTGGATGGGAACATCCCTGTGATGCCTTCACTGAGGGTGGTTTCTAGATCAGGAGTCTGGCTGGCAAAGGGGTTTTGTGCAAGTGGGGATGATATCCAGATATCAGAGCTGCAAAGAAAAGTCTTGCTGCATGCAAAACTAAAAGATCACAACAGAAAATAAAAGCAGTATGATATTTAATAACTTATTAGAATGTGACTCTTAACCCTGGGGATGTTTCAGGACCTTTGACCACCAGAGTCTGTCAGAGCCAAGAAGGGAGCTGATCTGCTCTGTTCCCATCTAAAGACGTTATGAATAAGAAATTACCCATTTATCAAAAGTTATAGAGTTGATAAAGTTAAACCCACTGTTACCAGTCCTTGTTGATAACCCATTACTTGTTGTTCCTCCCCTGTTAATTACAAGTTGTTCATCCCCTGTTAATTACCTATGGGAAATCCCTCTCCATCAGGTTGGGTTTTTACCCCTGCTACTTCCTAGCAAATGGCACCCAGGACTGTGAGGAGGAAGTGACATCAGAGTTCGTATGCAAAAGTAGGAACACTTTGCCAAGTTCAGCAAAGAAAACCCCTGGAACAACGAGCCACCACAGAAGTGAACAACCTAAGTGATGTCTAAGGAGGGAGGTCCTCAGAGGTTGAATAGGGGTACGGGAATCCTGCCGTGCCCGTGAGGACAGAATCCCTGGCTCTGCCGGCGTGCGAAGCGGACAAAGCTGCACACCTCCTCCTCCTCCTCCTCTGGGCCACTCCGGGAAGCAGCGTCAGTGTGAGCGCGACCCGTCGGGCCCCCACCCGAGCTGGTCGCTCTTAATAAAGGCATTAAAAAGGAGAAAAATCTCCTGCCCTCTATTTATCTCAAAAGACACTGAGAGATTTTTTATTTGGCCAATATCGTACGTGTTGTGAGTAGAAAAGCTGCCCATTTTTTTAAAAGGTTGCAGAGTTCACTGGTTGGGCTAGTTGCTGCCAGGGTGGAGTTCTAACTGTTATTGTAATCACCTTTCGTTTTCATTAACTACCTGTCCTGGATGGTTAAGAATTTCCCCTTTTGTCGAGTGACACCCTGCTGCTTCCTAGAGGATGGCACCAGGATGGTGAAGAAGAGGAGACCTTGGAGTTAGCATGCAAATGACCTCAGAACCAGCATGCAATGGGAGAAGCCCTTCACCAAATGTAGCCAAAAACCCCTAAAAACAACGAGCCAACACAAAATTAACGAATCAAAATGATGTCTAGACATGAGGAACAGAATCTAGTACCTGCTAAGACCCTTTTTACCCCTCACCCTAACCACAAGATGTTGGCTAGACAGAGGACCTCGAATGTTGAACCAAAAAGCAGGGAATCTCCCGATGCTCTCGTGAGGATGGAAGCCCCAGCTCTGCCCCCAGACCAGTGGACACAGCTGCACTCTTCCTCCTCCTCGCAGTCACTCCTGGGAGCAGCGGCGGCATGAGCACGGACCCGCTGGTTCTCCCCACCCGAGCTGATCACTTTTAATAAAGGCATAAAAAGGAGAAAGGTCTCCTGCCCGTGTTTATTTCAGTACGTACCACAGGCTGGGGGCTGCCCTCGCCGCCATGTGCCTGGCACCTCCCAGCTGCGGCTGTCCGAGCACCAGCACGGGCCCCGCGGGTGGCACTGCTGGGCCACGTAGGCCCCGCCGGCTGCGCAGGACAGCACCAGGGGCTGCTGGAAGTGCAGTGCTAAAGACACTGAGGGATTTTTCCCTTGGCCAGTCTCATACATACCACAGGCTGGGGGCTGGCCTCGCCGCCGTGTGCCCGGTACCTCCTGGCCGCGGCTGTCCGAGCACCAGCACGGGCCCCGCGGGTGGCACTGCTGGGCCGCGTAGGCCCCGCTGGCCGTGCAGGATGGCACCAAGGGCTCCTGGAATCGCAGCGCTGCCGAGCGCTCAGCCTCGCACCTCGAGGGGCCTGCAGGGAAAACAGCAAGCGTTAAGCAGGGAAAGCTCAAAGTTTCAGAGCCACCTCTGTTTGATCCCGTTGTTTGCCTGTTTGGGTATTGGAACCCAGGAAATTTCTCTGGCTGCCCTGGAGGACTCGAGACCCTGACAGGGGGCTCAGAGACCTTGGCACAGAGCCCAAGACCCCTGTGCCTTTGATCTTGACCCATGGAAAAACAATTACCAACCTTTATATGAAGAATTAC
>JAWWEY010000115.1:144354937-144427769 GCA_035582745.1 Loriotus luctuosus | reverse complement strand
CAGGAGAAAGAATTTTATAGATAAGAAACAATAAACAACCTTGAGAACGAGAACTGAAGAGTTCTGACTCCTTCTTCGACTGCCGGGCTGGGAAAAGAGACTTTCTAACGTATCTTGGGGTCACTCTGACCAGCAGAGATTCCAAGATTTGGGAGAAAAAGAAAAATGAGGAAAAAGAATTTAACTTCCTGATCGCTTCCAGTGGCACATCAAGTACTAGCTCAAAATGCAAATTCACCTTCCTCTTTTGCCAATAAGAATTTGTCCCACGGTTTTCTGCTGTTGGTATTAATTTCTATGGAGGGGCTTGACAGCTGGCTTGCAAGCAAAGCTGAGGTAGCAGAAGAAATAACAATTGATGATTTTCAAGTGTATCCATAGCGAGGAAGAAGACAAGGCTGTCAGCACGGAAACAGTTTAGAAAAGATACATGAACATTTTTGTAAGCTAGACTACATGCATAAGTAGATGATACATGCCTTAATAAATTTCTGTAACTCATGAAAATTATATTGACGTTAATTGCTTTGCACCAATGAATATAAGAAGTTATTGTGATGTAGTTAATGACTTAAGATCACACTTTGTTAAAAGTATATAAGCAGGAGAACACACAGAATAAAAACGTTTTTCTTTTTAGACCCTCATCACATGTGTGTGTCACGTCCAACCTAAAGGTGACAATTTCTGAAAACTAAACAGAAGATAAAGCCTCAGCACATTTTTTAGCCATGGTTGCAAATAGGCAGAGCAGGAATATTTCTCCCAGGGAACCATGCTGGAGGCTGGGGGAGCTCAAGCCCTTAGCGCAAAAGCAAAGTTGGTCAACAGAGACAGATGTACTGCCTGGGGGGCTGATTTGAAGGCAAACATTAGTGTTTCTGAAGAGAATGAGGCATTGCTCCTGCAAACAGATCTGCACCTCACTGTGGAGATTTGAGCTGAGACCACCTCATTTCTCCATTTCCCTGTACAGGGATCTGAAGACATTACTCCTGTCAAACTGGCCTTAAAGGCAAAGAGGGCAAAAATCCAGCAAGTAAATTTTCTGGGGTATCATCCCTTCTCTGAACAGAAATTTTGCTTGTTTATATTAACCTGCAATCCTACAGCCTAAACACTTCTCACCTTCAAGAACTTTCAGCTACACCCAGCTACCTGAGGGAGGCAGGAAGAACATTGTGTCAGAGCAACCTGTTCATCCAGGGGATTCTGACAACTTCCCCAGTTTTAGTGGATTCAGGTGACAGTGTGAGAGCTTCCTAAGTCACCAGAGCATCCTCCCCAGTGGCTGATGAACGAGGTCACATCTCCATCTTGTGGCTGTTACAGCTTCATCTGTGCTGACAGCTGCTGCAGCCACAGCCAGAGCTGAGCCAGAGCCACTGTGCAGTGCAGAGGGAAGATGCTTTCAAAACCCCCCAGAAGGATCAGCTCGTCCCAAAGCCAGAAAAACTGTGTGACTACATGGCCAAAAGACTGACATCAGTATCTGCTTCATATTTCTGGTGATATAACTCCTTAGCAAGAGCCAGAAAGCAATGTCAGAGGAGTTTGGGAATTTGGACAGGAGGATGGAGTTTCACACAGGAGATTCAAATTCTTCCAGTTTACTCTGGGCTCTTGTCTAGGAGGGAGGAGGTACCTGACCTCCTATCCTGCAGAGTTCACTGCCTGTAGGTGGAGAAACTCTCTCCTCACATGCCTGCCCTGACCAGGGAAGGAATGGGCCCAAGGGCAGATCCAAAAGTTCAGCCTTGCTGGCCAAGGCTCTACAAACTTTTGTGTGGCCTCCTGGGAATGGAGTGTGTTGTGGTCAGTGTAAAATCCTTCCTGTTTCTGAGTGTACCAACATAAATTAGGGAGCATTTTCTCAGGCTTTTAATTTAATAAATCAACAAATCCTTCTCCATAATCTCAGGGCAAGAGATATGGAAAGTTCATGGGATTTCAAACAATGTGATCCACAGGCACATGGGAAAGCATTGATCAGAGGGCAGGGACAATCTGCTTGTAAAGAATGTACAGTTCAGAGGATAAAAGCCATCTGCAATTCAGGGACCTTGATTCTTGCATTGGAATTGTGAAATTAAACGTTTTTAGAGCAAAACCTCCTAGAACAACTCTCCCCAACAGTAGCTGTCACATAAAAGCTCCAGAACTGCCACCTGATTTACAGGGCATCTCCTGGGCGCTACTTACACCTGAACCTGCCAGAGGTGGCCAGCTGGACTGCCAGGAATCTCCTCTGCAGGATCCGATGGATGCTGCTCTCCGTGAACGTGCGGGCAGGCTCCGGCCCTGAGAACACCGTGTCGTAAACGTCATCCAGCAGCAGCTCCAGGCCTGGGAAACACAGACTTTTAGCACAGGAACTGCTTTTAAGACAGAAGTCACCCTTACCCCAGAAGAGCAAAGCTGGGAGGAAAAATAAATCCAGTTCTCTAAACAAGTCAAATGTGAAGTTTGCTTAACACTAATAACCCTACATAACCCTAATGCACAACACCCTGCACTCAGTGCTGGGTGCGCAGGCACCACCTCTACCAAAACAAGCAGGAGAAACATCCCATACCTGGCTATAGGCTGTGGTTTTGTTAGGTTCAGCCTGCAGTACAGAAATTGATGGAATTTTTGAAGCAGATATTACCAAAACCAACTACAAGTCATTTTGGTTGCATACCAAAAACCAAGATATTCAGTAGTTTCTCTGAGTGCACAGATTTTTTGAGAACTTGTTCTTTTCTGGGAATTAAATTTTGAAGTTCTTGTCTCTCATCTAAATTTCAAGCTATTATGCTTTGTATTTTTCCCCTTTAAAAAAAATTGAAAATTAAAACCATGGTATCTAAGGAAGGTCTGGAAATTCTCAACCTCTTCATTCCTCCTTGCTGAAAAAGGAACATTCTTTCTTCTAAAGTATCCCATCAACTATTAGCATGCCTAAATCCTGAGGTTATGGGAGAAGAGGATGTCCCTCTTGGGGGATCCAATGGGATGGCCATTGTAGACAGGTTGGACTAGACGTTCTTTACAGGTCTTTTCCAACCCAAACAATTCTAGATTTTACCTGAGCAAGAAGAAATGAGTTCATTCTTCAGGCTTTTTATATTCCCCTGGATTTGCTAATAGGACATATCAAATCTGACATGGCTTCCTAGTGTGGGCAGAAAGTGATATTCAGAAATCCCATTCCACATCCCAAAGAGGACAGAATTCGCTCCCAGGCACCAACTCCACTCATTGCTGCCGAGCTCTGCTCAAAAGGGTGGGATTTCATTAGTGAGCTCCAGCCCTTCCCATGGGCATTTCACCAGTCACACTGGTCTCACCCCTTGCAAGAGTGAAATTGAACTTCCAAATGAATCTGAAGACTGACATTTGTTATTTGTCCTTTCCCTTGGGAATCCAACACCCCCAGATCAGAGGATGAGCTGCTGGAAGGCACTCACCTGTGTCTGCCAACTCCCTCCCCAGGCTGTCCACGCAGTAACAGTACCCAGAGATCTCCGGGAACGCTTCCCTCACCGAGCTGAACTTTTGGAAAGCCCTTGGGAGCCTGGAATAAAAAAGCAGTGTGCAGTGAAGAGCCCAGGCAAGCCCACCAACCACAACAAAGAATCAGCTGTTTCCTTCCTGATTTCATAGGAGAAGGATGTCTGCAGAGCACAAGGCCAGTACAAAAGGCTTTGGTCTCCTTTTGGCAATCAGGCTCTGACAAGATCCAGAGTGCTGTTTCAGCAGGATAGCAACTCTCCTAAATGCCATTTTTCTAAACAAACAGTGGATAATCTCCCTTCAAACAGATTTCTGAGCCCTCCTAAGCATGTACCCAGCATCTAACTCACTTTCAATTCTATTCTCATCTTTGAAAGCCTGTCAAAGAGTGTAAAATAGATGGGCGTCGGCTTAATGTTATTACAACACCCATTCATTAGCTCCTTCCACAAATCTGCATGAGATGGCAGAATGCCCAGAAAAACAGGTTGCTTCCCCTTCCTTACATGCCATGTACAATTTCTGCACTGAATTAAGTACAAAAGCTGATAAAAACCTTGCTAATATCTTTCATTTTCAAGGCATGGCTCAACAGATTAAGGAGAAGGAGAAAGGGATTTTAACATGAAACAAGACTGACTTTGGCTTCTGGAGATCAAAGAGATGGTTTCCAGAGTAATATTCTAGGAGTGACAACAGCCAGATTCCCGCAAAGCAGTTATTTAAGAAAGAAACTTAATAGGGTCCAAGTTGAAACACCATAATAATGTGGTCTTAACTGACAGACATCCTAGGGTTTCTCCAAGCAAAAGATAAGTTTCAAGTTCTAGTTTCAAAGTGCCAAGTTCTAAAACAATCATATTATTTTATGGACACATCCCCTTACCCTGAAATACTATAAAAGTGTGGTGTCCCAGCTGCATGTGGTTCATTTGGAAAAACCCAGCAACAAAGAAGTGGGATTTTCCTGCTCAACACCTCCAGAGAGTTACACAAAATAGGTTTTTACCAAGGATGGACACTCAACAACAAGAATATTGGTGGATTAGGCACTGATTAACTGGGGAAAAGCAGTTCACAGCCTCCCTGTGAAACTGTGACCAGGCTCAATTCAGTGCCACACTCCAGCACCCTCAGGAACGCTCCAGAATGTGTAGCCTGAGAACAGCAGTGAAATGCTTGTCTGGCTCAGAGCTGGTGCTCAGCTGAGCAGTGCAAGGGGTCTTTGCCACCTCCAAGACTTTGCCTGAATCATAGAATATTCTGGGTTGGAAGGAACCTTGAAGACTATCTAGTTCCAACCCCTCTGCCATGGGCAGGGGCTGCTTCCACCAGACCAAGCTGCTCAGGGTCCCATCCAGCTTTGGCCTCCAACACTATTAAGGATGGGGCATCCATATTTTCTGTAGGTAACCTGTGCCAGTGCCTCAGCAGAATTTCTTCCTCCTATCTAAATCTAAATCTACCCTCTTTCAGTCCAAAGCCTTTCCCCTTTGTTTTAACACTACTGCATTTGTTAAAAAACCTTCTCCACCTCTCTTGTAGCCCCGTTTAGATATTGGAGACTTTATTGCTATAAAGTCTCTCAAGAGCCTTCTCTTCTCCAGGGTGGACTCTCTCAGCTTGTCTTCACAGGAGAGGGGACTCCTGGGAGCTCCACCACCTCCTGTCAGGAGAGCTGAAGATGTTTCTGCTTCCACAGGACATCAAAGCACAGCCTTGGAAATGCCCAAAGCAACAGCAGCTCTGTCAGAAGAAGAGGCTGTAACCTCAGGGTTGCCCCAGTGTTACCCAGCAGTGTTCCTGTCTCAGAATTTGTACATGCCTGTGTAGTGGTGCTTTGCTCTGGCACCCTTCCACATCTACAAATTAAAAGTGTACTGACTCCCTCCACTTTGGATTGTCAAATCCTGCTCCACTGCTGACACTGGCATGCGGAGAGAGATCAAAATATCACACTTCAGGGCACAGAGGGACTTCTGCCAGCATGAAAACAATACAATTTAAGGTACAAACATATAAATAGCATATTTCTATAGTGTTCAGTGTGCACATGGGCATAAACAGCTTGGAGTATTTTAACACCCCTCAGCTGCCCTGGATTATCATGCACTGTCCACTGCCCAGTCAGGAATATGATCTTTTTCCTGCACTGCACTTGGAGCTCATCACCTCAGCATCTCAACCTCTGAGTGAAACAGGATTCAATGGAAAAACTCTGCATCCTGATTTCTTTCATTTTGAACACTAAAAAGTCACACACACTACTTTATATGAGGCAGACGTGTAGTCACACCTTGTCATTCTGGTAATTTTTGTTCCAAGCTGAGAGTAAAGCTAAATAAATTACAAACAGACATAAATTAGGCCCACACAAACAAGAGGACAAAACCTTTCTCACCTTATGTGCAAAACCCAATTCTTACCGCATTTTTTATTTTCTCAGACTCTTTAACCACAGCCATCAAGATGAGTAGCATTAACACAGAATTTCTCATTTTTCAGAGCCAGTCCAAACCAAGTGTGACTACATTTAAGTTATGGACAAATTTCTAGTGTTTCTATATGTTTCAAAAATAATGCTCACACTCAAAAATACAGGGAAATAAATAAATAAATGTGAAGTTGTTGACTTTCAAAATATAAGTCTCTGCTCTTGGCTTCCAGCAAAGACAACTCATTATTGATTATAGTAAGAAAGTAAAAAAAAAAATCTTCCTTGAATTTTGATTTTTTTGATAATTCCTATCAATCTGCTACAGGGTGTTCTATATGGCTGCCTATCCAGGCAGGACCTGGACATAGTCCATGCAGAAAAAGTAACAGCAGCCAAGCGCTCCAGGTGGGCTCATCTTTCTATTTGGAAGTCTTTCGTTTGGGAAAAGTCTCAGCTCTAAACTTCTGATTTTCCCCATTTGTTTGTTTGGGGGAGGTGGTTTACCATACTGGTTTATTCTGGAATATATATGAAGGTCAAGGGAAACTTTTTGGAAAGAGAGGTAGGATTACATGTCTGCATTTTAAAAATCAGTCTATGGAACCAAAGAAAGTTTCTCCACTGGTTCCATATGACCATAAAATATGGGTTAAAATCCCTTTTCAGCTATAGCCCTTTGCTGTGGAACTCATCCCTTCAATTCCACATTCTGCCCTGGTTCGGGGAAGGAATAACGACAGTTCAGGCAGGAGTAGTATGAAAATAAATATATTAATGACCTGAAATACCCAGATATGATGGCAATAGGTTAAGCCAATGCCATAATTAGAAGGTCGACAGCTGGGACTGAAATGATCCTGCTGTGATTAATTACATTACACGGGCAGAAAATAAATCCAATCTTGCAGGTCTTTGCAAGCAAATCTCCCAGTGGGAGGAAAAAAATGTCAATTTAAAGCATTGATTTCTCCACTGTAGTTCCTTTTTAGCATTTCAACACCAACAAACAAAAGAGCCAGATTATTTTGCTCTCACCAAAATAATCTCTCCTGAAGCTCTGACAAATTTGCACTGTGCATTCAGACCTGTCTTTCAGTTTTACTTAAATTAAAAAAAAAAAAACCCTCCACACAGCAAAACTGACATTGACAATAAAACACCTTTGCTGCTGCAGAGCCAAGTCACAATGGGATGTTATGTTTAGTGCTCTGCCCTCCACCAGGGAAACTGGTGCTGACTGAGGAGCCAAGTCAGTGGCACTTCACGAGACACTGAGAGGTTTCTCTGCAGAGTCTGAACATCTGCCCCAAAACAAACTCCTCTCCCATCAGCTCCCCTTGCCCATCCCTGTGTCTCCATCACAGGGTTAATTCCCAGCTCCTCCACAGGACAGGGAGCTTCCTGCTCCCACAGACAAGGATTTGATCTGGCGTTCTGAAGCATTCCCCAACCCTCTGCAACCCCCTGAGGCCAGCTGTGCACCAGCACAGCTGTTCATCATTTGCTGTTTCACCCATGTGAACAGTCCTGGCACTGCTTAATATTTAGGCAGGTAAGAGGTTCGCATCATCTGATGGAACCTCATCTTGGCATGTTATCCCTTGTCCATCTGCTCTCATCTCCCATACGGAATTGTCTTTCCTACCTCATCTATACATCCAAAATCCTCTGCTCTTTCTACATTTATCTCATTTGCTGTTGCTTTTCTGTCTCAAAAGTAGCCCTGGCTACCTTTCCAACTACAGATCACAATGTGGTATCCAGTGCTGTGTGAGGACACACCAATTAGACTGCAGGGATGGAATTTTTTTTTTTTTAATCAGCAGATTTAATTCAGAAGAAAATGTTTTTTTCACTTGGTCCATTCTTTAACAGAAAATATCATAACGTGCAATTACAGAATAAGGGCTCCATGTAGCAAAAATCACAAAAAAAGCAGTCAGATGGTGCCTTGAAGGGGTATGCAGGATTACATTCTTGATTCAGAAGCCTGAGCTCTTACCTGTTGTAACTATGAACAAGATCAAAAACACTCATGTCCGTTGTGTTGACGAACTTGCACTGGACAGGCAGAAACTCTCCATCTGCTGAGCACTGTGGTGGGCTCTTCTCCCCAAAGCCGTGCAGGATGCGACGGTCCCGGATCTCACAGTTCCCTGGACCTAATGAGGAAGAGAGATAATGTTTATTTTTGTGTTGCTTTCCCCAAACTGCTGAATGGTAACCCTGTTGTTTAAAAGGCGGTTACATTGAGCAGCGACACTGAGGTGCATCATCTTGTTTTTATGAAGAGCAAGGAGTTGGACTCAATAATCTTATCGGTCCCTATTCACACCAAGCCTTTCAAACCCACAAACCCCATATTTTGTTGAATATCACTTACACCGTGCTGGCTTTCCTCTTTGTCTGGTGCCATAAATCTCCATTCCCTCTGGATCCACACACCAGCACTGCCCCAGCTCCATGTCACACTGCACCTGGTCGAAAGCCCCTGAATCCAGGCACTGAGGGATGTAGGAGACGCGGCTGCCGTTGATGTATCGGCTCACCAAGATCCTCTGCTTTTGCAGCTGGCAAAAGGACAAGCCTGTGGTACCAGAGAGTGGCACTGTTAGAGGAAGGTTCTTGTTGGGCACTGAGTCCTTTATTGAGGCAACATCTGAGTTTTCCCAGAATTACAAGTTCTAAGTCTGCCACCCAGGTGGCATGAGGGCATTGATGGACTTGAGGTTATGAAAATGGGTATAGAGAAGCCCACCACAGATGGGGCTGAAGCTCTCCGACTCAAAAGTCACTACACTAAATCAATCTTCATTCACAATTTGTCTTACTGGGACCTTCATAAATACAGACATCCAAGTGTATCAGGTTTCCATGATAAGCCTTGAAGAAACTCCAGAACTTCCAATAGAAAGACCTAGCAAATTACCACAAACTAGAGTCCATCAAAGTCTGTGGCTAGCCTTTTCTTGATTTCAGCAGTTCAAATGCAGATTTAAATGTTTCTTTACCCAATCTGAGCAAAGACAGAAACTTTTTACTTACAAGATATGGGATATCCATTCTGTTTGCTGCCAGGAACCTCAACACCGTTCTCATCTACACACCAACAGGAGAGACCATCCCTAGTGCACTGGACTGTCCTGAAGAAGATCACAAGTAACATTTTATTTTGTGTGTGCAGAGTCCTCAGTCAGTAACAGAAATAAAAAAAAAATTAACAAACCATAAAGCAAAGCAAACCACATCAAATACTTCAAAATCACAAATAATAGAACTGGCAAGAGCTGCATTTCTTGTGACTCTGATCAGTGGGAACCTGTAATTCCAGTAATTCTCTGAACTCCTCAGGAATTGCAGATACACGAATTGAAGTCATTGAGGAAGCAGACGCATTGGACAGAGCCCTAATTCTCATTATCTGAAATTCACCAAACACTTTGAGATGGTTTCTAAATCAAATCTAGAATGGTCACAGCTGCCATCAGTGGCAAAATAAAGATAATAGCAAAGAAATTACAATCTGTACTCAGCCTCAGCTTTAACTTGTTAGCTTCTTGCACCTTCAAGCAACATGCTGCTCTCTAAATCACTGTTCTCTGTGTGCTTTTCAGTTCCTTCACTGCCTTTAGAAGGAAACCTGACTGTGCCACTGAGCAGGGTGAATAAGTTCTCAGTTACTGGCTGAGCTGTGCCAGCTGGCACACACATTCACCCATGAGCACGTGTAGGAAGACAGCAAACTGCACCACACTGCAAACTGCACCAACTATTTGACATGCAAATAATGCTGCCAAAATTAGCCTGTTAATCTTAGATAGACCTTTTCACTCAGAGATTACTTCCCATAACAGGGAATTCATTTGGGAGAGGTTGGATCTGCAACACGGCTCAGTGAAGTCCCTTCAAGTCTCCTGCACCCCCCATCCTCCCGTCCACTGTTGCAGTGGCTCTTCAAGACAGACAAATTCTCATTTACAATGAAAAGTCACATCATACGGCAGCACATTGATAGCAGGGATGAATTACCTGAACTGGCCATCCTCTGAGCACTGAGGAACGTAGGCTTCTCCTGCTGAAAAAGCCTCTTCCCTCTGAAGCTCACACGGACGCAATGGCTGGGAGTCGGTCTGGTACTCTGAAAACAGCAAGGAGATAAACACCTAAGGGTGGTCTCACCACAAACCCACTCTTACCAAAACTCTGATAGTGCCAGTGCTGCAGGGGAACAGGTTCAGGGGTCCTCCCTGGCTGTTTTCCCATTGCTCCTTGTGTGCATTTCCATGTGGGATAGCACAGGGAGGTTCTGAACAAACCACTGCTCTGCCAGCTGCAGGATGAGCACATGGTGGAGATGATCATGAAACCCTTTGCCAGGTCTGTGTTTAGTTAGTCTCAGCTCTGTTCTTTACTGGCCTGGCTATAATTTTCTGGTACTTAGGGTTCTTTACTTAGTTGTGCCTATGACCACAAAAGAGCCCTTTGCATAACCACACACACCACTATTAAATTTTCTGAGTAATTATCCTTTACTGAAGCTAAGTCACTCATTATTTCACCAAAAGGAGAGGTATTTCTTCTTAATCTCATAAAAGATTTAAAAATAATCAATTTCTAGCACTAGCATCAGACTAACTCATACTAGGAGCACTCTCAGTTTTCAGTGGGGCAAATGATCAACTACTAAAGCCACATAGCAAAATTTTTATGCATTCAAAGCTGCACTAGCTGCTGTTTTAGATGTAGAATGATGAAATTCAATAAGTTCTTTTTTACAGAGAAGATTAGTTGATCTGACACTTTCCTAAGCCTTTAAAAACTGATGAATGTCATGCTCTTAATACCACGGATTAGTTTATAAAAATACAGCAAACAAACCCACAGCAATTAAGTCCAAATGTTTGCTTAAGCCAGTATTTGGTCTGAGCATGATCATACATTGTAGTGCAAATACATCATAAGTATCCTGAATGCTTTTCAGCCTGAAATAATTTGCAACTCACGGAACTTCTACAGCTGCAGACCATTCCTGTTCTTCTAATGCTTCTCAATCACATCTGTTTCTTGAGTTTTTACTGTGTCCTCTTAAAACCATGTGAAAATCTTCATGAGATTGCAAAATTTCAGGTGATCTCATTTATAGACAATGTCACATAGGCAAAGCTTCCTCTTTTCACCTCAAACATCAGCTGCTCTGGGATGCGTGGAGATCCCTTTGTACAGTGCTAGAGAGGGTCTACCAAGACATCTGAGTTAAATAATTAGTTAATTCAGTGATTCAAATCACTGGTTGTGCAGGACTATCAAACTCAGGCCAAAGAACTGGGAGCAGCACTCAGACTATCCAATATCTTTAGGTTCAAGCCTAAATTAGATGATAGCACCTACAAGTAGATGTGATTGAGGAACTGCACAACCTTGCAGCAGCACCTTTTCTTACCCTGTTCCTTCTCTAGCCCTTGAGAAAATGTGGGGTTTTTTCCATCTAAAACTCAGGTGCACAAACTCAGGTAAGCCTAAACACTTAAAGATCTTGATAGTTTAGTATTCAGCCAGGAGCCCAGCCTTAGTTTGCACAGCACACAATAACCTGCTAAATTTTCAGAGTGCAAGATTCAAGACCATTATATATTTCATCAGGACAACACACAGAGCAGCACAAAGATCAGTCAGCCTTGGACAGAGGCAGAGGAAAAGGACAAGTGTACTTACCAAATATATTGGCTGTTGCTATGCTAATAAAACAAAAGAGGGTGCAAAATGGGATGGAGCCCATCTTGCAATGGGGGAGCCCCATCCCCTTCTGTCCTGAGGCAGCTCTGTGCACCCCACAGAGCCTTTGCTGCCCTTTTATAGTGCCCATCGTGGGGATGGGCTCACTTCAGTGCTGCTGGCTGGGCACAGAATTGGGTGAGTGACGCACACGAGGCTTCTGAGCAAACTCAAGAGGCCCCTTGAGCTGGAGCTGCCCTCCTGGGTGCCCTCAGGCAGCTCTCATCCCTGCTCCAGGGAGCACAGCTGAGCCAAGGGCCAGCAGGCACAGCTGGTGGCAGAGGGCTCAGTTATTCCAACAAGTAAATTGGGAATTTTGGAGTGACCCTGGGCAGAGCCCTGGCCCTCACCTGCCCCAGGGTGCAGCCAGGCTCTGTGCTCCCCAGGGAATTGCACATTTTTGTATTCCCAGAGAGCTGAACCTGCTGAGGGACAGACCAGAATGAGACCTCTAGGTGCTGCACATCAGGACTGAATAAAACTCATGATGTGGTTCTTTACTAAGTGAAAAACAGGATGGATGCACTCACTGGCTAAAGTGAATTGAGGATCAGAGTCAATTACATTCTATCTTTTGTTTTCACTCCCACATGCACCATGCACCTTAACACAGCCAAGTGTCTGACAGGCACAGCTTCATTCCTTGGGCTTCATCCTCCAGCTGTAAGATCAGTATGACCATGAAACTTCTTAAGTTAAGCTTTTTGGTACTAATTACATGCAAGATTCTTAATATAAAACATATGAGAAATATTTCCTTGGTTCCAGAATTTCACTTGTTAATTGGCCACCTCATGTAACTGTGAGTCAGCATTTACTTGCACCAGGAATTATGAGAACTCACCCTCACTTGTAACAAAGGTGGTTGAATAAATTAGCCCCAAATCATTACTTCAATAATAAAGCACATGTTTAAAGCTGGATTTAACTTGATTTCAAGAAAAAGTGAGAGCAGCACTCCTGTTTGTGATTCATGGGTACTAGACAGCCTAGAAACAACTCTGCTGATGCTCTCCCACAGACTCTGATCATGACAGCAGTGATCCAAGCATCCATCTATGCTGTCTGTAGACCACTGCCATGCCATGGTGTTTCATGGTAAAAATTATGTCCAAGGGCAGCATAAGCTTGCTTTAGCATGACTAGGCTTTTAAAATGAGTGGGACTGTATTTGCTCAAGTCCAGAATAGGTTGCTTGAATGTAAATTCCAAAGTCAACAGTCTACAGAAAGATCAAGCTAGGAAAAAATTAAGAACATGTCCAGCATAGATGACAGACCAAAAAAAGACACTTAGATGCATAAAGATGACAGATCCTGTAAGAGCCCTGATCAAGTAGGCACAGAAAGAAACTGAATTTCTGGATTAGCACAGCATTTGTAGGGAAACATCCACGAAGAGCTAAAGAATCAGATTAAATAACCACTATTAGCAGAAACATGGCTAAATCAGGAAAGAAGAGAAGTTTGACCATTACATGTATTTCTGACCCAAGGGAGCATCAAGAACCTCAGAATCTGTCTGAGCCCCACACAGTGGGGCAGATGCAGGAGAGCAGCAAGAGAGAGCCCAGCCCAGGGCCACAGACAGGCTCTGCAGGCACAGCAGCTCAGTGCTGGCAGTCCTGTGATGTGTCCAAGCCAACAAAACATCTCCAGAGTGTGTTGGGGTCTGTGTGTGACACTGATTTAGTCCAATTTTCTAAAGTTGTTAGAAAAGTGTCATTCAGGTTCCTTGCACAGCAAATGGGGAGAGGAGCTTATTAAGGTCACTAGTCACTTTCCTTCTTTATTCTTTGCTATAAAAGGCTGATAATGGAGGAAGGCAGACAGGAAAGCACAAAGTATCAAGGGGCTTTTATTATCAGAAAGAAGCACAAGCTCACAATATCTATGTATTGCTGATTCCCAAGATGATGTTTATTTCCTTTAAAAACACTCAAAAACAACCTATGAACTACTCAAGTTGGGAAGAACAGCCAAGTCTTAAAAGTCTCTTAAAAAACTAAGTGAGAAAAGGAATTTTGGCAATTGGCATCACTCAAACCACTTCTAGATGTGCGTCAAACCAAGGTGGGCATCTTGGTACATGAACCTTCAAGGGGATGCAAGAGCCCATGGATTAAAAAGGAAAAAGTTGTTTACAAAGCAATGTGTGGAATTCACATTCATCAGGGAAAAAGAGGCCTTTGTCTATCTATGGCTGATCAAATGCAAAGTAAGAAAAGCCTTGCATAACCTTCAGTGAAAGGACAATGGTATTGACCTCTATTTTTAGCACCTGAGAAAAGATGGAGTAACATCTTAAATTAGCTCACCAATGAAGAGCAGAAAATAAGTGGAAAAGATCCCTGTGGCTAATATGGCCTTACAACTATCATGTCTTCAAAACCATTGCTCTAGTGCTGGAAATGAGTGTTTTGTTTTGTTGTACCTACAGGCAAAAGCTACTCTATCTATACTACATCTATACTCAATCTATACTACAAACTACAACTGCTGAGGCAAAGATAAAGGTCAGTGGGATGAGACACTGAAATCACATACCTCAAAGAAGAAGAAGACATTTATTCATTGCTCCAGTTTTGCATACACTTTCTTAGCAGAAGAGACAGTTTGTGCAACTGCAATTTTACATATTGAAAGGCCCAGGGATAAAAGATTCATGTATATAAATACACAGACACCTGTACCCACAGAAAAGTTACTCTTACCCCAATCAAATTTGAGCCTGAAAAGTCAACCTCAGTTTAAAAAAAGAACTGGAGGAAGCTTCCCAAATGAGGCACCAAATTGGAAGCAAAAGTGCTAAGAAAACATTGTGAAATTATGCTTACATCAACCAGTTCATTAATTTCAAAAAATAAATTGCTTTTCTGTGTTAAATAAAGCATCAGTGTTGGACAATCCTCTCACACATTTTAAGAAAGCTACATAAAAAAAGGTTAACACCATTTGTTACGCTTAGATAGAGAACTAAGGTTTACATTCAGCACATTTCTTTCCAAGACCCTGTGAAGCACTGATCTGTATCACCTCTGATTAAGACCTCATGTGATGCAAAATTAAAAGACTACAAGATGACAGTCCCAGATAATGCACTTTTCAGTGTATTCACTTTATATGTGACATATTCTTCAAATTTAAAGAACAAGAGGGAAGTTTCAGTCATTTCCATGCTAAAGTTGGCTAGATCAGAAAAGTGGGCACAGGATTTGTCAAATCTTAAATTATAACTTAACATTTGGAAAAGTGCCTTTGGTGACAGAACCTAAAGAAGCCCATGTAAGAGCATTTGAATTTGCATTTGTCCCTGCAGGAATTGACCATTTCTAGGACAAATAAAATGCGTTTTTTTTTCTTACTTATTTATTGAAAACAACAGTTTTCCTCTATCCAATAATACCACAGTGATTCCAGGTAGAAAAATAGGTATTTTATTCTCACAACACTAGGCATGCAGATTGGTTTGAAACCCCAAGAAGGAGCCAGGTCTGCAACCACAGTGACACACAGGATTTGCAACTTGAATCAACTCAGTATTTGACAAAAAAAGCTGAGGCAGTGAGAAAAGTCACCACCAGTCACAGAAGGACAGCAACAGGGTGCCAAACTCTTGGTGTTGGAGGGACAAAACTGCTTTGGGTCTTTTCAATAATGTAATATTTAACCTTCTCTGAACTAAAGGCAATGGTGCACAGCCAGTGGAGTCAGAATGAAGTTCAAGGACAAACACAGCTCCTGCCACACAACAAAGCTGTGAATTCCATAAGCCACCAATGAAAAAGATGGATTAATCTTGAGAAGTCCAGCTCTGTCAAGTGACTGATAAAACTAATGGACCTAAAAATTTTGGTAAAGGAACCCTCAGTTTGCCAGAAGTGAAAGACATATTCAGGGAAAAGGCAATTTGCACAGATATTTGCACAGATACTATGGTGTGTTTGCACAGATCTGATATCCTATTTCTACTGCAGACAAGACTCTGGGCTGGCCAGCTTGTTGGTCTGACTCAGGAAACCTCTTCTTCAGAAAGTCTGCTAATTCAAAAAATGTTTCAGTATAGTGCTCCAAGCCTGAATCTGGTTTTGTATCTTAAGTTTGAGAGCCTGCTTTGAGACAGTCCCTTCAAAAATGATTAAAATGTTTCAGAATTAAAATTTTTAAGTTCAATATTTATTATTGTATCTACGTTTTCTGTGAATGAAAAAATTTTTCTGTGTCAGTAACTTACTGAGATTCTGCCCAATGTCATTCATCTGCTGCTTATCATATGTGCCCTTGTCCACAGGATGTCTAAGAAATGAACTTCCTTAGCACTGCTGGCTTATTTGTTTTCTACCACAGTAATGTCTTGAACAACTTGTGGATGATATTAAAATAAATTACTAAAAGCAAATTAAAGTTACTTTGTAATGATATTGTACAAAGGCACACGTCTGCCCACAAGAAGAGATGCCATCGCTGTGAATACAGTGTTGAAAGACATTGACTGTAAAGAATAAAGTGCATTGCAAAACTCAAAGCCTGAAATTGTTAAACCACCAAAACAGTCCAAGAACAGAAATATCTTCTAATTACTTTGCCACACACATTAAGTAATTCAGTACTGTGAATAATTTACTGATTGTATCATTTGCCTACAGGCTAAAATACAACTGAAGATTCCCTCAAGCCTTGCAATGTAGAAAGGGGATTATCAATGGCTGCACACAACCAAAGGACTACAGGCTAAACATGCAACTGAAGATTCCCTAATGCTTTAAAACATATGCAAACAATCACTAGCTCACCAGAAGAGAAGTCCATGGAAAGGGAGCCCAGGCACGTAACAATCTCAACAGACCTTTATTGTGAGTATTAGAATGCAGTCAACATTATTGCTATTATAAAAAACAAATCACAGAAGGAAGTATTTTGCTTCTCTCACAGAAGATTTAATCATAGTGCAGTGCTGCCTCTCTCAGAGTCTTTAGTGACAATACACTGATGCACGTGGCTACAGCTGAACACAGAGGGCTTGGCCAGTTTTCAGGAAAGGAAGACAGCTGTTTGAAGCAAACAGCAATTGAACTAGCTTTAGTTATCCCACCCACAGAGTAAGGGAAGGGAACTTTCGTCCTGAATGATTTTTCATGCTAGTTCATTTTCTCCATGTGGTCTCCAATTTTTCATTTGGGTTGTTCAGGCTGGTGCAGAACGGCTGCCAAGTGCACAGTCTGCACTCGGTGCAGTGTATTTTCACCATCGTTACATGCTCTGTATTTGTTTTCCATATACAAACAGATATACACATAGTGTATAATATTTATTGCTAAAGACAGACCCCCACACCCAGTGCCCAGGACATAACAAAGTTTAATAGAAACCATTACTGAAGCATTTCAAACAGCCTCTGCAAAATCCTCACCTAAAGCCATATGCAATCAGTACAACAGAAAAAAATTGTGAGCTAATAAAATGTGAGAAAGTGATTAAGCCTTTGACCTTAATAAGCACTCCAAAATTAAGGTGCATATACTGAAACATTTTTAAGCAGTAGAGCAAAAACCTGTAGTTCCAGTGTTCTAAACAATCCTGCTTGCAAATGAATGGCAATCATTGCACACACCCCTTTCACACACCAGCACCTCCTCAGAGCTACTAACAGGGCAAGGCAGCTGGCACAGCCTGACTGCTCTTTTGGCAGAGTCCCACCCATCCTGCACTCGCTGATTTTTACACCAAGCTCCAGTTCAGTTCAGGATCTGTTTTGTGCCTTTAG
Source organism: Loriotus luctuosus (assembly GCA_035582745.1). Classification (NCBI taxonomy): domain Eukaryota; kingdom Metazoa; phylum Chordata; class Aves; order Passeriformes; family Thraupidae; genus Loriotus; species Loriotus luctuosus. The sequence goes on along the minus strand of JAWWEY010000115.1, from coordinate 144,410,299 downwards.
AGTTCCAGTGAAGAAAAATGGTTACAGCTTCCCTTTAAATACAAGGACAAATAGTGTGGTTTACAACATCAAATACTTTTATAATTTTACTGTAATGTTTGAATGACTCCTTTGCATCCCAACCCTCAGTTTGGTAAGGAGTGCTGGAGCCCAGCAGTGCCAGAGGGGTTTTGCTGTAATATTAATTCAAGCCTAGTTAAGTTAGAAGCCAGATGGGAGTAGAGGAAGGTCACCAATTGCACAAGACAGAAGAGGCTTACTTGAGAAAGGCATCAAAAACACCTGGAGATTTTGATTATGGTGCACACAGTACAACTGTACACAAGTCCCAGGATGCTCTGGAGGCTGTGGACAGAAGAGCCAAAGAGGCCTTTCCCCATGACTGCTTCCCACAGCAGCAAGGAAGAACTGGGCATGAGAACAAAGGAGCGACACCCTCCAGGCACCTCAGAAGCCAGAGTGCAGAAAGCTGAAGAATGAAAGGAGAAAAAGATGCAAGCTGCAGCATGAAGAGATGAACACACGTAGAAGCTCAGAGATAAAATTACGAGAGACAGGTTGTCAGTCATACAAGATTACTGCACCCATGGAAGAACAGCTTCAATTCATTGCCACCCAGCAAATACAGGAAATCTATCAAAAAATTGCAACCCATCTTTGTCTATTTGAGAGAAAATGACAGGCTTCTACCACTGTAAACCACTCCACAGCTGAACAAAAGTCTATGCATCTAAGGCCAGAATATCCAAAATATGGGCACTATTCAACCTACAGCTACCCAAGAAAAGGGTTAACATGAAGCATCTTCCAACCCATTCCCTGCAATATGACCTGAAGTACGTCCATTTTGTAACCAATGGCAGCCCCATCATGTCATACCAGATCACAGCATCAACACCACATCTCATTTATGACTGCAGGACTGCTGTCCTGCCATCACTGCAAACACAATTCCTGATGTAGATGCTTCTGGTATGGTCACAAGTAGGAGCAGACTTTGAAATGAAATCACCCTGATACCTCCATCAAAAAAAAAAACCAAGAAAACCCCTAACTAAACCTCAGACAAAAAGCTGGGCATTCAAAGGCTCCAAAAGTTTGCCATTTAGCTCTGTGAAATCACAAGAGGTTTCTGTAAAATGCATTTTTATTTCCCTTTTGTCTATTACTATTTAGAACTCCTATTCAGTGACAGAAGGCTTCAAATTTAAACATTTTGCCTTTCTGTGCACACATATCAAACAGTGCTTACACTGCCATCTTCTTCCTCAGAGAGGGTCTGTCCCCTTCATCAAAACAATGCAGTCACAATTCACACCCCAATAAATGATGTTGCAAATAGACTGAGTGCACATCCCTGGCTTATTTAGAGAGGAAGCAGGAAGACAGATGGAAAAATATGCCTACAGGAATAAGATTCTCTTGATAAGGCCAGTTAGGAAGAAATACTGGTAAGAGCCAGATTACACCGGGATTGACTTGTACATGAGCAAAGCAATTAACTGTAGGCTACATTCTGTGCAAAACACAGCATTTTTATGGCACTTGTGTTTAAAAGAAAAATCTCAAAAGTATCTTAAACCTTTGAATACTTGAGAAACTGGGGTCAGAAACCAATGTCCACATGTTACAGACCAGCACCACAACTTGAGAAAGCAAACTGAGACAAGTTTGTGAAACATTGGAGCAGGACACGATGTATCATACATAGCACAGTCCATAGGGACACTGAGATTGTATTTCTTAGAAGATATGAATGATTGCAGGAGAGTTTTTATAATACATGACTACACAATGAACATAAAAAAATACTGAACAGATTGTTTTTGTAAGCACAGTCCATCCTGAACAAGGCAGGATCTTGAGGGGTAAAATTACATATTTGTGTAAATTAAGAGGCCATTACACATACAAACAGAAGACACATCAAAGCTGCAAGGGCAACTTCAACTTTGACCTTAGGCTTTCCTTTTCAGGATATCATTCCTCCATCTCTGTAGTAAGAATAAAACCTCTGTCCTCCCCCCTGAACTTTCCAAGTCCACCTCCACCTTCCGTAACATTTACAATTATATTGCATCACACACATGCACACACATTGCATAATATTGCTACAGTGTATGCTGTATAAATTCTGTAAATACACTCCACTTTGTTTCAAAGTAATTCATCTGGATTTACACTTCTCTTATACAGTACACACAGTACCACATTCAAGGATATGCAGCAAGTGAATAGTCTATAAAAATGTCTCACATACCCAAAAGCAAGTAGGTCACTCAACTATTCATGTTTGAAGCAGTTATTTAAGCATCATCTATATAACACAGAGTATTTATTAACAGTTGCTATAAAATGTCAACAACTCCACAGCTCAAATGTTCTTTCTGCATTATGGAGTTGCCAACCATTCCATAATTCCATGTTTTCATGCATCTCTGTGAAGCCTCCTACAAGCTTGATGTGGGAAGACTTTTTAAGTAGCAACCACTCTGTAACAGGGGTTTACATTTTGCTTTGGCCACCAGGAGTGATAACTCACTTCAGGTATGACAGACAGAGAGGAAAGGTCAGGGTAGGTTTACTTTAGCAATGAACCAGCCACGCTGCCTTCTTTCTGAATAATGGTTTTATCATGAAAGTTCAATGCACTGGTTGCAAAGTCTTTCCCAGATAATCCATCTTTGGCACAATTTTCAGTTGTATGGATCCTTAAAAGGCATTCCAAGATTTTTTGATGGTCTGTACATAATAACAATCACTTCTTTTTTACACTTGTATGTAGATCAGGAAGAAAAGTGGAAAATGTAGAGTATGCAGAATAGTTTTAATAAACAGTTTTACATACAGTACCTTACATATAGAACAGTGTGTTTGCAAATTTAAATAATTTTTGAATGTACAGTGGCTTGTACTCTTATCAAAAGGTAAATTCAAGTTTACTGTCTATCGGTTCTAAAATGCATTTATACAGATAACTAGAACTGATAAACAGACATGAGGCATAAAATGTTCAAGTATCTTAATGTCCTCAGTTAAATAGCCTCCTTTTAACAGTCATATTTTACAAATTTCAAAACCTGTACATACATTATTTTCAATTTTAGAAACTGCTTGTTAAAAGGTAATATGAACCACCAGTTCTTGTAGTCTATGGTAATAAAACTAGACATGTGTAGGTAGAAATGTGTATGGCATGTATATATGTACACATAGCTATGCACATATACATACACACACAGACACGGATGTAGCACTGGGTACAGCGGCAACTTATCAGCACAGGAAAAGTCCTGGGCTCAAAATCCAGCAACAGCTAACAGAGCAAGGAGGTTGCCTTTGGTTTCATGACATTTCATTCACTGAAGCTGAAAAATTTTGTAAAAACAACTTGGATAAAGTATCTTGTTATTTTTGCCTCTAATGGTTCAGAATTTCCACAGTCAGAGACAGTTTTGCTGCTCTTGTCATTCCTCATCCCCACCGAGGACGGTGAAGTTTTCAGAGGGCCAACATCAGAATAGAGCTACCCAGGACAAAAATTGTACCTTGATTCCTGAACACTGCTATAGAACATAAAAAATATAAAGCAGATACAATTTTGGATGGACTGCTGGCACTGACTTTGGAAAAAACCTTTGCCTAAGTCATAATTAAACTCTCATCCCAGTGATTTTAATATTATTTGGCACATCTGACCACTATTTTCCACTTCTGTTTTAAAGGAGCCTAGGGGTGCTGTTCTAGGGATTTCTACTTAAAAAAATACTTTAAAAGGGAGACCATGACAAGTAATTTTTTTCAAAAATCAAAGCTAGTATGTTTGTTTTCCTGAACACTCATAAGAGAAAGAAATAATCTAAAAACCTTCCTTGTAGAGAAGATACAGCTCTCTCTGTATCTATCTTTCACTAGCAAGGTAAGAGGATTGCATTTTTAGTCAGCTGAATTCTGGTAATTTAGAAATGTTTGCCAAGGGTTTCAAAATAGTAGTACTGCTCTTTGAAGAGTTTTTGTTTGTTGAATTTTCTTGTATCTGGGGATTTATTGTTCAACATGTTAAAATCCTGAGAAACTGACACTTCTAAGTATATTCTATATAATTTTGAAGCCCAGACATTGAATATACATATTTTCAATAAAACAGATTCCTGACTCTAAACTTCCTCTCTTCTTTCTAAAGCTTCAGCCTATTAATGCAATCAGCAAAGAACCAGATAAATGTTTAGCTTTTTGCTGTTTTCCTGTCAGTCTTGTGGCTAATAAAATTCATTGTAAAGAACCTATTTTTACTTCTATATTCTTCCTTTTGTCATACAGAGCAAAGTGTTGCTATTTGCTGTACTTTTCCCATGTCGATTAAGAGTTGTTTGATGCGTCGCTTGAGCTGAGGCAGTCTTGCCAGAGGATCTGGTGGTTCCAGTTCTCCAGTGAAATCAAGCCAGCTTTCTAAAACTACAGAAGGGAAAGGAAGAAGTTGATTAGAGTAACTCTTTGAGAAACAGTTTCCATAAAAATTAAACTTCTCTTTCTTACTTTGTTGTTCAAAAAAGGGAAAATACACTGAGGCTGTGATTTTTACTCAATAGAAGAAATTTTATTAGGGAAACACCAACTAATTCCATATTTCTCTTGAACAGTCCAATCTTCTGGTTTGATTGTTGCTGTAAAAAGGTATCTGGGAGTAAATTTTACCCTTGGCTCACAATTTACCCTCTCCACACATAAAAGCAACTTCAGTTCATGGTCTACTCTGACAGCTCTGAAACAGAAAATGCAACCCTTAAACACAAGGCTTGCTTCTGCCACTTTAACAGGCTCCTGTGGACAAGGTCCAGATTACAGAATGGTTTTCCAATCTTCAAGGAATTTCTCTGCTTGTACAAACAGAGAAGGGAAAAGGTCAACCCTATTAATTTAGAAACGCTGTATCTAGGAAAAGCAGAGATACTGGAAGTAAAACTGCAAATAGAAATCAGACAAGTTTAGTTGTTAAAAATTAATTAAGGAGTCCTAGGATTAGACTACAAGCTCCCTTAATTACTAGTTTCTATAACTGGCAAGTCCCAGACACTTATGTGCTACAACATTCTCTTACAATATAATTTCATTCAAGTTTTCCCATGAAGACTGAATTGTCTTCATGAAACCACTTACTTACTAATAAGAAAAAAAACAAAGTTGAAGGCACAATAAACACCTTTTTTTCCCCCTACATATCGTCAATTACTAGAGCAATCAGGCAAAAACCACTCCAGATGTAGAAAAAGCCGTCAGCTTTAGGATTCATATCTGGACAAAAACTAGACAAGTTATCTAAGCTTTCTGAAGTCTGAGCCTGAGTGTTTAATCTACTTTATCGGCATTGAAAACTTAAGAAGGGGGTGGGGAGATCAAGGGTACAAGCTCTGTTCATAATTTTGGGACCCAAATTTGAACAGAATACTTAAAAATCCATCCTCAGTGCCTCAGATCACTTTAAACATATCAGTTAAGAGAGATGCTGCTACAGGTACATTAACAAGTAATCTGGCAATGCAGTTACCATCAACTTCTTTTTCAATCAGGTCCATTCTGCTGGTGACTTCATTCTGTACATTCTCTATATGGGTGAGGAGATTTAGCTGCCATTGAAGATGTGTGTCCACTTGTTCTTCTGAGCCTTTTCTTTCATTACAAACAAACACAGTGTTTCCTTCAGCAGAATTCTTCATAGGAGCAACAGAAAGAAAAAAATTGCCATTTAAGATTTTTTTTCCTTTGTTTTAATTTCAGGTGCTGATTTCAACATTTGAGTCACATGATAAACTCTGCTGGCTTAAAATTGTACTTCTGTACGCACAACAAAAAGCTTACTCAGAAAGCCACATACTATGACACATCAATAGACTAAACTAAACAAAATGCAGATTCCACACAAGTGAGCATCTATACCTTTTGCCTCATTTCCCTAACACTGAAGTTTATCGGTTCAAATACTTTCTTCAGTGCAATAATACAGATTGTACTTCTGTGCCCTTTTTATATAAGTAGCAACTTAAATCATAAAGTGCTGAACTGCATGGGTCTACTGCCACCAAGAATGTGGCAAGTTTGTTTCCATGGAAAACTCTCTACAATGCAGAAGTACCTAAGATGTCAACAGTCACTGTTTTGCACAAATAAGCTGGACATCCTATTTCACAGAATCCCAAAATGAGTCAGCTTGGAAGGGACTACAGTGGATCACCTGGTCCCAGAGGGTCATCCCAGAGCACATGGCACAGGATTGTGTCCAGACGGTTCTGGAGTATCTCCAGGGAGGGAAGAGACTTCACATCCTCTGAGCAATCTGTTGTTTGCTGATTGAGACAAAAAAACTTCTCTTCCTACCTGCTATTACCCCACCTACCTTCCAGGCACAAGTCTGGGGTAGAACTGAACATGCTTGGGGACAGTTACAGTAACATGTGGAGTTATGCAAACATAGTATCTGAGGAAGATTGACTTCTGCAATATAATTAGTACCTTCACAGCATGCCAGAGACAATACACAAGCTCCTAATCTTGCTGTATTTGATGTTTCAGCTACTGAGTGGAAGTAGATCAGATTTGATGAGTTAAAAATACTCAGCATCTCAGGTAATTAGGAGGATTAACAACTTCCATTTTATATCCACCATGACTTTATACCCAATGAAGTTCTTTTACTATTGAAGATTTTATTTCAAGGACTAGAATGCCAGATAGATGTGCTCACCCAGTGCCAGTTCATGTCAAATGCCAGAGCAAAGAATTACTTTAATTGTATTAATACACTTCTCTGAAGAGCTAGCTAATTTTCCACATAAGAAAAAAATGATGTTAGGTCTGTTATTAAAATATTTTTTTCTCTAGTCAAGTATAGGAAGAGAAGAGAGGTAAAGAAGAAAATAGGAACTGAAGGATTTTAAGTTACAAGTTAAGTAAAAAACCCCAACTTTCATTTTAAGACTTAAAATCAATTAAAAAACACCAACCAAACAAATAAAACTCTGTCTGACCTGCAGGTAGCTTTATTAGCAACTCAGATGGGACAAGCATCGTTAATATTCATGATGTTCAACAAAGGAGTTAAAATTATGTATCAGATATAGATTTTATTTGAAAGGTATGAGAGTTTTGATGCCTTTATGATATTTAAAATCCCTTCTCTGGAGGTATCAGCTTTGCTTCCACAGTGTTTTCAGTAATCAAACTTTTCATAATCTTATGAAAAATATTTCCAATATAAGTAAGAAATTATCTATTCCTTACAATTTTCCTCTCCAAAACTACAGGAATGCCACTTTTCCCTTGCTGTGAAAGGATCCAAGTCCATAATTCTAAAACAAAATCATCTTTCAGCCTGCTCCAGCAAGATAGAGAAAATTTCAAAGCTAAGGAAGTGAATATGTAAACAACATCATAAATGATGGGGTTTTTTTCCTTCAAATGACCTCTGTATTTATTGAAATGGCTCCTTGGAAAAAAACCCACAAAATCCAACAAGTTCTCCTCTAAGCTATGAGATCAATGTAGGTAATCAGGCAGGGATGGCAGGAGAAGAGTTAAGGATACAGCCTGTGGACAAGAAATAACAGGAGGTTCAGGTGGGGAAGTCTTGTGCTTTCAGAAGCAAAACCAAGGAAACTAAATACAATTTTAAAGATAATACATAACCCAAAAAGGGACTTGAAAACTTGATCTAAACACTGTTTGTAAGAGAAAGGGAAGTATGTAACAGAACTGCAGATTAGGGTAAGACAAAACAGTATGCAAAACCAGAATATTAAAAGGCTCTGAAGAATGCTAGAAAGGAAAATTCAAAGCCCCAGCCAAACTTTGACAAGGAAAAGGCACCTTAGAGAGAAGTCAGATCATTTAAAAATGATCCTTCAATGTCAGTTTTAAGGTAAGTACAGACAGGTTTATGGAGAAACCAAGGAGACCTTTTCTATGCCTATCATGTTTAGGCAGAAGACCTTATTTTAGTATCAAGGGTGATCAAGGTGTCCCCAAAGGAAAGAACACTCTTAAACCAAGAAGAGATCTGTTGGGGCCAGTGCCAAACAGAGAGCACCTAGCTATTCAGATATATTCCTGAACATCAGTTTTGTTTAACTGCTCATGTATATTTTCCTTTAATTCTAAGTATCTTTATACTATTTATACTGTCTACAATGACAATTTAAACTACTGTTGGAAGGTAAGAGTATTTGACACTGCTGCATGTCTCCTTACTATAAACCTGAATATAGTCGTGCAATGTAGCAAATTTAGCATAGAAACAGGTATTTTTAATTAGAATGAGCCTAAAATTCCCCATTCAGACTATACAGCTTACATGCCACATTTAGAACTAAAATTAAAAAGAAAAAAGATGCATCATACACATTTCTTCAACACCAGAAACTGTACTTCTAAAGGGGGATGAGTTGGATGATTTATCCTCATACAGCTGGTATTGCAGAAAACAGAAAGGTTTGGTTCTCATTGGTTTTTGCTCTGAGAACTGTTCACTAAAACCAAATTAACAAGTTTCAGACCTTTTCCACCAAATAATGGATTCAAATCATTAGTGTAACAATGAGAAAGAGATGTTTGAACAGCAAAATATAATCCTGACTAAAAATGTTTCATTAGAAGAAATATGCAATATAGAAGAGTTAAAAGCAGTTGCACATGAGGTGAAATTAGTTGGTCAGTAAATCATTACAAGTGAAAGATATTCTAAGCTATTCTAAGCAGCACTGCTATTAAAAGAAGAATACAGTACAATAAAAAAACACTATTAAAAAAGCCTTGGTTTAAAAAATAACAACCAAGATTGCCTAACACATGCAGATAAACAAACTGAGAGAAAAAGGGAAACCTGCCCCATTCCCCTCACCTTGTAAAAACCATGTAAATTCTGTTCCAAGACCCGGCATTTTAATAATGGGGTTTCCTTTCTCTCAAAACATTGGATTGAAAATGATTTTTAGCATAGGCAATACCTTAAACCATACCTTCTATTTCATATATCAGCTGAAATGAAGATACTTCACCTGGAACAATTTCAGTGATCCAAGTTTGCTTCTACTGATTTCTGCTGACTTATTTGATAAATATGTTGACTTACAGCAACAAAGATTTTTAAATACCTGTATGTACTTCAGTTTTATCAGATTGAACATACTTTTCCAAATAAAATTTCCCAGATGAAGAATGATACTTACCTGCTCATTCATGCCACCATCTTTAAAAGAATATTGTAAACAGTTTTTATTCTCTGTGTGATATTCCTGATCTTCCTCAAAGCTACTTGTGTCTTCATCATCTGAGCTCATAGGGTCAGTGACTGCTTTGTAGTCATGACTAAAACTCTGTGGTTTTTGGTAGCTGTGCTCACTTGTGATGTATGTTTCTTCCATCTTCTGGGGTATACTGGGTGGCTCTTTATGGTTTTGACTATGACACGTCCTTTCAACTGGATTAACAGCGTCCTGCAAAGTCACTAACTTTTTCTCTACCCCAACAGTTCTTTGTTCTTGTTCTTTTCTCATCCCTGAATAAGCCCAGAGATGAAGGTCTGGGTGATGTTTATTTCTGCAATGAAGGGGAGGAAAAAAAGCAAGTTATAGATAACTTAGTGCACTTAAAGGACTGAACTATTAAGCACCCAATTCTCCTAAATATTAACTAATTAAAAGCACCATTATCAAACAAGAAGTACTCCCAGGTCATTCATCAATTTAAGACAAATCTAAGAATGTCCCTTTAACACAAAATTTACCAAAAAAAATCACCAATAATCCCAATAAACCAGATCTGCTTGGGTGCTGAACACCTAGCTCCTGCTGAAGCTGAGGGTACTGCACATCTTGCACTTAAATTACTTAAAACATTATACAAGAAAGAACTTCAATATGAGAGAAAAATGCAAATGGAATAATGGTAGTCTTTGCCACCTGAATATATACAGCTGGAAAATAAAGCCTGGAGTGATACCTACTTCAGTATCCCAATCTTCAGCTGCAGTCCATGCAGAATTTCAGTTACCCCATAGACATCTGCCAGTAGGTGATGTGTTGACACGATCTTTTTGGCATTAAGATGAGAGTAGTTCTCTTTCAAAAATGATAATCCACACATGTGTCCATTGTTTAGCCAGTCTTTGTCATAGAGATATTTGGCACTCCACCTCTGTCCTGGGGTAAGCAATAAAGAAATTGAGTGACATCTAAATCCACAGCAGAAATATGTTTACAACTAGAGTGCTATATTTATGTGCTGTTCTTGCCTAAATATCTCCTAACATCTATGAAAGGATGACTCAGGATTTTGCTATTAATATATACAAATTTAGTTTTTGTGGATTAAGAAGAAAGTCAAAACTTATGAGAAAGAAAATCAGCCTGATACCTCAAGACTCCTCTAAATGACATTTGAAACTAAAATCTAATCACCTTTGCAATCAAACTATACGATATTAAGACCTGTGCTGTTATCAAAATAAAAATCACAAAAAAAAAAAAATTACATTGACATTTTATTTATCTAAGTAGTTCAACTTACTTTAAAAAAAAAAAAAAAAAGAAAGCCTAAATTACCATGAGAAATATTAGAGTGGATTTTATCTGGATATATCCAAAACACCCAGTTTGTTTCTAAAAGACAAATGTTTTGCTTCAATACTGAAGTCAATATCTATTTATTAGAAGCCAAGAAAAGGCTTCAGGAAAAGCAGACAATTCAAAGTTATCTGACAGCAGAGCTCTTACATTCCCCTTTGAGGTGCCTTTCACCAGACTTGTAGACAGGTTATTGATGTATGTGGGCCTCAGGTCTCCCCTGCTATGTCTTAATCCAACCAGCAGGAATGAGGATTTAGCTAAGGCTTCTACAGTAGCTAAATAACTACTAAAAAACCCAAACAAATAAAAAAAAACACCCATAACAAAATAAAATAAAACCAAAATGCCCACCCAAAACTAGAAATGCATAATGCTAATTATTGCAATGTTATTGTTAACAACAAGGCACCCAGACGGACTGACAGTATCTTACAGTGGGTTTCAAATCAAACTATCATCATAGACAGAACAAAGAATGGGTTGATGGAAGCCCTTCATACCTTTCAGGAGAATACCCTGTCTATCTCCTTTTTGCCCATTATCCCAATACACTTTAAAATACTGACATTGAGAATGACTTTTTTCTCCTGACATAGAAAGAAAAGAAGTAATGGTTAGGAAAGGAGAGAAGATAAAAATTAGGGACACAGACTCTGCATAGCAGGGGAAAACGAAGTACCTAACACAGTGCAGGGAAAGAGCACAAGACAAATCAGCTGGGTTTAGCAAGAAAAAGCTGGGCTGCTCAAAGAGACACCACACAGAACTATCAGACAAGACTCTCTACCACCAGTTTTGACTCACACTGGGACATATGGAACCAGCTCTACTTTCCTAATATTTCATCTCGGAAATAACTAATAAAATCCCTGCAATTTTCATATTTCACTTCTTAAACTTAGAATGACAGTAAATTTAAGGTTGTAGTCTCATTGCCCTTTTGAAACAGCTGGAGTGCTGGATATTTCACCAGAGGACAGGTATGTGCATTTTTATCAACTGTCAGAAGAAAATACAAAAAATTTACTTCCAAATTCTTTAGTTTTTCTCCATATAACTGTTAAGAAAAACTGGTTTATCACAGAATAATTTTTAAATCAACATCTTTATAATCAAATGTATCCAGTTTAGAAGTAAAGTTTTCCTAGTTCTTATGAATTTGACCTATCTGAAATTCAACATATGCTGTTTGTGCACTATTGTTTACTGTAAGATGGAATAGATTTTCTGTATTTTAAATATTCAGTTCCACACTTTTACACAGTTCTGGGCTAATGTAAACATTATTTTACAATAATAGAATTGCAATTACTATGATATGCCATTCACAGCGTGTTTGAATGTACTGTGGTACTGAGTCCTTTCCCTCTCAGATAATATTTAAATGAACAAATGTGATTCCAAGTATTGGCAAAACAGATCCCTGAACAAAAATGACTTCTTTAGAAAGGTTTTTCAGACTACACTGAGATAAAAAAGTGCTAAGGTTTGGGAGAAATTAAGTTTCAACAAGTAAAACAATGGTAACTGAGTTCATGGATAAGATTTAGCATAGCTGACCATGATGTTACTAACACAAAAGTAAGTTTCTCCTCAGAGCCAAACTTAGAATCACTTGCCCCAAAGAAGCATCACATGTAACACAAAACAGACAAAGCTTGAACAATTTAAGCAAATTCATAACATCTTTGCTCAAAAATCCCAAGCAGGGCTGCAGATAAAGGTAGTTTATGCATACCTGGTGGATCTCTGCAGATGTAACAGATGTACTGCTCTGGAATGCTGTCCTCCAACAGTCCCATGCATACACTGTGCTGCCAACACAAGCATTCTTCACACTGACATCAGAAAAAAAACACAACAAAAGCAAAAACTAAAACTGAGACAAGTAGATGCAAAAACTCAGAAGCTACTTCTTGAATCATCAAAATGCAGAGAACAGCACTTTAATTTAAATAGCTGGTTTGAGCAAGATTATTTTAGTTGGGCAATTTCTGTTTGGGTAGACAAGGACATCAAGCTAAAAAAAGAGCTCTAGATCTGAAAGTTACCTCAACCACAAACTCCAGACTAGAGGGAAAAAAAACCAAACTGAAGATGTAATATTAAATAATATTTTATTACAACATTCAGTATTTTAGCACCTACATATTTAGTAGTGAAACATAAGACAGGAGTATAATATTATAGTAAAGTAGAAAGATAATGTAATACATTACAGCATAACAGTGAAAAGTAGAAAACTCTTCAGTTTAATTATTTATATTTACAAAGCATCTCTCCAGTGCGCTAGAAAGATGTGCTTTTAATATCGCACCAATGGAAAATCTAAAAGAAAAAGAAAATTAAGAGAAAATGAAAGAGGAGAAACAAGAGAATAGGAGAGCAAAATAGAAGTGGTAAGACATGAGAGCCTAGAAACAGCAAACTGGTTGGTCTCAGTGAGACAAGCATGAAGAGGAAAAATCAGGCTGCCACTGGACTTCAAAAACAGGCAGGAAACTGCCTCTTATACTTTCCTTTCTCAACTCTGTGCTTGCCAGTGTTTTAAATATCTGCTGGCTCACTGCTGAAAATCTCTCTTCTTTGCTTTGACATGCCTTTGAGCATCAACCTGTTCATGACAAGTCACCTTTTCTCCTGTCACTACAGCTACCGTGTCCCCTTCTGTCTCAAAAGATTGTTACACCAGTCCATTCTTCCACATTGTTACCACAGCTGAACTGCCCAGCTCCTCCAACACAGCACGGCCTGTTAGTCTGCCCCGCAAGACACCCTGTGTGCCCTTCATTTCCAGGGCTCTGTCAGTTCCAGAACAGTAACTCCACTAACACATGACTTGTTTCCTTTGAATCTCGACTAAAGAGCTCCATACTATCAGCTGGAACTGTATCACAGTAGTAGTTGAATACAAACCTGATTTTGAATGGGGGTAAAAAGCACAGGAGGTTCATGACCTTTTTAAAGTTGTTGACAACTGAGTTCTTCCTTACTGCTTTTTGCATCTGATTTAATCACTGCATTATAAATTGCTTGAGAAAAAATACTTTCAATTACTCATAGATAGGAAACACTCTCCTCACTGGAGTACAAAGTAATAAGCAGCAGTTACAATCTATCAGGAGTTGCAATCTCTCAACACCTGAACGCTGTGCAGACATGGAATACTCTTCTTCCCTTCTACCTATACCAAGTTAAGATGTAAATTCTCAGTAGTTTCTAAAACCTGGTAGTGATACCCAGTGTGAGAAGTGTTGTTCTAAAGATGAAACCCACCTCACAGTACTGACAGTATTTAGTGTCTGCACAGGAGACACACTGCACACAGAGGAGAGACATTTACAGTGAGCAGAGAGGTTTCTACAAGTGGTACTGCAAAGCACAAGGGCCAAGCCAGGAGGGCTTGTAAAATCTGGATGGTCTGGAGAACAGAAGCAGAATGGTATGTGTGTGGCCAAGGACACTTTATTCCAAATTTATCAGCTGGCTATAAAGAAAAAGGTTACCCAGCAATTTGTCCTATGTATCAAATTGCTAGAGAAACCCCATCCTAGAGAAATAGCTGTGCACCCACTGAAAAGAGCCAAACCAAGTGCAGAGCAAAGAAATATTTTGTTCCTGTTCACTTATGTACAGCTCTCTACATAATTCCAGTCTGTGACACATAAATAGTGCACCTTCACAAGCAAAACATTCACATGGAAAATGTAATTCCACACACCAAACTTCTTTACCTGAATCATGAAGCCATTTTCTTCATCAAGTTCACAAATGCATCTAACAATTTCATTGATAGCATCATCTTCATCCTGAGACTCTTCAAAGTTGGTTGAATCAAAATCCTGATTGTATTCATCACCACTAAGTAACAAACTCTCAGTGGAAGAATCATCCAAGAACTCCACATCTGAAAGGTCTAATAGAAATAAATACATGTGAAACTGTGTGGAGAGAAATAATAATTGAAAGATATACAGGGAGCTTTGACAGGTAAAAATCTTCATCTGCACTAACAAAAAAAATCACACTCAAACACACTGTTGATACATGAGATTTCAAGATGAATTCAGCAAAGTGCCTTTAACGCGCTCTCCTCAGATGCAGAGTAGCAGCACTTAACCAAAGCAAGTACAACATAGAACAGCTTGAGGAGTGCAAGCATTTTGATTTAAATAGATGAAGGATAAATCAGTCACCACATTTATAGCTACAATCCCAAACATACACCAAATTACTCCCTTTAAAATTCCCTTTCTTAACAAATTAAACCTACAAACTGAAATATGCTGTTCATTCAACCTACTTTCTCCACTAAGGTCAACAGACAGGATGGCTCTTGGATACTGGTACGAGGTGTTCTTCTCTGAGAACATACTGCGCAGGGTCAGAGAGCTGCCTGAGGAGCGCGTCAAGGGAGAGGAGCACCTGTCCAGGAATTCCACAGAGCTGTCTTCATAATCTGAGTAATCTGAAATGTTGAAAGAGAAGAAATCGCTCTTACAAAAGTAAAATTTATAACAAATGCAAAAAAAATATTGTGTATAGATTCTACTGCAGCAGCATTATGTTGACAAGCAAAGACTATCAATGCTGAGGTATCAGGATGATGGAACTGTAAGTAAGAAATGGCAAAAGCTCTCTGTAACATTTTATTAAAAAACTTCCAGTAAGAAACATAATCAAGTTTGATAGATAAGCATCACCAATTGCAACTCCACCACCTCTGAATGTACAGAGGGGTAATTTTTCCTAGATTATGCAGTCTTCTTTTTTCCACAGTTCATCCTGCACCATCTGCTATCCTTAGAGATGCTGCTGGTGACTCTCTCTTTTGCCTTAAGTCTGCTTGCAGCACTACCAGCATTGCTACCTAGAAGCAACCACAGACGACCCTGCCAGCTTAAGTGATAAAAGTTTGTCTGCACCCCTGCAGAGGAGCACAGGGAGCTCAAAGAAAATTGTCTTTGGATGTTCCCAGGCCCATGTCAGGAGACATCAATGGACCAACAGGTCCTGAGATGGGCTAGGGAGCATCCTAGAAGAGTATACATACACAGGCCCAGAGGAGGAGGATGAGCAGGCAAACAACAAACACCCCCTGGTCAAGCCCCTCTCACGCTTTCCCAGCAGAGCCATCACCTCCATTGCATGAAACCCATCAGGATGTGCTACCCACAGCAGCCCTCTGGATCATCTCCTGGACTAAGGGCAGCTGCAGCCCAATGGAGGACACTATGGGATGTGGGGGACAATAATTTTGGATTTGTGAATTACTTACTATGAAATGGTTAGGGAAGAAAATAAAGGTAGGGATAATGGATGGACTGAAGTGATTTGGGGAAGAACAATTATGGGCAGAACACCGGAATAACAGGACAAAAAAAGCCACATATGCATAAAGTTTAGTGGTCAGTACAATTGCCTGGCCATGCCCTGCATCTAGCCTGTGCTGGCAGAGGTTTTAAGTCTCCCTCCTCGGAGACATTGAAAAGTTGTCTGGATATAATCCTGGACAACCAGGACAAGGGAGTTGGACCATTGCACCTCCAGAGGTCTCTTCCAACCTCAACTATCCTGTAATTATTATTAAACCTCATTTCCATCTCTTACCTAGGGAAGGGGCTCTCTATTCAGGGTTCATGTACATGCTCTGTGTGCCAGCAAATGGCGTAGCCCTGCAGGTCGAAGGGTGGTGCCAGCACTCAGAGACTGCAGTGACAACAGTGCCAGCCCCATGCCAGGGGTCTCTGGTCACAGAGGCCCACGAGCTCATGCTAGCTCCTGCAGCCAGTCCAAGTGTCTGACTGCTTGCATGGATCAAGCTGGACCAGCTGATGAGCAGGTGAAATGGCCTGGGAGCAAGGGGTCAGTGGGTCTGCAAGGGCCAGCTCTGGGTGGAAGTGGCTCTCTAAGCAGGACAGCTGGGGTGGGGGGCTCTGGGGACCCAGGGAGTCCTGGCCAACACTGGGAGCATGTCAGAATGCACATGAAAGTGAGTCTGTACTGCAGTGGGGCTGCTGCCTCACGAGCAGGCACAGAAATTGGAAATACTGGGATCCAGAGAAGCTATTGGGCAGTGTCTGAGCCCACCTGCTGCAGAAACCCCCACTGTACTTACACACCTCTGCATTACCTTCCTGCTCAGCCAGAGAGAGGAGCAGGGTGAGGCTATCACAGCACACACACAAGCACAGACATCATGTGTTTCTGCCTTCTGGTCACACAGGGGTACTGACATTTATCTTAAAAACCAGCATTGTATCTTTTCCTCTAACAAACTATTTGCAACACTCTCAAGAAACACATTACAAACACATTTGGCTGTCCCTAATCATAATGACTGGAGAGAATGTTCTAGGAAAGTCATGTAATTGCAAATCATTGAACAGTTAGGGTTGGAAGGGACCTTAAAGATCATCCTGTTCCCTCTCACCTTCCAGCGGGACCAGGTTTTTCAGAGGCCCATTCAACCTGGCCTTCAATGCTTCCCAGGATGGGACATCCACAACTTCTCTGGGCAACCCATTCCAGTGGCTCAGCACCCCCACAGAAAAGAATTTCTTCTGAATATCCAATCTAAACTAATCTAGATCTACGCTCTTTCAGTTTAAAACTGCTACCCCTTGTCCTACCACCACACTCCCTATTCAGGAGTCCCTTTTCTGTAAGTACTAGAAGACTGTTTAAAGATCTTTCCCCAGCATTCTCTTTTGCATAAGAGAGTGTAAACAGGCTCTTAGCCTCTTCTCACAGGGGAAGTTTTTCACTCCTCTGATCATCACTGGGCCCTTTCTCTGGACCCACCCAAGCATGCCCATGGCTTCAATCAGTAATTAGGAGTAGTTACCCATTTACTACTTGAAAAATTACTTCAAATATAAGCAAGTGATCAGATTACTGTACTTCCATCCTTCTGTAGGAAGCATTCCTGCTCCCACCTATCACTACAATTTTCCTGCTGTGGGTTCCATAATATCCTTCTCTCCTAGATCACTTTCCATGAAGCCACCTTCCTCTTTACTGTCTCTGTCCAAAGCACAGCATCTCCAGCATTTCCCAAGTGTATTCACTGTAGTCAACTCAAGGAGTAGCAGAGTTGATTATTTCATGCTGCATGGCTTTCAACCTCACTGCAACAGAGCAGCAGAAGTAACAGGCACTGCTACTTTCTGCTACACATGGGCTTTATGCAATCACAAGTCATGCACACACCTGGAGCACAAAACCAGTCTTTGCTGGGGTTTTTGTTTTGTCTTAAAGGTTTGTTCAAAACTTACCTGGGGCACACAATGTACCTATTCCCTCTTCTTAATTTGAAACAAAAGGAGAATGCCTCACACCTTTACACTTTTGTCCACATCTGGAGTAAAGTGACCTAGTCCTGGAGAGAGTCCTGTTTCTTTTGCCAGATGGGCTTTTTCAGGGTCAGACACTGGAGTCAGAATCTACTGGAGTATTTCCAATTTTTTTCCCCAGTTAAAAAAAGTCCAAATGGAATATGTTTGGATTGTTAAACCCAGATTTTCACAAGATGAATTTTTAAAGAATAAAACATTCAAGTTTTACCCAAATTGCTTTTTGCATCTGGATTTAAGACTATTTGTTGAGACATTGGGCATATTTTCTTCTCATATTTACAAACACTGGATAAGGTTCCTAGAGCTGGAACCTAATTATGGTACCTCTGCCAAGCTTCTAAGTTTCAAGACAAGCTGGTAAAAAGACCAAAGGAATAAAAAAGATGAAAAAAAAGAAAGAGAATACCCCAGGCCACAACAGACCCCCTTATGACCACAAGAAGATAAATCCTAAGAACAATACTGGACACACACCTAGCATTTATCAGTATCTTCTTGCAAATACTTAGATGCCTTCTCAGTGCAAGTAGGAAGCTCACAATGGTTTTTAAGTAGAATAAGCAATTGCAGTTTATAGCTTAAAATTATATTACTCCAGTATAAGGATGACGAAGTACACAAAACCTACAATATTGCAATTCACACTAAAACATTGCATGATCTGGAAGCATTTTCATGTTGTAGCACAAATTTTGGACGGAGAAACACATAATCCACAAAATATAATCCCTATTTGTCAAGGCAACAGACAAGGCTGTAATACCAGAGACACCAACCTCAACTGTGAAGGGTTAACTGTTAAAGAAGAGATGCATTGCATACAGCAAACCACTGAAATGTAGACACTAGAATGATTTTACTGTCCAAGCAAAATAGGTATGACATGTCTCCAGAGCTTTAAATGAAGAATTTAAAGAGATGAAAACAGTAAGTATATCTTTTTGAAGAAGGAAAAAAAAACCTGTGAAATATGTGCCTATCACATAGAGAGACGGGCTACAAATGCAAAGAAAAAAAAATCCCAGGTGTCCTTTTCATATTAAAGGCTAAAAATTGCTCTTGGACATTTCTAAAATCTTACATTCATATTGTTTAGAAAAAAGTTTTACTATCTAATGATAGAAATACACTGGGTGGTTTTACTTAGATTAAAAAAATATAAATTTAACTTACCATGCTGTTTTGATTTCTTCTTTTTTTTCTTCTTCTTTTTCTGTTTCGGTTTATGATCTTTTTCCTTCTTTTCCTTTTTCTCCTTTTCTTTTTCTTTCTTTTTACCTGAAATAAAAATTAAACAATTTAAAGCAGCTCAGCCTAAACAAGGCAGTCAAAATCAAGTGCTCTAGTTGTCTAGTCAGATGAAAATGATTCAGTTAATTTACTTGATATCTTGGACACACCTCTTATTAATTGCTGGTATAATAGTTCAAAGAAATCTCATTTGACAAATAATATTTTATCATTTAAGTATTCCCAAGTAAGATATCAAGGCAGAAAAAATACTGCAAAGTACACAAAATATGTAACATCACATAAAGAGCTCACAACTTCTATTTTACTTACAGTTTATAACAAAAACATTTGGGCAAGAGAAAAAGCTTTCACAAGGGCAAAATTCCCAATTATAAAGGTTACATTGTCCTAGAAACACATATTGGGCCTACAGAAAGACATTTGAAGGAAATTTCAGTATCAGAGTGCTGCTGTCAGCACTCTGCACTATACAGTGGCATCCTCACAGAAAACTGATTCTGACTCGAATTTGACACATTTTTTATGCTGCAGTTCACTTTTAACCACTGTTGGTAGATACAAGGCCAAGCACTTTGACTTTGAAAGATTTTTTTTCATGCTGTTAATTCTCCCTAGACAAAACACATCCCACATTTTCACTCCACAATAACTTCTTAAGTTATCAGCAGGGAGAAAAATAACAAGGAAATTAACTGGTTACAAAAAATTAGCCTGAAAGCCAGGATTGTTTCCTGCACACAAACTGGAGCACTCTTATCTTCTTGGGGAACACAGAGACAAAGTTTTTACCTCCTGGAAAAACAAAGTAGAATCACTTCTCAATTCTTGCCAGTCCCTAATAACTTATTTTATTTTGAACAGAGGATAAAAACAGAGTCCTCTTAATCTGTATTTTATTTCATGAATTGTCAAATGTTTTGCTAGTAACCCTTGTTTGCTGTTCTCATCTCAAATCTGACAGTACAATGGAGTAGCCAGTATTACTCATTCCACTAAGAAAAACTCCAAACAAATAAAACCCCAGAGGCAGTGCGCCTTTCATAGATACTTTAGGATCCTTCAAACTCCTTGCTACTTTCATTTTATCTTATAAATTATCCTTCTGTTACAAAACTGCCATATGCATAAAAACTCTTTTAACAAACAAAAACTGCAGTTGGGCCCAGGAAATATTTTATGCTTTTACATTTCCTCTTCAGAGACAGGAAGCGTTAGAGAATTTTTCTTTTTTTCATAAAAATAATACTGCTCTCTACATACCATATGCTGAAGAACTTTTCTCTTCCAGTTTTCCTTTTCTTTCCATTCTAGCTGCACCTGCAAATTGAAGAATGTAACACATAAGGCCAACGTCTGGCTGATGACCTAATTTCTTGTAAAAGTCATAGACTGTAAAAAATCCTAAGAGCACACAATATTAAGAAACATACAAACAAAACAATTATTTTTAATATCATTTTATAATTATTTTTATTGTCTAAAGCACTGGAAACAAAAAGTATTGTAGTTTACCAACTTCTGAATGCTTGTCCTTCTCAATCATGTTCTTTAATATTTTCTCCTTCAGACTCTCAAAACATTTCTCCTTTATGGGCACAGAGCACTGTATCTCTGTCCCTTCAGAGCTCACTGATGTGGAAGACCTCTTTTTTTTACTATTCCCTTTGGGTAACTTGAGACTATTGGTTAAAGGCATTTCCAGATGCAAGGCATGTACATGGGACGAGGGTGCTGAAAACAAGAAGATGGATTTACTCGGCATTCCAGAAGGATTGCAGCCAGCCAGGGCTGGGTCAGATCACTGAAATGTCAATATTGCTCATACCATCATCACATTTAACAGGTCATTACTGCACATGAATGCCTAGATCTTAGTCTTACACACAAGACAATACATGCCACAGGTTTATTCCTTTATTTTGGAATTTGCATTCACTTTTAAACTATCTGTACTGGTTAAAATGTACTTTTGCTGACACTTTTAAGACTTTTTGTTTCCTTTCTTTTTCACTGTAATAGGAACCCATGACAAAAGTAACAGTTAAAGGTGCTGACACTGTCAGTATCATTTAAGTTAATGTTCCATTATGTTAACAGAGAAATTAAGCTCTGGTACAATATTTGTGATTCTATGTATAAAACATTTCTGCTCATTGAATTTTTCATTGATTTTAATAATATTTAAATAATTCACTTTCTTTCATTAATCCACATTTAAACAACACCTAAAAGTACCATGACTTGTCAGAATTCGGCATCATATACTGACAATTCTTATCTTGCACTATTTAGAAAAGTTTATTCAGTGAAATATTTAGTTGTTATTTTAGCTCTTCATCTGATGCAAGTTAGAAAGTAATAAACCGTGAACAAAACAAAACTGAAATTGCAATTTTCACTGCTAATATTTATAATCATTTTAAATAATCAAAATAGAATAAAAGTTATTTATAAAGAACATTATTGAAGTAATTCAAAACTCTCTATTACTGTGCCCATCAATATTGTTAGAGCTTTAAGATTCATGAAAATGTAATTAGGAAAGTCTCATTTTCATCAGACCCTTGGTCCATTTTAGGACCATGCCAAGGACATATGGTACAAAACTGCAGCTCTGTGAAGTCACAAAGGGCTCAGGTTTTTTCGTGCCAGATGTAAAGTCTTGGAGGCACCAGTTACCTTTGGGTGTCTCTCAACAGAAGAGCCCAACAAAAGCATAAGCATGTAAAAGAAAAAAGTCCTGAAAAAATACCAGCTATTGGCCAAGATATTCAACGAGACAAAATATGGAGCTGATCTGGAATGCATTAAATAAGCAGCATTAAGATAATTTAGTTAATTCATCAGTCATAAAAAGATTCTGGAGAAAAGGCAAGAACACATCAAGTCTTCCCAACAGGGCCAGACCAACCCAATTCTACTGGGACAGAACACAGCTCACACAAGACCTGCTCCTACTGCTGAGCCTTCCTGGGAACACCACCACAATGCCACTAGCTGGAAAGTTGAAGGGCCAGCAAGAACAATAGAAATTGGTGCATCACCTCCCACAGCACACAGCACTTTTCAATGCCAGGTGTCCCCAGTTGCAGGACAGCCCTGGGCTGTGCAACCCAGGCAGCAGCAGCTGCTCAGCTCTGTGTGCTGGCTCCTGCCACACAGCACAAGCTGCACAGCCACACCTGGGGCTACCATCCTTTTAAGAGTGATTCAGGCTCTTGCTTATGCCTGTATTTCAAGTGCCTTTGGCTTACTGGAATACTTATCATTGACACAAAACACTATCCAAATTATTCCTTTCTTAGGTTTCCTAATTACCATTTGTCTCTGTTACAGGACTGAACTGCTCTGCCATCTGTAGAGCAATAAGTATATTTTAGCACATTAGTAAAAGAAAAAAGTGACACCTTCCCACATCATCATGCTATCAACGTCTTGTCTCATTTCTAAAAAGAGCTCAAAAGGATCACCCAAATGCACGTAATTCATTTAGGTCACTGCCATTTTGATGAAAAGATGTGAGAACACTCCATCCAAACAATCTCAAGAGACATTTAGTCTCAATGTTAGATGAATTAGTATTTAAACTTTATTATTGAGAAGAAATCCTGACCTGACATCCAAATATAATTTAATACCAACAGTTACAACACAACAAATTTTGGTATCTCAGTAATTTTCAACACAAGCACATGTGACCAAGTGATTAGTAACTGCTTGAGGGAACACTTATATTGGGCAGAAATCCCTCCAGTCAAGCAAATATCCATCTTGCTGTCAGAACTCCCCAAACTGCCTTTCTATAGTAACTTGGCAATAGAAACTGCTATTATGCCTGTATACATTGCAATTTTATTCTTGGCTTTTACTTTTCTTCATTGAAAATAATTTTAGATAAAGAATCTTAAATTCAAATCCTACATAAAGTGTTAAAGCTTGCAAAGTCTGCTTTTCAACTGTGCAATCACTATGCCTTACACATAACCACAATATTGGACAAGGTGGTCAGTCAGAAGGGCAAGTAACAAATACAGCCAGGAAATATAAGTTCCTACCTTTTTTTTTTCCGAACTGCTAATTTAATTGCAATTTATGCCTGTGAAGGAGTCTAGCCAGCCACCTCCCACACAGTGAGAGTGGGAGGTCTGCAGTTAACACTCGGCACAGAGAAAGACGACCAGAGTTTAGACTTGGTAAACCAGTGATTTTGTCACCATTCCAGAATCAATTTTATCACTAGAAGACTAATTTCAGATTAAAAAGAAATGCAAACCACAGCATTCCCAGTCCAGTTTATAACATGTTTCCAGTTCTACTTCTCCTGTTACAGAACAGAGAAGTGACACAAGCCCCCTCATGCAAGGACAGGATGCTGTGCCACAAGTACAACAGCACAGCTGGGCTTGCAGTGGCACTGTTTATTGCAATTCATCAAGCTCAAATGAATTGTAGCAATCTGAAGCAATTTATTTTGTTGACTGGTATTCTATTTCATGGCTTTCCATAAAATAATATAATAAATATCATTATCTGCATTAATAAACAACTTAAATCATATTGCAATAGAAATATCAATTATGCTGGTCATGTTTAATTTAGTGCTTTGAATTTCCAGTGCATAGATTAATTTTATATTTAAACAGACTTTTAATTGCATACCAAAGATTAACACTGGAGCCTGCCCAAAATGATGTCTTTAGGAAGAATAAGCTGATAAAACAGTTCTTGCTTGCCTCATGACCAGCCCAAACTGGGAACTTCAGGGCAGACATTAGAATGGCAGGCATTCAAATTAGGCAGTAAATTGAACTGTAAATAGATGGTTGAAGTAAAACAAACAGCCACAAAGTAACATGAGAAAATAACAAGATGAACAGTTTATCCCTCTTAAGAGCAAGGTAAAACAGAAACACTGGCAAGAATTTTTAAAAAGCAAGAAATCTCATTTTCTGAAAATTTTGTACATCAGCTGTTTCTTGCTCCTGCTGCAGTAAACTGTTACCAAGGAAATTATAGAAAAGTATGCAATGTTTTTTTTTCTTTTAGTCTTAAATTCAAATTTCTTCCACATAGTTAACCTAATGTTACCCTACCAGCAAAATCATCTATTGGTGTTAGAACAGAAAATAACAGCTAGTGATAATATTGTTATATCAGCATTACAAATATTATATTGTTAGATTAGGAAGTGTAACAATATTTTCCTTTTACTTAAACTTCAAAAACCAAATTGCTTGCTGAAATTATGTTTGCTCAATATTTAACAGTTCAAGTAACATAAATGGTGCAGGGTTACAGAAGCCAAGAGAGAAGATCACAAATTTAAAGAGAAGCACAACTACAGAAAGACCTGAACCTCATATATTCAGAATGACAAAACTACTGTGCTTTGCAAGTATTCTGATTGACTGTGGGTTTAAAATCTTTGAAATGCTAAAGTGACCAAATGCCAGTTATCTGCATTTTAAGTAATTTGCAAATGAAAGCAAAGATTCTTAGATGTGTGTGCAGTATCAGGTGACCACAAGTAGGACCTCACAATAGTTTAGTAAAGCAGTACCTCTGTTCAATAACTAATGGGTAGTGTACAGGTCTCTAACAAAGTGCAAAGTACTTCCATGGAGCCTTTGGATTGAAGGAACTAACACAGAGCTTTTGTTTTGCCTCTACAAAATGTTAAGGTGTTCATTTTGAGCAATGATTTTGAAATCTATGTGCTAATACTGTGAGCTGCCATTTATGCATCAGCACTTCAGTGCACCGAGGCCCTCTTCTCTGAAAACACCATATCAGTACCTTCTGAATAAAGTCACTAAAATGCATAATTTTTAACACCACCAAATCATTTTTTCAATTGACTCAACTGAGAGCCTCCCTCAGAAATCACAGTGTGTAACATCACAAATCTCTGGGTTTAAACCAGCTCAGCTCTGTTACACAAGGGTCAGGGATCAGACCAGGCTGTTTCAGGCTCAATACCATCGTGAGGTATCTCAGAAACTATTCACAGTTATCTACTTCAATGATTACAAAAGACAGCAGGTCTAACTTAAGTGCACTTAACAGAATCCATAGTGATGTCAAAATCTAGAACTCCAAATATGCCCAGACTGTGTTAATAAAATCTTAGCAGCAGAAATACCATAAACAGATGCAGATTTACAACAGTTCTTTCAGATTAAGAAAACACAATTACAGAATCGTTTGGATTTTACACCAGAGTTCTCAATTCGTAATGGATAGGATCACAATGCATACATTTAAACAATGCAGAGTATTAAACTGCACTTAGGTGGATGTTTCTGCATAATGCAAATTTCTCAATTATTTCAAGAATTGACAGGAATGAGAAAGGAAAGCTTTGGACACCTCTCCTGTATCTATTTGTTTCCTAGTGTTTAAACAGATAATGAACAAAGTATTGCTAAATAGAGTGGATCCTATTTCTTTTCCTGAAGCATGCAAGCATTTGGTGTAATTATGTGTGCTTCAGGAATGTGACTTGAGAACCCGTGCTGTTTCAAAGGCAAAACGATGCCTTCTAAAGCAAAGAACACAACAAATTTATTCAATGGTGTAGACTAATTCCAGAAGTTTCAAACCTGAACTTTAAATTTACATTTTTCTTTTTCTTCTAACATTGAGGATAAACATGTTCCACCACAGTAAGACTGGGATAACCCCAAACACATGAATTTTACTTATAGAGCCCTAGTGACAACACTGACAGAGGCAGACAGCTTCAAAACCTGTGATGAAATCTGTGAATTAAAGATATCAAACTGCTTAGTTCAGTCTTTCAGGCCACAAAGCTAATATTCAAGAAGCTGTTGGGCTACATGCTGCAACCTACCGAAAACTTCTAACATTTGGACAAAAAGTCAGCATAAAAGCTCAAGACACAGTTCCATTTATTGCATGATGGAAAACTGTAATACATGAAAATTAGGAACAAAACACATGGGCCTGGAAGGTAAAAACTCATAAGACAAGAAATGTAGCTGGCAAATCAGTTCCTTTAGAGCTTATAACTCTTAAAATTATATAGATACGAAAAAAGGCTCATTAAGCTTTATATACAGTATAAACTCCATCCTCTGGTAGAGGTTGCAAGCAATTCCAGCTTCCCACTATGGACTCAAGCAGTAACAACAGACAATTTTATCATGGAATTTTTCTCTGACACAAACTGTGTGGACATGTCACATAATTCTGAGCCATTAAATAAAGGTGGCTCTAAATGAAACTTATTCTTTCTTTTATTGCTTCACCTGTCGCCAAGACCAAGACCCAGCTCAACAAACATGTCCAAAGTGCACTCCTGAGTGCTGGGTTTAGAACCAGATCACTCTGCCCAGAGCCAAGCCCTTGACAGGAGCAGGCAACTTCCAGCATTACCAACTATACATAAAATGAGCTAGAAAATGTATCAGAAAAGCCAGAAGTTAAACTTCTAGTAACTGAAAAGAGTTTTACCAACCAGGAAACAGATGGCTGTTGGAAGTTGTTGATTTCTTTTATGATCCTGTTCAATGAGTGGGCAAATACAAAACTCACAAAAGCACTTCTCTTAGTGGCAAAAGACATGACATAAAAAAGACTTTTATAGAAGTAATTTCCCAGGAATCTGTAATTCTGCTGCTATGCCACGTATCAAGGGCAAATGAAGACTGTCACATGGTTTCACTCAAGTAATTAAGTAGTATTTTATTATTTTAAGAAGCTTAAATGGTGGCTCACTAGAGATACCCATGACCCTTATTTTGACAAACTAATTTAAGAGATTCATAGATTAACAGACCAAGATACAGTTTAACTGTCATAACTCTATCTTTTAAGGTCATGCTGTCCTCCCTTACTATCAATAACATTTATCAAAAACTTTCTGAGCATAATATAATAATTTGATTTTTTTGTCCTCTTCTTACTTTCCTGAACAATTTTCTCATGAAACAAAACAAAACAAAACAAAGGCTTTAAAAGAATTCTTTCTTGGAAGCCAGTTAAAAATGGTATGATACCCACAAACAAGTTTAATAGAAAATTATATGAACACCTAGCACCGACTGGATGGAAACATCCCACTCTTAGGGTCTGCAAAGCACTGTGTAAGTCCTTCCCCAAATCTCCTGGTTACCTCTATCCAAGTGCCTCATGTAAAGCACAGTAGTCAGTAAACTCTTACAAAGGGAGAGGCAGCGCAGAGCTGCAGCACAGGGCTCTGTGCTGAGGGTGACCAAGTGTATGTAAAAATTATTGAGGATTTTTCAGAAATATTTTTAAGCAACATTTTGTAGCAAGCGAAGGACAGAATTTCCACCGCAAAGAGACGCAAAGCAGAGGAATGCTGACTGTCATTGAGATCACCACTGTTTTAAAGCTGAAGCCACAAATTAGTATGTTAGTAAAGACTTCACTTTGTTAATTATTTTTACAACTTTTAGCAATAGTAAAAGTATTTTTGAGATACTGCTCATTACATTCCACAGTCTCACATTCTCCTTAAATCATGTTAGAAGTGCCAAAGCAGCTCTAAGCCAGTGAAGACAAAGAATATACAGATGAGTGGAGTCCAGAAGAAAGGCAGGTTTTTGAGTGTGCAGAAAAGAAAATCACCTCTTTCTGTGGGATTGAATACACACACATTTGAACCCTACAGCTATAAATCTCTCTGGTTGTATACTGAATCTCTTTACCTGACGCTGTTGTAGCTACTCTTCCATCAGTTACTGCTTTGGAAGGAAGATATGCAATCATCTGAATATCTTCCTTGTCTTTACTGGAATATTCATTACGGAAAGTGGATTCTGCGGATAATGGTGCTGTAACTTCCGAACTACGGCTTAAATCAAGAGGGAGACATGGTCCACGCTTCTCAAGTGACACATGAGCAACATCAGGTACTACATAAAAGAAAAAATGTCATATTAAAAAAGACACATGGGTCCAACAATCAACAGTCTGGATTGCAGCATTACATAACATAGGAACAGCAAACAGCTTTAGCTACAGCAGTTCAAAATATCCCATTAGTTGAAAACCATGAAAGGTCTAACTTTTATGATTCAATTTCTCTTGGGCAGTTCTTTATTAGATTAAGATACATTACCCTCCAATTTTGATGACTGTTGGTTTTGACCACTGATGGAGAACACTTTTCCATCAGTAACTGAAGAGGGAGAAGAAACTTTTTCTACAGAATCATCAGGCAAGGAGCAAGTGGCTAAACGCTGTGATCTTCTTCTCCGTTGGCTATGTTTGTAGGATCTAGGGGAATTCACTGGTTGTGATGGACCTAAAAAGAGATCTTTCAATGTTCATGAAGCAGAGAGATACACCATCATCTTACCGCAGCATTTGAGAGCTAAAGATGGGGAGTGCTTTTAATAGCTCTTATTTGCAAAGCTGGTAATCACAGCCAAACTGGTAAAAGCAATTACAGAACTGTGACGACCAGGAGCAAATTAAGATTTATGCTCAAGACATGATTCTGGTTTTTGCTTATTATAAATTACTAGGGTACCTACTTCCCCATTGGTAAAGGCTGTTGTTTTGTGTATTTACAGTAAGCAACCCTCCCCATAAAACCCAGGCAGCAGGTTACTTAAAATGAAGGGAGGTAATAGGATTTAACAATAAACAGAACAAATGATCACAATTAAAGATCTAAAAAGTCATGGATAGTGTTAACATACAACTTAAAAAAATAACTGAAAACAGTGTTTAATTTTATATTCCACCTCCTGCCTTCTGATAACCTGATATCAATCCCCCACCTAAAATTCCAACACACACTGGCAACGTGTGGCACAGTAAGAAGGCTCCAGAACTTTATACTTCAAAAAACCCAAACAAATGGGGGAGGAGGACTGATACAGGTTCATATAGGCCTGATTCATTAAAAACAAAAAACCCACATTCCCCTACCTCTCTTCAATATTACCCAGTTCCACAAAATTTTGCCTTAGAAAAACACTTAAGATACTATTACACTAAAAATCAGTGTTCTCTCCCTTTTGTAAGTAGTTTTTAGAGTCAGATATACAGATTTAAAAATTAAGACACAGTAAAACTAACTTTCCACTAGAGGTAGAAAAAAGTTGGAAGCCAAAGATTAAAGACAACACTAACAAGATCTAAGCTACCAAGTAACCAAGTTTTAAATTAGCTGTTTTTAAAAAATATTGCTACAGAGAAATCCAACTTAATCCAAATAAAAGCATGCTTTAGGAAAGCTACTTACCATTGCTCTAGGGGTGGGGATGGAAGGCGTATTACAATATGGATGACTGCTAACATTTTGTGGGGACAAAGTACAATTTTTACCAATGTGTCCTGAATAAAGAAGGCTGAATTTGCACTCCTCCCTCTCCCACTCATTTAGTTATCTATGAGCAAAGATTAAAAAGAAACTTATCTCATAAGTGAAAATACAAAATCAAGGTTGAGGGGAACACATGATGCAGGTCGAGTCTTCCATGCTCAATCACTATACTGAAGTGAAAAAAAATGTAGCTTTTGACTTATTGAAACCTGCATTTATGTTAACCTTTGGCCTCAGCATTTAATATTCTTTAGGCAAAGAATCTGGCACTAAGCAACACTAAAAACCTAATGTAATCTCAAAAAAATCATAGAAATACCTTAATATTCACAAAAAATAGCATATTCAAGCATGCAGCATAAAGCTTTCCCTATTCTTCTGATAAAAAGTATTTTCGTGCTTGGCAATTCAGTTACACATGTTAAGAAGCTGAACACCCATGGAATTTTTCTGGGACAAAGAAACACAATTTTTAACATTTCTCCATCACAGATCTTGAACCCATCTTCTCTTTCACATCGTGTTTGGAGGAAATATCACATAAGGTGACGAATGCCACAGTCAAGAGGTACAGAACATCAGCCTGCTGAAGGTGAAGTTTCTCAGAGAAGGAAAGGTCCACACCAAAGTGTACGTCTTTTCTTTTTAATGAATCAGGCCCTTTTCAGAAGGGAGGTTTGATTTTTCCTGTATCACTGTTAATGCTAGTGTGGAGATTTAAGCTAGAGGGAAAGCCAACCCTTAAAAACCATGACTCTATAAATATCAATATATTATTTAAATGTATTATTTCTGATAGAGTATTTCAAACGCCTTATTATGTGACTTGACTTTTAAATTAGTGAGCTACCCCTAATTCTCCCACTTGGACATTTTATTTAAAGCAGATTCATTTTTAAAGCAATAGCCATTTACAACCAAAGAAAATTTCTGTATATCTCTTAGAAGTAGTTACGGAATTTTTTTTAAAATGTCTGTGCTCACTAGTTTTATTTATCACAGCAGAAGGAAGCTGAGAGACCAGCGTCAAATCCTCGACTTGTATTAATTCTGGGGAAAGTGGTGATTTAGGGGGCTTTATACACCCGGAAGAATCTCCAGATTCTTGTTTGCATTTCTTGCTGCGAGCCTTTCCTGAAGACAAAGTTGAGGATAACAGTGCAGGTTTCTGAATGTTGGCAGAACTGCTAATATCAGCTTCATTTTTTTTCTGACTTTGTGGTTTAGGTGAAATCTCCTGAATAAATAATAAAAAATTGATACTTTTATTTCAGTTTCTTCGTTGTAGTTCTTGTATTCTATTTTGATCTTTTTAAAAACAATTTTAGTACTCAAACACATAATAAAGCAACATTATTTTAAGTACAAATGAAAACTATTTAAAATGCATCACATTAAATTTTGCTTTTTTAAAAGGAGCATTACCAATTTTTTTCAGTATTCAGAATACTCAATTCTTAATATTTGAAATACCTGCAAAAAAACTGAAAATAAAACATTTTTTCTCTATTCTCAATTTAAAAATGCAATGAAATATTTTTAGTTTTCTCTTTCACCTTCCCTGTCAGTGCAGCCTCCAAGCAGAACCTGGAGAGCATCTGT
This sequence comes from Loriotus luctuosus, assembly GCA_035582745.1. Lineage (NCBI taxonomy): Eukaryota > Metazoa > Chordata > Aves > Passeriformes > Thraupidae > Loriotus > Loriotus luctuosus. Next base: position 144,379,145 of record JAWWEY010000115.1, on the reverse strand, counting down.
TCCCAGCCAGAACACACACACAGATGCACCATCACAGAGCATCTCACGCTGGAAGGGACCCAGAAGGATCCTCAAGTCCTCCTCCCTGCTCCTCACAGGGTTGCCTGCTGCTGAATCATGACTGGGAGTGTTGTCCAGACACTCCTTGAACTGTGGCACTGCTATGAGCAAACAATCCTTCCTCAGGAGGATTGCAGCTCTAAACAAATTTGCCAAGATTTTCCCTACACAGTCATTTTCCCATCCAGAGGCAAAAAAAAAAAACAAAAAAACCCTCACAGTTCCGCAGGAAAAACTATATTTAACAAGGAATTTGTATTTTTGAGAAACTGAAAAAGTTGATAATGCTCCTTTAAGGAATGTCTGAAACAATGAGAAGTTTCCAATACTGAGCACACTCTCACACAACCCCTTTCAGTGCTGGGAGTCTGGATTTCACCACATTATATATTTGTGCAAAAAAGAAGAAATCACAGCTTCTAGCACCACAGGGTTAGACAGATTGCTAACTGTCAGGGGAAAACTGGCAGATGAAGAGTTAAAACAGTTTTTGAAGGAAAAGAAGTCAACATACAACACATCTTTCCATATTCCTCAATTTTCATCCTTCTTAACACAAACAGTACTATTTTTAGACCATTAACATGCATTGACAGACATTAGCACTTTAAATTTTTCACTGGAATTTCTTCCTACATTACCAAAACTGTGCATGTGTTACAACTTGCCTAATAAGGCAAAATCTGAATATAATTTCTTAGGCCTGTCTCCCTCCTCATCCCAGTTACATCATACAGCATAGTACCATCTAATAAAACCATAACTAACAAAGCAGAGAGGTACTTGTAGAACATGTGCACCACTTTATCCAAACTAGAAACATCTGGTGATTTGAGGGTATTATTGAGTTTTGTCATAAATTGCAGTTTTATTTTCCACTAGAACTTCCCATGTTCCAATGGAGGAAAACCAAAAAAAAAAAAGCAAACCAAAACCCCACAAGTGCACATTCTAGGACTGTAAAAGGGTGCCCCTGAATGCTACATGAGTGGCTTGCTGGGAGTATCCTGTAAAGATGCAGTGCAAAACATCCCATTCAGCAGACATCAGTTCTACCTTGCATAACTCCATTACACACATACTAAGTGCAGTTTATTCATTTAAATAAAATATTCCATGAACTGTAGAGTATACCTATGCTGGTTATGAGAGGTATTACCAGAAATTAATTAGAGTCGTAACTTGTAAATAAACAATTTTATTGTTCATCTTCACAGATGTGAAAGACATACTACAGCATCCATTACTTTCAAATTACAAAGTTATTTAAACAAGATTAAAAAAATTAAATTAAGATTTTGATAAGGTGCTTAACCTCTTAACAGGACAAATTAACATTAAAAACCTTAATGAATTAATGTTATCCATCTACTCAGGTCTTGGTCAAAAGGAAATATAACATGACATACCCTAATACAATTAAATAAACTACTGTATCTGCAACTAATCGTCTGAGGTTTTGGGTTTAAGACAACTGTAAACTAAAAATGTATAAATATAAACAAAAACTTGCATCAACAGAGTCAGTTTTCGGCTATTGGCCTGAATATTTCTACCATATTCTGCATTACATTATTAAAAAAGCCTACACGGTATTTTATCCATTCAATTTTATAGCAGTAGCAGACAAAGCCTCTAAGGAATGTCAGCTTCACTATCAGAAAACCTTTTGGGGAGGGTTATAACTCGGCCATTTTAATTTCACTTTGCACACGAACTCAGGGAAAAAAGCTTTAAGCTCAAAAAAATTTCCTCCCCACAGTCAATCGTTTAAATGTTTGTGAGGTTTCTGGTTTTAGTTATACACAAAAGGACAGTACAAATTGGGATTTTAGATGCCTCTTTAAAAGAGCTTAACTATTATTTTCAAAAAATGAGGTTTTTCAGACCATTAGCATGTAAACAATGACAGAGACATCTTGTTTTTTATATCTGATCAATAAAACAGGAACAGCCGAGTTACTAAGTCTGAGAAATAACAAAAAGGTTATTATAGTAAATATGCACTGCAGTTTATACTGTTGCATACACAGTCTATGTAAACCACAAAGTCCCATTCATCGCAATGGGATTCTGCATGGCAAGATTTACATTGTAATGATTCTCCCAAAAACAACATGCTGTAAGCCATTTCACAGTTTTTTGCACATTGAAAATATCACACACAGTAGCAAGAAAATCATAGCATCTTTAATATGCAAAAATTTGAGAAATGGAATGTCATGTCAGTACACTGTAAACCTTTATGCAAAATATCGGTCAATGCATCGGCACTGCAGCGGCTCCACCAGCCCTGACAGTGACAGCATCAAAAACAGAAAATCAGGTTCCATTGACTCTCATCCAATGCAGCATCAATGGAAAAACCAGAGCAATGCAATTAATATATCAGCTCTAAAGAACCAGTACAACCAAAATATCAAATCAGGTTTGGGGTAGGGACTGTTCATAGAGTGTGCCGGGGCTAAAGAACAGAAGTGCTTGTTAAAGAATTGCAGGCAGCAAGGTTACTTTGTTCAAATGCTGCTGTTAAAGAATGAAAATGCATACAAAAAAGCTGTATTAAAGATACATTAAGGCTCTGATTTAAACAATTGGAAAATAAAGATGTCCTGAATCAAGACCACTGTTCATCCTTAGCTTGCTTTACCATGCTCAGGCATTCAGCCCTTTTAAAATGCAAGATAATGCACAACTCGGAGTCAAGCAATGCCTGAACACAGTGCAATAAGCCAAAGACAAAATGGCAGCCTCCAGATCCTGCCAATAAGCAGGATTAAAAATCAGACCCTTAACATTATTTAAAAGTTTCTTTTTTGTATTTATTAAAATACACACTCTTGCAAAATGTATGGCTCATTGAGCAGTTCATAAAACACATACAAGCCTACAACACCAAATTCTTACAATATAAAAGAAACTTCTTTTAAAAGAAGTTCTAAGTGATGTCAAAAACCCTGTTTCAAACACAAATCAAATTTGTGTAAGGGCCTGTTTCTAAGCCAGTCATCATTCCAGCTATTAAACTGGACCTTGGGACACTGGTCTCCTCATATTTGTCGCACAGAGACCTTATTTTGTTTTCTGTTAGTTTTCTAACACAAAAGCTCATTATTGAAATTCAAGTTAACACTGTGGTTAGAGACAATTAAATTCCATACTTCTGGCTCTGCCAGAAATGTAAACATAAGATAAATTTTCAGTTCCCTGTTATATCTGAAGGGGAAAATTTTTATGTTGTAGGTACTACATCTCCATGGCACACTCCAGTGGGAACTTTGCAAAAGAATCAAACTCTACCATTTCATACCTGCTCCAGGACTGGAGCTGTTTCTTTGTTGCCTTCCTTTTTTTCAGCACCATCTGCAACAACAGCTTTGGATGCCAATAAACCTTAGGAGAAAAGGTGTAGATATTTTTAGTTAGAAGTACCTTGCAACAAGAATTCCTAGAGAAAGAAGAAAAATATTGAGACAAGAAATAAGAACAGCACAAATCTACAACATGAGTCTTTCTGAAATGGCTCCACACAAAGCTGAACACTTTGAATTAGAAGAAACAAAAAGTTAAAGGACATCCCAACAATGGCATGCTTACATAGGAAGCATTTCTTTGGCATATCTACTGACAAGAAGAAAATCAAATCATCAATTCTAAAATGAAGCCTTGTCATTCTTCCAAAGTCCAAGTAGTTGAGCTTTAAAACCTAACGTATGATACCTAAGGTAATTTTGAAATCAGAATTCTTTACAAAACTTTTCTCTCTCCCCTTTCCAGTCTTTGAGAAATTCACATCAGAATTTGTATTACTACTTCTTAGTTATAACACATGCAAACCTTTCTCAGACATAATACAACAAGGGATTTAATTTCCAAACAGATATTCTCAGGAGTGCAGCTCCCAAATTACCTCAATATGATTACCATATTGGGAGCAAATAATATATTAGAATATGGAACTTCATCCACCAACTTATGTAAAATATCATTACTACAAAAAATCTGTAAAGACAAGGGAAATATAAATACAAGAAACCTTTCTGTCAGTGAAATACGGCAAGAGCTTCAGTTGTACCTCACACAGTAACCTGAATTGCCTAACAACGCAGAGACAGAAGTTCTACACCTTTTAGAAAATACAGAACTAATAAAACCTAAAAAACATATCTGAATAAAAATTTCTATTATAATCTCTGGGAATGTCAATATTAGGAGTGAGGAGTTCAAGTCCTCAACATTAACTTGAAAAATCCAGAGGGAATTGCTATTGCATTCCATAAAAATTAGATATGGCCAGAATTCATTTAAGGCTTACAATGTCCAAGGAATTATAAATCAGTGAAGTCTGGGCTCTCAGGAATCGTTCAAGACATTAAAACAAAACAAAAAAAAATTCAGCATTCAACAATAAATACCAAGTGTTTTATCTCATTTATTATTTATGTTAGATTAAGCTGTGCTTTAGTTTAGGTAACTGAAAAGTAGAAATTACTTAGTCCTATTAGATAAAAATTAAATTATTAGGTAAGATTTTATTTCTGCATTGGACTACCTACAAGATTTAGGTTTTATGGAGTTAATTTAACGTTTTTAACTCAAATTATCCAATTTAAATCAAGTTGTAAAAATTGCAGTGTTCTTTATCTTTGCAATCATGCATTTATATCAAAAAGTGTAAAATCATTTTCAAAGTCAAGTTGAGTTTTAAATACAAAAGGAAAGCAAGCTTCAGTTTATGAGGAAGCGTTTGTGGTTCCACAGGCTGCCCAGAGGAGAGTGCCCCATCCCTAGGGGATTTCAAGGCTGGTCTGGATGGGGCTTAGATAAAGCTGGTCTAGTGGACAATGCTGGAATTAGAACTTAATTGAGCTTTCAGAACTTAACTGAAAAGAATACTCTTCCAACCCAGACCATTCTGTGATTCTCAAATTCTCTGATTTTTAGTTTTAGCTAGATGATCCCTGCTCAGAAATTCAACTTAGTAAATCAATCCAGAGTCAGATCTTTCCATAGATAATCCTTATGATTTCCTTTTTCTCTACACAATGAAGTGTTTTTCTAACCAGGCACCAGGCCTGTAGGACAAAGCATCCTCACAAGCTACTGCAAACCAGGACTACAGGCTCACCACTCCATCTGTAAGAGCACCTAAGAAAGCAAAAGCAGGGAGTGGCACAGAGAACCAGGAATGTTTTGTTCTGCAAGCTCACTGCAGTGATTATCTAGTTTTAGGTACCAACACAGCAGGAGAAGACATGGAAGCAAACATCTAACAGGGGCAAAAACTGATTGGAAGATGACATTAGTATGTGCTTAGCAGGGGATATTCTTCATCTCTGGGAAATGCAATTGCTACCAGTGCTAGCAGCAAAGAAAGGGCAAAAGAAGCAACTTTATTTTGTTGAATGGTGAGCAAAGAACACCTGATGCAGCTGCGGACCTTGTGGCACACAAGAAGACCCTTCTCCACCAAATGCTGAATGCTAAACTGAAAAACTGTTCCCTTCAAACAGCCTCCTGCAATAGTGTTTAGCACTATTTCCCCAACACAGCCATGAAAACCTGGTAAATGTTTTCCTAACAGCTAGAATAGTTTTATTATTTTGTAGCCATTCCAATGGGTACACCAGCATTACTCCCAACCTTCTTTAAAATCTAAAAGCTTCTGGTGCTGGAGACAAAAATGTCACAATGCAAGTGCACACTGACATACAATATATTGTATATACCAGCATTTAATGCATAGGAAATAAACACGTGACCAGAAAAAATTTGATCATTAGTAGTCACATTTTCAAAATGTACTGGTATAGAAGACTTACTATGCTATGAACTGCAGAAATGTGTTAATTTGAGAACAGATACACAAAGTATCTACAAGGCAAGACAAATTTCTTGCAGTTAAAGGATTAATACACTTTCACTGAAAGGTAACACATCCTCTGCTAGTCAAGTATGTCTTGTGGAGACAGACACACTGTTTTTAAAATGATAACAGTCAATGGCTGCAAAATCATGGTTTGATTATTCAGTTCAGTCTGTATGAACCTCTCATAATGCTCCTGAGGTAATAAGAATCTATCCACAAGCACAGGCAAATATAATTTCTAAAGGTAAAGATTTTTCAGCTATTTTGGTATCTATTGCTACTAAGTGCTATTGGAAAGAAATTAACAGGGTTCTGTCAATATCCATCTCTACTCTCTACATCTTCTACTACTACTGCTCATGGCAGCAATTAAATTGGAACTTAACTGGAAATGCATGTAGTATGGGAAAGGAAAGAGAAATGGGGCTAATATATTTGACATCCATCAACAAAACTTGGAACCAAAGAAGGAGCCTTCCAGGAATGACAATCCTGGAGGCAGAACAGGGGTTTTTCTAAAGATTGCTTCCTTTGTACGAAAGGAACAGACCCTTTTCATCCTTTCTTGGATGAAAAGCTGGACTTGAGCTGCCAACAGTCTCCTGGGCTGCGTCAAAAGCACTGTGGGCAGCAGGATGAGGGAGGTGATTCTGCCCCACCTGCACTGCTGTGTCCAGCTTGTGGGCCCCAGCACAGGAAGGTCGTGGACCTCATGGTAAGTCCAGGGGAGGGACCCAGAGATGGTCAGAGGGCTGCAGCACCTCTCCTGTGAGCAAAGGTTGAGGGAATTGGGATTGTACAGCTTGGAGAAGGCTCCAGGGAGACCTTAGAGACCAGTGCCTAAAGAGGGTCTAAAGAGAGCTGGAGAAGGACATTAATTTAGAGGAGTATGTTGTGATAGGACGAAAAGGAATAGATTCAAACCTAAAGAGAGTAAATTTAGATTAGATAGGAGGAGGAAATTCTTTCCTATGAGGGTGGTGAGGCACAGGTTGCCCAGAGAGCTGTGGATGCCCCATCCCTGGAAGTGTTCAAGGACAGGTTGGATGGGGCTTTGAGCAACCAAGTCTAGCGGAAGGTGTCCCTGCTCATGGCAGCAAGGTTTGAACTAGGTGAACTTTAAGATCCCTTTCAAAGCAAACCATTCCATGATCAGTAACATTTTATTTTTACTGATTGAGAGACTGAAACAGATCCATTCTCATAAGGAAACTGACTAAACATCCTCCACTGCAGACCAATGAAAGGCTGGATAAGCCCAAACAAGTATGAAAAAACCTCTCACTATGCAGATTAGCAAATTAGGCTATTTTTGTTTTACAGCAACAAGTAAGAAATTTCATCTAGTTCCAAAAAAAAAAAAAACCAACAAAAAAAGCCCCTCTCATTTGTAGCACAGACAAGTTCACCAGCCTTCACATGAAATATTATTGACTAGAATAATGAGTGGAATGAATTTCTATCTTAGAGTGTGTCCAAGAGCTCCTCTGTTAAGGGAGGGACTCCACAAATTTTTTCAACCCAACTTTTGAAACGCATCTGATACTTTCTCAAGACAGGTATGAACATAAGACTTTGTCCTAAATACTGACAGGATCAAAGCCAGCAACACAGCCTTCTTATTTGGAGGACTATAAATTGAAATAATTTTTTCACAGGTAAGTAAATTTCTATTAAATTCTGGAATAAATACATTTTTCAGCTTTTAAAGATAAGACCAATTATTTCATTTCCTGCTGTACAGAATGTATTCTGTAGTAATATCCCTGTTCTCCATTAATATCTTTGAGCAATACAGATAGGGAATGAATGCTTAGACACTGAAAAAAAAATCAGATCTTTAAAGCTTCAATTTGTAGGGATGTTTATTATTTCTAAATGAGAAACTCTTTTTAGCAACAATTTCCCCTCAGGAAAAAATATTTTCTGTTTCTCTATAGCTAACCCTAGCTTTAATTTACAGTAGTATGCAATTCATGACATTCTTTAGCTGTATAAACCTAAAATCACCCAATAATGAAGAAAGCTGTACAGCTAGAGGTAAAATATGGTCAAGAAATTCATCTATTCAGGATGGTTACTGTACTAAAAAACTAAAAAGACCAAGTACAGTCTGCGACCAATTTATGAACCAGGTAGATTTTACCATTTATGAATTCCTTTAAAATTCTAAACAAGTAGTGACTGCAGTGACCATCTGCCTCATGAATGTCCTTTATGCAATCCACTTCAGCACCTTCTTTACAAGCATGAATATTTCACTACATGGAAAAGAAACAAAGCCAACAACAAAAAAAGTCTTTTACCAGTGATCTTGTTTAGGCGAGCTCTCTTTGCCTGAAATGAGTTGCCTAGATTACTTTTCCTCTTGTGTGATAACGTGTTCTCTGCCTGCACAAAGGCCATCTTTGGAACATCCACTACAGGGAATTCTACTTCTAAACACAAGAAAAACCTCATTAACTCACATTTCATAAATGCATAACACCCAAAATACTTAAATATTCAGAACTGCTAATAGAATACTGTAGTAAAGAAACTTTAAATGTTTATAAAAAAAGAAAATGATACATTCTGAAGATCTAGAATGACATATTTAAACAATAAATGGTAGTTATCTAGAAATTTGTGTTTTTTACTGAATGTTATGAGAAATACACAATAAAGACTTAAAATGAACAAATCTTATGAACTCAGACACAGTTTCAAACACCCAAGATCCAGGAATATCAACCAAATTTTACAATGAAATCATTAATAAAAAGCTATGTTCTGCTCTTGATGAAGTTAGTCAGAAGTTTAGCACAAGGAGTAAATGCTGACTGAACTAGATTTATCTGATAAAACTAGTTTCTGAACCAATTACCATTATGTATCAGAAGGTTATACCAGCAAATATGACATTTTCCCCTAAAAATACTGGTTATTACTTAACTGCAAAATTAGCAACAGGAGTTCAACACTACAGAAAAACCAGTTTTGTGTTTACAGAAGCTGTTTTTACCAAATGTGTCACTAGATGTAGGCTCCTCTTCCTTTTTTTGGACTTCCTGCATGATTGTAGAGGTTGAGGTTTCTTCTTTTTTTGAAGGGACTTTTAGCCATTTTCTTTCCTCTTTATCTTTATTGCTGTTTGCACTGGTTCTAGGTTTACTTCCTGCTTTGTTCTTGGCTGCTGCAGCAGCAGCAGCTTTGACCAAAGCTATCCAATCCTCCAAAAAGGAAAAAATGGTGAGTAAGTATTATAAAGTGCCTAAGACTCAAACAGAAAATACTTGTAAACCCAGTGAACTTTATCTAGAAATATTCAAAGGAAATTCAATTTATTTTTATGGTTGCTACTCAAGAGTGGTAAAATGGACCTTCCCAAATTTCCAAATAAACTTGAAGCATTATCAGTATGCCATGTGGATAAAAAGGAAAAAAAATATTCCATAAAACCACTGTATTTAGAAATCTGGCTGCACACATTCCCTGTTAAATTACTTTTTGTGTCATTGCTTTAGAAACCGAGGAGCTCCCAGTCCCACAAGACTGACAGTTTTCGTACCCCTCTGGCTCTGAAACACACAATTCCATAGTTGTCGACCTATTATGCAAAGCTACAACTGTCTCAAAGCAGTGTCCAGCTGCATGGAATTCCTCCTGAACCAAATTGATAAACCAAGGATAACTCCTAGCTCATTACACCATTGTTTCTAGATCAACTACAGACTCTTTTACTATTTTTGTATTACATATTACAGGTTTCACTCACTAACTTCAATAAAGTACTCTATGACTGAATTTCTCAATCTATATTTAAGGTAATTGTCATTTTGCATAATTGCTTATTTGTACCACACAGAAACATTCAAGGGGTGAGCAATACATCCCACTCTAACCTACTTTTTGACATTTAGACGAAGTCAAGTCGCCCCATAAGGCAATGGAGAGAATTTCCTAGGCTGAGCCAAGCTCTTTCCACTAGTTTAGAGCAATGAGACTCCAGCCTTATGTCTCCTGAATGTCAGGGTTCAATCTGACTGCCAAAATTGTAACATGATCCTTTTGACTGAAGTATTTTTTTGAACTTTCTATAACACTGGAGTACAAAATTCTTCCGTGGAGAACTTGTGTGCAATATAGAAGGCAGTAGAAATGACCAACCAGTCAGAATACAGCATCTGAGTGCTCTGAATTATAAATACTACCACACACAAAAAAAAACAAGAAAAAGACTTTTTGTCTAGTTACCAATGAATGCTTTTAAAATAGTACTTTTTTTTCCCCCAGCTGCATACAGACTATTTTATTCTGGAATATCTCCTTGTTGTTATATCATCACACGAGATACCTAAAGTAGCCTGATTTTAGAGATCTTGGTCCAATATTACCTTTTCCCCACTCGTTACATATTATAAACCTTTCAAGTTTCTGTTCTGTTGAGGGTTTCTTTGCCTTCTGTGACATATGAGGAAATCATAATACAAATACCGAGTTAATTCTCCTTGCATTACGGTTTTCCTTTTCCATAGTTCAATACTTTTAAATCACTGCTTTACATGGGTTATGCTTATTCTTTGCACCAACCTACATACATAGAAACAGCAACAGTTTTGACTCCTCTAAGATAAAGTGTTCCATGTCCACACTGTCAGTGCAAGATGCAGACACTCACACTAGCCAGCAGCAAAGTTTGGAAGCACTTTGGTAATGCTAACACAACAGGCAACTACTGAGGCCATTTGGTGACATGCCAGCACAAAGGAGCGTGTCTAACTGCCAGCTGCATAGTCAGGCAAAAGCACACAAACCTCTCTTTTGGGCAGCCAAAATGAGCACACCTACTAGGTCCAGTCCATCCAGAGCCTCGCCTATCCAGCAGGACAAAAAACAGGATTGAGATATCTGTGGTGGTGAGGAATTAGGAGACCTGAGAGTAGAAGTCTTACACTGTACCCTGGCTAAGGGACGAAGAGGATCAGTAATGTGGCTGGAGAGGAGATCTTATGATAAAAATGGGAAGGGGAAGTAGTGCAGCCTGTGTCAAAACAGCTTCTAAAGAGCACCCTGATTTTGAGTCAAGTTAAGCACTCTGGAATCAAAAGCTTTCCGAAGATACAAAGCTTCAAAAGACCATGCTGAACCAAGTATCCTGGTCTAAGTGCAGCTGGTGCCACATGGAAAGGAGTTTTGTGGTTTTCTTTGTATTTCATTTCACTGTTTGGATACTGTTCTCACAACATGGAGCTTACAGTAGCAGGACACATAACAACGAAGCAAACAAAGGTCGAACACTCAGAAACCAGAGAAGAGACACATTATGGTGACAGTTATACTTTTTTCCAAGATTAACATGTAAATTTAAACTCAGTGAAGAGAACCTGAAGCAGCTGGGATGGACAAGATTATGACAAGAGATTCCTTCCAACTTAAAACAATTCTGTGATTCTGAATTGCTCAGAAACTCTGTGGGTCCATTTTTGTTTTGGCTGTGGAGTAAACATTCAGGCACTAAAGTGACACAATTAATGCCTACTTTTTAACCTTGAATTACTGCTGAGTGCTCAGCAGCACAGCTCCTGACATGTGATAATTATTTACCATCTAAAATGGTAAGGTGACTGTATTTCTTTTGTAGAGCACAGGAATTCCTCCTTCAAAATGATACATTTGTGTCTTTTTCAGAATTTTTACCAAGAAATTAACAAAACAATTGAAGAATAATATTGGGATCCTAAAGCACGATAAATTCTGAAGTCTGCCTCAGGCTAATAGTATGTTATCTATTCTATCAACCATAATAGCAGGACACTAAATATCATAGATATCACAGAAACTAGCTAGAAATTTTAACAGTAGGACAATTTCCCAGACCATACAAAGCCAAGGGCCTAAATACGAACACATTTGAAATTAAAAGAGTAAAAGCAAAATCCTTCTAAGAGAAGTTTTCCCTACTTTTCTTTCATTTCCTGACATTGTCTCTCTATTGGAAGTAGTTACGTAACTCTGAACCGGCTATTCTGCATCATCCAGCCTGATTTCCCACTTCCCTCAGTATCTCACCTCAGTGAGCTTCTCATTTACATATGTAACTTTAAAAAAATATAAAATAAAATACATCCAAAATGTGCATTTCCTTCTTTTTCTTTCTTACTAAAATTCAGCTTTCCAGTAAGCTGAGAAAATTGACAGGAGAATAGTAATGACCCACAGCAGTTAGAAAACAAAGCATTACTTTATGACTACTGAGGAAAACTGTCACTATGCTAATTAGATTCACTAAATCAAAACACAGGAAATTGCACAATCAAGAAATACATCAGCAGAAATTACTTAACGGCCTTACACATCAATTGGCTAAAAACCTTGTATTTTAAAATATTCCTTGTGTAACCATAATCCCGCAACAGCGGGAAGGCAAAACCAGAAGAATTTCCAAAATCCAACCCTTGCGTCAGTAGCAGAATTCACACATACATCGCTCTCCCTCCACCTGCCTACAACCACCACCTTTTTGCTTCTCCACAGTACTAAAGATTCAGCTGCTTTTTCCTCTTCTGTCACACCATAACTTCCAACTCCCACACGTTCATACATACACATACATAAAACATGAATCTATCGACTGGCTGATTCCACATCAAGCCTGGATTCCTTACCCTCACCTTTCAATTCTACACAGTCTGCCCCAACTACATCTCGGCTCACATTGTCTCCTGTCACATCTTCTTTTTTCCTCTGGCCCATTCGCAAATCCATGCTTTTTCCTCAGCTTCCTCTTCCTGTGTGCCAAGTCCCCTCCCTCTCCTTCAAATCCCTCCTCAAAACTCACTTCTTTTGGTTCGATTTCCGTCACTAATCTCAGCTCCGGCGCTATCTGCTCCCTCTCGCGCGCCTGATTACATCGAAGATAAAACAAAAAACATGAAACAGAAAAAGTAAGTTATCCAAACACTTCATATGTGCTCTCACAAGGGCAGTCTCAATATCCCTTTTTCCCCTCTCTGTACTATGTTAGTCACAGACTGTGTGATTTTGAATAATTTGTGCTAATCTGAACCACAGCAGAGCCTCAAGGCTCATGGCACTGAGACAAATATTTTTCACTCTTTAAAAATTTTGCCTTTCCATCCTCATTACTGAATTTTATTAAAACACACATCTGCTGCAACTCAGAAATAGTTTGAGTGCTACAGCACCTACAGTCTTTTCCTTCAAGTCACACTAAACTCAAATCAAAGTATTAACTAATCTCTATCTCTCTCCAAGTAATTTGAATTCTGCATGCTTAGCATACACCTTCCACGAAGATCTAACAATTTCTTAGATTTATTGACTTACTAGAACCTGAACTATCTTAAGCTTACACTCATCTCTGGAAATGTATTTTTTAGTTTGGATACGTAGAAAATACAAGTTATAAGTTTAAATGAAGCATGAAATGTTGCATCTGACAACTCTACTTAATTTTTCAAATCAGTTTACAGTCTTGCAATTTTTGTAATCTATACATAAATTTTAGTAAATATTTTCTTACAAAATACATAATGCAAAAGAACAAAAACATCCATGGGAGTTTGAGGCTTAAGCAAAGGACAGCCTCAGATAACTGATTTTCAGTCAAATCTTAGTTCATGTTTTTATTCTGAAATAACACAAAAACACTTAGAAAAACAAACATTTTTCCATTTCATTATATGCAAAAGAAGTTGCAAGAAAAATTATGTCTTTGCTTTTGAAAGCTACAGACCTTCATGCTTATTTCTTATTTTGCAGGATTAAATGCTACAACTAGTATCAATCAGTATTTTAGAAAACAGAGTTGGAGGTGTTCTTGTATCCAGACAACTTAAAATTCTAAATCCATCTCAAAGTGTAAATTTGTGTCCCCAATTCCTTCTCAAGATTTCACTGAAGCAGCCTACATTCAACCCCCAAGATGCATAAGTGGCACCATAACTCTCAACTACTGAGAAAAATTAGAAATAACAGATGAGCTGGACTGCCACCAAACAAGTCTGGACAACATAATGGTTGTGAAGTAATGGATTTACTATTTTTTTTAAAGCTGAGATTGCCTGTGGCCTAAAGAGTAGTAACTCAAGGTAAGACACAACATTGCTCCCTAGGAAAAGTACAGGACAGAATCTGGGAGCTCTTTCCACTGTCACAAAAGGCTTATTTCTTTTTGGTCACAATCACATCACCCAAGTTTTGCTTTTTTTAAGTAAAAAGGAACACTCAAGTTTCCTAACTCACTGTCATACTGACAGTATTCCTTGAAATACTACACACTGGTTACTGTAAGACTGCAGCAAGAAGCCAGGGTTAGTGTGACTATAGATTTCAGTTTAATCTCCTTCAGGAAACATCTTTTAAATAATGCAGTGGTGTCTGCACTAAGTTCCAATGTCCCTTGCATAGTGGATCAACCCTACCATACAGCTACCCTTACCCTGGAGGCCAGCAGAGATGCTTTCAAGCCAATTCAATTATCCATCTGTCCTGGTCACAATATGGATGGCTACAAGGGTAACTCTGAAATACTTGAAGTCTGCAAAGTTAGGAGTATTCTGAAGAAAACTAAAAGCAAAGACCAGTTTTCATGGATTTTGTCTCACTTTCAGTGGAGTAATTTCCCATTAAATATTAAACACAGTCACCATGCAAAATAAATGCAATGGCATTTGCACTGAAAGCATGTAAGAGTTTTCAATGACGTTTCCCTTTCACAAGTAAAGATAGGCCTAGTGACTAAATCTAATCCTCTACTTCATAGTCTCCCTCAGCTTCTATTCAGCATCTCTTTAACAGCAACTGGACATTATAAGAGACAAGAAATACTTATCTGTCTGATTGCCCCAAAGTTCTGATACAGGGGAAAAACCCCAAAGTCATGTTTGTAAGAACAGGTGGGCAAAAAGCTCTATAGTAGGAGACAAAAGACATAACCAGAGAGTGAGGAATAAATAAAATTAAAAAAAAAATCAGCAGCACAGACTGCTGACAAGCTAAAGCTTTTTTCATGAAAAGACACCAGAGGGAAAAGTCACTGCATGCCCCTGGTTTTGTAAACTCTGTAAGACAAGGCTTTGTGAAGAGATTAGTTGGCAATGGAGTGTCCAGCAGCCAGACATTTCAGTGAGGCAAGGCCACCTGAGCAGCACACTGAGGCATCATCCATAAACTGGTGAAGCAAGGCAGTGCGGGGCCTAGAGAGAGAGACTAATTTCAATCTAGTTGTGCTACTGACACTTCTACTGTCTTATGATATAAAAAACAAACAAACAAAACAATGAAAACCCAAACAACTACACAAAACCTAACAAAGCAATTGCTTCAAGTATTCTTACCTGCCCTTTTGCATCCTCTGGCATAGATTTGATATGCATCCTTTTAAGACATCGAATGACACCATCATAAAATTGCACTGTGAATGTTCCTAGAAATGATTGATGGAATCGCTATGAGTAGTTAAGAAACAAACACACTTTGTCACTATGAAATCTTTATGTTTTGCATGCTATTTTGTATGACAAGAGTAACCAGGTGTTACCAGTAGTCAGGATCAAGAGAGGTACAAAAAACCATAAATTATGGTCTCAATGAAACCCTGCTTTAATACTATTACTTCTTGTCCAGCTGGGCAATTTCAAGTATGTTTAAGCTGTTGAGTCACTTCTGCTCATAATTCATTGAAATAATAATGTAATATTTAAGATCCTACACTAGGGGAAAAGTTCAACTTAAATCCAAGTCCTCATTTACTCTAAACTACAGTAAAAATGTCAATTTTGTATGTTCATTAGAAATATCATCATTGTGAAGTGTTTAATCTGTGTTCCCTTATTTTCCTATTTCCATTGTTTCTCTTCAATAAAGAGAACTAAAACAATTATGAAAATTTAAATAGAACATTAACTCAAATCAAAATTGTTGATTTTGTACAAATTGTCCCAAGACTGTGCACAGGAGTTTCTGATCACTGAAACAGTAAAAACATTTTAAAAAGCATTTTGTCTTCTAGGAGAAGACAAAAAAGAAGTTTTAAAATTTGATACAGATAAAAGACAAACATTTTATTAAATTTGATATATAAAAACATTTTCACTTAATATTGGGGCAGAGAGGAAAACTTTATAGCCATATCACTTTTTTAAGCAGACTAAATCTACAGCACAGCATTTTCAAGCAGACCTTACCAATGGAACATTGCAATACATACCCTCTTTATTAATTGCTTCAATCTTTGCAGGGTAATATCGGCAGTCTGTCCAACGAGCTAGGACTTCTTCTCCAGGTTTAAAATCCTATTTTAAACAAATTTAGTAATTAATATTTAAATAATTTGTATTTTTTTTGTAAAAATTAAGTATTACGTGCTAGAGAGATTTAATGTAGGAAAACAAGTAGAGCAGTTTACAAAAGTCTAAGACAACATAAATGTACCACTTACAACAAACTCTTCATCATCCTTCAGCCCCTCCTTCCTCAAAGCTGGTCTCTCCAAAGGTCTCAACCTGTTGCTGTCCCAGTAAATCCACTCATCGTAGCGATGGCTCCAGCGTTCAAAATGCACCAACATCTTCCCCTCCTCATAATCGATCTTCTCAATTCGAGATGGATACCTGGAGCGTTAAAGACAATCTGCTAAGTCTCAAAGGTTTCTGTCTTGGTTTAGATACAATAGGGCCTACATAACCTTACAGAAAGTTGTATTAACACTTTGTACTGAAAAATCTCTAAGTCTGGAAAAGGCTAAGTAACTGAATTGATTGGATAACATTTAGTTCAAGAATCTATAAACAACGTTGAAAACTGGAATCAGGTAGAATTCAGCTTCTTCTGCCCTTCAGAGAAGTATTGAAACAGATTCAAAAGTGCATAGAATCTCCTGAAAAAATAAGAACGTTAATTACATCACTGATTTTTTTAATCAGCATTTATATTAGGGCTGCTCTGAAGTTAACAATGTGTATGGAAAAGAAAGACCACAGGAAAAGGACAGTTGCCTTTAACAACCTGTTTTTCAAACCAAGTATTACTGTGAGCCAATAGCAAAAGCCAGAGCTTGAGCAACCAATTTCCAATCCTACAGCAAATTCTTTAGCTAGAAAGGCAACTGACATATATAGGGAATCTGTCAACATCATCAATTTTGAATATAATCTCTCCAAAATACTGACTGTGCTCTTCAAGGAGTCTCTAACACTGTGTTCTGACTAAAATATAACTTATCAGGAAGTTCAGGCTTTCCTCATTTCTTACTAACTGGACTGCACATTAAAACAAAAGATGTCAATCTCAATTTGCCCCTTCTTTTCTCCTGTGCTATTTCTTCAACTGCAGTGATGTATACAGCTTCCCAAGATTTCAATATCTCAGGAGCTATTGATTAAGAAAATCTCTGATTTTCTAGGTTACTACTGCAGCCACATTTCACCCTCACACCAGAATTCAGAGACACTCCAAGCTCTTGTTGCATTTCTCTCATCCATATATTCCAGAAACACTAAATATTTTTATATCTGTTCTTTAAGGCCCCATCTTTTTCTCGCTGAACTTCCAAAAAAACCAACAAAGTCTTAGTCTAAAACTGAAGCCTCTCATTTGCCACTCCCCTAATAAAATTTATTTCAAGTCACTTTCTTTCAAAGAAACAAGATCAGCCTTCCTTCCCCTTCTAAAGTAGATTGACAACAATCTAACAAGAAAGGTGAAACTGATGATCTACTGTATTAAACCAGAATGTAAAACTCTTGGGTCAAACCTGTATCCCAGTAGCAACATTCTGGTTTGACTTTAAACAAGGTTTCAAGAAAATAAGTTAGCCATGAGATGGTTTTCCT
The DNA here is from genome assembly GCA_035582745.1 of Loriotus luctuosus. NCBI lineage: Eukaryota > Metazoa > Chordata > Aves > Passeriformes > Thraupidae > Loriotus > Loriotus luctuosus. The sequence goes on along the minus strand of JAWWEY010000115.1, from coordinate 144,361,379 downwards.
AAGCCCTGCCTCTGATTATACGTTTTTTTATAAGACCATATGCTGCTACACTTAGAAATTTTATTATAAAAAATTTTATTATAAAATTTCTTGGTTTTTTCATTTTCTGAAGTGTTCCAGTTTCAGACTCTGAACTTGACACTAAAACACCAGAATAAGCAGGAAGAGGAGCAAAGCAGAGGAAAAAGTTAAGTTACTGTTACAACAGCAAGTGTGTAAGAAACAATGTAACCTAAAGAACTTCCAAGTAGAAGGACACAGAAGATACTTAACAGAGGGAAAGGAGGAAAACCACCAGAAAAGCAACAGGAGAGAAAGGTCATTTTGCAGCAATCAGAAATGGAAGCCAAGAACGGTGGTGCCCTTTCCAGTACAGTTTGAAATTTTAGGTTTATTGCATGCCAGCCACCAGTGACGCAAAACTATGGTTGTTCCACAAAATTCAAGGCCAACCAGCTGAAAGAGAATTCTCCTTTTCCTACAAATCTCCAGTGCACTCTGCTCCCACTATGGTGCATCCCTATAGCAGTTCCCCTGCTGTGGCCAGCAGCTTTCTCTGGTCAGCAGCAGTCAAGGTACCACTCCAAGCACTCTGTGAGAAGACAACAGGAGGGATAAACTTTGAAAATACAGCACTGACATGGAAAGGGCACACCATGTAAGAGGGGAAAGGAACATGCAGAGCACAGTTTAGAGACAAATATTTTAAAATTAAGATAATTATAAAGAAAACTCAGCAAGCCAAGAATCAAGACATTAATATATATACAAAATCAAAAGAGAAAATGTTAGCATCAGTTAATAAAAGATGTCCTTAGAGATGAAACTGCCCAAGCCATATGCAATTGGTTATTAGGTAAACACAAACACAACTCTGTATTTAGCAACAAACTATTATCCTCAATATCCACTAAACTTAGCCACACATTGTGCCACAAACAGTAATATTTCACAATACTGATCCCACACTGGAAGAGACCAGAACATATGTATTGCAGAACTTACTCTTGTAAATTATCCCCTGCACGAAAAGATCTTTCTGGTGGTTTTGTACTTTAACTGAAAAGAATTTATTTCATTAATTAAAAAAAATTAATATGAAGATTACTACATCTTTTACACTTCAGAACTTTTATTTGGAAGTTCCTCCCATCACAAAGTTACAAGTAGGCATTTGAAGAAATACTGCAAAGGGAGACAGAAATATCATTCTTTACAGATATTATTATTCTTTAAAGAATAATAATATCTAAGGCCAAAACAACTTTCCAGTCAGGTCAATTCCCCCAGCAAGTAACTCACATTAAGTCATCACAATGAAACTGATATACAACTAGATCTGACAACACTTCATCAGCACAAACCAGAAAAACACACTCTAAAATTTGAGGGAAAAGTCTTCACTTTTCAAAAAAAAGAAAAAGAAAAAAAAAAGACTCAGACCAGCACACTGAAATTCAATATTCAAGGAGTTTCTTTTATGCGAAGAAACAATATTCTGCACATTTTGGGTGTGCTTTTTCAAAAAGCAGCTGGAAAGAGAATGTAGTAATCACAAATGAGGTTTCATCCAAACTTCAGGGGGGTTGTTCTTGCTTTTCCCAGAGGGAACAAGAGAACTGCTGGTAGCTGAATTTACCTGCCCAGTTTACACATTGCATGCGCTCCATTCTCAGGTTCCAATCTTGGCAGTTCCAACCCATTAGAATTAGGCAATATTTTTGGAAAGCCTCATAATTTGATATGGCTTAAAAACTAATACTATGAAGCCCTGGTCAGGCAACAACAGTGTTCTAACATTTATACAATAAAAAATAATTGAAAACTTCCCACTTCACTTCTTTACAGTGTAAAAAAAAACAAAACAAACCACTGAACATTTTTTCCAACGCACTCAACACACGTTACCAACCACACAGAACTTTTTTTTTTTACATCATCCTTTTAACCTTTCAAAAGTGACCAAAAAGTAGCGAACTGGCTTTTGAAATAGGACAATAGGCATTTCAAACTGTAAAAGAGGTACAAAAATATTAATAAATCTGCCCAAGTTTGTACCTACAAACACACTCATACTTCCTGCCTTTGCAATACTGGTTTAAAAAGTGCTTCCTTCTACCTCACAGAAGATAAAAACCAAATACCCTCCGTACTGACTTCTCACAAATAGTGTTCTAGAGTCTGCAAAATCTGCAAATATCTATTTCTAGGTCCCCACACTCATTATACATATATTGTATTAAATATAAAGCAGACTTCACTTCCCTTTCAAACACCTGCCAGGTAACCCAGTCAACTGAAATCCAAAGCAAGGACTGTACCAAGTAAGATTTCTCAATGTCTTTCAGAGAAAATACTTGCTCCATACTGGGGGGTGGGGGGGTGTGGAAGTCCATCCAGATAATCAAATATACCAAAAGGTAGAACTGTTGTTCCAACAACTAACCTATTTTAGAGGGCTGTTTCCATTCCAGAAACCAGGGACATCTACCTGTATTTCATTACCTAACCTAAGAGTTTAGATCGAGCAAATTAATAGACTATCAGAAAAACAACAGGATTTTTCAAATCAGTATCTGCTGCTTACAGGACAACCAGTAGAGAGCTACAGCCAAAAAACCCCACACAAAATTATTAAAAAAATGAAGAGATACATCTTTAAATATATCAGCTTTGCAGGGACAGTGTCCTACTTGTGGCAGCTGACAGCTCAAGAACTGTCTTACACACAGACATGCACTTGCAGGCAAGTGCAGCTCTACTGCTTTTTCACTTGCTCTGTCAGCAAAGAGAGGCAGAAAAGGGTGTATGCACATGTATCAGTTTTTGCATGAGATCACAGGAGAATTCAAACTGAAAGAAACCTCAGAAAGCCTCTAGTCCAACCTCCCACTCAAAGCAGGGTCAGCTATGGCAACAGGCCAGGTTTTCCAGTGTTTTATTAATCCCAGAAAAACTCTCATGCTGGAGACTCCACAAACTCTTCAGGCAACCTGATCCACTGCTTGACTGTCCCAACAGGAAAAAGATTCTCCTTGAACCTAGTGTGAATATCTCATTTCAGTTTGTGCCTGTTGTTTTGTTCTCTAACTACCTGTAGGGTTTGGCTAAGGCTGGTTGATGACAGCCCTGTAGGTACTGGAAAGTTGACAGTTGGATTTCTGAAGCCTTTTCCAAGCTAAAGAAGTAATTTTCTCACTCTCTCTTCATAGGTCTTACACTCCTCCAGCCCTTGATCATTTCATATACTTAATAATTTTCTATTTTGTAATTTTCAATCCCATCTCATTTATTATCTGCTGACAGATGATCAGTTTTGATTAGAGCTGCAGTTCGTGGTTTGCTTCAGCAAATTTAAATGGAACAAGTGGTACAAGTTCTTTATGCAAGATGATCCCCTGCAACAGCATAACTGTTGTACTTGATAAAGGAGCAATAAAGCAAAAAAAGTCATGACCATCAGATGACAGCAAGTTTTCAGAAAAATGGAGAAAAAAATTAAAATCCTTTTAAAGGCTATTTCTCAGCAAGTGTTCTCAATTTGTCACTTGCAGAAAGACTGAGCTAAGCAATAGAAATGCTGTTCAATTTGGTTTTTGTTAAAAGATAATAAAGAGATTTCATGTAAGTTCAGCAAGTTTATTTGCTTTGAAGTATGTATTTCTGCATGCAAATGAGCAGAATGCATACAGATTATATATAGAAAGAATTTTAAAAACATCCACCACTCCCTTATGCAACAGAAAGCCAACTAAAAAAAATCCCATAGACTATCATTACAACCCTTGACATTCTAATAATAGCACAACAGTGGATTTTCTGTCACAAGGTATTTGGCTTGTATTATTAGTTCATTTTGTATTAGTAGTTCACTTCAAATACAGTCCAGTTTTCATTGTTACTGTAACTGTTAAATTTTGATATTAACTTTCTTCTGTATATGGTACCACAAAAGTTTACATGTATTTAAACTTGACCTGAGTCTACCTGGTGTACAGACAATAAATCAAATCCTGGAAAGTTCAGGATAAATTCTATTCTTCCTGAAAACACCCAGCAACTCAGCTGCAGAGCTTGTGACATGGCCATGCCTGACAATCCAAACCTAGACAAGAACTCCAGCACTGACAGGTAATCCTTCCCTGGAAAAAGCTGGGCAGGTCTGACACAAACCATACACTGGATACTCACTGATATTTTATTGATACTATTAAGCTATCTTTACATATTAACTTTTGTTACCTGATTACATAACCAATTATCTCTAGTCACAGAAGATACTATAAAAAGTTTTATTGCTCTATTTTGGATGTTTTCCTTATCCTGCCATTCAGTTACAGAATCAGTATGCTGAAAACCCAGTCTACAGCAACAGGTAAGAACAAGAATAGTTCTATAAACCAAGTCCTTTAGAGTCCCTTTCTAAAGACAAACAATCTTCCTACAATTAAAATCAAAGCTCTACAAATAAAAAGTTTGACCCAACTTTTTATACACAGCACATAACACTGGAGCAGACATGTCAACAATACACAGACTTCCCTCTCACATCACTTGGAGTTCACAGGATCAGATATTTACAGGAACATGCTGAGCTGTCCAGGAATGCAACAGAAAAGCAGCTACACACCTCTGTATTTCCCAGTTCTAATAAATCAGAGAGCAGCTAAGAAAAAACTTCTAAGTAGAAGCATCAAATACTTCTGCCACCTACTTTAACAAAACCAGGAGGATTTTTCAAACTCAACTAGCATGGCCAGCACACATCAACAGATTAGCCTACTTGCTTTAATAAAATTTTTACTAACAATTTTTTTCATCAGAACAGCTCCTTTCACAATACACATGCTGTGCAACATAGTCCTTGTGCCCATAATTTCCATTTTATAGTCTGAATTCACAATAGGCCTGGTTGGTTGCAGAGTCACAGTTTTAAGCACTTAATTCCTCCAGCTGTTTAATAAAAACACAACTGTATCTGCCTATCCCATGAACTCCAATTCAGGATGTGGGTTTGGTTTTTTTTTTTTTTTAGAATCTGTTTTGTGGACCTGTCAAGTGTGACAACTGAACACAAAACAACTCCCCTTGCATGCCTTCAAATGAAGACAAAAGAAGTCTTTGATCATGAAGTTTGCCTCATGGACACACCAATCACCTGGGCCATGACACTGAATTCCACGCTACTCCAGAAAGGCTCTTGGCTCCCTACAGCTGCATAAGCCACCAAGAGCAAATAAACACAAACCCATAGGAAAGTTTAGCTTGATTTCTGAAGTGAGAATATTTTCCTAACACTTTTAACAGACTTAGGTGGAAATTCATAAAGCTCATGTGTGGAAATTGTCAATTAATAGATGCACTGTTTTTTATAATCAATTTTCAAAGCACACAAACTACATAAAATAATTATGCTCTCAGCAAACACTACCCAATGTCTTCCATACCATTTTTGCAAATAGTCCAGTGCCTCCAAACGAGCACCAATCTCAAATGTGATTCCAGGACGATTTGGAGGCTTTTTACTCATCTTGATATTGTCTTTTTCACCACCTTGGAAGGAAGGAAAAAAGTTGCATTAAAACACATTATGCTGTTTTAAATGTGTCATTGACAGCAAATATATTCCAGAGGGTGAAAAGATGCAAAATTTTGATCCTGACTTTGTATTAACTGCTTAGCTTACAGAAATACAGGCAGGGCCCAAAAAAAAGGCATTAAAAACCTTCATAAATACTTTTATTCAGATTTCTTTCCCTTCAAAAATATCTGTCATCAACCTTAAGTCAAAAAATAATAAGAAAAAACCATAGTGCCCATCTCTGGAACTCTACTGGACTGTAATTCCTTCATATCATTTTTAAACAAAATTTTAATTTACCCATAGTTAACATGAGTGCTCTCCTCGGGTGAAGAAAAGACAGACTAAGAAGAACTTACCTTATCAAGAACAGATAAACATGGCCCAAAGGGCAACTAAGATTAAACGAGCACAAACAAAAAATAAACAAAACCTCATCTTGAGTATTTCCATGCACTCATAGTCGCACTCATAGCACTGAGTTTCAGTCACAACTGGCTTCTAATTTTATTTTGCAGCTCAGTCACTATCAAAAAGGAAAAAAACCACCAAAAACCTCTCTGTGCAACTACTGTCGCTATCACCGCGGCTTTCTGCGGTGCTCCCTGCACCACCCCAAGCCCCCTTGCCGAGCGGCAGTGCCGGGATGCGGGGTCGGAGCCTCGGAGCCCCGCACTGCGGGGGGAGCGGCACCCGGCCCCCGTTCTGCAGCGGGGCTCCCCTGCGAGCTCCGCCAGCGCGGAGAGACCAAGGGCGCAGCGCAGCCGGGCCGGGAGCGGCGGGGCCGCGGTCGCAGCGCTCGGCACAGCCGGGGAGGCCCCGCCGGACCCCCGGCCGCGGGCGGGGCCCGGCGCGAGCAGA
>JAWWEY010000115.1:144296123-144354837 GCA_035582745.1 Loriotus luctuosus | reverse complement strand
CGGCGCGGCGCCGCCGGACAGCGCTGACGTCACGGTGAGGGGCGGGCATGCGCGCGGCCGCGGCCACGGGGAGGGGGCGGCCCGGCCGGGGTGCGGGGGCCGCCGGAGCCCCGCCGCCCGCGCTCCCTCCGCATTCCCTCCTCGTTCCCGCCGCGGTGCCGGCCCTTACCGCCCGCTCGGCTCGCTCGGGGCCCGGCGCGGCTGCCGCGGGCTGTCCGGCACGGCCGCCCCTCACCGCCCCATCCTGCCCGCGCCCCGCACGCGTCACCGCCGCGCGACGCGCCCCGCCCCCGGCACGTGACTGCGCAGGGGCGGGGGGCGAGCGAGACAAAGAGCGGCGGCCACGGCCCGGGACGGCAGCAGCGGGACAGTGACATTGCCGCACATTGTCACAGCCTTACATTGCCACAGAAACAGCGGGGAGCGGAGAGGAGAGGGGTGTCCAGCGGCGGGAAAGGAACGTGTTTAATCAAGACACTGGGGCATTTTTCGTCTTGGCAAAGGCTGAGGGAGTTGGAGCTGCTCAGCCCCAGAAGAGGCGGCTGAGGGGGGATCTCGTCCAGGAGTGTCTGAGGGAGGGGTCGAGAGCACGGATCAGGCTCTGCTGGTGGTGCCGAGTACAATAGGGAACGGGCACAATGCACAGGGAATTTCGTCTGAATAGGAAGAACTTTTGTGTGCAGTGACCCTGCACTGAAACACTGCCTACAGAGGTGTGGAGTTTGCACTAATTCAAGTGGACACAGCCCTGTGCAGTGTGTTCTTGAATGGCCCTGCTTAAACAAGAGGGTTGGACCAAATGACCCACTGCTGTCCCTTCCAGTCTGACCAGTTCTGTCACTCTGGGATCTGTGATTCTGTGATAGGTAGAAAAAGACTCGGGGCAGTCACTGAGATGATCCTGGAGGTGCCACAACGTGTGGCTGGTGGCCACAGGACAGCCCCAGCCAAGCAGCAGCTTTACAGTGGCCTGTCTTTGCCTCTGTTTTTTACCCATGAAACCGCCTTCATCTGACCCACAGATTTTCTTGCTGTTATTCATCCCAGCCTCCCCCCGTGCTGCTGAGGGCTGGGTGGGTGCTTGGCAGCTGGTGAACAGCCCACTGCTGTCCCTGTGACACCCAGTGTTGTGGTGGCTGCTGTGCTGCTTATCACTGTGTTCTGCTCTGCCTGAGAGACCCGTGATAAAGGCAATGACCATGAGCCAAGTCTGGCATTTGGCCTCTGCATTGCTGCCATCCCAGTGCTCAGGGAACAATCTCATGGAGTCTTTCCTCCTATTCTTCTCCAGGACAGATGTTCCCAAGCTTGTAATGGCAAGATCAGCATCATCACATCCCCCTGGATGTGGTCAGTAAAATAAATGTCAAGTTTCCACCAATTAATAAAAAGGCATAGTGTATTTCTGGAAACTGCACGTTCTGGATCACAGTCATCTTGTGAGTCCTTTCCATTAAGTGACCTTTAAGAACTTTTTTGAGTATATTGAGTTTGTGTGGCAAGAATTTGGTAGTGGGGGGCTTCTGTGAGAGGCTGCCAGAATCTTCCCCCATGTCCACCAGAGCCAAAGCCAACTGGGTCTAAGACAGATCCACCCCTGGCCAGTGCTCAGGCCGTCAGTGACAGTGTTTTGCCTTGGATGGTAACTGGTGAGTGATCTCAGGAGTGATCCTTGGGACTGACCTCTCCTCTTGCCCTAGAAGCCTTTTGTTATATTTACTCTCCACTGTCCATTTGGGAAGGCCAGTGACAGATTGGCTTTGGTGGGCACCTGGTGTCCAGACAAGGTCACTAAACAGCAGCAGGACAGACAGGACAGTTTGTGTGGTAGCCCTTGGACCTGTCCAGAGAGTACCAGCTGTGAGAAACCTGCTCTGTGCTTGCCTGGAGCCTCTGGCAAAAACACCTGGAAAGAGCCAAGGTTGACCTCTGGCATTCTGGAGCTGAGGGTATCAAGGGTCTGAGATGTACCAGATCTTCATAGGAAAAGGCACCTCTACACATAATGCAACTGAATACATAATACATGGAATAAGGGGGTAGGGTGATCACAAAGTGGGCTCAGATGAGGAACTCCCAGTGCCCCTGAATGCTGAAAGAGGTCACCATTGAGCCAGGAGGCAGAGATTTCAGAGCATCATCTCAGGAGGTGGCTCAAACCCAAAAGTGTAATAAACAGCAGAAAGTGAAAGGCAATATACTCTGTTTACCAATGCTTCCTGTTGTGTTGTGCAAAACCATCTGATGTGGAAAGCTGCTGGGTGGAGCACAAGTCATGGACCAAAGTAATTGATTGCACTTGTATGGATGTTTGGGGGATGTCCCACAGACTAAGGAAATGACATCAGTGCATGTGTCACTGGACAAGGAAGGGGATCATGATCGATGGTGATGTTGATAACACACCAGTGTGGTGGCTGCTGCTGAAAACACTTCCACAATATAATGGCTCAGGTTTTTTCCCCCACTCATCTTCCCCAGGAAGCAGGCAAGGGGTGGGCAAGAGACTGGGAGGGGCAGAACTAGGACAGTTGACCCAAACTGGCCAAAGGGATATTCCATGCCATAAAACATTGACCTCAGCAAGAAAATCCGAGACAGAAGAAGAAGACTGTTGGGACATTTTCTTCCAGGCTGACCATTGCTGGGAGATGGAGGGATTTAGGTCTGCTGGTGGGAAGTGCTGAGTCCTTGCCTTTGAATTGCTTGGGTTTTTTTTGGGTTGGGTTGTTTAGCTTGGGGGTTTTTGCTTTCCTTCATTTATTAAACTGTCCTCATCCAGATCTGCAAACATTTCTGGGGGTGCTGGGTGACAGCAACTGAACACGAGCCAGCAGTGTGCCAAGGAGAACAATGGCATCCTGGCATGTATCAGAAATAGTGTGGCCAGCAGGACTGGGGAATGAGATTGTCCCTCTGTACTCAGCATTGGTGAGGCTGTATCTTGAATCTTGTGCTCAGTTTTGGGCCCCTCACTGCAAGAAAGACATTGAGCTGCTGGAATGTGTCCAGAGAAGGGCATAGGAGCTGGGGACGGGTCTGGAGCACAAGTCTGATGAGGAGCAGCTGAGGGAGCTGGGGGTGCTCAGCCTCGAGAAAAGGAGGCTCAGGGAGGACCTTGTCACTCTCTACAACTCCCTGAAAGGAGGCTATAGCCAGGTGGGGTTGGTCTTTTCCCCAGACAACAAGTGATAGGACTTGGAAAGGGCCTCAAGGTATGCCAGGAGATGTTTAGATGGGATATCAGGAAAACATTTTTACAGAAAGTGGTCAGGCATTGGAACAGGCTGCACAGGGAAGTGGTGGAATCACCACCGATCCTCAAAGTGTTCAAAAACAAATGTGGATGTGGCAGTGAGAGGCATGGGTTAGTGATGAACTAACCAGCAGCTCAATTGTCTTAGAGTTCTTTTCCAACCTTAATGGTTCCATGATTCTCACTTTTGTTCTTCCCATTCTCTTCCCTATGCCACTGCTGGGGAGTGAGCGAGTGGCTGTGTGGGCGTTTGGCTGCTGTTCAAGGTCAATCCATCTGCTTCATTTAGTCCCCAGGAGGCTGCCTCCCACTTGAGGAGTCTTTATAGACATAATGTTCAGTAGGATATTTTAGAGTATTTGCTATGATATTTTTTTTCCTCCCTAGATTTTCCCTTCTTACCATTTTCTGGAAGGTGGTGGCAAACAGAAGAGACTGAAGGAAGAAGGAGGCTTGAAGAAAAACAAAGGAAACAAAATAAGAAAACAAAGAGGGAAGGGAAAGGGAAAGGGAAAGGGAAAGGTGTTTTTTTCTTTTTTTTTTAGTAAAAAAGTTGCCATTGCATTTATTTGAATTCTCTAGCTCTTACTACTCTTGGTGTAATTTTGATGCAATCTTTGGTTTAGAGGGTTTGCCACAGGATAGTGAAGGTTGTTGTTTAAGGAATGAGCTCTCTTTGAGCAGTAAAGAATGTGCAGCATCAGGATCGTTAGAACAGTGGAGGTGCTTCTGTCCGAGGAGAGGGAATGGGGGAAGATAAAAGGTTGTGAGGATGGAGCTGGGTACATGGGAGTCACTGAATCATGCTCTTCACTGCTGAAGGCTGAGTTTTGCCATGGCATGGGATGGGCTCAGAGCAGTGTGTGGCACCCCATTTCTTTGCTGCTGAGGCTGTTGAGAGGGAGGCAGAGCTGGCAGGAGGTGGCAGAGGCACAGCAAACCCCTTGTATTGATTAGTATGGACTAAAAGCACATCTGCAAGCACAGAAGAGCACAGGAGGACAATCCCATATAATCCCCAGCCCTGGCAGCTCCCAGGAGCAATCAGCCCATCAAGGGCCTATTTCCTCAAGCTCAGAGGAGCACAGGGACAAATGGCAGGTGGGAACCAAACTAAAGTCTTGGAGGAAGGGACACCTGATGCAGGGTGCCATGTGTGACTCTACCACACTGCCTTCAGAACAGCAGAAGTCCACTTGTGGTCCAGCAGCACAGGGCAGCATTTCCTGCACTATTATCAAAACATTTGGGGGAACAAGGAGCCCCAGTCACTGTCCCCATTTCTTTGCTGCCATTCCATGTATACCCATCCCTGCTCTGCTGTAGCCCACAGGCACCCACAGCCCCTGCTGGCCCTGATTTGCCTCTCCCAGTGCCTCCCTAGCTCTGCCCATGGCCCAGGACCCCATTTCAGCTACACTATTCCACCATAAAGCCAGCAAGGAGCAATTTAGGCCAAGACATTTTGTATATTCTTTTAGCACTAAACCATATCTGATATTTAGTTTTGTCTCCTAGGAAAACAAGGCCTACGTGGCTGCATTGCCTGTCTGCCTTCCATTTTCCCTTTCTTCACTTACTCCTAAAACTTCTGTCTTCAAGCTTGACACAGAGAGAGACACATCACATTATTCCAACTTTTCTGTTAAAATGCTCAACTGGACAGGGGAGGGTCACTGAGTCAATGTCTCCACGATGGAAAGACTCAGTTGTTATTTTCCTTCAGACACCAGAGCATGACAAGAGAGAGATGCAGGAAAAGAGATTTCAGCATTTGTGCTCCTCACACAATTTGATGTTTAATCTTGTCACAAAGCATGTCTTCAGCTTCGTCATGAATATACAGACCATAAATTGGAAACCAAACTGGATGGGAGATTTTATATTGCCAGTCAGTGACTCACTGAGACTCGGAGAGGGGGAGAGAGGATTTCATAATCAGCTGAGCATGAGCTCATGATGTGCTGTTGATGCTGAAAAGACTAATGCAGTCTTTGCAAAGCACATGCACATGGAAACACAGAGTAGGAGTTGAGAGGTGACATTATCGCTGCACTTGGCACCAGTATGTTGTTATTAAAATAACTGACTGTTCAGAGAACCCATCCAAAAATGGGAAGGGTTCAGGAAAGGTCTGGGAGAATGATCAAACACCTGGCAAAAGAAAGACATGATGGTGAGAAACCCAGACATCAGTTTGTTTATTTTGCCATTTGTTTTTTCTTGTGGGCAATTGGGTTATGTCATAGAAGAACTACTTTAAATGTCAGATATTGCAATTGTGAGGTGACAGTCAATAGAATAAAATTCATTGTTGTTTTTACCCTTATTATAATAGAGAGGTATATTTAAAATTACTGATGGTACTTGTATTCAAATGGTGTCTGTACCGCTTCAGTCTGGCAAATGTGCAGCAGCACCTCTGCCCTGCTCTATCCGTCTGCACAGGCAGCTTGCATGTGGCCTGGCTCTGTTCTGTCATCATCTGTCCTTCTCCTGCCACTTCCTTGGTCTATTTTGGCTCCATATCTGACACCAAGCTGTTATGGCCCTCTCTTCAGTTTCTCTGCCCTTCTTCTTTCATCCCAGAAACTCTTCCTCTCCAGAAATTCCTCCCTCCTTCTGTGAAGATTTCCATTACCTCACTGAACATTTCTCTTTCCCTTTTAAAGCCCTAAATTTTCCAGATGCTGGGAAATACACTGAAGTGGATGAGTTTTGAAGCATCTGGCCTTGTGTGAAAAAAGAAAGTCACTAACAGCCATTGCCATGGACACCATACAAAATAGTAACCCTGTGGGTTTGGGACATCAACTCCATCTTTTTCTAGTTTTGAAAGATACAGAAACTGGACATTTTTTACTGAATTGCTCACTGGTTCTTTGCAGAGTGCCTTTAATTCTGTCAGTGGTTTCTCTCAGAGAACTGCCTGTTTGCCCACAGGTGCAGTGTTTTACTGCATTGCTGGAGAGGTGGCATGAAACTATAAAGCAGAAGTAAGGTTCCCTGCTGCAGTATTTTAAGGTGAAGTACAGTAAGGTGAGAGTGCTAAGGAGTGAGACCTGGTAAATCCAGGTGGGTAATGAAATTTGCATTTAGCAGTTGGTTCTGACATTAGTGAAAGGGTCCCAAATCCACACAAAGAAAGAGAAGTAAGAGCAAACATTGCATTTGGTGGGGTTAAAGGAAAGCCTTGAGGCAGAAGTTGCTGCTCACCAGAGTGGTACCTCCTGATGCTCTGCATGGCTGGGAGGGAGCAGCTCCCTGTTTTGGATACAGGCAGCTCTGCTGTGTCATGTTACAGCCTCACAAAACCACTTTCTGGATATCAGTTGATATTTATTGGGGGCACAAAGAGCATTCACCACACTATGAATATTGTTTTGCAATGAGTGGTAGACCTCTTGAGATGTAATTGTGCTTTTGCCTCAGAAACAGTCCTGTGCAATGTGTCACTTCTGCCTTTCATATTGCAGCCATATGTTTTGGATAGTGTTTTGGGTTTAGATTCTGTAGATTGGAGTACATCGGTAAATATGTTACTGAATTTTCCTTTAAAGCCTTGATGAGAGCAGTGTTGAACAAAAGCTGTAGTAATAATACCTGCTCTATGCACTGATTTCCTAGATTATTTCCATATGAGACTGAAATGCAGCATACACTTGCTGGTGGATCAATAGAGCACTTGACTAACAAACATATCCCAGTGGGAAGATTTTCATGGTCTGCATTTCTAAGAGCTGGCTGGACAGAATTTGATACTTGTACTGAAGGAAAACAGAATTCCAAAAATCACATGTCCAACCTGGTGGAGTCCAGGAGTGAGAATGAAAATTACACATCACTTCTGTCAGCAGGCAATACCAATCACTTTGTAAAACTGGTGTGATATTTTCCTGTCTCCTCTCTGGTCCCATGTAAACTGGGGTGTCCTCAGGGGTTGAAGGATGGTTGTTGATTGTGAGATTAGCCCTTTGTGCCCAGCCCTGCCTGTAAAATGCCTGTAATGCATTTGTTCACAGGAGCACGTGCTCATGGTAGGAGTCACTTGTTTTCTGGTACTTGGCCATTGGGTCTGTGCTGGTGTCACATGGGCAGTTCCTGGAAGGCTATCAGAGTTCTGCTCTCTGTCCTTAATTGCCTTGTAGGCCACATTCAAATCCTTGGTCTTTATGCAATGCTGGGTAATATCCAGGCTGTAAAACCACTCTGCCTCTTGTGTGCGTGGTTTTCCACTGGATACTGAGGCTGCCTGTGCTGCTGCCTCTCCCTAGCCATTGAAGTAGTCCAGGACATCACTTTGGATCTAGCTGGAAATGTGAATTGGGCATGGGCAAGGCTGGAAAAATTGCAAACAATACCAGAAAGGCCTGTGGACTCTCAGTATAAGCCTCACAAATTTAGACTTTGTTTAAGTACTGGTATACAGGCAGAAAGGGGCTCAGTCACTGTCAGACTACAGAGAGACAACTGATAAGGTTGCTGTGTAAAGACAAGCATTTTAAAGAACAATTTTGGAGTATCACTTCAGTTGTTACTGGTCTTCATTTATGCCTCACTCAGTAGGATTTATTATAGAAATGACCATGATACCAGAATGATCAGTATTTTTCCCCTACTGTTGTCTCAGGAACCAGTGGGACCAACATCTCTCAGCTACAGATTTTCAGTATTTATAAAGCATGTTATGATTCTTTACAATCATTTCTTGGCTAAAAGTCTTCACTGTACATCAGTACAATGTACTGTTGTACAATGTATCATGGAACCTCTGTTCCATGTAGATCACATCAGGACTGTCACAGAAACCACCCAGGTTCCCAGGTACAGTGGGCAACAGTGCATGGCCACCTCCAGAGGAATATTAATTTTTTATTTTGGGACTCAAAATGTCACAAGAAAACCCCCAACCAAGGATGAGATTTTATCTGTTCAGTTAGAGCACTGAGCAGGTCCCTAAAGCCATGTGTACCTATGTGGCCTTTTCAGCTTTTAAGCACCCAGGTGCTGCTATGCAGGTGGTGTGTCCAGCACTAACTGCAGTGACATGGGAGACAGGAGTATGGGCAACTGAGTCTTCTCCATGTCTTCTGGGTTATTCCTGGGTTGGTCACATAGTGATGGGTTTTAACACTTAGAGCTGAGAGTCAGCAGTGTCCCCATGCTGTCCTACCTGCCTTAGTCCCTGTCCTTTCCCTCTCAGTCTGTAGATGTGCGCTGGAAGTGTGATGGCCTGCGAGCTTAGGAACCATGGGTGTACACTATTCATAGCTGAGCTCAAACCTGTTCCCACTCATTCTCTGCTCAGACCACTGATCTGTGCATTAATATTTCTATTCTCTGCAAATCAGATGCTGCTGGAGCACAACTGGCCAACAGCTGACTCTGCCCTGGCTGCTTGTAGTCACAGCAGACACTGCAGCGTGCTGACTAATGAACTTTTGTCATCCTTTATAAAATTGAGTCAGACAGCTTTGAGTATAGATCTGTGTGTTTGTTGCTTTTTTTTAGTGTTCCTACCTTCTTGTTCAGTAACAGTCAGATCTTCTTGTGAGGAAATTTATGAAGAACTCCAATGAGGACTCACCTGAGTTCTATTAGAAACCTTGACTAAATTCTGCTTTGACTGATGGATTTGAACCTCTTCCTTTAGTTTTCTTTCTCTGATAAAACAGGTTTTAAAGCAGTATTTTCAGATGCAGGGTGGGGGAGTTACAGATTCTAATGGAAGCACTTGTATTTTTCCCATGCCTATTTTTACACTGCTCTTGTATCATGATGTGGCATTTTCCCATGTCTACATCAGGTTCTGATACCAAGGAAATTTCTCCATGGCACCATATAATCAAGAAGCAAGGAGATACAACACAGCATGGTCATGGCTTTGTACAGAGAAATATCACATTTCACTTTGTACATCACAGGCTTACTTGATTTAGATCCTTTTTAAACATTTTTTGTCTATCTTGGCTATGTCTGTGGTATAATATAGAAGTAGCTGATGTAGCATTACTGGAGGTAAGCTCTTGAGATCTGAGTAGTATGGGTGTATTAGCAAGCTCAGAGCTAATTCCAAATTTTACAGGTTTATTCATTGTACTCCACCATGCAAACAAGAAATGTCCTTTTTTGCCTGTTTTGCAGAACAATTAAGCTAAAATAATGAATTTGGGGGAAAAATCAATCCTGAAACTCAGAAAGTCTCTGATAGAGTGTGATGGGATTTCCATGTGATAACATTAAAAATGGATTTGTTCCACTTCAAGGCAAATTAATCTTTGTTCAGGCTAATTAATCTTTGTTCATACAGCTGACCTGATAAGGTTATTAAAATCATATATAATGTGACAATTTTGTATACTGCACCGAAATTCTAACTAAATGCAGGATTAGCCTTTTCTTAAAATTGAAATAAAATGGCTAGTTTTGTGAGATTTTTTTTTCTTAATTACTAGAGTCCCTCCATTATTGCCAAATGTTTCAGTTGCATAAAGGAATACACTTAGCTTAAAACGTTATCATTCACAAAGGTGAATGAAAATGGGTCTTAGTTTGGCCTGCAGCAAGACTGCAGGCAAGGAGAGTTTCATAGACCCTCATTTTGACCCAGTGAGGCTGCTCAGAGATTCTCATGACCAGCCTTTCCCCTGCTGGATTTTTAAATTTTTTTCAATTTTTTTTCAGATATCAAGAATATTGTTTTTACTTTTGAGTATTATATAAACAATATTGACACAGCCCTGTGATATAGGAAAAATGGCCTGATTTGACAGTTACTGAAGCTGGTGGACAATTAAAGGTTGTCAGGTTTCCAGGAGGTTCAGAGAGAGTTACAGGAGCATCACATTACTCTCAATTACATTCAATCAATAAGCACTCCACTCTCTCCACCATGGCCACTCAATTCACTCTACCAGAAAATACCCTTCCTGAAAATTGTGTGTTTAGTAGAACAGTACTTTGCACTGAGTTGCAGTGGGCTGTTGAGATGGCAAAGTGATGGTGTAATATGAGCTAAAAACTCATCTGCACACTCACAGGGGAGCACAGAGTGGCGGGAGTGGGAGCACAGCAGTGTGGAGAGGAGCACAAAGAATTCCCTGCACCCAGCTGCTCCTATTTCAGGAGCCATCAGCCCATCAAAAGGCTTTCTGATCAGCCAGAGGAGCCTGGGAGCACAAAGGCAGGTGGGAAGCTGAATTATATTTCAGTGAAAGGGACACTTTGTCTGCTGGGCCTTTCCCAGGACTGTCCTAGAGGAGTCTCAGCCCTCGTGGCCAGTCATGGAACCCACCCAGATGAGTTAACACCAGAGCGCCTCGGGATTGCTGCCTGGGGCATGGGACACCCGTGGGCTGGGGTGTCTCTCTGTGGGCTGCTGAGGACCTGGGCAATCCCAGCCAGCTGTGCCTGTGTGTGTGATGGTCTGCACCAACTGGGCTGTGGGGCTGAGAGCTCAAATGTCAGGGTGTGTGCAATTGGTGAGACTGGGACCCAGGGGCAGCTGCTGGACAGACCTGAGCCCAGCTGCTGGAGGGGCATGTACAGATGTGTGTATCCTCACTAGAGGACCCCTGCACTGTTCAGCCAGAGGGGTGAGAAGGATGAGGCTCTTGGTGCTGTGGGAGTGCTCTCTCTGTGCCTATTGCCTGTGTTGCCAGCCGTGTGTGTAACATGTGGTTATAAATGCACTCTGTGCTTGTCCCTCCCAGGTGTGAGAGACAACTGCTCACTTTGAAAATTTAAAAAGGTTTATTAAACCTTAACAAAAATAAAACAAAGGATTACTAAGGAAAAAGCAGCGGTGCTGGGAACTGCCCCTCGTGCATACCACACGGCCAGTTCATCTTCAAGATGGATGCTCAGTCTTTTATACCCCTGGGGGTTGCATCAGCCGGCCCTGGCCCTTCCCAAAGTCTTTCAGTCAGCTCTTCTTTGCCATTTATCAGTGGAAACTGCTTTGTTGTAACTGGATTGAAGGTCAGGTGTTGCCATGCCACCCCCCTAAGCACCAAGCTTTTCCATTCCCAACTGCCCCAGGACATGTGCAGCCTTCTTTGTACCTGTCCTAGACAACCCCGGCTGGCAACAATACAAGGGGGAAAAGGGAACTATGGGGAGAACAGAGGACATCTAAACTACAATAACATAACTATACATCACTAAAGCTTTTATTAATATTCACACAATAGTTATCTTTTAATTGTGAGAGCCAATCATCTCATTACCCATCTATAACACAGGGGTACTGGCTCAGTGCTGGTGGGACCCCAGGCATGGAGCTACCCCAGCCCCACCTCTCTTGGACTGTCAGGCCCTGCACAATCTGTTGCATCAAAAGCAGAGTGAGCCTGGGAGAAGAGTACAAAGATGGGTGGTATTTAGTATCGTAATTTCTAATTTCCTTCCTTTTGTGGGTTGAATGGTAATGTGTGCCACAGGCATAAAACTACTGCCAGTAAGTTGTTGGTGTACTCATTTTGTAAAATTTGAAACCTGGTTATTGTTGAGATAGGGTGTGTTGGTGGAGTGGGAAATTTGAGGAGCTACAGAGTGAAGAAAAAAAAAAGCTGTATATAAATCCTTCTGTTTGTGTGTATTAACTATAGCTGCACACTCACCTATAAAATATTCATCAATGCATGAAGTTTATGCATCACAAGCTTGTGGAACAGTGAGTTTCAGATACAAATAGCAGTGATTAAAAAAGAAAACACCTCCAAGCCTGAATATGATGATATAGACACAAAATATTTTAACTATATAGACAAACATGAAATGCCAATGTCCTTCAGAAAAGCAGTTCAAGCTTGGAATTAACTTCTTCCTGTTGAGAATAATAAGAAAAGAAACAAAAAATATGCCCAAGGAGTAAATTCCTGTGTGTACAGAAATTCTTCTGTAAGTGACCTAGTTTTAAAGATCATTGGGAATTTCTATTCATTGCCTGTAGAGAGGCGGGGTGGCCAGGGAAATGCTGCTGTGATGAAGCCCATGCATCCATGGAAATAGTGCTGGACTAAATTTCCTCATTGACATAATTCCACTAAATTAAAAGAACTGATGTGATGATGGACTATGTCCCTATTTTCATGTTTGACCAAAAGGACCATAAAATGTTCATTTTAGTTTAACTTGCAAACAGAAGACCTTTTGCAACATCCTAATTGCTTAATTCCTATTTTTGCTTCCTTTTCTGGGAGGTGAGCTTTTTACATTCTTTTTTCCAGTGGAAGTATTTTTCCTTCTCCAAGGGGAAAACACCCATAAACAATCATAAAATCATAAAATAGATTTATGGTTTCATTTTTTTGCCAGTGATACACACAGACATCATGAAAGAGAACTACTAGGTCATTTTATCTATTTGGAGATGAAGTGTTACCCCCTAAGGCTGTACAATTCAGTGTCAAGCAGCTGATTTATATTACTTTTGCATGTAATAGTTCTGTAGCCAAGTCCTTTGATTGTCAGGCTATCTTATTCAGGCTCCCTTTCTCTTATGTGGATTTGACTTTACTTTTTATACTTTAAAGTATGATGAATGGGTACCTTACAGAGTATGAAACATTCAGCATGCAACAATGACTATGTTTACAAATGGCTTTATTCCTTTCTCCTTTCTATGGAATTTATGTTAACATTGCATGGCATATATTTGCAGTAATGTTTTCAGCTGTGAAACGTAGCTCTGAACTCTGCCCAAATGTATCTTCTGTACAATAGTGCCTTTGCAAAATGTATTGTTATTATTTTTTTTGGTAACTGGATCGTTTTCTTACATCAAAGCTTGTCAGGCTTGCAAGTATTTCAACAAATTGAATGATTTGTATACACAACTTGAAAGTTTTCTATGCGAGGTAGAAAAGCAAATGTGAAAGAAAACTCTGTGTCACTGATGAGAAAATGTTCTGTCTTTGTTCTCGGTACAATCATTGGGGCAAGACGTTATTTGTAGTGGTTCTTCTCTTTCGCAACAGCCGGCAGGAGCGTTCCTGGGCTAATCTTTATCTTCGGTTTGCTCCGCAGAACAAATGCCTCTGATGTGAGGCTACTTTACAGGAAACGTGACCTCACTGGGGCTCTGTGCTGCTGATTGCACGGGCTGTTTTCAAAAGGAAACAGGGGACTTACTTGCTAGAGCTGCCCTTGCGAAGAGCCAGGGCTGAGCTCTCCCAGGAAGCTGCTCAAGGACAGCCTCCACCAGCCGTCCCACGGGCTCTCCGGCTGAGGAAGAGAAAATTTTTGCACGCATGTGTTAATTGTGAAATGGATTTTCCAGGTTTGAAGGATTTTAGACTTATTTATATCTTAATATATTTGTCAGCTGAGGAATAGCTAAGCTTTGGGTTCCTCTCTCAGCTGCTCTTCAGGAAGTTTCGCGGTTTTGTGAATGTTGCTGCCATTACCTGCAGGGAGAAAAGACAAAGCTGCTCTTCAAAAACAACTGATATGTGTGAACAAATAAAACTCTTTGTAGACTCTTGTGTTTGTAGATAAAATAGAATAAAACTGATTGCCTGGTGTTAGCTATTTGAATAGTTAGCACTATATTTTGGTAGGTACTAGTGTAAATATTTAGATTGCACGCTGAAGGCATCATTGGCTTAGACACTAATTTGATTTTTGGAGGGAAAGGTAGTTAAAACTGACTGGTTTGCACAATGACTTTTTGTTTATATTACAACATGAACTTTTGTGTGTTTTGAAATCCGAGGGGGGTTGTTGGCTTAAATTTTTATTTGGATTCTTGACATAAAATGTTGCCACATTCACCTCAGATTGGCTTTTAGTGAGATTTCATAGAGCTGTTGCCTTTTTCTCATGCCATGGTTTAGATGTGCTGTGTTGATGGCTCATTTCATGGAGTACAGACACAGTACCACTGCTCCATTGTATAGTGGTGGTCGAGAAGCTTTGTTTTGTTATGTCATTACTATAGCTTCTCACGCTATTAATAGCACAGAAATAGGACTGAATATTAAATGAAAGCAGAACACTGTGCAGCATTGTCTACAATGTTTCCATGTTTTCTCCATCTTTGATTGAATTATTCTCAAGAACTCTCTTCACTAGGCATGAGCCAAAAATTTTCCTGATCATAGGCAGCAAAAAAATCTGTTGGACTGCCTGTTCCATGACTGTTCACAGAAACCTGATATTATCGTTACTTAAAATAGTTTAAAAGCAAGTTACAGCTGCTTATTGAAAAGAGGGAAATGCCTTGCCTGTCCAGTAGTATATCTGCATATGTATATTGCTCACTTTCCTTTATAGAGATGAATATACTCTATTTTATCTTAAATTTTATTTCCCTGGAGGGTGGCAAATAAACATCCTGCAAAGACATACCTTGCAAAGTTATGAGAGAATTCAAATGAGGAACAGAAGGACTGTGGTTTGTTCTGCCACTGTGATCAGCATGTGTCAACACTTTCTAGTGAAAGCACCACCCCACAGGAAAGCTGCCACTCCTCAAAGTTATTCTTTTTTAGACGTTGCTACTTTTTATTTTCATAACTGAAAGAATTGCATGCAATACAGCTGTGCTGTGGGTTTCAGTTGCTGGAAAGTTTCCCTCTCAGATTATTAAAGAGTTGTGATAGATATAACTGATCCTGATATATACTTCTATATATCCTTTTCAAACAAATTTGTCCTAGAATCAGTTACTTTTGCCTAAGTGAGAATACATTATAACTAATATTGTGATCGATATTGCTGATACTATCTTACACATCCTGATTTTCAAACAAGACAAAATAAAACATGCTTCCATTTCTTTTTAAACTCTTTTACAGATAATCTATATTCCCTGTTATCCTAGGGTGTATGAAACAGTCCTTTTCAAGATGTATGGAACATCACATATTGCATCAACTCCAGGAGCAAATCAATTTGGATACATTTGTCAGAGTTTTAATAAAAATAAATACCTTGTGGAGTGGATCTTTTTTGACTGATAAGACTTAGCATTTTGCTGGTTCTGGTTTCTATCCAGATCTACAAACTGCTTGTTGAATCCTTCCTGTATTTTCTTCTAAAGTTGGAATGCATTTCTTGGTTTTGAATATAAGATTTTTTAGACATTTAAGAATCATGGTTTTGCCTAAAATAAAAGAAATTATTTCAGGAGGTAGTTGTATGTTAAAAATAGCTCTAATACATGTCAAACTATGAAATACACCACTGGTCCCATTGTTTGTACAACTTGCTCTGTGGTGTTCTGACTGATGCTTCTTGACCTCTCTGTACCTTCCCCCAAGTTTTTTCAATTTTGTTCTTTTCAAGTTATTTTTGCAGCCACTAGAGCATAATTTGTTCATGGTAAAGTGATTTTTTTTTTCCAAAGGGTAGGAGAAGCAGTATGTATGGGACCAAAGTATTGGGACTGATTTGTGAAAAATACCCTGAAGGTTTTAGGGACCAAAGTATTGGGACTGATTTGTGAAAAATACCCTGAAGGTTTTACTTCTCTTCTTTCATCACCTTGCCTGGTCCCAAGGCTGAGTCAGCCTTCACACGCAGTCTGTGACTGACAACTGAGCTCCCATGGAGGTTAAACAAGATTACCAAAGTGGAAACCCTGACCTTCATGTCTTTTCTTTTCCTCAGCTCATAACTGAACATAAAAATAGAAAATTCTCTTAGCCCTATCTCCTCTCAGAGGTGAATGATGGGCATTTACTAACAGTGTTGTAAGTCTGAAGCTCTAAAGATTCAGGGGAGACAAGGTAATATACAGAAAGATCATATCTTTTATCTTTTTATGGAATAATAGACATAAATTGTCCCTATGCATAGGCCTTGCTCATATTTTGTAAGACTGATTCTGTCAGGTGGAGAACATCCAGCAGCACTTTGCACACTTGAGCCATGGTAATCCAGACAAATAATATTTCCTTAGTCTCCTGCCACAATATTACTGTCAAATATTTGTCACTGTAGCAATCCTTGTGCTCATTGTGCTATGTCTGCAATTTTCATCTGAAAAATATAATGTAGTGGTAATGGTGGCCTTTCCATTCTACTCTTTATCTAGTGCCAGTTCAGGTTCTAGCCTTGGCATGAAGCAGATTTCTGGTAAAACACCTTAAAATTACTGCAGTTATTGTATTTGTGTCCAAAATTATTTCTCAAGTCTGTAATTTGGGCAGAGTACAAGTATCTGATTTCTGTTGGCTCTGATTCTGTGTTGTCCTGGTTGAGATGAGTTTCTTATAAACACTGTCTTTCCCCAATTCCTTCATATGTTTTGTCTCCTCTAATTCTTCCCTTAATTTTCTTTTCACTTTTAGCTTTTTTTATTATCTTTCTGGTATGCACAAGCTACCTGTTAGTGAATATGATAAAAATTCCTTCTTATTTCACCTTTGCCTCTGTAGGTTCAACACCATTTAATGAAGAGCATAGACACAGCCTCTCAAGACATATTTTTCCAAGGTATTAAGGAAAGTTGCACTTGCTTAATTTTATTTTTGTTTTGGCATACATTTTGTAAAAGTCCTTTTGGGCTACTGACAAATGTAGTGCTGATAATAATTTAATTACTGCCCTAAATGGAAGTTCAGAAGTACTGCTGTGGAGGTTGGAAACACTGGCTTTGCAATTACAGGGTTTTGAAGCATCTCTCTTCCATCTGCTTTTCCCTACACTGAAATTATGGTATCTCTCTGTGACATGCCATATGGGGTAGTTAAACCTCTTACTGAAACACAGGTCAGACACTAAATCAATCCGGTGTCTTCCTTTCTTTCCATGATGTCACTACATGGCAGTTTGGAACTCATAGGTGTTAAGGGGAAAGGTATAACCATAAATTAAATTTTAGTCAAACTAAGTACAATGTCTACAACTTTTAGATCTTTTCACCTCTGTCACTACTCCCTTCTATTTTAAACACCAGAGAGTATATTTTTCTATGCTGTATTTAATCCCAAAATCAATTGTGTTTCAGTGCTGGATGGAGCTATCACAATGTGTGGGCTTTATCCTACGTTCCAGCTGCATGGCATTCTAGGATTTGTGAGAATTAAAAGTCATGTGTCCTTAAATCTTCACCAAGTATGGCTAGTTTATAAAAAAGTAAGCAAATCCTGCCTGGCTCAGGGGCACCCAGATTGTGCCATGTAGAGGAACTCAGAGAAGCCAAATACTGGAATGCCTCTGATGGCTCCAGGTCGGTGTAGGTCCAGCAGGACTCCTTGGCCAAGAGCACTGCCACAGAAACACACTGAGCACTTCTGAGCTCAATCTGGCTCCATGCTTCAGGAAATGCTCCCCTGGCATGTATCCCTCCTGTAATCTGAAGCTCTGGAACGTGTGATGTACACGTCAGCTGGCTGAAAGCCCCACTACAGAGTAATACCATTACATCCATGTATTTTAAATCTATGTCATTAGCAGTCCCCATCAGCTTGAGATGTAAATTCATTACTATTAAATCATGGGTTTGCCCTGTCCAGACCTTCTCTAAATTAGAGGCTTTCATTTCTCCTTTTCAGTTGTGCTTGTGCCTTTTTGGATGACGATCCCGCCTATGAGCGCTCCACAAACCCTCTGACAGGCTCCGTTCCCACACACCGCCGCAGCCCTCGACTGCTTTCCAATGGGTATTATGTTTTGACAGAAGGCAGTTTTCTGTCTGATGAAGAGGGCAACATAACACTGACACCATCCCACACCAGTGTTACATATAAAGAGAATTTAGTTCGGTAAGTGAACTATGTGCAGATTTTACTCCATGTTGGCGATTGCCTCCACATCTCTGGCCTTATCTAGAGGTGTATCTGGAGGTGTCTTTGTGTCTGTCTACACTTTGCTCAGCATAAGACCAGCATTACTTCTGATTGGGAACATGTCAATTGCTTTAGAGAGTGCAGCGAATGAAATGACCTGATTTTCAGTCACATCTTACTACCTAAAAACTCTTTAGTGCAGAGTTGTTGCTATAATTGAAGTTATGTCCAATAAAGGAAAAGGAGAGAGTTACAGCTCATTTTGCCAATGGGGCGTTACTCTGATAAGGACTAAGAAAAAATGTATATATATATAAATATCTTTGTCTAAAACACACACACAGATGTATAAAAAAGGTCTGGTCCTGGAATTCTTACTCAAGCAAAAACATCTCATGACTCAAAAGAACAACAATTTCGAAAGGTATGTAAAATGTAGTTAAAAAAAACTGGAATTCAATGGATTTAGACTACCCCAATTAGGATACAGCAGTGAAAATCACAGGTAGCATTCACAGTACTATCAGAGAGCAGTAGCTGTGGTATCATTTGGTAACACAGTACCCAGTATCACAAGAGCAGGATCAGCCCTGCTGTTAAAACATTCCCTGACAAAGTGTGGTGTGCAGCAGCCATTCCTGGTGATGTGCACAGGGTCAAGAACAGGGCTGGGAGCAGGACCCAGAACTTGGTTCTTTCATGTCATTCCTGCAAGCTTTAGAGCTCTGTCCCTGCTCAACAAGATTAACTCTATTCCTTGGCAACATCCTTTTTTTCTAGTGTATTCAGGCGAAGGAAGAAAATCCGTCGTTCTCTTGACAGTTTGTTCAGTCTCAGTGCCTCCAGCTCATGGCTCAGCTCCACCATTCCCAGCAGGATGGATTTCTCGTATGTAGGGGATCCTTGGCCTGATGGATGCAGTAAACTAGAAGCCAGTCACAGTGATATTGGTAAGCCCTGATCAGGTACCTGGTAATCAAGGTACAACATTGCAGTCTGTGTTTAGTGTGAATTGAGTATTTCTTTCTGGAAGTTATCCAGGTGTTGTCTGCCAAGGTGTGCAGGTAAAGGATAGAATGAACTACAGAATTCTAAGGGATAAATAGAGCTCCTGACATTAAAACTGAGTATGAGTCTGCAAAGACCTCTGTGCCAAAAAGTCATTTTTTGACTGAATTTGAATGCAAAGTCATCACCAGGAATGTTTATTCTGGTGTGATTAATACCTGGCACTGTCTGCTTTCACCTGGCTCTTTCAATAACTTCATCTGTTATGCCCTATGCAGTTTTGTCTTTACTCTGCATATTTCCTCCTGCATACATTTGAACCCACCAATTCCCTACCCATAACAATTTGCAACCTCTCCTGTGATTCAGTAATTAATTCCTAATTCCTTCATTAATACAAAGTC
Source organism: Loriotus luctuosus (assembly GCA_035582745.1). Classification (NCBI taxonomy): domain Eukaryota; kingdom Metazoa; phylum Chordata; class Aves; order Passeriformes; family Thraupidae; genus Loriotus; species Loriotus luctuosus. Next base: position 144,335,431 of record JAWWEY010000115.1, on the reverse strand, counting down.
TCAGAGCTCTTCTTCTGTGCAATCTCAGTTATACATGCATTTCTTGTAGGTGATTCAGACTTTTCTTCTGAATATAATAACCATGTGTCACAAAGGCAAATTCCAGCATCTAATGGAGCATTTCTCACCAAAGATGAAGAGTTTCTTCATTTTGAGGAGCCATTTTGTGCTTCAAAATCCTCTTCTTCATTTATGATAAATGCAAATGAAGAGAATTGGAGCAATGCAGGTATGTTATGTTCTTATTCTGGCATGCCTCATTTTTAGAGCGAAGTGAAAATACATTAAAAATATGGATCTGGCCCCTTGCATAATAGAATTTATTTACTAAAACATATGTTTTAAATAAATCATTAAAAATAACAGAATCATAAAAATTATATTCAATTACTACCCCCTGCTCACATCTTTCCCTCACCCATTTTTCAGAGAAAAAAAAAAAAAGAGGAGTGAAGAGGAAAATGGAGGAAAGGGCATGGGAGCAAAAACTAAAACAGGCAATTATGCAGAAAGGCTTGTTTTCTGAGAGCATGGAGGGCACAGTGTTTCTGTAGTTGTGGGGGAAAAAGACTCCTGAGAGACACCCAGAGCATGAAAATTAGGTTTCTGCTTTGAATCACTCCAGGCGAGTTCTCTTTAGAAGCAGCTGAAGAGCCTGGTCTCACAGGCTGAAGGTAGCCTCTGCAAACACCTCCTGTAAAATATTTACTTTCATTAAAACCCGTTATTTTCTTGATTTTTATTTTAGAATCCAGGGCAGTGCAAAATGTCGTTTCTCAGATGGTTGCACTGATCATGTGTTTAATCATCTCAGTATGTACAAGGTAATTTTTATTTCTTTTATTTTCTGTTTCTGACATTTCAACTGGTGAATAAAACTTAAATTAAGGGTCACATTTTCAAAGTTATATCTTACTGTGAAAATGTATTTTCAGATAATAGTCAATGTGGGCAAATATCTGAGCTATACAGAGATGCACAAAAATAAGAAGTATGTATGCAGAAATGAAAGCTACTTTGCCAAGTGTGCTTCGACAGGGGTTTTGGCAGGCTGAGAAGAATCAGAATGGATCCATGTCTTTCTAAGTGGATTTTTCTCTCAGTCTGTATACTGAGGTCTTTCTTTCCAGGAGATTATCTTCAATAGTTTACATAATTTAAAGTTTCAAATTACAGTTCACCTACCAGAGTTCAAAGGGTTCATCTGCAAGAAGCCTTCCTCCTCCTTCCACTCAGGTTTCACCTCTTTTAACCCAATATGCATCCCTTGGCTTTTTTTAACCTTTCTGGGTATTGTTATGTTCTCAGATATTCTATTGGAGGACTGTCTGCCACTTTGTTGCTGATGATTTTAGTTTGTAAGTATAACATTTCTTTATTTGCAACATAATTTTTTTTACTAAGTCACATCTGAGGAACAAAGTCTTTCCTTGAATGTATATCCATGGGTCTTACTGATCCTAATAAGAGCAGTATATGGTCAAATGGGGATAAATGTAGCCTTCAATCCATTACAGCATTTTGCATTTTAATTTCACAGTTCTTTTGTCCCAAGATGCTGCTCTGTCGTCTTTCTTCAGTCTCGATACATTTTTCAAAACAACTAAATTTTGGTAAGTGGTTCCGGTGCCATGTGATGAATAGAGAAATTTAGAAATTTTATATTAAGAAGAGAAAGGAGATTCCTCCTGTTCAAGTCAGAAGATAGAAGGTGGGGTCTGAAGTTACTGATGGAGCATTTGTCTTTTCCAGTTACTGATTTGTAGTCATAGAAACTTTCTGTTAATTCAAAAACCTGCCTTTTCATAATGTGCAATAAATGTTGTAGCAGAAAAGGGAGGTAATCCTAATCTGCCATAACATGATGCAGACACAGTCTAAGCAGGGTAATTTAAGATTCCAGAGATGCCCTTTCAAGTCTTGCACGGAAGTCCACTCCCAGGCCACCAGACCTAGCCTTTTTTTTTAACTGGAAAAAAACCCAAAAACCAGCTAATTGTGATGCTTGCCACATCACCAACTTCCAGAGACTACAGAATTGATATAATTTGGCCTCTCCAACCCAATGCACCATTAGATCACACATAGGCCTTCATGCTGAAAGCAAATATGGATGTACTGGATTTATGAATTACCATTCTTTCACCTTTTTTTGCACCACAAAATTCTAAAGGTCTAAAATACAAAATGCTTCCAAGACTAAAAAGTTTGGGCTCATCTGAATTTTTATGGACTGAAAGTGAAGCTCAAGAGGATCATTGTTGTTTCTGAAACTGTCAGGGTTCAGGAGATCAGTGTATGCCAAGGGGGCACCAAGACAATCTGGCAGACCTCAGCCTTTGAAATGGGTATGTTGGAAGTCAGAAACTGGAAGGCACAACCTGGACAGCCCCAGTGCAATGACAGTCCAACTCTTTAACAGATGATGTATCAGTTTTTTGCTATGTCTCTAGTTCCTAAAACTTTGGTTTTACCAAAGCCACCAGGTGAGGACCAGTGTGTTGCAAGCACATGCCCCAAAGTGCTGCTTTCCCTCTTCCTGAACAGCTTAGCCCTGAGTCATAACAAAGCCAAGAGAAAAACACATTCTGAGAGCTCTTCAGCAGCAGGAATATAGAGAATGCTTCTTTTATGCTCATTACAAGTGAGAAGTTACCTGCTCAAACAAGTAGTCCTGCAGCTGAGCTGAATTTGTCAAACACGACCTACTGATAATATATAATAAGAAACTGTGCTTTAAATCAAGACATACAAAAATGTATTTTTTTCCCCACAGACAATAATAAGAAATAAAGAACGATTGGTGAGTATATGTTTAAGTTTAGAAATAATTCCATATTTTTTTGGGAATGAGTCCTATTATGGAAGAGGGTCCAAATATATCAGAAAGGTTCCATGGACTTTTCATTAAAAGAAGGTTTAGCTACAGGACCCTTGCCAGTTTTCACTGCAATTTGATGTCTACAATTCCCTTTTTATTGCGTTTGGATTGTATATTTTCTTTCTGTTGTCTGGCAGCAGTGTCTAAATAGTGTAAGCTGTTAACAATTGCTGTGCTTCAGCCCAGAGAAAACATGTTTTTCAGTAACAGGCAAAACAAGTCTTCCTATTCCCAAGTGTGAACTGAACAGCAGGACCAGGTGCTGTGCTGTTCTGAGCTGGTTGCATTCCACTGAAGCAGTGAAGCAGCATCAACATGAATTGGTCCAGAATATCTGAAAAACACTTAGACATTCTTCTATTCCCTATTCTTTTTCCTCATCCTCACACTCCAGTTTCTATTTATCAAGCATTTCTAAGCCTTGCTGCAGCTCAAACCCTTAAAAGAAGAGCACTGATTTATTTGTACTTGGAGTTGGTCATCTCAGTCCCGGCTCTGTTATTTCCTTTATGTCTTTACTTTGTACAGTTAAAAATGAAAAGAAGGAACCAAGTGGAGCTGTGCCCAGTTTGTGTTCCTTATAGTGTGGCTAGAACAGCCTTCTTCATCAGTTTCCTGGTTGAGTGCAGTTCAGCTCTTGAGATCTAAAGGCATCTGCACAGCTGCAGACACAACCTGGAAAACCTTTCTTTCAGCTCTTAGAAGGAGGGTGTTAATCATGAGAACAAAGACTTTTAGAAAGGAGTTCAGGCATTTGATCACTTTGCCTATGGTGACAAAATGTCCTACTCACAGTATGCCAAGCTGGGGATGCCACATATGGCACTTCTTAAAGTCAGTGGAACTGTTTATGTAAGGGCTGAAACACCAGAGCTTGAAAGCTCCCTCTGGTTTTGAAAGTCGCTGTCAGTGTTAACCAAAGCAGGTGCAACAGGATGGAGTAGAGAACTTGGCACTTTTTGTGTGGCAGGACTAAACTAAACACAGACTGACACAGGGTACTGCAAGACAGGACCTTCCACAGTTCAAAACATGCTTGTCTCTTGCACTTCGTAAAAACTTAAAAGCAGAGTTGTTACTTCTGTGCATTTTGAAATGAGTTCAATAACAGTTTTCATTTTTCTCCTCCTCCAATTTATTTTCATCATCTCTTCAGCATCAAACTCCTGGATACCTCCCTATGGCCATGGTTACACATTCATGTGGGGAAAAAAAACCCCAGGTTTGATAGTATTCTTCCTCCAAAACCCAATTAATTTTAGCTTTATTTTTCTTGTGGTAAAATGTGAGTAAGGCCTTAGTTCTTGGTGACTACCTGAAAGAAATCACACAAAGAAGTGCTATATCTGTAGTATCTTATCTTGATAATGAAAAGTGTTTTGTAATTCCCATGAAATATTTTTTTTCTAAAAATGATGTAATCTCATATTTTATGTATTAATTTCTTGTTACAACATGCTGTCAAAGATAATGGATTTGGATAGTGGCTGAGTACCTGTGATAACTGATCTACTATGTAACTAAAACAGTATTTATTATACTCATCCTCATATTTACTTGTAGTTAATGCATTTGAATAATATTGTAAGTGTTAAATAATTCCTCTTCTTTATTTAAAATACAGAGACAACTGAGAGTAAATATCACTAAGTAAAACATGTAAATAATTTGTTATCTATTTTTGCCTATCATAAAAGGTCCATTACTAAAATAATGTTAAAACTAAAGGATTATAAAGTTTTTTAGTGTTTAAATAATCTCTGGAAATAATAATCTGGAAATTTAAATCCCATTCTAAGAGAAAAGTCAAAGACTGTAATTACCCTGCAGTCATCAAAGCAATTTTTTATACTGAAAATTAGAAGAGTTCACTGAAAATCATTAGTTCACTGTAAACTATCAAAGAAAAATCTGATTGAGATTGGAAAAAAAAAGGTCTACAATAAATTCCTATAATCTGTCTATTAAAAAATACAAACTATAAATTAGAAATCTTCAGATCTGGACTGAGGGAACTCCTGGGACAATTTCTCAGTTGGGGTTCAAGGGCTAAAAAAAAATGCTCAGGATCTATTAAGACCTGCCTTCCCTGATACTTGTGGATGTTGAATTAACAAAGTTCTAGTCAGTTACCAGACTGGTTGGCTTTGACATTTCCCTTCCGTATATTCTATGGACATAAAATATCTTTTTCTCTGAAAAGAGGCACAATCATATGTTTCTTCCTGTTGGATAAAATATTGAAGCCAGGATTTTTCTGATGAAAAACTGAAAAAAAATTTCCAATTTAAATGTGTAAATCCAGACTTTCATAGGTAATGAGTATTTATATGTTCTGGTAATTACAAGCCTAGTATCAAGCCTAGGGTAACTGTGGAATATAATTCTCTCACAATAAAACCATTTATTGATTAGGGATTAACTGACACATATGCCAACAAAGAAAACAACTAGAATTTTATGGGGTTTTTTTTGGTCCCCAGTGATTAAATGTTAACTCCCCATTTAATATAGCACCTTATTTAGAGAAAAGAATCAAATAGAAGTTTTGAGATGTGTATTTTTTCATACAATTTATTGCATTTTTAATATATATGATCTTTATCATTACACCTTATACTCTCTTCAGCTGAACGAACACTTCAGTGTTCAGCTGAATTTCAGGGTCATTCTTGAGTATATATCATGTAGTGCTTTACAGGAGGAATGTTCATGTGGAAGATGATAATATTGATGCCATTCCTTAATTTTTAATATTCTTGGTCTGTGAGCAAGTCTGATTTGTAGTTATCCTGCAAGCATTACTCATAGAAGCCAAACCATTCAAAGATTAATATATTTTATTTAAGTTATATGGAATAAACTACACGGTACAGAATACAGGTTATGACCACTTAGTCCAGTTCTGCAAAATTTACTTTTTGATGTACATGTTTATGAATTGGCTGCACTATTTTGTAAAGCTCTTTGCACATTTCTATATACACCAAGCAAAACTGTTACTTCATTTATATTGTTTCCTTTTTTATGATTTCTCACGCTGCTTTTTTCCCCCCTATCTCTGGCATTTCTCTATCAGTGAAGTTGTTCCTGTTCTCATTTCTTCTTGGTATTTGAGAGTGTGTTTCAGTAATGAAGATTGTTATTATTAGAAATTGCATATATTTTAGTGAATTTCTTATTCGTGAATTTATGTCCTACCCTACAGATTGTGTGCTCTTTGGGGAAGGGTTTTTTGGTACTTTAGTGCAAACATAAATCCTTGTTTTGTACTGGTGACTACAATTACCTAGCACCACAGAAAAATAAAATAAAAATTAGTATTTGAAAAAACAGTAATTCAATAGGAAATAAGTAAAATACATAGGTTTAAATTCTGAGTGAGTATCAATAATCTGATTTACACCAGCTGAGACTCTAAGCTGCAGCATTTCAACAGCTTTGTCCATGGATATCAATTTTCTGGGGTTGGAGCACCTTACATGATTGTATATATGGACAAAGTCAAGACATGTTCAAAATACTTCTGTATTAATAATGCTATAAATGCTGGCATTGTAATAATAATAATGCTATAAAGCTTATTTTTGTCATTACATAGGAATACATATTGTGTTGTTTTACACATGTAACAAATAAAATTGTAATATATTAAACTGAATAGTAAATTGAATTTCTTCATGACAGGCATGCCAGAGGTGACCTTTTCTTCCTTCTCATCTCCAATGTCCTGCTTGTAATGTGGTTCTTTACATGATCTCTGGCATGTACATTGCTTCATGCTAGGATTTCAGGCTTGTGCTGCTGAAAACCCTTGGTACATAATTTAAAAAGGAAAAAAACCCAACAACTGTGTGAAAATAAAGAACACAACATACTTCAGCACCTAGCTTTGCCCTGTGTGTGCCAGACCAGCAGGTGAGGACCACTGTGTTGCAAACATGCTCCAAAGCGCTGCTTACCGTCTTCCTGAATAATTTAGCCCTGAGTCACAAAAAACCCTGTTCTTCACAAGAGAAAATCAAACACATTCTGAGAGCTTTTCAGTCACCAGTGTACAGAGAATTCTACTTTTGTGCTCATCACAAGTAAGAAGTTACCTGCTTGAAGAAGATGTCCTGCAGCTGAACTACATTAGTCAAACAGGACCTATGTAGGTACTGATTAAAACAAACTGTGGCTTAACTCAGGACATACAGGTACAAGGGTTTGGAGTGAAGTTGAGCTGGGGAGAAGGGAGAAATAAAAGGAGGGTGGATTTAGATTTGTCATTATGTCTCTCTATCCTACTCTGTTTAATTGGCAAAAAGTTAAATTAATTTCCCCAAACTGAATCCATTTTGCCCGTGATGGTAATTGTTGTTTGATGTCTCTCCCCTTATCTCAATCCATGAGCTTCTTATCATATTTTCTCCCCATCTTCTGTTGAGGCTGGGAAGTGAGAAAAAAAAAAAAAGCTGGTGGGCACCTGGCATTCTGCCAAGTCAACCCACTCATCAAGTCAACTCACTTATTTGGTAATTAAATTAATTGCAGATTTTTTATTCCTTTCTTCAGAATTATCATCCAGGATACCTGAAAAAAGGAAGAACACTTTCACCCCTTGACTTTAGCTTAACCAAATAACATAGGCATTCCAATATAATACAATGTAAACACAGGGTTTAAAATACTGTACACAGCGAAAACAAGATTTTTTCCTTGTTTGAAATTAATACTTTGATTGTGAATGCTGCTCCCGAGTAAAAAATTAATATTACTAGCTATAATAAACTAACTATTATTTGAAGAGGTCTGCAATTTGATAGAAATATGTAGGTAGGAGGATTAGTGGCCCTTCTTCAATGTCTGTGATTCTGTGCAGGGGCCCTGGGCCACATCCAAACATCTGTGCAAACCTCGCTGTTCTCTGAGTGGAACTGCTACTTACCCAGTCAGATAGGCCAGGACAAACACTATGGAGTCAAAGTGCATAAACTACTTCTGTTCCTTTGTGTCTCTTCATCTCCACAAATCTCAGGAGCCTTAATGGCACCTTCAAACTCCTCTAATCTGCAATATAGATAGAAACCTGCAGAGTGGCTGTGGGGAGTTGCATTTACATCAGAAGTAAACGGCTAAATAAATGCGTTTGATAATTGTAAAAATTCCTACAGCCTTATTTAAATTTGTAGGTGAATTTCCTGTTAGTAGAAGATGACCCTTCAGTTTGATTAGACCTTCAGGTTAATGAAGACAGGCAGGAAATACAGAATGACTTTCCTGATGTCACCACTTTGATCCGATGCCGGTTATGATCCAGAATTAAACAGGCTGCGCAGGGAAGTGGTGGAGTCACCATCCCTGGAAAAATTTGGAAGAGGTGTAGCCCTGGCACTGGGGGACATGGTTTAGGGGTGTGAAAAATGCATATTTTATGATTGGCTTTTTGCAAATATTAAAATGAATATTATATGTGTTGTGTTAGAAAGTAATGCTGTATTAATTCTCTTAAGTAGTGTGTTAAATATTGTTTTAAGTTATAAAAAAATGTTAAAATAGAAACTATGCAAGATACTTTTTTTAAAGAAAGGACTTGCAGCGAAATAGCAGCCACAAGACACCAAAATCTTTCAGAGAAAAAGAATTTATTGCCCTGTTATCAGAAGAAATGAACTTCCCGCCTACGAAGGCGCTGTTAGGATTCAGAGGAAGTTGACGATGACCAGACAGAATCCTGTATTTGAATGGAATTTATGCATCATGGATTAAATGTATGAATATGCAACAGGCTATTGTTTTTAAGGGTTAATCCTCTGTTAGCGTGTGTCCTTTTTCGGGCTTGGGCTGCCCAGAAAAAGGTACCCGGACGTCCACAACTCTTTGGTTCTATCGTCTCATATTGTCCTAATTCAAATTATTATTACTCTAATTGTATCACTATTTTTATAACCATTTTATTACTATTAAACTTTTAAAATTAAATAAAAAACAAGTGATTGGCGTTTTTCACAATGACTTGGCAGTGTCAGATTAACGGGTGGACTTGGTGGTCTTACAGGTCTTTTCCAACCTAAACTGTTCTACGATGCTAAAATTGTTCAAGACTGTGAATCACTGGAACAGGCTGTTTTCACAAACAACGGAAAACAAGCTTTCATCCCAAAATGTGTGAGGCAAATTGGTTGACGGATACACAGGAGGAGGACAGAAGTGTCACGCAAAGGACGAGACGTGCGATCTATGCCGGAGGAAAAGAACTCCTTTGATCTCCGGCTACCGAGGGAGGGCAGGGCCGGGATCCGCCTCAGCGCCGCCGCCCGGGGCCGTTGCTGTGGCAGCGCGGCGCGGCAGGCAATGGCGGCGGCGCTTGAGGCTGGCCATGGTGCGCAGTGAGTGTCGGAGAGCGCCGCTTCCGTCCCCTTCCCGGGCCCTGCCCTCCTCCCCAGGACGGGCCCCGCGCCCTGCGTGCTTCTTTCGTGTCCGCAGAAAGGCAACAAAGCTGGGGAAAGGGCCGGAGCACAAGTCTCCTGAGGGAGCGGGGGGTGCTCAGCCTGGGGGCTCAGGGGAGACCTCATCGCTCCCTCCCTGAGGGGAGGCTGTGATCAGGGGCTGGCCGCTCTCCCGTGTGACAGGGCAAGAGATGGCCTCAAGCTGTGCCAGGGGACGTTTAGCTTACATGTTGGGAAGAATTTGTTCATGGAAGGCGTTTTCAAGCACTGGAACAGGCTGAGCAGGGAGCTGGTGGAGTCAATAAGCCTGGAGTTATTTAAAACTCACGAAGATGTGACATTTAGGGACACGGTTTCGTGGTGGATTTGGCAGTACTGGGTTGTATTAGATGGTCTTAAAGGTGTTTTCCAATCTATACAATTCTCTGGTTCACGTTTCCTCTCGGCACAGTTGTCTCCCTTCCCCACCATCCCCACAGTGCCCTGGCAGCCCCCTGCCCCCTGCCTCCTTTGGATAATTGTCAGATTTTCCTCCTCCCTGGCCATAGCCCCCATTTGATCTCCCCATGAGAAGCACAGGGGTTCCTTGTCTCCCAAAGCAGCCCTCAGAGGGCCAGCAGTGGGGACTGGGGTGGGCCTGCTGGAGACCCCTCCTTGGTGGGGCAGCCCCTGCAAGGGGGGATGCTGGAGAGGAAGGCTTATGTCAGATGTGGAAAAATCCAAATGAGGTAAAACAGCCTGTACTGTTAGTTATGAATTGATCATCTTTTACAGGTCCAGCAGTATGACTCAAAAGACTGAGCGCTCACACCTTTTACTCATGAAAAAGGAGTTCCCTCCCTCTGTGATTTTTCTTGTAATCTGTTTTGATTGTATATTATCACTGGCCTGCCAGTCCCATGCTGGGCTGACACAGTGCTTTGGACAGGAGCTCCTTCTCCCTGCAGGAAGCTGGCAGATGCCCTCTTGGAGCCGGCACTGCCTGAAGGAGAATGACTTTATCTCCTGAAAAGCACAGCAAGAATTTGAGTCTAAAAGTAACGGTAGCATACTTCACTTTTCTGAAATGCAGCTTCCCCCACCATCTCCTGATACACCTGCAGCTGTCCATCTGCTTATTCTTTCAATTTCTTTAATATTATCCTTAATTTCTGCTTCTTTTTTTTTTTTTTTGAGTAAAACATGTAATTTTTGGAAGCCCAGGCATTAGAACTTCAAGATCTGTTCTGTCCACTTGATTGATGCCATCCCTCATTTCCTGCTGTGTTCATGGGAACCTGGGAGTCGCTGTGAACTCTCAGGTTGTTGCTCCAGTCTCCTATTATTGCACACAACACCAGAAAATTTGGTTAATGAACTTTTTAGTGGGTTCAGTGTGTTCATCAGTGTCCTGGAGATGCTGTTATTTAAAATTTTATGTAATGTTTTCTCTTGCGAGCTTGTTTCCCTCATTCCTCTTCAGTGAACTAGATCTTACACAAAATGTCAAATATTCAGGCAGTTCCCTACAACAGGATATCAAATTAGGTTTCTGAAGCTTCACTGTAGCTTCTATTGTGAGACTGTCTCTGCTTTGCAAATCATCTGTTAATGAAAGTGGGCATTTTTGCAGAATTGCTGCAAAAATAATTTCAATTTTCATCGCCAAATGGAAATTGGGCTGTAATTAAGCTCTTGGGATTAGTTTGTGTGACTTCTTTTTGTATAAAGGGTATAGAGCATAATGTTGCCACCAGTGTGTATGTATGCAGATTGGAGAGTAGTGTTTTCCTGCTCAAGATTACCTGGTAATAGTGGCACTGAAAGATCTGCAGCCACACAGGAGTAAGCAGACTTTTTTTTTCTTTCAATTTCCAGCAGATTTGCCAAGTAACTTCATAGAAATGTCAGTGTTTTTTCATAATTACTGTGAAGACTGAAATATTTAGTCATGATTATTGACCTTTTTTTTTCTCTTTCCTCTGTTACTTTAATCAAGTTCGAATGGAAGGGAAGATGATTGTTCAGATGCAATAAACCTGCTCAATGTGGTTAAAAGAGACAAAGACACCTTTCCCAAGATGATTTATGTGCAGATAGGTTCCCCTCTTCAACCAATATCTGTATCTCCACATTTAATTTTGTAAATTAATTCTGTCAGGTGAAACTCTTTTGAGCAGAAGGGACATTTAAGCCTGGACATTTATAAATAACATAAATACAACCAGTTTCATCCCTTTCCTGAAGACTGCAGATAGAGGAGCTGTGTGGACACATGAGAGTTTGGTCTGTATTGGTACACAGTTTGCTGGTCCATGGGAATGTGTGCAGCCATTCCACAACCTCTAATAAAGCTGGATGATTTCACAAAACCTCCCTGAGACAAAGAAGTAAAGAGTACTTTTAATTAATACATGGTAGGAAGTTTGTTTTCACAGCTCTTTATATATTTTTTTCTTTTTACTTGCTGTTCTTCAGATCCTTTTTGTAAGGCTTTTTTGTCTTTTTTTTCAGCGTTAAAAATCATGAAAATACCTGTGCTAACTTGATAAAACCCTGTGTTTTTCCTCAAGACTTCACTATAGTCCAGTGCTTGTCAAGGAGAGGAAAATGCTGGCACTTTTTGGTGCAGTGTGCTGGAAACAAAGTTCTGTTATCTAGCTCAGGAGTGAGCACTGGTTCTTGTAGAATTTCTTTACCTTCATTATACAGAGCCTTTTCACTGTTTGAGAGACTGCCTGGCATTAAATATTACAACATGATAACTGAACCCAGGTCTCTGGGGCTTTTCAGCCACTGAAACTCCTTTGCTGGCTCTGATGAGCTGGTAGTGCCTAAGAAATACCAGGTATACATTTCATTCTAACATAAACATTCATAAACGTGAGTTAGTTATGGCATAAAAAATATCTGCCCACTTTCAGCATTTATCCTGCTTATTTCTGTGCACCCTGTGCTGCTGGAAGAAAATGATGACACACTGTAGTTTGCTTCCCCCCCACCCCCTGCTGCTGTCTGAGATGTGAACATCTGGCATCTGGAAATAAAACAGCATAAAACACTCCACTACTTGTCGGCATGAATCAATCTGCAACCCAAGCTATGCTGAAAACAGTGGCTGCTGGGTTAATTTCTGCAAGGGTTGTATCACATTCTTATGGAAGACTCAGCAGTTTTCATATGGATCTTTCCAAATGTTCCAGGTGACGTGATTGTGTTTCACAAAAGATGTTTACTGTGGCAGAGTGGGTCAAAGCTACTTAATATCTTGATATCTTTTCTGGCAGATTTTATTTTTTTTGTCATTCCTACTGGGCTATTTGGTATGGTGGAACAAAATATTTTAATGATTTTATAATTTGCACGTAAGTCAGATGTCAGAAAATGATTAAAGGGAAATATGACATCTAATGTTTCTTTCAGTCACTGAAGATCTTGTTAGAAGACGAGCAGAGCATAACAACTGTGAAATTTTTTCACTGGAAGAAATCTCTTTACATCAGCAGGAAATAGAAAAGCTAGAGCATCTTGACAAATGGTGTCGAGATTTAAAAATTCTCTATCTTCAGAATAACCTAATTCCAAAAATTGGTAAGTCTGTTGTCAGTATGATTCTTTTAAAATGTATTCACATGCATAATTTTGAAATCAGAAAAAATAAATATTCTGTTATACTTAAGGGAATGGGCTTCTAACAGAAGTTCCTTTCCTGGTTTCTTTATTAAATTTCTAACAAGCACAGGAATTTTCAAGGGAAATTTAAAAGATACTACAGAGATACAAGTCACTAGAATATGAGTGTGAAACACCTTTCATAGGTTAAAATTTCAAAAGTCAGGATATAGTTTAAATATCCCATCTTGTGGCAAACAGAGAGGCAAAGAGTTTACCATATACCATGGGCTCTGATATCACAACATTAGCTCTTTCAGGCTCTTTTTAAAATTTCATTTTCATGCAAATCATATTTTTGAGGTTAACATTGAAATAATTTTTATTCAGATAAAATACTTGCTTGTGTGCATGAACCAAACTTTCTGCAGCAAAGCCTTAATGGTCTTCCTTCCCCACAGGACACGGTATAATTTCATATGGTCTGATTTTGTTCCGTATTGGAAGATGTGACATCAAGCCTTGGGCTGGAAAAGCTTAGATTCTACACACGTTGTCTAGATGAACAATGAAAAGTTGGAAGTGTTCAGAAATTATATTAGAATATCTCTCAGAAGTTCCTTAAGAGGAAGACAAAAATCCTAAGGTTTTAGGAGGAAGTTCTGTGCTCAGAACTTGTAGGCAAATCCTTCAAGTTTTCTCAAGGGACTCATCAGGAAACTCTATCTCTAAAGTGAGACATTTAGATTTAGCATTTCCTAAAGTGGAGGAATCTTATCCCAGACAGTACAAGTTTTTTAAACTGCTTTGTGCTTCTTTGCCCCATCAAAAGAAGGACTAAAATAGGTTGGTTTTCTCTCTGTTAATGAATCCTTAATAAGGCACAAGGTTTCATGTTGTGGTTTTTCTGTCAACACTCAGGCCTCCTTCAGGTTAGCACAGGATACCATATTTAGATTGCTGCTTTTTGAACACAAAATTTTTTTCAGCAATTTCATTTTTGAGACTAGCAATTTTTATGTTACCATAATCTAACTGGAGGAGTTGAAAAAGTATGCAACTTGCTGATTCATATATTCTTGTGTAACATGACAACTTTCCACAGTAATACCTTAATAAAAAATGTAAAAAAAATAAACAATCCCATACCAAAAAACAACCAAAACAAGCACCACCAACCCTTCCCCACACTATAGAGGTGACCAAAAACATTGTGTTACAAAGTATTGAAGTCGAGAAATTTTTCTTCCCAGTGGATACCACATGTACTTGCAGAGGACACAGCAGTTCCAAGCATGCTTCTGAATATCACAGAGAAATGGTTTATATTGGCTCTGTTGGGCTGTGTCTGTTCTTAAAGCAAACCTTGATGCAGCTCTCATGAGCAGGCAAGGGCTTCTCAGGCATCCTCTGTGTGTCTGAGTGGTGCCACTGGCTTCAACACAGCTCTCACATCATACAGAAATACAGAAATGTTAATTTCATTACAGAAATATTGCAACTAGAGCAAACATCCAAACTAAGCTGCACAAGTTCTTGCTGAGAAGTTGATGACACCATTTGTTTGTGAATTGTGTAGAAGATACCTCTCCAAGTTCTTAGTAAACTGTGGTAGGATTCATGTCACCAAATTTGTAGATATCTCACATTTCCCAAGATGGAATGTCTCACTATGCTTTTTCAGCCATTCCTCTTGAATTAGATATGTGCTTTATGGATTTGTGGTAAAAATATGTTTATAACTTTCCTTATTTCTTTTTGCCTTTTTTTTTGTGTTTTCAGAAAACTTTTTTTTTGTCTTTTTATCAACATTAAAATATTAATGTCCAGTAACATGGTGCATATTCTGATTTGTCCTTTCCTATTTTTCTGCTTCATTGTTGCTTTAAAGTAAAGTAAGCAAGTGAAACCATCATACTTTCCAGTGCTGAAAACTGAAATAATCCATCTATGTTTTGTTACAGAAAATGTGAGCAAACTAAAGAAGCTGGAATATTTAAATGTAGCTTTGAACAACATTGAAAGAATTGAAAATCTGGAAGGTCAGGTTTTGAAAAAAGCCATTTTGCCTTTTCATATTAGAACTCTGAAGTTGTGACTTGGGGTAAAAGAGGGTGGAAGCCACAAAGCATGCCCACCTGTAGGGGCATTTTGTGGGTATGCAGAGGATCCTTGAGTGCAAGGTGTCAGTAAGTTATTCTTTGTAGCAAGCACTTCCTACTGCTGAATTTTTCTCTTTGAAGTTTCCTAAATGTCTCCGGGTCATGTTTCATCTTCAGGAATCAATTGTCACACACAAGAAGGTTCTGTGCTCAGCACAGGTTGCATTGAGGTTCTGAGTCTTTTTAAAAGAAGTTTTCAGAGGATTTTTTTTCTCTTTCATTGCTTGAAATCCTGTCTGTTTTATCTGTGTTTAATCCTTTATCCTGTCACTTTTGCACATTTCATGTGCAAAATATGGCATTTTCCAAGATTAAAATCTAAGACTTGGAGCAACCCATGAACACATTCCATATTACTTGATTAATTTATGACTTGATTGTTTTCTGTTTCTCAATTCTGATTAGGCCAGTTGCTGAATCTTTAAAATACCCACTTTGACAAAGGAACAGTTAAAAAAACCACAAAAACTAAACAAACTGGTTGATTGGTTGGTTGGTTATTTGTATGTGTGTGTTTTGGTTTTGTTTTGTTTTTCTTTTGTTGATTTAGTTGGGTGGTTGGTTGGTTTACTTTGTGTTTTTAAGTCTGCAAGCTGATTCAAGGGGATGGCTTAAATAAAAACAAGCAAATAGACTAAACACAAATTTGAAAATGGTGAAGAAGTAGGTAGTGTAGTACATATTTGGGAATTAGCTGAGACAATTGCATTTATTTTCATACCACTAAATTTTAAGTTCATCTATCAGGCTGTATTATTTATTATTGTGATTTGTCATGTACTTAAGAGTTACAACCTTTGGGATCGGCCCTTGCATATATTTGGGTTATTTAAATCCCCTAATAAATTGTTCTATGTTGTTTACTTTTTTTACAGCTCAACTGTGCATAAAACTTAGCAGATAGGCCAGGAAAAGAAAGTGATTACAGTGATGTGAATCAAAGTTGAGCTTGCTTTCAGCTAAACTTCTTACTCTTAGAGCCAAGTTTATGACTCATGGACACATTATGATAAAAGGAGAGGCTAATAACTTAAAAAATCAGATTTTCCAGAGCATTTTGTTACCTAATTTAGAGTTTCTGTTTGTAATGGATTGTTTTAACACAAACGCTTTCTCAGCAGTGTTTGCAATTTAACCAATGATAAAGTTTTTACAATGACAGCTGAGTCCACAGAGTGGAAAACCTAACTTGCAGTGAGTTTTTGGCAAGTCTTATCTTTGTACTTGAATAATATTACCAGAGATTAACCCTACTCAGAACTGAAACTCATAATTCATTCTGCTGTCTTTAAGCAATTGGATTGGATTTTAGCCATATGAATGAGACTTAGCTGAGAAGGGGTATCAAGGCAATCAGACTGTTAAAAATGAAATCCAACTTATCTGAAAATTAAATATTTAATAGCTTGTCTATGAATGTCCACAAAGTTTTGATACTGATAAAGCCAATAATGTTATGGTATTTTATATTTTATTGAGTTTGTTTTATTCCTGTAAATATTTTAAGCTCATAAATTTTAGCTGTGAGTCACTCACTCAGAAAAAGTCTTGGAAAAAAAAGAGTTCTGATAGAATGAAACTAGCTTACAGAACACAAATGGAGGCACTTTTATATCCAGTTGTGTACGTGTGTGTGTATGTATATCATGTACAGTTATGTTATGGACAAATTGAATTAAGGGTTCTTTCAAACAGGCTGTGAAGAATTGAAGAAACTTGACCTGACAGCAAATTTCATTGGTGAACTCTCCAGCATTGAATCCCTAAAATGCAATATTCATCTGAAGGAATTGTTTCTGATGGGTAACCCATGTACTGAATTTGAAGGTTATAGACAATTTGTAGTGGCAACTCTTCAGCAATTAAAAGTAAGGTTTTAAAACTTAATTTCAAATAAAACATGAGTACTGTTGACTGAACATACTTGTCCCAAACGAAAAAAAACCCTCTACTTGGAATGCTAACAGACTTTTTCTTAATGTTCACAGGAAATTGAATTCTATTCCAAAGAAGAAATTACTACAATAAATAATATTATAATAATTGGTTCTATTCTGATGGAACCACAATTATTCATTAACTTTTCTGTCATCTTTATTGGAGATTCTTAAACAAAATTTATCAATTTTTTTTTCAAATGAATGTATTGTACACTTCTGGCAGTTTTTTCCTCACGGTTGTTATATATGGTTGTTAATGTATTTTTAAATTATTAGCACAATTGCAGAAAGTTAGTGGGTTGTTGGTACCATTCCAACAATATGTACTAAACCTGCAGTGCAAGACAGTAAAAAAATACAAGTTGGTGTAAAATTGCACTATATAGCATTGGCTGGAAATAGACACTTTGAGATTGTGGTTTTGTGCTGTGACTGAGCTGATGTAATGATCTCCTGTCAATGAAAGAGTCTCAGGCCTGAAAGATGTTCTCACAATTTTCCTCACAGAAACACAGGCACTGCTTAACTTATTAAGAGTAGATTCAACATACTCAGTTGGCAATAAACTTAGACATCAAAAGAAATAATTTTGGGTGGAATCAAAATCAGACAAAGACCAGAAATCTCTACTGTATAGTCTAGTAAGACTAATTAAAATTCCTGCAAAATGCTAAAAGCAGATCTTAGAAACAAAAAACCATTTTCAGATCTGAAGAGAAAGTTATTGTTAATTCCTTGTAATGAAGTGTAACTTACATAGTGCTTTTGATATGTGAAAGATGCATTTCTAATTATAGCCAGAACTTAATTATCAAAATTAAACTACAATTGAATAGATTTATTTTTTTATATATATTTATACTTTCTCACAAATTTATATTAACTTTTTCCCCTTTGAGAAGTATTTGGATAGTAAAGAAATAGAACGTTCCGAGAGGATTAAAGCCCTTCAAGACTACCCAGAAGTGAAATGGAAAATCAGAGAACAGGAAGAAGCTTACCTTCTCAAAAGGGCCAGAGAAAAGGAAGAGGCTCAAAGAAGGATGCAAGAAAAAAAGGATGAGAAACAGAAACGGGTGGACTCTAAGCTTGGATGTGACAGGTAACAGTGAACAACAACAGTTTGTGAGTAAACATTATTCTTTCTTTATTCGGAAGTTTGTCTTTTTCCATTAAAGAGTTTATATAATTCCTCTTAAATATTTTTCTTCATCATTATTGTTGATTCAAGCAGAGTTATTTCTCCTCATGCACGTTACCTCTAATGAAAAATATAATTAGTTACAAACATAGTTTATTGTTGACCTGCAGACACACTTCAATAGAATTATTTCTCCCAAAACTCCAAAATAAGTTGTCTGGGTGCCAAAATAGTGTAATTAATATTTTCTTTCAGGAGAACAGCTGGAAATTGTTGTTTAAGGTAAAGCAGGGGTTCCAGAGAAAGTAGCTGTTCATCTATGATTGCTTTTGCCTAAGCATTATCTTCAGCATCTGAAGACTGAAATGGAATATTGCAGGCCTTTGGTGTTGATTTTCCTACTTCTGCCATTTCATGTCACTGACATTACCTAGGCAGCAGCAGGATTATTGTCTGGGGTCATCTTCTATTGCTCTTGCTAACCATCTTATTTTTAATCCCATAGAAACTGTTTCATGAAGCTGCCTGCAGAACTTGTCCTCACAGATCACACCTGTATCATAAATTTAGTTTTCTCTCTATTGATGGAGATTTATAGAAGCTTGGAGATAGGGAGAAAAAAATTATTCAGGTGTTAAGGTTGCATTTGAGGAGATGCTCATTGCTACCATATAAATTTATAATCTAATGTTGGGAATTCTTAAACAGCACATGGACTGAAAGTTTTTTTCTCACCTGAAAGTTGTGAGGGTATCTGGAAATTCTTTTCTGAAATTAAATCTGTTGAACTATCTATCAGGGTTTTCAGGGGATTAGGTATAGCCATACTATCACTTCATAGTCAGATAAGTGAAAAAACGTTATGTCAAAATATGCTTTGTTGATTGGCAAAAGAGGCAGAGCAGAGAATGTTCTCCAAATATATAAGATACCATTTTTGGTAGGAATTGTACAGTTATTATTGGGTTGAAAAAATATTATTGCAGTAATTTATTAGCAAGTTACTCTTCCTTCATTTCATTGGGATAATGTTTCAGTGATTTTGTGTAGCCCAGACTCCCCACAGGAAAAACCCAATCAGGCAGAAGCAGATGGAGAGCAAGAAGGATGCAGAACAGTTGAAAATGATGATGATGATGAAGACAGAAAATTTTGGGAGGAGCCTACACCATACACTCCAGAATCTAGATTAGAAACTCACAGATACATTGAAGAAAAACGGAGAGCTAAGGATAATGCAAGGTACTTCTTTGTTTTAATATCTTTGATGAGTTCTAGGAGAAGTTTTCAAAGGTGCAGAGAACAGGCAGGTGATTGCCTGACATTAAATATTACTGAGAACTGACAGCTTAAATCCCTGTTGCTTGTTAAAATAGGCTTATAGTCTAAACCAAATATTCAGATTGATTTTGTTTTCTTTCATTTTCTAAACTTCGTTTAGGTACTCCCTATTTTATTTTTCCTCAGAGTTTTTAAATATAATTTTTTTTCAACTTCTTTTTATGGAGTTTAGAAGTTCCACTTTTCTGTCAGCTAACTGTTTTGTGTAGTTCAACATCTAACTTCCTGCTAAGAACATTTATCCATACTGCAGATTGCAGTATATAATGCAGGCCATGCTACAAGTTTTTTGCCCAAGTGGCATTTCAGGCACTTTTTCCATGTAACTGAGAAATTTTTTTCTCATACTTTGTCAAAGATATTTGTCACAAGTCAAAAGATTCTTTTATCTGTGCTATTTGGCATGGTGAATCTGAAGAAGTCTGGTCCCTGAAAAGCCTTTCAAACTTTATAAATTTGTTACTTGTTTTGCTGAACATGCAAAATATATGCAGATACTAGCAAAAACCCCCAGTATTTTATTGCTGCTGGCTTATCAGTTCCACAGACATTGTAAACAATGTCTTGTTGTTTTCAATATCTTTTTTTTTCCCCTCTCTCTCTTTAACTTTTATAACATACTTTGTGCTGGAGATTTTTTTAGCTGTTCTTTTTAAGGGCTTGCTTTTTAAAATTTTTGTCAAGGCTAAGCATTGAAAAAAGTCAGTCCTAGGGAATTCTCCAGGAAATCTGGAAATGTGCATACCTTGTTGCTATTATTAATTCAAGTTCTAGCACTTTCCTGGACGAACTTCTGTGAAACTCAGTTTCTAGCCAGTTCGAGTTTTGCTGTGTTTGGAAATGCCTTGCTCTAGTCAAAAGCAAATGTGTTCCAAATGCTTCCCTTTAAAGATTCAAGGACAGTCCAAACAGTGTTATAATAAAGATAGAATAATTAATTTCTGAATTTTTCTAAATTTCCAAGACATTGAAAGAGTTTAAAAATCCTTTCATGGGTCATTTGATTTGGTGTTGAGAAAGTTTCACAGCATCTCCTTAAGATGGTTCACATGAATAGACAATTTCATCTGGGAACAGATTATTAAAAGCTAACAGGTGGTAGAATATAATTTGTGAGGTGTTTCTGAGAACATCTTTTGAACAGTGGTGGTTCATTCACTTTGCATTTAAGTGTCAAGTCTAGGAATTCAGGTGTGGAGACTGGCAGCCCACAAATCCCCCACAAAAGCTGATTTATGTTATAGAATAGAGTTTAACACTTGGATAATTGTCTTTCTTAAACAGAAATTGGTTTTATGTAGTCGTTCCAGTAGGCCTATTCAAGTGTTTTTATTTCTTCTTCAAATCCATTGTATTTATAGACCAAATCTATTTTTATGGGGTTTTTTCCCCAAGGTGTTCTAAATCTATAATATTTTGTATCTATCATTAGTGATTTACCTTTAACATACTCTTAATCTTGAATTTATCATAAGAAATAGGTTCAGGAACAGAAAAGAAGCAATGCATTGTTGTTGGGGTTTTTTTGAGAAATGTTTTCCCTTTTAATATGGTGACTAAAATGGTCATACCCACTGGATTGACCAGCTGAATAGTGGATTAATGCAATGTGACAATTACAGTGCTGTATTTCGAAAGAAAGCTCCATATTTTTACTTAGGTATGAGCAGTCTTTTCTTTTTCATTTTACTAAGATTCCTTGCTCTTCCCTCCCTTGTTCATAATCTAAACATTTACACAGGAAAATACCAGTATTACAAGTATTAATGTATTAATACCAGTATTACCAGTATTACAAGTATTGATGTATTAATACCAATATTACCAGTATTACGTGTGTTAATGATCTTACTGTGATCTACTTTGTTTAGAGCAGATAAATTTATTGTAGCTGGTTTATTGTACTAAATAAAAGTCAGGTATAGTTTGATTGCTCATAGCTGGAAATGGATAGTGAATATTAAAATAATATATCAGTACATCATCAGTAAATCGGGAATATGTATTGTATTTTTTGAACAAAGAACACAACAAAAAGTGTAATATATGCATCAACAAATAATCTATATGTCTGCCCTTTGGTCCTACTGTATCCTATTTGATGCTGCTTTTCATCTTTTGACCATTAAAATTTTTTTTGCTAGAGCAAAATTAGTGATTGAGAGACAGATGCTGTTTGAAGGCAGTCCAGGCATTTGTTCAGTGGGAGTAATCAAGTGAGCATAAGTAAAAATTCTTTAGAATTGCTTGCCCATACATCAAACCAGTTATCAGTGGCAACACCTCATGATGAGTTTAACCATTCCTAACTAGGAAAATGTTCCATTACATACATTTAAGCCATCCATTATTTTCTTGTGGTATACCAGATAATTTGATGTATTTCTGTTTGATAATGGACATGGTGACATGCAGAAGAAATCACTGTCCATGTAAGTCATGACATTATAAATTATTTGCTCATCTTTAGATGATGTTCTTAATGTGCAATGGGATTCATGATTCAATCTGTTTTGCTCCTGATCTAAATTGTAGCCTTAACATCAAATGCCAGATAATTCTTACCTCTTGCCATCCTCTTCTTTATTTTTGCTAGTATGCGTAATAATACAACTTTTTAATGATTAACCATAAACAATTTTTCCGTTTTATTAAGGGAATCGAAAAAGAGAGAGAAGACTGCTTGGACATTGGTCACTGCAGAAGGAAAAGTTCTGAATGTGAATGTGCCTAAGTATGTAAGGTTAAGAGGTTAAGCAGTCTAACCTCTCTGTAGTTTATTTGGACAACTATTTCAATATATGTGACAATCCAAAAATAAGAGGGCTGAGAAATTCTTGTTGCAGTATTATATTCCTTGTGGGAAAACTGTATTCTAAGTACTTAACTCTGTATATCTATCTATATCTAACTGTATTCTAAATTTGTATTCTGATGCTAGAAAAAGAATCAGTTGTCATTGCCTTAAGTGTTGAAGATTGGTTAATTTAACATCTTTGTCTTTAAAGATTGAAGAATTTGTTTTTCTGTAAAAGATACAAGATATTTTAGTCTTTTCCTTTCTATAGTAATGCTCTTTCTTGGAGCATCTTGCTAATAGTGTAAAAAGTTCAACTATTGAAGATAAGTGTGTATGAGAAGCCACTTTAAATGTGAAAAGATACATCCCAGTAATATTTCTGGACGAAATCATTCTGTCCTCTGATGACAGGTGTAAAACTGGCAGAATTGAGAAGGATAATCAGCTTCTGTGGCAAGGGGTCCTGTGACCCTGAGCGAGGTCTCCATCAATAGAGGATGGGGATACAGAGGAGTGTCTTGTGTTTTACCATTGACAAAGGCACTTGGGTTTTCGGGTGTTTTGGAATGAGTTTTTCAGGTTATCAGCCATTGATTTTACTTGAACCAAACCTTCATTGTCTAAGCAGGGGACTGAATGCAAACATTATTCCTTATAAACAGCTCCCCATATGGTCTCCTGCAGCAGAGTGGGATGAGAAAGTGGCCACTGACCTCTGCAAACCCAAATCTATGAACATGCTTATCATTAGCATGAAGACTGCTTTCTAAATCTTGGAAATTTAGAAATCCTTGAAAATTAAAGAAATTATATGCAGTGCACAGTTTTCAGTAGAACACAGAGAATTAAAGGTAGTGGAAGAGTTTAGTGTCACGTAGAGCCATGTATAGTCTGTCTATACCAGGAGATACTTTCCATTGTATTCATGTACTTTTTCCAGTAAAAATGTGTTGACTAAAAAAAAATAATTGTATCATTTTCTAATCCCAAAAGACAAGCTTAAAATAATTTAAATCTTTTGTTAATAGAAGTTGCTTGTGCCTCTAAAAAGCAGGGACATTTACACTAAATCTCTAGCTATCTTTTTTAGAAGAAACAGAGTTCACTGTTAGTAGCATCCCTGTTTGTGTCACCCGAGTTTTCTGAATTTAGTCTGTGGATGTGCCCACATAAAGCCAGACCAATGAGCATTTTTTGTCATGACTTCAACAAGAATGTCACAGCTGTTCAGTGCAATCTGGCAGTGTATTGGAGAGACATAAAGAAAGAGATACAAGTAAGCAGATGGTGTTCTCCAAAGTTTTTGCTTCAACGTGGAAGTCTCATGTCCATAAAAATGTCCAAACTTCTCTGATGTTCTTTTGGAAAGTTAGCAAGAGGCATGGCTGCTTGCTGCTGAGGACAGACTGTTTCTCTTCTTCAGTTCTAATTAAGATTCCTCCTGGAAAATTTTATAATTCTGTCCTCTTGTTCACCCTTCATGTTTTAGTGGATTCTCAAGATCATTGATGCAGTAAGACAGGAAATAAAACTGTTTTGTATTCTTTGCACTTTTCCATTAAAAATACTTGTAAATTACAAGCCTTTGTAAACCTTCTTGCAAATTGACTGTCCCAGAATATATGAGAGCAAAGAGTGAAAAGTATATCTGGGAAATATTTTTATTGCTGAAAAAATTGATCATCGAGTCTGTTAACATTTGAGCATCTTTCCATTACCTGAACCCATCTTACCTAAGTATTTTAATGTCACTGAAATAGCCCAGATAAATTATATTAAGCAAAATCCCTTCATATAATACTAATAACTAATTTATCAAATGCTTTTCATTTGTAGGTAATTTCATTCTCTTTTTTCTCTGCTTTCATGCATGGGAAATGTTTGAGCATATGAGCAGAACTTGTAAGTCTAGACTAGATCTCCTTACAGTAGTAGTTATAGATGGCATCAATTTATAACTGGTAAGATTCATTCCCAATTTTAAGAACACAGTCGACAGATCACAAACACACAGCTAATACAATCTACAGGCTCATTTTCAACAAATAGAAAGCTTAGAGAATCAAGGATATTATGCAAATCATGTTTTACTCTGGAAATGCACGGACAGATTTTTATACTTGGGGCAAAATAATTGCTATGAAAAAAATGCATGCTTTTTGAACATACAATAAGGTTAGAATTACAAAGTTCTGTGTTTTTCATGCATTTTGGAACTGGTTTTTTCTATGAAGATGTAATAGAGCAGACAGGTTTCACCAGCAGATGTCTCTCGTTCTGCATTGTCAGAATGAGCCTAATTTTAACTGACCTTCAGCAGAAGATTTTTTTTTCTTTTTTCTTGTGGTTTGAGTAGGGAGATCAGAAAATAAATATCAGAATGACCTTGGCTCAAATGCCAGTATTGGGGCAAATTGCAACTGTTTCTAAATGATCACATGACATATTGTCTAAATGGTGTTTGTATTCATCTAAAATTGCTAACATTTGAACTATGCTGAAATGTTTCCTTATTCACTCCAGCAGTATTTATCCTGGAGCTGTTTCTTGTTGTTGTTATTAGGCTTCATTTCTCTCTGAAAGATGATGAAGAAAACAACCAGATCATCTTGGATCTTGCTGTTTACAGGTCAGATCTTTTTTCCCAATAATTTTTACCACTCATAAGAGGTAATACACAGTGTTTCAATTATACTGCTCTCTGTAACAGGGACTTTTCAAGAAGAAAACAAATAACGTAGTGGGTAATGGAACCAATTTCAAAACCCGTGCTGAGGAAGTAAAGCTGAGTAAGCCAAAGGCCCTTCAGACTGTTCTGTTAATCCTGAATGGACACTGTGTCTAATAGTCTTTTTGGGTGCTGATGTTTTCTGCAGCCCACAGGCAGGGGTCTTCCACACCTGTTCTCTTATACATATGTAAAATCTTTTCCATTCTTCCTTTGCAGATAAGGGCTGTAGGGAGTGGGTTTTTGCTCATGCTTTGGCCCTAGAAATGCTTCGGTACTGTTCATATGCTTCTAGTTAAATTCTTCTTCTCCCTGAGACAGAGTAGGATAGACTTGTCTTATTTTCCTTGATTAGTGAGAGGAGTCCATGGCTCATGCCTATTCTTGAAACGTACTAGAGCATTGCTTGGAAGAAATTTGGTTGAATCAGGCAAAATATGACAAGGATGTAGTACATATACTGCTGAGCATTGCAATGACCTTTTGCATTCTTCAGGAAGGGACTGGAAACCCAAAAGTTTATCTATCCATAAAAGAAACTTGTTACATAAAACTTGAACTAGTTTTATAGCACAAAAATATTATTCATGCCAGGTGTGCTTCCCTTGAAAGTCATTAATTTCCCTCAAAAGAAATTTCCCTCAAAATTTTCCCTGAAAAGAAATTTCCCTCAAAAACTCTATGTTTCTGACTTACAAGATATAGATCTTTTTCTGGAACCTCAGAAAATCTATCCAGGTGCAATAAATTGCTGGATGTACTGCAGAATCACAGAATCATTTAGGTTGGAAAAGACCTTCAAGGTCATTAAGTCCAGCCTTTGACTCGTCATGACCTAGCGGACTACCCCACAGCACTAAGTGCTGTGTACAGTCATTTCCTGAACACTTTGGGACTCTGGGTAGTCCATATTTTAATAGTCTGTGCTCATTTGTAAGAAATGCAGACTTAAACATTTGGAAAATTCACCTGTAAAGTAATGTTGTAAAAGAGGGGAAATGGGAAATACTTGTGCATTCCCGTGAGTCACATCAGGTGTCACATAGGGAAGAGCAGATGTAAAAGTGGAGCTTTTACAGGCCACAAATTTTGTTTGAAAGATTTAAAATTACTGTGTTTTCTGGGAATAGAAAGTATATCTGTTCATTGTTTTCCAGCAAATTCTGTGCAAAAAAGGGGAATTTTTGGGGAATCTGTTATAATTTTAGTAGTAAAACCTTCAGAAAGAAAAGTAGGAAATTATTTTCACAATTTTAAATAGCATGTAGATTAATTTTCATATTAATGTAAAGCACTGTAGTAAGAGATGAAAGGCCTTTTTGTTTTCCTCAAGGATTTTGAATTCTTGTAGTTATACAATAGCTGATGTCATGGACTTGACAGAATTTAGACATTATTATAAGTGACATTCACAAGAAGATCATGGGTTATTTTTCCCCAAAACTTTAAATCCTAATAGTATTTTGGAAAATTTAATAACTGAAATTTAAGCTTGTGCTTTAGAAACTGTGAAATTTTGAAAGAGGTGTATGGTCTATTGTAGATTGATTCATTTATTTATATTTCATTCTGAAGACATTTGGACACTTCTTTACTTGATGTTGATGTGCAGCCAACTTACATACGAGTACTGGTGAAGGGAAAGGTTTGTGATTTCTTATACATTCATTTCAAATCAAGAGTTAATGTTTGCCATAGTTATTCAGTGGACTCTGAATCTGACTTCTCTAAGTTACCAATCGTTTGCATCTATGCAGAGAGAATGTTCTTTCAATACCAGCATTATTTTGAACCACACATAAACTGTGGAAGTCCTAACCAGATGATGTACAAAGGCTGAAATAAAATTTCACTTTCCTTCTCTCCTCTCTTCTTATTCTCCCCACACAGTGTACCATAATTCACTTTAGAAGAGAGCTTCCTAGTTGCCCTAGGCTAGAATTTAGCAATTTCACAATCTGGAATTTATAGCTGACAGAAACCAATGGATGTATATTCTTTTGGAAGGGCATTTAAAATGTCATTCCAGTTTTCTCTCTTCTTGGTGGTTTTAATTTTATCATCATTTTAGAAAAAAATTTCCAAGTACTTCCACGGTAAACCAAAATCCCTATTTTTAACTGAGCCAACTGCATAAACAAAACTTGAGAATTATGTTGAAATAGACTGGATAATCTCTCTCATTTAATTGCTAATATAAGTCAAGCATCATTTATAACCTTCTTTAGAAATGCCACTTCAGGAATGGCAGCAATTCAGGAACATACATCTGACTCTACTTGTAAGCAAAAGCTATTTAGCATAATTTATTAGGTTTAGTAATACCATACATAAAGTGAAAGCCTTTAGACCTGCAGTGTCCTTAAAATCAAAGGATGTGATAATGGTGGCTTTGTATTTGTTTTGTCCATGTAAAAGAAAGAAAAAAGTATTTTAGCATTATATACTTCAATTCCATTTTGTCTTGTAGCCTTTTCAGCTTGTGCTCCCTGAGGAAGTAAAGCCAGACAGCAGCTCTGCTAAAAGATCACAAACAACTGGCCATTTAGTTGTCACCATGCCAAAGGTATGTAAAATAGGAGACATCACACAAAGGTCCTTAAATGTTGTGAGTACTTTGGGAATGTCTCTGAGTTACAGGTAACATCTGGCTTGCTAAAGATATGCAGTCTTGCCTTTCCCATCAGGGCATATTTTCCAAAAAAAGGAACATTGCATAAAGACAATTTAATTGCAGAGCCAAGCCTTAGTATTTAAAATCCCTCTAAGGGAGATTAATGAAAATCAGTATTAATAGAAATTCATATTTCCTTTACTTTAAACAAGATCAGCTTTTTATGTGCTAAAAGAGACTATGCAAAACATGCAGTATTATGCAAATGTCTAAGAAGATAGGTTTTTTAAAATAAGGAAAATAAATACATACCTACTTCCTTTTTCCACTTGTGAAATAATAAGAACAAGTCAGTTTATCAAAATTTGTGTGGCACACATATGTGTGAAGGTTACATATTTGTTCAAATAAAGGGATGATGCACTACTCTCATTTCTCATGTGTTTGGAAAAAGAGTTGCTTAATTCATTTTCCCTTCATGCTCTGCCTGGCTGGAAAGGATCCCCTGACCAGCTATACAAACTACAGTGGCCATAGAGCAAGAAGGTTGTGGCAGCATGGTATTTCAACTGAAACTGCTTGGAGCAGACAGGGAGCTGGAAGTTCTAGGGAGGTGGAGTTCCAGAGATGAGAATGGATTGTATGGTGGGGTTCTGGATGCTGAGGGAGAAGTTAATCAACTGCGGCATCTTCTGCTCTTGCCTTGGCAGGGTTGGATTGCTTTTAAGGCCTCTGTAGGACATCTTACACTTTTCGCTTTTGGAATTGGGTAATCGTGCCCAGAGATAGTTACAGTAAAAAAAAAAAAATCTCTTGGTGCTCTAGCCTTACCCTTCTGGGCTTTAGGAAATTTCTCTGCCGTGTAAGGGCAGGGATGTGTGCAAGTTCACCAGAATATATCAAATGCAGCCTTTCCTTCTGAAGGAGGAAGCTGTTTAGCTGAAATAGCTTCACCTGCTATATGGGGTCTTTTTTTTTTTTCTCTTTCTGCTCTGATTTAATTCTAAGACTATGCATCTAGTAGCTCTAACTTTTGTGGCTATTACCTTCTATGTTCCCTTCTGCACTCCAATCCCATACCATCTGTCTGTCCCTATGAGGACAGCCCCTTATCAAATCACAAACTGTCACTCTAGCATCAAACATGCATTTTTGCCAGAAACTGTAAGAATACTGAAAATTGTACTTATTTGGTTAAGGTTTTCTGCATGTTCAAAATTCACTCAAATGAGAATCTATGTTTCCATAAATTTGTTTGAAAATGAGGCCTTGACATTTGTCATTTTGGATAGTGTAATTTTCAAATGTATATGATTTTTTTTGTTGTTGTTTAATAGCTACTTGTCTTTGCAGTTTTCTGTCCCATACCCTGCTTTTATTACTCATACATCTTGCTAGTCCCTTTGTGGGTGATCAATGCCTTAGAAAATGTAAATATTTCCAAGTGTTTCTGGATATATATTAACTCTGCTGCCTACCCATAAAATCATACCTAAGTGAGCAAAGTGAATATTCTCTTTTCATACTGTGATTGAGAACTGCCTTTATTCCATTATTAACTTTATATTTAACCTACCTTGATATTTTAGCTACACTCATGTATTTTGCCTAGCCTGAGGCTCTGGAGTATACTTCCTCTCAGAATATGTGATTCTCAGGTATTTGTAAAACATGAGGAGAGAGAAGCACTATGGAATAACTGGGTAGATGTTCTCAGCTTGGCCTTGGTTTGGTTAAATCTACTTGAGTAGCTTGGACACAGCAAGGGATGCATGAATGGAATGCTGCATGTTGTCTTTGTTGTCAGTGGATTCTGGGAAGCAGCTTTGCAGAAAAGCACCTGGGAGTCTTGGTTGCCATGTAGCTGAACATGAGTCAGCAACACCCTCTCCTGTCAAAGAACACCAGCTGTGTCCTGAGCAGCTGAGGAGCATTGCCAGCAGGTGGAGGGAGGCCATCCTCCCCCTTGTTCAGCATTGGTGGGAGACACATGGAGTGCTGGGCTCCCCAGTGCAAGAGAGACATGCACCTGCTGGAGAGAATCCAGCAAAGGGCCACAAAGATGATCAAGAAACTGGAGCATCTCTCCTGTGAGGAAAGGCTGAGAGAGCTGGGACTGCCCAGTCTGGAGGAGAGAAGGCTCAAGGGGATCTCATCAATACACAGAAATACCTAAAGGAAAGGTGCAAAGAGTCAGAGCCAGGCTCTTTTCAGTGGTGCCCAGTGACAGCACCAAAGACAGTGGGCACAAACTGAAATGCTGGAGTTGCCTCTGAAGACCAGGAAACTCTGACTGTGAGACTGAGAGGTGTCTGAACAGGTCACCCAGGGAAGTTGTGAATCCTCCATCCCTGGAAATGTTCTAAAGGTCCTGGGCAACTGGCTCAAGTGACTTGAGCAGGGGACTTGGACTAAATGACCTCCACAGGTCCTTGCTAATCTCCAGCATTCTGTGATCCTGTGAACTTCTTGGATTTGCTGACCAAAGATGGATCTGTGTTACTTCACTGCAATTGCATGTAAAGGATACTAACCTATTGTTCGCTGTTCTTTTTACAGTCAGAATCTGTTCTCTTCCCCTAGGACTGAAATAGAGTGTTCATTTGAAATTTTTGGGGCATAGATACTCTTCAGATGATATAAAATCATACAAATTTTATCATTATGATTAATGGGATGTAATGTAGGAAGAAAGGTAAATGAATAATGATTGACAACAGGAAGGCCAATTGATATTTTTCTTGCAGGATATTGTGGCTGATTTTATCAATGCTTCAAAATACTGGTCCAAGATCAGCAACTTAATGGAAATTCCTCTTAGTAAGTTAAATAGGAAGACCAGAATACATTCAATTTCTTTCAGGCTTCAAATTTCACAAGAGAAGCTTAATTACTATATTATATTGGTTTTTAACCTTTTGTTTCTAAAAAACAGTTATCAAAATAATATATTTTTTACAGCTAGATAAACGGCCTAGCACATTCCTTACATAACTGAAATGTCCACTAATCTAAAAATAGTCTCCTATAATAAGCTTCATGCAATAGTATCCTAAAAATATCTCTCTCTTCTCAGTAACACAATAGAAATCTGAATTCTAAGTGGTTTTCACTTGTTTTACTGAGATTCTGATCAGGTTAATAAAGCTTTCACCATTCATCTTCCAGCCTGTTTATAGTTCTCTAGTCTTTAAAAACAAAAACAAAACCTCTTTCCTTGCCTCTCTGATGAGCTTGTCACATCACAGATGTTGGAGATAGTAAATTCCGCATGAAATAAAAGAAAGGAATGATTTTCACATTCATTTCTGAAAACATATTTTTAACCATATTACTTGCTACATAGCAAATCACCACAAAATGGCTGCCTTTCTAAGGCAGTGTTTACCAATATTTTCTGGAAGGTCATCAAAAGAAGCTGAAGGACACAATGTTCAGTGAAATAATACAGTGACACTTTTAAAGTGTAGTGCTTATACTGCAATAATCCTTGGTATGGAGATTTTACATGAGTAAGATGTGGACAGTGACTACACTGTACATGCCTTGTGTTGTGGGAAAAATATTTGTGACATGAAACTTCTCAGATTTTGAACCCCTATGCTCTGGCAGCATCATCTTTGCAGATGATGCAGGCGAATAAAAAACTGGAATATTCTTTAATAGAATTTGACTAAAATTGGCATATTAAATAAATGATTTCATAAAATGTCATCAGTAGATTACACCAGCATTTTAATTGCTGCCTCAGTAAAAGCATCAAACCCCAGTGTTATTAACAAGCAGGTTTTGTTTAGGGTTCTGAGACATTCTCTGTCATGTTTTAAAATTTTCTTTTTCTTAGTTTAGTGAATCAGAGAGTAAAATTTTGACTTTTGATTAATTCTTTATTATATTACCAGCCACAGATGAATGCTGACAGCTTTTTATTGCCTGGGATTTCAAAAGAGATTGGAAATTTAAAGATCAATGAGAGTTAGATTCCTTAATTAGTCTAAAAATAGGAGTAACATGTATTATGCATGTCAGTTTTATTTGATAGAATTACTTTATATAATTCTTACTTATCTAGGTATGGTAAATGTGGTAATATTTCATTGCCATCAAAGGCATGTGGAGACACAGCTCTGGAACCCTAGAAATCTAATAATCCTTTACCATAAATGTGTTGCAGGGAAAATCTGTTACTCAAAGGAATTTCCATTAAAGAATAAGAAAGCCATTGTAGGGAGAAAAAAGATGCACTGAAAATATGAATAAAAATATGGCTTTTGCAAATATACTCCAGATTTTATTTAAAACATCTCTATCTAGAATCCTTTGATAATGATCTTAGATACATTTTCTGTTTTCTAATTAATCATAGAATCATAGGATATGCTGGGTTGGATGGAACCCATCAGGATCATCAAATCCAACTCTTGGCCCTGCACAGGACACCCCAAGAATCACACCATGTGCCTGAGAGCATTGTCAAAGTGCTTCTTGAACTCTTTCAGGTTTCTGTGACCACTTCCCTGGGGAGCCTGCTCCATTGTCCAACCACCCTCTGGGTGAAGAGCCTTTTCCTAATATCCATCCTAAACCTCCCTTGACACAACTCCAGGCATTCCCTTGGGTCCTGTCACTGGTCACCTGAGAGAAGAGATCAGTGCCTGCCTGTCCTTCCTCTCATGAGGAGGCTGAAGACCTCAATGAAGCCTCCCCTCCACCTCCTCTAGGCTGAAGAGACCAAGTGACCTCAGCCTCTCCTCATATGGCTTCTCCTCCAGACCCTTCACCATCCTCATGGCCTCCTTTGGATGCTCTCTCATAGCTTTATGTCTTTTTTTATATTGTGGTGCCCAAAACTGTACACAAAAATTTAAATATTAGAAATCATAGTATCAGTATCATAAATATTGGCATCATAGAATAACTTTCAGAAAGCTTCATTATATTAATTTAGTCAATTTTCTTATATACCACAGGCTTCAAATTTCACACTGTTAGGTTACCACTGAGCCCAAAGTAGGCAAATCCTAACCCTTCCCTAAGTGCCAAGGGCAGTTCTTGTCAAGGATGTATTTTCTTAGGAGTGCAGAGTCAGCATGTTTCTTCACCATCGGTGATGGTGTGCTCTGAGGACAAAGTAAGAAGCATGAGTCTCAAGGGGATCAGCAGAATGAATTTCTGTTTAAAAAAAAAGAATACTTGAAAAGAGGGAAGGTAAAAAGAAACAAGGTTTTCTTCCTGTCATCAGAGCATATACAGTACAGAACCAGAGGGTTCTGTATTCCAGATTTCCAGAATCTGGAAATATTTAAGAATATTCTGGAATATTTCCAGAATCTGGAAAGATTTTCTGTATTTCACTGATTTTCAGAAACAGATGACTGAAGCTACAGACTGTCTTTATATAATTTGGGGTTCAGAGTGGAGACTAAGTTCACAGGGCTTCTGGAACAGACTGCTCTCAAATCAGTTGGACTATGAAACAGCCAATAATATGAACTATTTGGTGTAGTTCCTGTTCTTCCTCCTTTCAGATGCTTAGGGGATCCCTGTCCCATGCTGTTGTAATAAAGGGAAAGAGATCCTTTTGCCTTTAACACATCTTCCCTAAAATCATGGTGGATGTGTTTTCTTTGAGAAAGAAAATTCCTCTGGACTTTGAACCTAACTTTCTCTTTTAGCAAAGGAGCTGAGGGAGTTTGTGGTCACTTGTCATTTGAGTGAGGAAAAGTCCAGACTGCAGCTGATTTTTTTTAATAAAAATGTCAGAACAAGTACTTGGTCACCAGAACCAAAATGCAATCAGTAATGTGCATTATTAACATGGTGCTAAACAAGATGGTATATATTTAAACACAAGTAGATGTATATATTTAAATACTCTTTTATGCATAATTTTATAAATGTTTGACTATATTTCCATTCAGATAATTTGGTTTAACTTGCCTTATGTCTGTGTTTCATGCTGAGTGAAGAGTGTTAAAATGTAACAGAAAGAGTAAATGTCACAAGAGAAAATTTATGCAGACACTCACAATTTTCTATTTTTGAAAGATTATTTAAATGCTTGCAAGCAAAAGTGTCAACTTTTATGAGAATTATGTTTTGTCTATTTTTATTTTAGGCTAAAGAAATAATCCTGGCTAAGCAAAAAGTTTCAGCTTCAATTAAACATTCTGACTGCAATACACAGCAAAAAACCACAAGAAGGTAATTCCTTTTTATAATCTGCATCAGTTTTACTTTTATCAGTGTGTTATTTTCATGTCAGAATATGTACTTCTTTCATGTTATTGTTGAAAATATGAAAATATTGATTAGTGTAGAGCAAAAGTATGTCTAAAAGCTTTAGATTAATAACCTGTCTGGTGCTGTTTATTAAAAAGTGATCTCCTTCAGTAGCAGAGCCAAAAATCCACTTATTTTTGCCTATCAGTTTTTTTCCATCACCTCATTCAGGTTGTTAAGATACTGGTATATACTAAAGCAAAATCACCTACTGAGAATGGCCTCTGCAGAGCTCCTTGCTATGGAACCCAACTCTGGAAACCTTGTAGAAAGCAATTCTTTTGAATGTCTCTCATGAATATATTTTCTTACTGTTTTACAGGTTAATCTACTGCTCTTGTAAATAGGTTCAAAAAACAATTCTGCAAGGTTTTGTAACACAGATCCATCCTATTAAATGTGATGTCAACTCCAGCTCTTGAAATCTTGTAATTAATGACTGCCCAAAGCAAGTGAATATCAGTGATGCACTATTTTCTGTTTTTACCCTTAGCAAGTGCTACTGTAGATAGACAGTGGGGTTCATGAACACTTGGCCTAATTACAGATACCATAATATATGTTTTAATCTTTCCTTTTCCTTTTGCTATAGCCAATGGTATTCATACCAGAATAAGATTTCGTAACAGCAAAGTCCCTTAAGCTGTTTATCCATTTATATTTGAAGTGTTGCACTTGTTTCCTTGTTTGATTTCATTGTGTTGAATCTTGTTAAAAAGGCTAAGCAGTAAGTAAAAATGGCATTTTGGATTGTGGCTGTTCTTGGTCTCAATATTTAGGACACTGGCAAAATGGTTCTGCAAGAGTCAGTTGTAATTAATTCTACTGTTAATTTCTTACTTCTAAGAAAAATCAATCCTTAACTTCTTTTCTTGATGATCTGCCTTATGAGAAGATGAGAGGGCACCTGCAAGAATTTGTTGATGTTTCTAGTGAGCCCCAAGGACTGTACCCTTCCCTTAAGCAGCAGTCATTACAACAGTGCATCACTCAGAGTATTTCAAATATTTTTAGAAGGTCTAGGTCAAGTGGAGGATACTTACTCTCCATTATACTTGCAAAGTCATGGAAGGAGTCAGGTGAAGTCCCTAGTGACTGGAAAACTGGAAATACTGCACCCATTTTTAAAAAGAGTAGAAAGAAGGATGTAGGAACTTGTAAGCTGATAGAATATCATCCTCACTGTTGGGGTTTCTATTCTGCCTGGGAATCATGGAACAGATCCTCCTAGAAGCTATGTTGAGGCACCCAGAGGACAGAGGGGTGGTTCACGACAGCCAGCACAGCTCCACCAAGGGCAAGGCCAACCTAGTGGCCTTCTGTGGTCAAATGGCTGTATCAGTGAACAAGAGAACAGCTACAGCTGTCATCTGTGTGGACTTCTGTAAGGCCTTGGTCATGGTCCCCCCCAACATCCTTCCCTCTAACTTGGTAAGATGTGGATGTGATGGATGGTTGGTTCAGTGGATCAGGAATTGGTAGGATGGTTGTGTCCAGAGGGGAGTAGGGAATGACTCAATCTCTGGATGGAGAGCACTGACAAGTGGTGTCCCTCAGGGACCCATACTGGGATCAGTACATTTCCATGTCAAGCACACTCTCAGCAAGTTTGTGGGTGACTCCAGGCTGGGTGGTGCAGTTCACATGCCAGAAGGTGGGATGCCATCCAAAGGGATGTGGACGAGCTTGAGGAGTGGGTTCACGTGAATGTCATGGGATTTAACAAGGTCAGGTATGGTTAATCACCTCTGCTCTGGTTAATGGAGTATAAAAACATCGACTGCTTTTCCAATATGTTCCAATTCACTAGAAATGCAAGGTGGTGTACATGGGCCAGGACAGCCCCTGGTATAAATAAAGGCTGAGAACAGAAGGGATTGAGAGCAGCCCTGAGAAGAACTTGAGGATACCGGTGAATGAAAAACTGGTCATGAGCAGGCACTGTGCACTTGCAGGCCAGAAAGCCAGCCGTGTCCTGGGTGGCATCAAAAGCAGCATGGGCAGCAGGTTGAGGGAGGAGATTCTTCCTCTCTGCTCTGCTCTGCTCTACCAAGACCTCACTTGGAGTTCTGCATCCAGCTCTGGGATCCTTAGTACAGGAAAGACATAGATCTGCTGGAGCCAGTCCAGAGGCAGGCCACAAAAGTTATCAGAGGGCTGAAGCACCTCTCATATGAGGAAATACAGAGAGAGTCTGTGTTCTTCATTCTGGAAGATAAGGCTTCAAGAAGTTCTTGTAGCAGCCTTTCACACTAAAAAGAATCTTCTAAAGATGGGGACTGATTTCAAGGCATAATTGTCTTAAAGTAAAAGAGGGAAAATATATAAGAAATAATTGTTGTGTTATGAGGGTGATGAAACACTGACACCAGCTGCCCAGAGAGGTGATGGAGGCCCCACCCCTATAAACATTCAAGGTCAGATTGAATGGGACTCTGAGCTACATGATTTACTTGAGGATGTCCCTTGCTCATTGCAGAGGGGTTGGACTGCATGACCTGTGAATTTCCCTTCGAACCCAAGCCATTCTGTGAGTCTATTCTGTGACTCTTCTTTGCAAAAGGAATGGTGCTTTTCCACAGAAATGCAGATAAATCTTTAAATGCATTACAAGAAAATAAGTTAAAGAACTTGTGGATTAGGAAAATGTATTTCCTTGGAAGCCTCTGCAGTTTTGGCTGCATAGTAAACATTTAAATAATAATGGGAGCATGGAGGTAATAATGTGAATTGGTGCCCTTTCCTGGCAGCTGATGAATTAAAGATATTCTGTGGCATAGTGAAATTCCAAAAAATTTGTGTTTGATTTCTGTGCAGTTTTAATAATATGCTTTCTGCAGATTTTGAGGGCTAAATATTACAGGAATATATACCACAAAAGTAGAAGTAGGAAAAGAGTCTTTGAATTGCAGTTCTTTCTAAAAATAGTATGTTTTGACCTCTTTAGCTGAAAAGTCGCTGACTAGCCAGATGTTAAAAATTTGCTGAATTGTTGTCTCTTAGATTACAGAAGAACATTCATTACAGTGATTATACTTGACAGCTACAGATGTCTTAGCTAAATGCTGTCAGACATATAATCTGCTAAACTGTAATGCAGAGCTTTAAATCTCTTTAACTCTTGTTAGCTAGATTACATGATGATACTGTCATTACTTCTGCCATGTATGAGAGATTTCTTCTGTGACTGTATACAAAACTGTGTGTGGAGCCTTCAAAGAGGCAAGTTTCTATGGAAGGAATTATACTTATCTATAATATTCAGACTAATCTAAAAATAATGGACTGATCTATTCTATTTACAAAGCCTCTCTTAATGCAGTAGCTGAGTGTGCCATTCCTTCCTGGAACTGGCCTCACAGTTCAACTGTAAGATACCAAAGCTGAGGTCTCCACAGCTGCATAGAGGAAATTCAGAGGTAGGTAGAAACTGACTTTTCTGAAATTGTACTGGAAATCTTAAGAGTAACAGTTACATAAAGACAACAATCCTTGTCTCATACCTTCAGCTTTAGACTATTCTTCCTTTAGCGCGTTGCAGAAGAAAAAAATAAACCACAAAATGTCTCTAAATGTAAATATTCACACATTTGAGTTCCTCCAGTAATGAAATATTCATAGGAATACAACCTTTTTCTTTCCTTTTTGAGTTTTCTTCTTTTGCTGCTTTTATTTTGTGTTTTATTACTGTAGATCTTTATATACAGAGGGACTGAGAAATGTAGCCAGAGAATGGTTTAATTTGGAGAGGCAAAGGAATGGAGTGGCAACTTCTGCTGAATTAAAACTAATCAGCAAGTTCTAATCTATACACACCTTTTAAATTGAAATAAGGAATGTAAGGTAGAGGTGATTCCTATCTTAGTGGTTCAGGCATTGCAATTCTGACTGCCCTAAGTGTCTTTTCCCCTCTTAGCTATGCAGGAGTGCACTGGGTGACGAAGCCAGCACATGCTCTAGAGAATACCATGTAATATATTAAGTTGGAAATCTGATTTACATTCTGCTGGAATCAGTTCTTAGTGACAGTGAATAATGTTTGACTTTTGGCAATTTCTGTTTAGTTTTGTTTTGTTTAGTTTCGTTTGGGTTTTTTTTCATCTGGATTCTTAAGGAGAAAAAAAAAAGAAAAATATGCTGCTGGATTTTCCACTTTGTCTGCTGGTGAGCCCATAAATGCTTGTGAACAGGTTATCTAGTTTCAACCAGATTTCACTAATTGTGAGAGACATAAAATATGTAAAATTACCTGTAATTTATATTGAACTTGAGACTGAGAAAACTTGAATGTTTTTAATTACTGTATTGGATTTTAATTCCAATGTTTTTCTAGCAAACGTGTCATGATAAGACTCATTAACAGAACTTCTTTTATGATTTGCAGTTTCAGTGATAAACAAGCATTACTTTACTTTTCTTGGAGAAATAAAATCTTGGAGAAGGTTTTAGTTGAGCTTTTCCTTGCGTATTAACAAATAAAGAATAAAAGACTGATTATTTCAAAAATTCTCTACAACCATCTCACTTGAGACATAGGTGTTGCTGAATATGAAACATACTGCAAAGCTCTGTTTTACTCGATGACCCTGATTTAGCTTGGTTCATTTTGGTGGAGAAGTGGCAAAGAAAAAATTTGTGGGAAAAATTGTAGATCTAAGAGTAAGAATCTTTCTTTGGGAGTGAGAAATTCTAATTTGAATTCTTGAAGCAGTCCTTGTGAAGTGTCAGAATAATGCCTTTCCACAGAATGAATGGCTGAAAATCTCTCTCAGTCTTAAATTCCTACAGCTTACACAGAGGGATGTGATGAGTTGGAAGAGAGAGAACTCTGTGTTGTGAAGAGAAATACAGTAGAACAAAATGAGTCATTTCCTCAGGATTGGGAAGGGACGTGAGATGAGGTCAGAAACTGAATGGTGTTGCAGACAAACTGATCTGAAAGAGCTGCAAGAGGATTTATGGAATCTTTCAGAACCCAAATTCTCAGTGTCTAAACCAAGCACAAACATTTCAACATGTGCTGTGTTCCATGAAATCTACCTCCCACCTAACCTCAAGTTGAGCCCTGCCCGAGTTGTCATCCTGTTCACGCTGAGCAGTCTCACAGCTGCATGGATCGTTCCTCAGCCACACCAAAACATCTGGGTGACACTGGCACAGACGCTATATGCCTGTCCACAGCAGCAGCAAAAGAAATCCAAAGACTGGTTCATTGGACTGTTCAAGGACTGGGGACTCTTAGGGTGGTGGGCCTCTATAATTAGGACAATTTGTTGTTTCTTGTTGTTCTTTTCCTAGTCATGTTAGCATTTGAGATTCTACGTTGCATAGTTTTAATAGTCTGGCACATTTCCTTTTGTTTTAGTTAACAGAAAAGGTGGAGGTGTTGTATTGCAT